>CACSLK010031421.1:13027446-13051375 GCA_902706635.1 Striga hermonthica | reverse complement strand
GATAAGATCCAAGATGTCGTACACGAGGAGTACCAGCAAGGACAACAGCAGCCGTATCACGGCGATTTGGATGATATATAGGAGGTCAAGGGACTCTGGAGCCTCAGCAGCAGACGCATGCGCGCTGGGGGGTTGGCCATGGCAGTCAATCGAAAATGTCGAAATTTGACATATTCGAACTGCATTGCGAAGGTGCCATATCCGGAAAAAGGTGAGAATCACTTTTTCTGTTTGCAACTACTGTCCAAACAACTAAAAAAATTTGTACGCTTTCAAAGAAGGCGATGGGTACGGAACATTGAACCGACACATAAAGAATTATCATCCGGCAAAATTGGGGAGTGACACGACACAAACACAACTTCCGAGTACGTAGCAGCGTTGCATCCGCCACGACTGGTGCACGTACGCTTTCTTTATTTAATTACTCGCACCATAATCATGGACGTCATTTAGCCAAATTTGTTTCTGATTAATCTCTTCCTTTGAGCTTTGCTGATAGTGATTTGTATGAAAATTTTGCTCAAATGGCTCTGAATCCGACTCCCTGGTGGGTTCCGCGTTCTACTCTTACTCGTGATATTCGAAAAATTGTGAGTGAAAAAGATTAATTTTGCAACAAACTTTTGAATATTTAAATCATGGATTATCCATTTGTACTTATATTTGGTCTAATCATTGGCAAAATAACTACTATCTAGGAATTACTTGTTATTGGATAGATGATAGTTGGACTTTACGAAAATGTTTAATAGGTTATGTTGGATTTCTTGAACAACACACTGCTTCTAATATAGCTCGTTTAATTTAAAAGGTCGTGGATAAATATATAATTGGTTAAATAAAGTGTTTTCCATTTCGTTTGATAATGCTAGTGCCAATATTGCATCTATACATGAGCTTACTAAAATTTGTACTCCCATTAGTGGAGGAAGGTTTTTTCATATTCCTTGTATATGTCATATCTTAAATCTTTGTATGCAAACTGGTTATCATGTCTTTAAAAACTCGGTCACGCCCATTAGGGACGCCGTTAATTATTTATATAAATATCCCCATGAAATGAAATAATGGTATAAAATGTGTAAAGTTTATGGGTTTAAACCTAAAAATTTCCAACCGGACGTTTCTAACTGGTGGAACTGAACATATAAAATGTTGAGTGACACGGCTGAGTGGATGGTGCAATTGTAGCATTTTTTAAAAGTCCTCAACGTAAGGTCTGTGACGTCCGAGTTACTTCGGATGATTGGGTGAACTGTAATGCACTTATTCAATTTTTAGAAACATTTGAAAATGCTACTAACATGCTTTATGGTGTTTACTATTCTACTGCTCAACTTGTGTTAACTCAAATGAAGGATGCAAACGGTTATGCTTACTAATCAAGAGGGTGCAGCAGCCGCCACCGACAACTCATCCGATTTTACGAGTACGACAAGTGGAATCGAGATCGCCAAAGATGACTACGACTATTGGAGCCAGCCACTCAAGGTACGTAAGTATAGTAAAAGAACTATGTGGACTTTGATTCCCAATATGAGGGATACGTAAGCAACTTAATTGACATTTATAAGTTAAAATATCAATTTTTAACCAAATAAATTCTTCAACTTAAATGATATTTCAACTTGTGAAATGTCAGTTAAGTATAACAATTCAGTGGATGCAGTTCAGAGATCAATAATTTAACATGGTCAGTTGTCTTTTCGAAAATGACTCATGAGCTTGAAAAGCATGTGCCCCATATTTTGGAGAATAGTCCCATTTCAGTTTGCTTTGTCGTACACGGCTCCATCATCGTTGTTTCGTTTCCACGTGCAATGTGATGGAAACAACTATTCTCTCAGGATCCTCACCACCAATTTTCTTTCTGACACATTTTGGAAGTTCACATCAAATCAAAGCAATAACATCAATTACGCCAATGATGTCACAATCACAGGCTCCATTATGTATCATACTTCCAACTCTCTTATACGCCTACAAAGAATTAAGTGTTTAAATGTTTAGTATCATGTCTAAAAACTATAACAATTAAGTGAATAGAGTTGAGGGGGCATGAATTTAACATGGTAAGATATTTTTTTAGACTATCATTTACATCTCACCCGCAGTTGTTGAAGTTGTTCATAACTGAAAACGAATAATTAGCATATGAAACGGATATAACAAATGTTTCACCATTTCCAAAAGAAATCACGAGCTCGAAAAGTAAGTGCCAATATTCGGGAGAATTGTTCCAAAATGACTTGCTCCGCCGAACACGGTCGTTCACCCCCGTTTTATTTTCGCGTGCAACGTGACAAGAACAATCATTCTGCTCTCAAGATTCTCGCCATCGGTTTTCGCTCCAACACATTATAGAATTTCACCATCAAATCAAAGGTGTAACATCCATTACACTAGTGATGCCACACTCATAGTCTCCATTATTTATCATGCTTCCAACTCTCCTTTACGTCTACAATAAAGCAATAAGAGAACGCTCACACAGACCGACATACAGATTCTTCAGTATTTGAAGTTTGCTAATGTTAGTCTCTATGTTCTTTCTTTAATGCTCTATTGTAGGCGTATGAAAGAGTTAGAAACATGATACATATCTTATTTTAAAATATTCTCCCTTTAGCATATCGGATGAAAATTTGAAATATGGAGACATGTCAAAGGAATTCGATTTATTCTCCTATAGTCCTATGTAGTAATTACGTGTATAATCGCGAGTTGCAAAAGTAAGATTATGACTATAATTCCATATATTCGTTGGTTGTTCGATCGAGAACAAAGGCATCTTATGAGAGAAAATTCATTCTTATCTGGAATTTAAGAACATGCATTAGATCACCACAAATTCCATTCTTTCCACCTCTTGTCCACCAAAAGTAGACAATATCTTCGTCTTCAGAATTGACCTATATATCTCTTTGCCCTGTCTTGTTTTTATTTATCAAATATTCGCTCAATAGTTTGAGTGGACATATGTTTTTGTAGTCTAGAAAATATTCTTTATTTCTAAATTAATGTGATTTTGGAGGGCTGATAATTTTAGTTGCACAATTAAACTAGTGCGTAACACGTGCGATGCACGTACTGTATTTATTTGGAAAATATTATAAAAGAGTTATAATATTAAAGAATTTGTCAAATCATCAAATGTTCGTAATGAAAATTTTATACATTATTAAAATTTTCTTGTATACAAATTATTAGTTCGATACTTGATAATCGCACAAAATAATATTTTCAACCAATTTTTAGTACTTACACGCAAAACAACAACATATATGATATATGATATTATACTAGACCCCTTTTAGTGGATAAAGCAGATACATATTGGAGGATAAGCCCACTAAGACATCTAAGCCCAACGATAGGGGTCAGGCCCCACATTGGGCCCAAAAAGTACACTCCCCCTATAAAATGGGGCCAAGGTACCTCATTCTCTCATTCTCTATTCATTTTTACTACACACTTTCTCTCTCTTGATTTGAGCACTGACTTAAGCATCGGAGGCCCGACGTCGAGGCCACCCCCGGCGTTGGGTTCTGCAGGTACGGAGGCCGTTCGAGTTGAAGGAGCCCAGATGAAATCTATTCACTTCATTGGCACCGTCTGTGTGACTCGTCAAAAAAGTCAAGCGGAGTTCCGACTGAAAAAATGGGAAAACCTCCTTCTTCTTCACCGGCCGCCGCCACCACCACCGGCCGCCACCTCCACCGCCGGCCGCTGGAAAACGTGCTCCGATCGGAAAATCGAATACACCATCGGATAGATCTCCTCGAGGTGAATCTACCCTTAAAGTTTCGTGCAAAAATTCATTCGGGAAGACCTTCAATTTCGTGGTCAAAGGTTCCAGATCTACAAGAATTTTGGTCAAAATCGGACACTCAAACGCATTTTCCCGACGATCCGGGAGGGCTATGGAAAATCTGAGGGTACCATCGGAATCCTCTCGACGAGGCGAATCTCCAGCTACCGACCTTCGCCGGAAAACTCTGTCGTCCGCCACCGGCCGCCAACAAAAGTTGTCCGATCTGGAAAATCTCTACGCCATTGTGAAGCTCTCCTCGTGCTCGTTCCACCCTTAAATTTTGAAGCGAAAATTTCGTCAGGAACGCCGCCGATTTAGCGGTCAAACTTTTCAGATCTAAGAGCAAAATGGTCAACATCCGGGTCTTGCTCCTTCGGCGTGCTTCTCTAAACCTCCAATGGCGCTTCCTTTTGAGGCGTGGTCTCGTTCGAGCACGTCTACGCCATTGCGCATGTTCGCGCCCTTCCGGTTGGGTCGATTGATGCCTTGGACGCGTTTGGGTTGACTTGTGCCACCTCTTTTGTGCTCGTGCGCCTCGCATTAGCACTCGTACCCGTCGCTTAGTCCATGCATGCGTAGTTTTGGCCCTTTTCTCGGCCTTCTCAAGCCTTCTCGGCTCTTGGACCTTCTCATCGTTGGGGCTCGAAACCCACTTCCGTATCACCGCCCCCCTTAAATGACCTGCTGCCACTATTCCTAGCCCAATTGCAATTTCCAGCGGCCCAGCTATATGTTTATTGCGGCCCAATATTCTAGCACGCCCCAGACACCATTTTGCAGCCCGTTACGCGCCCAACTTCCTCCAACTCAAGCCCAAATGGTCCAACAGTCCCGGTTTGAACACAAGACTAGTTCGGGATGATACAACACGAATGAGGAGGTAAATTTAGGTAGCATTCTCATGATGAAGGTACCAAGTGACTTTAAATTTTGAGCTTGAGGATTTAAATTGGCAAAATTGGATAAACTATATGGTTTACTTGTGGATTATGTAATTTATTCATGGACATTATTTGACTTGTTCAAGGAGGCATTATTTGATATGTTCGTAGATATTATCTGACTTATTTGAGGACTACTTTATTTATTCATGGAGGATTATTTGCTTTGCTCGTGTTGGATTAATTGACTTGCTCGTGGAAGTATTATTTGACTTATTTAATTTATTCGAGGATTATTCGATTTATTCGTAGCCATACTTGAATTATTCGAGGAGATATTATTTGAACTGAGGAGGTGCTATTTGATTTATTTGTGGATGATTGTTTGATTTATTCGAGGAGATTGCTTGCTTTATTCGTGAAGCATATTTAATTTATTCGAGGATTATCCAATTTATTCGTAGCCATACTTGAATTATTCGAGGAGATATTATTTGAACTGAGGACGTGCTATTTGATTTACTTATGGATGATTGTTTGATTTATTCGAGGAAATTATGCGATTCAGTTTCTTGATATACCCGAAACCGCTGATTTGAATTTTCTTGTGAAAATGTGGACTTTGTTGAAATGGATTATTCGTAAACATTCCATTGCTCAAGAACTTCTTAAATCGAGGAGATGACGATGCTTTTATTTGATGTCTTATTTTTCTGGCGTGGAGAATTGCAAGATGGATGACTTGAATATAATACATATAATGATATCTTTTTGAATTTTTGTCGAGGAAACAACAAAATAACCAAAGTCTCGACAAGCAATGGCGGGCGAACCGTTGAGTGTCGAGGATAAAATGGACGAGCATAGATCCATCAAAACGAGGGTGATAATGAAGGACAAACATGGATGATATAGGTCATCGGTGGCGATCTCAAAGGCAGAAATCATTCTCTTTTGGGAGAGGTAAGACGATTTGGAGTGGTATTCTCAACCGTCAGGTACAAAACTATTCTCAACTCTTGATTGGGTGGTCGAGTTTGATCGACACATATGAATGTTTGAACTTTTTGGCGAAATTGATGGCATGGTGAGGTACATGGGCATGTTTGGATTGTTATTTCGATGACTAAAAAAGGATTGGGTGTTATTATATCTTGTCGTGTTCGATGTTTTCCTTTTCGACCTCAATGGCAGGTCGAAGAATTCGAGCACACGTTATCATGTACAACCAGAAAAAGGAGGTAGAAAAATACATTCAACATTTTTTATCTCGATTCGACGCAATTATACATTTTGTGATACTAACGAAAATGATCAATTATTATCATATCTTTTTGGTCGATGTGTTCCTATTTGACCTCAGTGGCAGGTCGAAGAAAATCCACCATGATTAAGGCCTCCGGGCTGGGTGGTCGCTTGTTTTGAACACCCCTTGGGGTGGGCAGGTTAGTCTCCTGTTTAGAACATCCCTCGGATTGGGTGGGCAAGTGCCTGAAGAAAAAAAATCCACCATGACTAAGGCCTCCGGGCTGGGTGGTCGCTTGTTTCGATAGGCCCCCTCGGGGTCGGCAAGTGCCTGAAGACAAACTCCACCATGACTAAGGCCTTCGGGCTGGGTGGTCGCTTGTTTAGTACACCCCTTGGGATGGGCAGACTGGCCCCCTATTTCGAACATCCCTCGGATTGGGTGGGCAAGTGCCTGAAGAAAAAAAATCCACCATGACTAAGGCCTCCGGGCTGGATGGTCGCTTGTTTCGATAGGCCCCCTCGGGGTCGGCAAGTGCCTGAAGACAAATTCCACCATGATTAAGGCCTCCAGGCTGGGTGGTCACTTGTTTAGTACACCCCTTGGGATGGGCAGGTTGACCCCCTGTTTCGTACATCCCTCGGATTTGGTGGGCAAGTGCAAAAGACATGGATAGCTCGAACAGACCTCGGAGGCAGGTCGATGATTTCTATTCGATTCTATTTGATCTGGTATTATTGTATATTTGTTCCTAACCCAGTGGCAGGTTGAGGGAAGACAAAATCCACCATGACTAAGGCCTCCGGGCTGGGTGGTCGATCCTAGTGTTGGGTCGTGAAGACACGGATAACTCAAGCAGACCTCAGAGATAGGTCGAGAATTTCTATTCGGTTCTATTTGACCTGGTATTCTTATATATTTGTTCCCAACCCAGTGGCAGGTTGAGGGAAGACAAAATCCACCATGACTAAGGCCTCCGGGCTGGGTGGTCGATCCTAGTGTTGGGTCGTGAAGACACGGATAGTTCGAGCAGACCTCGGAGGCAGGTCGATGATTTCTTCTTGGTTATATTTGGTTTGTTATCATTGTACATTTGTTCCTAACCTAGTGGCAGGTCGAGAAAAGACAAAATCCACCATGACTAAGACCTCCGGGCTGGGTGGTTGATCCTAGTGTTAATTAACGGATTTATTTGACTTGGTTTTGCTGTATTTGTGATTTCGATCCCAGTGGCGGGAGTTTATTATGGATAATTTGGGCAGATGGATGGTTTTATTTGGTTTGGTTCTGCTGTATTTGTGATTTTGATCCCAGTAGCAGGTTGATTGCGTTTTATCTTGGTTTTGTCGAATTGATTATTCAACTTTAAGGGCAGGGAGATGAGATTCATTCCGTCACGAGCAGGTTGATTGCGTTTATCTTGATTTTGTTGAATTGATTTTTCGACTTCAAAGGCAGGGAGAGGGGATTCATTCCGTCATGAGCAGATTGATTGCGCTTTATCTGATTATGCTTCTGTCGAATTGATTTTTCGACTTTAGTGGCGGGTCGAGTATATTCATTATGGCTTGAGCAGGTTAATTGCGTTTTATTTGATTATGGTTCTGTCGAATTGATTTTTCAACCTCTGTGGCGGGTCGAGTGTGTTTATTATTGCTCGAGCAGAAATATACAACAAGCTTGAATTTTAAAATTTGAACTGAGGGGCGATAGGACGAGGTGGTATAAGAGAGCTCGAACATGGCGATCGAAACACAATAGACGTAAATTCAAATTTTCAAATTCAAGATTTCAGGGAGTGGTCATTCAGTTCATGTCTTTCGGGCACATCGACGATTATCAGTGGTCCTTCAGTTATTGGTTCTCGTTGTCAGTGGTCTTGATTCTTGTTTTTCGACCTCAACGGTCTCTCGACTCTCGGTTTTCGACCTCAGCGGTCTTGATTCTCGGTTTTCGGCCTCAGCGGTCTTCACTCTCGATTTTCGACCACAACGGTCTCTCGACTCTCGGTTTTCGACCTCAACAGTCTCGACTCTCGATTTTCAACCTCAACGGTCTCTCGATTATCGGTTTTTGACCTCAACGGTCTCGACTCTTGATTTTCGACCACAGTGGTCTCTCGACTCTCGGTTTTCGACCTCAACGGTCTCGACTCTCGGTTTTCGACCTCAGCAGTCTCGACTCTTGATTTTCGACCTCAACGGTCTCTCGACTCTCGGTCTTCGACCTCAGCGGTCTCAACTCTCGATTTTCGACCTCAACGGCCTCTCGATTCTCGGTTTTTGTCCTCAACGGTCTCTCGACTCTCGGTCTTCAACCTCAGCGGTCTCGATTCTCGATTTTCGACCTCAGCGGTTTCGATTCAGTTTTCGATCTCAGTTGACGTTCGACTTCTGGTGTTCTACTTTAGTGGCAAGTCATTAGATTCTTGTCCTTATTGACAAATCTTTCGGTTTTCAACCCCGAGGTCAGATCATTCGGTTTCCGACCTCCGTGGTCTTTCGGTTTCTGATCTTGAGATCTCAAAGCTCATTTGGAGGATATTTCAGTGGTTATTCAACGGTAATTCGACTTTCGATGCTCGATCTTAGTGGCAAGTTGAAGAAAACAACTCGAAGAGGCATTTCACTCTTGGATCGAGTTATGCTTACTCGACTAGAGTGGGGGGGGGGGGACTAGATGATATAGGATATTATACTGGACCCGGTTTAATGGATAAAGCGGATACATATTGGAGGATAAGCCCACTAAGACATATAAGCCCAACGATAGGGGTCAGGCCCAACTTCGGCCCAAAAGGTACACTCCCCCTATAAAAGGGGGCCAAGGTACCTCATTCTCTCATTCTCTATTCATTTTTACTACACACTTTCTCTCTCTTGATCTGAGCACTGACTTAAGCATCGGAGGCCCGACGCTGGGGCCACCCCCGGCGTTGCGTTCTGCAGGTACGGAGGCCGTTCGAGTTGAAGGAGCCCAGGTGAAATCTATTCACTTCAATATAAATGGTCATGACTAAAACTGATTTCTTTATGAAAAGGTCAATGTGCGATAAAGGCAGTCCCTAACTCTTGCTTATGGTCGGGCATACGACACCATAAGTTGGAACTGCTGCCGCTGGAACTTAAATGGAACTCTAAGATCATAAGGATTTACTTATGTCTGATAATTTATTTGACGATTTGAAAAATGAGACGTTAGTTTGTCATTTTAATATCGATTATACTTGATTAGCAAAATTAATATTTACTAATATTTTTATTTATTTTATCCCTAAATTCTTAAATCCATGAGAGATAATTACTTATTAATACATTTTATTATATATACATTTATGTTTTATTGTTTGAATATAATTCTTATTCTAAATAATTGTTAAATAGTAAATTTTATTTCATTCTATATGTGCAGTTAAATAATAAAATTAATAATACTTTAAAAAAACATTTTTTATTTATGCATACAATATGAGTGTCGAGTCAAAGCTTGTAAAACAAAGGTTAATTTAATATTATAAATACAAAATGAATAATATACAAAAAAAAAAATCATGTTTATATCAAAGCGATGAAATTAATATTTAATAAGAAAAAAAAATCAACGACATGAAAACTAAAAAGGAAATAAATCAAAGTTTGAAAATCTCTTAATCTGTATGTTTTAGGTAATATTTCATAACACACATACATACATATACACTTCTAATTATCATTCCAGTGATTAAATATAACCATATCCGTTAATTTATATTTTACAAATTAAATAATATTCTAGATCAAGCAGAAATGGAATAATTGATTGTAAGTTTTTGCTAACGTTTTCAAATTATTGATATTATGTCACTTACAAAAACAGATTAAGTAGAAATAAAGTAATTAATTGAAAAGGTTTCAAAAGTTTAATCATTAAATTTACTTTAATTATTAATTTTACGTTACCTAAAATAATAAAAAAAAAGTCTTACAACGAATGGTCAAAAAATTACTAAGAGTAAACAAAAAAAAAAAAAGGAAAGAAAATGCAATATATAAAAATCAAATTATTAAATAAATTTTATTATTAAATCATTTTGGTATTTTCCGTAATAAATGTTAGTTTAAAATTGGAAAAGAAAACGTCATAAGATAAACAAATAATAAAAAATACGATTAATATTGTAAACTGGAAAAAAAAAATTAGGAATGTGATAACAATGAAGATTCATGCATCGATTTTACTTATAAACTTTCAAAGAAATTGAGAATATTTGATTCTCACTATTTTATGTAGACATAAATTGAGAACTCATAGTATTTTAGAAAAATCTTTCAAGGAAATCAGGAAATTTGATTCATAGTATTTTATAAATATTTTTTATACAAGTCACACTTAAAGAAATTCAGATAAAATTTGAATCCAAATAACTACATTGTGTTTTAGGTAATTAAAAAAATAAAAAGTTGTTATCTTTAGACTGCATTAAATATTGACAGTTTTTTTTTTTTTGGCTACTATTTTTAGTAAATATATTGTCTCTTTATATAAATATAGATGTGAGCTTAAGATATATGATAATTTTGCTCTCTAAGTTAGAAAAATCATTTCAATTCACTAACATTTTGGTATAAACATTTGTAGGCTATGTTTGGTAAAGTAGCTGATAAATTGGCTTATAGTATCAGTAATTTTCGAGTATATAGTTGGAAAACTAGCTTATATGATAAAAGTCTTTGGTAAAATTAACTGTTAAGCTAGCTGGAATAAAAAATTCAACTAGCTTATTTGAAATGATATCTAAAGAAGCTTATCAAAAAAATTCGAATTTTTTTTAAAAAAATCGTCCTAATAAACAACGCTTTAATTAAGTACTAAAAAGATTCGTTTGTTATTACGTAAATGAGTACGGGTTAAAGCAAATTACTATTAAATCAAACTTCACATAAATTCATGTTAAATCAGTTAAGTGCTACAAGGATACATTTGTTATTATTTAGACGAGTACGGGTTAAAGAAAAATTACTGATCAACTAAAAAAATTAAATCGGAAAAACAACTAAAGTAAAATGATGGAACAAATATGAGAAAGAGAAAACAACCCACTAAAATAACCAAGAAAAACAAATTGATTTTAGGACATGTTTTATTTGGAACTAATTCAGGAATGATATAATATTAATCCATACAAATTATATTTAGTTTTACTACTTGTATAAAAGTCACATTATAGGTTTTAACACCTTATCGAGCGTGAATAAATTTCTATCCATCTATCTATCATTGTTCTAAAAAGCAATTAACTTTCAAACTTCGATAAGATATCTCCTAGCAAACTTCTATCATCATCTTGCTCTTTTTAGTTGTTTAAATCCTGAAATTCCCTAGAATTAGCAATGACTTATCTTCTCTCAGTCACAAATCATTAAAGGTGAATATAAACATCGACTGCTTATTAATTTTACCTCGAGACTTCTATAATAGCACCTCTACACACTTTGTTTGTTTTGGTGGCTAACTCACAAAGTTTTCAAGTATGATTTCACCTTTATTTGTGTATTTTTAGGCTATAATAGGGACTCTAAGAAGGTGTGAAATATGAGTTTACTCAATAAAGACCCAATAGTGGGCCAAACCGACTAAGCACATACTTGAACGACTTTAAGTCCACTAAAGAAAAACTATTGATCTCCTAATTTGTCTCCCGAATTACAAATTTACAATTCAAGGTTCCGATAACAATTACTCGATTTATCCCCCGGTCTTTAAAACATAATGTCCGTATTAATTAATCACTGATGATATATTAATTGACTTCTTGTGTTGAGACTAGTACAACTCAATGCTTTATTATTATGTCGCAACTTAATCAACCTGCAGAATTTAACATAATTTTCATTTTTTAGCTCATCTGGGACATCATCAGACTCTCACACACGGTAACCATAAATAATCCAACATCACACCATACAAACAACATCACTACCCAAAACAACTCAGACTATTGACTCAGCAGAATGAGTCTCACTTTTAGTGAATCAAAGTAGTAGCTACTATATGCATGTGTCTGTTTCTATCTTATGGGTTAAGAGTACGTAGTAATTAACTGAGGTCTACTTTGTTTACTGATCAATTCAAAACAAACTTATCCTCTATGGGATCTTTTTAATGAACACAGTGCACTAGTGCAACCAATCAGTCAAGACAGACTGTACAGTTAACACTACAACTGTTTGCAGTGGGTTGCTATTTCCATATAGAATGTGAACCAATTATTAATGCTTTATAAGTAACCAATACGTGATCTCCTATCTCCGTGATGGACCACAATATCCAAATGTAAAACATTAAAACAATGTTGATGGATGGATCCGATCAACGGTTCAAGTAATATTTAATAAAAGTTAAGAAGAAAGAATGGGAAAGGTACGCGATTAAATTGAGTTTTATTAAGTAATTACGAGGTCGGCCTCTAATAACGAGATCGGCACTTTTCTTACACTTGGAATATTCACGGTATTTATTACATATTCTAGAGAGAAAAAGTAGTAGTTGAGAATTCAACAACTCATAATAAATGAATTGGGTTTCTATTTATTGTGTTTCCAGATTAGGCACTGTTCATGCATTGTTCACCAGTCTTGTTTGTGCTTCTTCAGGGCAGGTCGGCGTCGTTCTGACAGTTATTTAATGCGATTTGAGGTTTCTCTAGTCATTACATGTCAGGTACTTAATGCACATTTTTTTGTCGGGCTAGATCCTCTATGATAGTAGACTAGGCAGGTACGCCCCATCGACAATTATCAGCTGCCAAGTGGCAATATTTTATCATCTCAGGACACGGCGCTCATTCGGGAGCCGATCACATAAGATCTTCAGGTCGGCTTTTAGACATTTGTTCATCCCCTAACCTTCGAGGATCTATTCGTCAGCTTGGAACTTGAGAAGGTCGGACCCCACCGTCAGAGGGTTGAGGTGCCGGTCTCGATAATGACATCATTTGTTGCCTCGATTATCCCAATTTCACGTTCAGAGCACTTCCGTAACTATTCGAGATACCAGTCTGGGTTAAGAGCCTGGCTAACTCAGGTATCAGCACATAAAACAATTCAATTAAACGCGATTCTCATTCAAAAGAAATATAGTGTTTATTACTTAAAAAGTAAAGATTTCAGTATATACACTGACACTCTCACAACCAAAAACCTTACCATTTTCACTTTCTTCGTTGGTCTTGACCCCAGAGCCACTATTACAGTGATCCTATAGGAACAACCTCTCCTCTGTTATAGTTGAACAACAATGTACTGCCTTCTTTTAGTACCACGTCCAAATCCATCTGGTTGAAGAAGTCATAGAACATCACATCAATCGAGCTTTTCGTATTGATGAATATGCACTGGACCTCATATCCACGACCCCTCACTGAGACCCCCAATGTGTCATTGTAAGGTCCCCTTTGACCTAAAGTTAATGGTGGGTCCCCTATCCGTGAACCCTATCTCTTCCCTCTTCTTTTTAGCAGCTCAAACATGCTACTTTGTTGCGTTGTTGGAGTCCTCGTCAGTGGGTCCTCAAGATATCACATGGATCACCTCTCTTTTGGGAGGTGCTTCTTTCTTGACCTCATGAACCAAGAATTTAGTCTACCCTTAAAAGGGTAGTATAGAGAACGAATATTTTTACAGAAATATTCCCTCTTTTAAGATTAGGATAGTCTCCTCTACCTATAGTTATATATGAACTCCTTCAAGTGACCAACTCGAATCAGTCTCTCGATATCATCTTTCAGGTGTCTGCAATTGTCCGGAGTGTGACCATAGTCCCTGTGAAATTGATAATACATGTTGTATTTGGGTTATGTGGGGCCCTCTTTCTTTGACCTGGCTAAGTGATCATCTCTCTGTCCATTCTCTTCTCCGTCGTCTCCAACGCTTCGGTCTAGTTACATATGGTCATTGCGTACTTTTCGATCTCTCTACCTATCTTCCCTCTTACCTTCTGACCTCTCATTTCTAAGAAAACTTCTTTTCTTCTTCTTTACCTCAGATCGAGTTGCCCTTTCGATCATGACAAACCCAACCTCAGTCCCTTCCATGTTTATATAGTTATTATAAATTTTCAAGACTTCATTATAAGTAAACGTCGACTTCTTAGCCAGCGAGCTCTTGCATGAACCAACTCGCAACCCCCTTGTCATTCCACCAGCCTTAACTTCTTAGAGGTTAAAGGAACCTACACACATGCGCAAATATATCAACCAACATAGCTCCTCAAAGTCTCATTTTTCTGTTGATACATCACCATCAATGTTAGATAGGTCTTCTCCTGCAACCTGGCACTTCTCAATTGGTTGAAAAAAAATATTCCAAAATAATCAAATATCTTTCACTGACCTTGGGCGAGCTGATGGAACTAATCTTGATCTCCTCTCCTCAATGTCGCCAAGCACGCCCTACACCGCAATCATGCAAAACAGCCATATTCTCAAACTCTTCAAATATCGAGATGGATCAGTGGCTCATCTATGTAATACTCAGATTTATAAACCTAACAGGTAGATCACCGTTCAACACTTCATGGGTAAAACAATGCCCTCGAGCTCTTCCAGATCGTGTTCTCTTCACCTTAGCATGCAACTCCTGGATCAACTTTGTCATTATCTTCATAGCTAGGTCAAGGTGAGCTCCCACGGCTTTGCTGTTAGAGAACTCGACCTCTGTCTCCCTTTTCTCTTCACAGTGAGATTTACTGCATTCGACATTTGCTGCTAGGCACATTTGGAGTTGGTAGCCTTGGGACTCAGCATATTGAGCTCCTCTTTCGTAAGAATGAAAATTTGTTGGCCTGCTGACTTAGCTCTACCTGTTGGTGGTCCCATCTGCGCGACATGGGCCTCATCTGGTTGCACGGGTTGTACAGGGACGACCTCAGTACCGATCTACCTCCTCACTGAGTGATCGAACCTTTGACAACTACAGGGGTCTCCGATGGACTCCTTAGACCCAAAGGTCATCGGGGTCATTGATGTCTCACTTGACCTTGAAAAGCTCGGTGGTAGGCCTCTTCCTAGAGGATGTTTGGAGACCCAAGCCTAGTCGAAGTTGGGCTCCAAATTTCTCATAGGATATTTATTCGCAATGACTGTTGTTTTGATGGCTTTTGAACGAGCTCCCATTGATGGCACAAAAATAGTGTGCAAACGACCTCGACCGGCTTCTGCAACCTTTGATCAGCACTTCATCGGTTAGATAGACTTACAAAATAGCATCGAGAGTGGTCCCAGCATAGAGACTTCGACGGTCAAGTCAAAATGTGTATGAAGAAGACGATGAACAGTAATTGTATAGATTGTAAGTATATAAGAGTGTGTAGGGTGTAAATGGTCATACCTCACTCCTTGTGTTATCTTGTTGCCCAGGACTGTACGACTGGGCTGCTCGATTACCCATTCGTACTGCCCGGGTGCCAAAACTACCCAATTTTGTTAGACCGCGTGGTCCAATCAACGTGTAGCTTGTATCCTAATAATATTTCTTCTTATCTCTTAAATATTGTATTCACATTGGCCTGTCTTATTAAAACTGTCTAATTGTGCGACCAACCTGACTTTCCTTGAACTAGGCTGGTTCGACCTTCAGCGCGTAAGCTTTACATTTTAGGTCATGCTTTCTACCTGTTAGCCTCAAGGTCGAGTTTCTATTAAGCTAGCCAGGAGCCCTAGCTCGACCTATTGGTAAGCTCCTTTACCTGTGAGGTCACAATTCACCAGGTAGTTCTTCAACATCAGGTGCCCTTGATGACCGATCGACGTACTGATCCACTCGGTTTAGTCAAACCATTTCTTAGGGCGTACACAACCTGGTATGGTATCTCATATTATGTTCTAATGATTAATCAAATACCCTCTTTTCCAAGCATGCTAACCAGAAGATTTGATGAGTCAAACCTTTAAATGAGTCCAGTCCATTAGTTTTACACCAATCCTCTAACATTCAAACACATTAATTGTTGGATAAACATATACCTATACATGTTTGTAAGTGTGTGATCCAACATGTAAAATCAGGTGCAACACTAAGAGGTTGCTTGGATACAAATTTGTATCTAAATATCCAATCACTTTTTTTTTAACTCAAATCTAACTTAAACTTAGCACGTCCCTATTCTCCACAATACATAAAAATATTAAATAGTATTAATCAATCATCCTCACAATCACATCAATTTTAATTCACTACTAGTTCTCGATCATCATGTGTATACAAATGAAAATAAAATACTATACATTATATGGGTATATATAATATTTAAAGACATAAATTAGATAATAAGTTTATCACATTATATAATTTTAACAATTAGTAAAAATAAAAAATCAAAAAATATAAATGTAAATTGCATAACATACGTAAGAATCGCTATAGATATTACATATTTGTAATCAACGATGTAATGTTTATAATTTTGAGAGACGGTAACAATAAACATTATTATTATTATTATTATTATTATTATTATTATTATTATTATTATTATTATTATTATTATTATTATTATTATTATTATTATTATTGTGTGTGAAATCATGTAAAGCTAAAATTATTATTTTATAGAAGAAGAAATGATTGAAGTTTCTACTAAAATTTATTGGCATAATTCTATTCTCTACTCACTTTGTAATCTGTAATATTAGTTTTCATACTCATATCAATAAAAAATAAATAAATAAATAAATAAATATTGAGAGTGAACAATAAAAAATCTAGTAAATTAATAATTAATGGTATACTAAATTTTCTAATATATGATTTCATAAAACAAAATTACAATACACAAAAAGTTGTGCTGAATAAATGTTAAACAATATGATTTTCCAAAACAAAGAAATAAGTGTCATTGATTAGATTTCAGGTTTTGTGAAAAAAAAAAAAAATAATGATTAAAAAATTATTAGATTGCATAAAAAAATGTGGGAAACCAAAATAGTTCTATTTTTTTGCTAGCAGTTATATGTATATAAAATTTATTAATTCACCTAATTTTTAACTACACGTTACTTTTAATCACATTTTTCCTATTTTTACATTAAATCAGCTTTGACTATTTTATTTTAAATACTATTTTAATACAATATACAAAAATTTCACTCAAACTTGATTTAATCATTTTTTTTTTTAAATTCACACTTATTAATCAAAAGATCATACAAACTAAATCATATTTCTTTGCTCCCCAAACCCGATACCCTAATCCCTAAAACTCGTCGGCGTCTCTTCCTCAATTCTGATCGATTGGCCTTCTCCAGTGAAGGTGGGCCTCTGGCCAGGGGTCGTCGCTCACTGCTCATCCCCCTCGAACGACATGCGCCTCCGATGTCGCCGTGGAAGGGATGCGATTGGAGGTCTGTTTCGAGATTTCTGGCGGAGTTCTGGTCGATGGTGGCCTTTTTCAGGGCCGGTGCTTGGCTGGCGACGAGAGTTTTCCCCTCAATCGCTGGTGGAGCCTCGTTTTTGCGAAGGTATGTCGTCCGTCTGTGCTTTGTTAGATTATCTTGGTCCCGGCCTCTTTTGGCGGGCTCCGCCTCTTTTGGGTTGTGGGACCTCGGCCTCCGATTGGGCCCTTGTGGTGGTTTTGGGCGGAGTGCGAGTCCTTGGAGGGGCGGGGCTCCGGTCGCTGCAACTTTTAACCGTGGTGGAAGGGGTAAAGGGACAAAACCACCTCCATCCTCCCCTGCTGGCTAGTGGTGTTAGGCGGCGGGGGAACCTGAGCTCGACTAGTGGAGTTAGACGGGTTCGAGTGGTCCGGTGTTCTCTTTCAGTTGTCGATGGGTCGATTCGGGGATTAGTTCGGGCTCGGTCTCGGCTACTTGTATGGGCGTTCGCGCAATTTCGGTAGTGGATTCTCTGGCTAGGAATCTCTCTTGTGTCGATCGTTCACTGCTGGTTCGGGCCTGCTCGTTCGCTGGGAAAGGGCTTCTAGTTTTCTTTTAGTTTATTAGTGTTTTGTGTTTAGTATAGATTTGATGGGAAAATGACAACCGAGTTACCCAACTAGGGTCGATCTCGAGGGAAGGCTATTCGGAGCTTTGTCTACTAAATGATTGTCCAAATCACAAAAAGGGAAAATAAAGTCCTAAACATTCTAAACAATTGATTGGATGGTTGATTAACACTAACGAGCACTTGAAAACGAGCAATTAACTAAAAGCAAGATCAAATGACGAGCAATTAGCAAACTAGATCACCGTGTCTCATGCCATAACCATAACGGGATGATAATCAATCAACATACGGAATAAACGAGCTACGAGCATTAGATTGCTAACCCTAGTCGTCTAACCGAGATCAACAAGCAATTAACGACTCTATCTACTCAAGCAAGCAATCAAATACAAGCATTTCCTCCATCATCAATCAAATCCAAATTTACCCTAATGAACATTATAAGTAAAAACAGAGCAAAAACCGAAGTAAAGAGCTTTAAAACTAAATACTCATTCTTCCATTGCGTAGACGATGAAAAACGGAGTCAAAAGCTTGAAACTTGAAAGAAACCGAAGTCGCCGGAAAATAAAGCAAAAATAAAACATAAACTAATTTCCCAAAGAGGAAAAGAGAAAAATGAGAGTTGGATCCCCAAAATACAAAGCATCAAATGTATTTATACTACTAGGCAAAACACACACTAAAAACGCACATTAAATGATAAAAACTCGCAGGTTGAGTGGCGTTCGCGGGATAGAAGACGAGAACTCGCGGCTTAGGCATGCATGAAGAAAAACTCGCAGATTGCGTGGGATTCGCGGGCTACGGAGAGAAACTCGCGGGATAGGAGAAGGAAATTCGCGGGCAAGAGAGCATCTTAGCTGGGAACTCGCGGGTTAGAGGCAACTCGCAGGTTAGGGCTTCATTTTCGCGGGCTCGAAATTTCTCCTCTGGACATGCTCTAGCCGAACTCGCGGGTTACAGGCTTTTCGCGGGCGCGAAATGGTCCCATGACCTCTTCATGCTCGATTTGCTCTAACTTCTCGCACACAACTCCAATTCGCACGAAACTTGGACCCATATTCTCCTAATTGAATTCTCTTCGTCTCGATATGGCTTGGGCGGATTTTCCGTTGGACGGCTCGGTCGGCTCGGGCGGCTCGTCTCCTCGTTCTCGCCAAGTTGGACCTATTCAACACCAAAACAAAAGAGAAACGCACAAAAATACGGAAACACTATACAATAACAAAAATACACAAAACACGATAAAATAGACCGGTCGACACTAAAACGAGTCTAAAACTATAAAATAAAGTACACAAAACACACAAAATAACGACAAAAACACGATAAACATTTTGTTTCTTGTGTTTTGGTTATGTTTCTGTATTTGTGTTGTGAGTGTCTTGTATTTTTTGTTTGGGTCGTTGACCCCTGTGAGTCCAAGTGTCAATCTGTACGCCCGAGTGTCACTTTATTACCCTGTTGGGGTCCAACACTCGGGTATTACTCTGTTGGGGTCCGACACTCGGGTAGTTGTTTTAGTTGTTTTTAGTTGTTTGGGTTGCTGGTTAGTTTGATTGTGAGTGTTTTTTTATTTAACTGTTGCTAGCCGGGATTCTAGGCGGTCTTCTGACCTGTCCTCCCACTTTTTCAGCTGTTGGCTGTTGTGTATTCGACCGTTGGTTGCTGTGTATTCACACATTTGTACATTTTAATTTATAATATTATCTATCGTTTGGAACAAAAAAAAAATGGAAAGATCCAACAAAAAAAAAATCAATTAAATTTATGTTGCCTAAAATTTTGGGACAGAACAGAACACATCTTTTAATTTTTTATATTATTTTCACAAAAGAGTTTGTGTATGTGTAGAGCTTTTCTGTCAAAAAGGACAACCTAGATTGCAGCTAGTTTGACATGAAAGTACAATGGTACACGGTACAGATGTTCACTCACACCTCCACTTCAACCTTTTTTTAATTGGTAATTAATGAAAAATTTCTAATTGGATGAATTTTGTATCAGAATGATGAATGAGCAAAACCACTAGTTTATTAGTTTGATTTTAGTATACTACAGTACGTTTGAATCATCAACCGCATTTGTTTATCAAAATATATTAAATACACTTTATATTTTTTTTATTAAACGTGAATATATATTTAATTATATGATGAATTGTCATACTTTAAGATATTTTACAATGTATATTTGTAATTATTTAATTATTACGGAACGATCCTCCTAATTAACTGCTCTTAAATAAAGAATACTAGTACAACTCCCGTGTATTACACGGGTGCTTGTTAATTTATTTTTTTTTAAATCTAAAATTAATGAGAAAAATAGTTAAAAATTTAAATACCTCTTATAAAAATATGTATTATTATATATTTAGTATGACACTTTTTATTTGTGCGACTTACCTGTGTTATATTATAATAAATTTTTTAACTTACAACATATAACTATATTAAATATAATTATATCAATTGAGAAATAATTTTATTTTTCTAATGAATTTTAATAAATATAATTATTTTTATCATTATAAATATAAATATAATTTATTTATTTCAATATATACAATATAGATGTCAAATCGAAGATCATCAAAAGATGATTAATTTGATATATTATATATGTAAAACCGATAAGAAATACAAAAGTTATCAACTTTTAAAATATATTTACAATTCAATAGCTAATTGAAGGAAACAAATCAAAAGTCAGGGATATATTAGTCACTTAGTGTCTCACTATGTAAAATTACAAGGAACTAAAGGGTTATGTTAGTACAATGATATTAAAATACCTAAGTTAGCTAAATAATATTTATGGAATGTCAAAACCTAGATTATTAATTATTAATATATCAATATATTTGTCCAAACCTAATTACGAAGCATGATTCTTCGTCAAGTAGGATTCTGAAGCACCAGAAGCAGCCACGTAGGCTCAGCGCATTCGGGAATTATATATAGGGAGTATAAATTATTTATTCAAATATATACAATATGGATGTCAAATCGAAGATCATCAAAAGATGATTAATTTGATATATTATATATGTAAAACCGATAAGAAATACAAAAGTTATCAACTTTTAAAATATATTTACAATTCAATAGCTAATTGAAGGAAACAAATCAAAAGTCAGAGATATATTAGTCACTTAGTGTCTCACTATGTAAAATTACAAGAAATTAAAGGGTTATATTAGTACAATGATATTAAAATATCTAAGTTAGCTAAATAATATTTATGGAATGTCCAAACCTAGATTATTAATTATTAATATATCAAAATTATTTGTCCAAACCTAATTACGAAGCATGATTCTTCGCCAAGTAGGATTCCGAAGCACCAGAAGCAGCCACGTAGGCTCAGCGCATTCGGGAATTATATATAGGGAGGATATATATATATATATATATATATATATATATATAGGGATTGGATTCAATGAGTACACATATTTAAAGTGTGAATGTGAGACTCATTCCTAGCCACTAGATTGGTACATGATGTGTGACCAAGATTTAACTTTTCATTTAAATAATAATTCATTATTTTTATTACTTAATTCTTTATTTTTATTATTTTAATTATTTAAATATTATTTTGACAATTGACCATTGACTTCGGCGTTGACCGTTGACTTTCGGCGTTGACCGTTGACTTCCGGCAAAAAATCGTTGACTTTCGGCATTGACTTTGGCGTTGCCCGTTGACTTCCGGTGTTGACCGTGACCCCTAGTCTACATTTTGTATGAAGTAAATATGCATATAGTACTATGCACTTAGTATGAACTAAAAATGCATAAGAAATGAGTTATATATGTCATCCCTATGAACTAAATATGCAGCAATAATATCAACTATGTATGCACTGTTTATGTACTAAATATGTACATTTTACTAACTAAATATGCATCAGGAATGAACTAAATATGCAATGAAAATATGCAATAAAATATACATTTTATACAATTAAATATAATAATTAATAATTTTTTGTTATATAATTAATTTTAATTTTAAATTGATTAATAACACAAATACATTGTTACGATTGGATATCAAAATAAAATATGTATGCACTGTTCATGAACTAAATATGCATTTCGTAAGAACTAAATATGTATCATGAATAAACCAAATATGCATCATAAATTAACTATATAAATATCATTATATATTTAATTTAAATATAACAAGTATGCATTTTGTATTAACTAAACATGCATCAAAATTATTTAAATATTCACAATAAATTAACTAAATATGCATCATAAATTAACTATATAAAATGTACATTTTATTGCATATTCTTTCGCTGCATATTTCGTTCATTCATGATGCATATTTAGTTCATAACAGATGCATATTTAGTTAATAACACAAATAATTTTTATTATCTAATTAATTTTAATTTTAAATTGACTAATAACACAAATAAATTGTTGTGATTGGATCTCAAATAAAATAGGTATGCACTGTTCATGAACTAAATATGCATTTCGTAAGAACTAAAATATGTATCATGAATTAAGTAAATATGCATAATAATTAATTATATAAATATTATTATATATTTAATTTAAATATAACAAATATGCATTTCATATTAACTAAATATGCATCATAAATTACCTAAATATTCATAAAAAATTAACTAAATATGCATCATAAATTACCTATATGAAATGCACATTTTATTGCATATTTTTCGCTGCATATTTAGTTCATTCATGATGCATATTTAGTTCATAACAGATGCATATTTAGTTCATAACAGGTGCATACTTAGTTGATATTATTGGTGCATATTTAGTTCATAAGAATTGCATGTGCAATTCATATCCTATGCATATTTAGTTCATATTGAATGCATGGTACTGGATGCATATTTACTTCATACATATAATGCATACTAGGGGTCAACGGGTCAACGCCGGAAGTCAACGGTCAACGTCGGAGTCAACGCCGGAAGTCAACGATCAACGGCAAAAGTCAACGATTTTTCGCCGGAAGTCAACGGTCAACGCCGGAGTCAACTAATAATTATTTTATTATTTAATTAATATATATTTCAAGGAGTGGACTCATTTTAAAGAGTGTACTCATTTTAAGGAGTGGACTTATTGGATCCTCCCCCTATATATATATATATATATATATATATATATATACATCTTAAAGTATATCGGTTTTGCTATGAGCCAATCGTTGGCTCTTTAGTGGAGTCAACCTTCTATATACAACAAGTAAACCATGCCATATTAATAAAATTATTAGTGTTATTTAAGTAATCAGAGAATATAGTATGATTTACTTGTTGTATATAGAAAACTGGTTTCACTATGGACAAGGGCGGACGCAGACTTTAAGGGCAACGAGGCGCAAATTACGGTCAACAGTCAACCTCGACGGTCAATGGCCAACATCAGATGTCAACGGTCAAATCAATATTAATATTTAACCAATTAAAAAAAATAAAAAGATTAAATATTGACGAGACACGATGTTCCCTATTTAATAGCTGTGGTTGAATTTCACATCCCCATTTTATGAAAAGGAATGCATTTGATTCAATCTCTATATGATATATACATTTATGTATTTTGTGAGGGAAAAGGAAATAAACAAGAAATTGAGTACATCATAAGCGTAAATTTCACAACTTGAAAAATAACATGCTATTGAAGGTTAATCATTCTAAACATTTCTTTTTTTTTTTCTAACAATAAGATAACTTTACATAATAATTAATAACATGTATTTTTTTATGTCAAAATAATTAAACATATAAACATATATATACTACTATATTATTGAAAAAAATTTCTACAGAGACCCGTGCCCTTATGAGTCCCTAACTATGGAGGCAACGATTGGCTTCATAGAAAAACCGTAAAGTATACATATATACTTTCTTAATTAATAATATAGGTAGTCAACCCACTTAATTGTTAAGTCGTTTTATAGCACAATTAGTGATTAACGAATATTGTTAAAT
>CACSLK010031421.1:13013110-13023133 GCA_902706635.1 Striga hermonthica | reverse complement strand
AAAAAAACAACACACACCCACACGCAGCTGACACACTAGTCTTTACCAGCAGAGTAGAGTAGAGTAGAGTAGCTCCAAATTTTTCCTTTTTCCCAAAAAGCCCTTCTCTCCCCCCCCAAAAACACACTGTAAAGCTAGCGCAAAATATCATATACACTCACTGCCCAATCGATAATGGAGATTTTCGATTCCGACAGCCAAAACGAAACTCCGGCCGGAAAATCGAGAACTGCCGGCGGCTTCCTTCAACCCCTCCGGAAGCTCTTCCTCCTCCTGGAGATCTCCCTTCTCACAATCTCCCTGGCGTGGGCCTCGACCCGACTCCCCTCCGCCGTCAGAACCTCCGCCGAAATTTTCCGGCGTATCCTGACCTTCGCCGCCGGCCACCTCGCCGTCTTCATCCTCGGAAACGCCATCGTCCTCACCCTCCTCGTCAAGTCCCGCCGCCGGCCGGATGGTGATGCGGACGACGAGGCCGGCCTCTTCCTCGACCTCGTCGGCGGCGGCGGCGGCGGCGCCGGCGGCGGGGGGAGCCCTCCCACGGCGGCGCCGGAGGAGGTCGTGTACGAGGACAAGCGGACGATCCTGGAGGTCAGGGGGGTCCACCGGAGGAGCAAGTCGGAGAAGTGCTCGGGGACGGAGGAGGGAGGCCGCGGGCGGCGGCTGCGGCGGTCGGAGACGGCGGATATGAGGCGGGGGGCGGCGGATGTGGTTGAAGAGCTGAGCGGCGAGGAGTTCCGGAGGGCGATAGAGGCGTTTATCGCGAAGCAGGTGAAGTTTCATCAGGAGGAGAAGGTGGCCATCGTGCTTCATGGTTGATCAATTAATTAATTAATTAAGTGATGTATTATTATTATTAATAATAATTAATTATTTATATAATAGTGAGTTAATTATTGCACTTAAGCCTTTTACTGTGCTAGGTGAAAATAATTTGATTAGATGATCAGTCACTAATCACTAGCTTTACCTTGGTCCAACATAGTTGGGTCTCACGTAACATTTTGGGACTGTAGTACCTATTTACACTATGCGGGACTATATACCATGCGGGACTGTAGTATTTTCCTATTTATACTATGTAGTATTATTATTCTATTTAAATATATGCGGTCATTAGCATATGTGCATACTATTGATATCTCATACTTAAGAATGCAAAATAAATCAAAGAATTATATTTACAATATAAATATAATTTATATATTACAAATATGAAAATCGACCAACCTTCTGTATACAATAAATAAACCATATCATATTAATAAAATTATCAATACTTATTTAAATGTATACAATAAATAAACCATATCATATTAATAAAATTATTAATACTTATTTAAATAATCAGAGAATATGGTATGGTAAGAAATTCTATAGAGCCATCAGATGATTTCCTTATGGAGTCATCCATAACTTTATGTACTGTCACGTGCCCAATGTATATTTATTACGGGTAACTTTATGTATTGACACATGTTCAATGTATATTTATTATAGGACACGTGTCAAATACACATTTTGTGAATAACTATAGATGACTTCATAAGCTGAACCATCTGATGACTTCATAAGAAAACTCATCGTATGATTTACTTGTTGTATATTTTTTTTTTCGAAACGATAGGATATATTGCTCAGAAAAAGAAGTTACAACGAGGACAAACTTGCCCTAATACAACCGTCCTGACAGCGGAAAGATCAAAGGAAAATGAAAGCACTTCCCTGGAAAGCTACACCAATCACCCAGGAATTAAACTCTCACCCCATCAACAAGAAATCTACAAAACAAACTACAGGCAAAAAAGGCTAACCACTGCCAAGAAGGCCTAGCTAGTCTTCAAAATGGCTAACAGAGACTACAACAAAACTACAGCAAAAGATCAAACAGAAAGGTTATTTACATTAGAGAATTCCAACCAATCTTGCAAAGCTAGGCTAATAGTATCCTTCTCAAGTCTCCAAATATTAGAGAAGACCCACAAATTCCTGGTCTTCCACATCCACCAGAGGATGTAGGAAGATAACTGAAGTCGAGCTTCTGTAGTGGGGGAGTTATTGATTGAGCACAATCTTGTTGTATATAGAAGGTTGTTTCTGTTATAAATCTAATTGTTGATTTCGAATATCGTCAAATTCATTGAAAAGACTAATTATGAACAAATTTTTTTTTGGGTACAATAATTATGAACAAATTGATTGAGTAGTCTAGTCATCATTCAACGCTAATAATAACATAATGATACGACTTCCCGCGCCAAAATATAGTTGAATAGACTTATACGGCTGCCCAATCATAATTTCACCATAATTTACTTTCACAAAATCATAATTACTTATCCTGTACTTAATAGTTGGGAGATGCTATAGTTCTCGTTGCGGAACTATTCCATTGGAGTTTCTAACCGCTAGATCATAATGTAATCATCGAAAATAGTTGATCTAACGGTTACAAACCCAAACGGAATGGTTTCATAACGAAACTATAGCATTTTTCTAATATAGTTGATTTGATAATCACGGAGAATTTTTTTAAGTTTAAAATGGATATATTTTTTTATTTTTTATTTAATAAATATAGATGAAAAAGTGAAAAATAGTTCAAAAATTATAAGATAAGTTCAAAATTATAAATAGACATAAAATAAAAACAATGATTCAAGTTCATTTGATATGAAAATAATAATTAACAAGAATAACTGCAAAAGATATGAATTCATTAGTGTTTTTATTATAAAATAAAATATAATAATTAATTGTTATTTTTTAAATATGTTATGGGAATTGTAGACAAAAAGTAAGGTGAAGTGAATAATATTTTTGTGAATATTTTTAATTTCATTTGTTGTCCAATAAATCTTGACGAAACATAATAATTTTTTTCATACCTAGTGGCATCAATAAAAAAATTGTTATTGAAAAAATCTGGCCCAGCTAGAGGTGGCCAATTGCTGGGCCGTGACCCGACCCGACCCACTGGTCGGTGGCCTCAATATTATGGCCCGTGATCGGCCCGAAATAAACTATGGGCCAGTTCATCGACCTGGTGGTTCACGGGCCGGTATGACCCTTAAAAAAAAAATAACATTGTTGCCCGTCGTTCGACTCGTGACCTGAACCGGCGGGTCAAAAAAAAAGTGAACTGGAACATAACCGTGACCCTAAAGGTCCGGTCCACGAACCGGCCCTTAAGAGACCGGTACATGGTCGGTTCGGGCCTGGACCGATTCACGGGTCGGTTCGGTTCTTGGACATGTCTAAGCCTACCCAGTATATTGATGATTGATTAAAATAAATTAGTCATTTGTACCAAAAAAAAATATAGTCATCTACAAACAAAGTTAAATAAATGCCTAAATGCAAAAGTAACTTTAACTTTTTTGAAAAAAAAAAAGGAAAAAATTAAGATTCTTCAAGAAGAAAATCAAACCTTTCTTGCCTTCTTTATCTGCAGTTCTTTAAAGCATAATCATTACCAATTCCACTGATTAGCAATTAGAAATTCCTCAATTAATTTAGCTTAACATTTAATCATATTATACTAAAAAGAGGTTGAGGGCTTGATTGTTTATGAATTAATTCGCTCATTTTTATTTCAACTCAAAATTTAACTCAATTTTAACTTAATCTCACTATCTTTAATATTATCCATATAATTAAATAATACAAATCAATCATTCTTACACATCAATCAACTTTAATTTACTATTCATCCACCCACATAATTTTAACTACCTATCATTTCTAATTATTTTCAATCATTTATCTCTTACTTTTACATCAAATCAATTTTAATCATTTTATTTTAAATATTATTTTAATACATTCTTAAAATTTCACTAACAATAATCATACAATCTTTTTCAAAATTAACTATGATTAACTAAAATAACTCATTTTAAACAAATTATTTTATAAACAATCAAGCTTCAAACACTCAAAGTCAAAGCCATGCCAGACCTTTTGCACAAAACAAGAGAAGGAACACATAAATAAATAAAAGTGAAAAAAAAAGAAGAAAATACTATAATTAACCTGAAAAGGTGAAACAGTGAAAAAATGTACACTTCCCTATGAACTCTCATAAAAATCAATAAAATTACATTACTTTAAGCAAGGTGTCAAGAATTCATTCCTTTATTTTTCATTTTTATGATGCAACAAACTGACTGTGTGTATATCTTGAAATGGATATATGGAAAAGACACCAACGGTTCAGCTATGGCCAACTATAAAATAAAAACATATACTGATAAATTGTTGGAAATTTAAGTGAATAAATTTGTAACATAAGATGAAAGGTTGAAACCGTGTCTTACCTTCAAACTTGTAACTTGTGTCAATGTTACAAGGGTCTGATTAAGTCTTTACTTTAATGAACTATTAATGAAATATTTATTAAAATGGCTTATCTTAGCCTATATAAGGTTTGGTCTCTTTTGAAGAAATTACTTACGAGAAGAAAAATACAAAAGGAGTGATTAAAGTCCATTTCCCCATTTTTCTTTCATAAGTGTTTTGTTCCAGGCATAATTCTAGTTCGCCAAATTTGATTCGGTTTTTTCGTTGTATCCTGGAAAACAGACGCTCATACGGGGCAAATATGTTTTAAGGACATTGTATTCTCACATGCCTCGGTATTTATTATATAGCCATCTTATTTATATTTTCCCGATAAAGTTCCTACAATCATAAAACAGATTCGATTAAAGATGACTGCTGAACAAAATTCTATTGGCGTTGCTAATACCGGTGCTGCTGCTACTGCAATTTCTCTTTCTCCTTCTGCTAATGTTCCAGTGAATCATGCTGATAAACTGGAAAAATTTAATGTCTTGAAATTTCAAACGTTGGCAGCAAAAGATGATGTTTTATCTCACTATGTTGAACTTTGCGAGGTTCTTGATGGAAAATCCTCCAAAGTTGGGGGAAAATACAGATATTCAAGCAATTAATGCGCTTGAAGCATGGAATCATTCAGATTTCATGTGTAGAAATTATGTAATGAATTGCTTGGCTGATACATTGTACAATGTGTATAGTTCTATCAAAACAGCGAAAAATCTCTAGGAGTCTTTGGATAAAAAATACAAAACCGAAGACGCTGGAGCCAAGAACTTTCTTGGAGGCCAGTTTCTGGACTAAAAAATGGTTGACTCAAAGACTGTAATTAGTCAAGTGCAAGAGTTTCAAATAATCTTGTATGATATCCATTCTGAGGGAATGGTGGTGAATGGAACTTTTCAGCTGGCTGCAATAATTACAAAGCTTCCACCGAGCTGGAAAGATTCTAAAAATTATTTATTAAATAAGAAAAAGGAGATGACCGTTGAAGAGCTCATTGTTAGACTTCGAATTGAAGAAGACAACAAGGGCTATGACAACAAAATGGTTAACCCTTATTTGGCTAAGGCTAATGTTGTTGAGCATAGCGAAAGCTCAAACAATAATAATAAGAAAAAAAGTTGACAATAATGGAAAGGCAGTATTGGGGCCAAATAAAACAAATTTTCAAGAAAAAAATTTCTGGAATTTGTTAAAATTGTAATAAACCTGACCATAAGACATATGATAGCAGGTTGTCAAAGAAAAATCAAGAAGCCACATGGTGGAAAACTTGGCCAATGATGTTGATGAGATGCACCTCGCTACAGTTATATCCGAGGTGAATCTGGTGGGCTCAAATCCACATGAATGGTTGATCGACAAGGGTGCTACCCGTCATGTATGTTCAAACAATGATTAGTTTAGTGTCCTTGACGAGACTGTGGATGGGGAAAAACTCTTCATGGAAAGTTCTGCCACGTCTGACATCAAATGAGTGGGGAAAGTGGTACTGAAAATGAATTCACCCGGGCTCCTTTAACTCGAACGGCCTCCGTACCTGTAGAAC
Organism: Striga hermonthica; assembly: GCA_902706635.1. NCBI lineage: Eukaryota > Viridiplantae > Streptophyta > Magnoliopsida > Lamiales > Orobanchaceae > Striga > Striga hermonthica. Next base: position 13,017,240 of record CACSLK010031421.1, on the reverse strand, counting down.
CCAACGCCGGGAGGGGTCCCGACGTCGGGCCTCCGATGCCCAAGTCAGTATTGGATCCTAAGGAGAGAGATAGTGTAGTAAGGAATGAATAGAAAATGAGTTAATGCTATACCTTAGCCCCCTTTTATAGGGGGAATGTACTTTTTTAGCCTAAGTTGGATTTGGCCCATACTATATGTCTTAGCCTATTTACGGACTTATTCTCCATTATATCCTTATTATCCATTAAAGCCAGTCTAGTATAATATCTTATATCAACATCTGAAAAGAAATTCACTCTTAATAATGTCCTTTGTGTTCCAGAAATCCGTAAGAACCTAGTTTTTGGTTCTGTGTTGATCAAACATGATTATCGTGTAGTGTTTGAATCTGATAAGGTCATTTTGACTAAAAATAGAGAATTTGTAGGAAATGGTTATGAATGTATTGGGCTTTTTAAGCTCAATGTGATGACAATTAATAAAAATATTAATCCTTCCGTTTATATGCTTGAGTCTTCAATTGTGTGGCATGGTAAACTGGGACATGTCAATTATAATACCCTGCTCAAGTTAATAAAATTGAAAAGCATACATATGTTCCATATTGATTCAAAACATAGGTGTGAAACTTGTGTTGAAGCAAAATTTATACGATTATCATTTCAAACTATTCAAAACTACTTGTTGTTTTGTTTGCTTGAATTGTTGTAAATATTTTTCCGGAGTAGAATCGAAAGATTCGAACACCGGGTCGTGTCTCTCGAGGAAGGCGGTTCGGAATTTAGCAATGGTTTTGATAACACAAGAAGAGAAAATAACCCTAAACACTCTAAATCAGATGATTGAGATAATAATTAACTGAGGGAAAGCAAGAAAATAAATCTACCTAAAATGCAAATTGAAAAGCAATAAAGAAGCTAGGGAGTCGGGGATATCCGTTTTGGTTCAAAGAGCAAGTGTCGAGCAAGAGATCATTCGGTTAAAAGGAATCGGTAACTTATTCGTTCAGAGATTCGTCCTCAATAACTTTTCGTAACAAGAGGTTGAACATGAACGATAAATCAACGAGCCTTTTAACACATTGGCAATACAGTTACGAAGAAGCCAATTTCATATGAGCCATGGTCTATCGACTCATCCTCTTTCGATTCAATGAGTCAATTAATGAGCCTAGATTGTTTTTAATCATCCAAACAAAGGGATCAACACAAATATGCAAGAATGAATCAAACCCCAATCAACAAGTAATTGAAAATTGAAGTGTCACTCCTTCAATAATTTTTATCATTCAAACACAATCTCATCAAACCCTAATCAGGACAACTCACATGAATTGAATAATCAACAAGCTCAACAATCACAATTGAATTCAGAACATCAATCCCCTATCCCTAGCAATGAGATTTAGCAACGTAAAAGGAATTCAACACACATAATTATTTCTCCAAAAACAACCATTTTTCATGAATTGAAATAGAAGAAATTCTTACAATAAACCTCAGTCAAGAGTTGAATCCTAATTACAAACTTGATCCCAAGGCCAGATGAAGAAGAAAACAGGAAAATATATGGAGAAATTAAGAAGAAAAAGAAGAAGAAAGTGAAGAAGAAGAAGAAGAAGAAGGAAGGAGAAAAAGAGAGTTTCGTGAGTTTTCTCGGGCTAGGGTTCGTCTCCCAGAAGGGGAGAGAATGCATCCTCAATCGTTCAAAAAATCTGCTTTTAAAACCTGTTTTCGCGACCTCCGCAGCCGCGACTTGCTCCGCGGCCGCGGGAAATAGCTGCAGCAATTTTTGGGTTCGCGGCTTCCGCGGCCGCGGAGAAAGTTGGCTGCACTGCGCGGCTTCACGGTTTTGCTTCGTTTGAGCTCGTCCAAACTCGGAATTGAGTTTCGTTTTTTCCTACGCGTAGCTAACGAACCTCTATATCTAATGATGTAAGCTTCCCCAAAAATTTCCCAGAAACCTGTTCTCCCAAAGCTCCCGACCTACACACCAAAAACAAAAACACAAACGGAAGACTACCGGAAAAAACAAAAAAAATTACCGGGGCACTCAAGACAACACAAAACACAAAATAAACGACAAAACGAACCTAAAACCAACTAAATGACTCAAAATAGGGGAAAAAGAATGAGAAAATAATAACGAAAAATGCAACAAAAATGGGACAAACAACAAGTAAATAGTTAAGTGAGGGGATGTTGTTTGTTATGTTTTTGTGGTATTTTATTGTGTTTTATGTGCCTTACTTGAGTCATTTTTAGGTTCGATTTTACGTCAACCGATCTATTTTGTCGTATTTCATGTATTTTTGCGTCTCTTCTGGTGTGTTGTTTAGGGCCAAATTTGCTATTCCGGGGATACGTGTTGTTCGTGCCATTTTCGAGAAACTTTCGAGCCACCCGGACCAACGTCGAGCGACCCGAGCCTCTTGATCGAGCCGCGAGCCTACCCCAAGGACAGCCCAACCGCGCCCACACTCGCCGAGAGAAATAACTCGCGTTCCGCGAGATGGCGCGCGCACACGTCCAGCCTTGGCCAAGGCACTCGCAGCTAAACGTCGTTCGCGTCTGGCGAGCTGTGCGCCCCAGCGCCCATTAGCAACACTCGCAGCGAAGCGGCACTGGCGACCCGCGAGACGACGCACATGCGTGAGACTCCAGGCGCGACACTCACCGCAAATTCTTGCTCGCGCCATGCCACTGCACCACCCAGCAGCACCGTGCTCGCTCTCTGTGAGATTCCATCCGCGAACCGCCAAACGCGACCCCGCGCATGCGAATAGCCCAACTCTCGCTATGAGCCATTTCTCGTTACCGACGAGTGCCACACCAGGCCCACACTCACTGCCAACTCCTGCTCACGAACCGCGAGACGCACACCCGCGGCACCTAAGGCCAGAACTCGCAGCGAACTCACTTTGGCGACCCGCGAATGCCTATGGCAAGCTTTTTTCATGAATAAACTCGTTGCGAACAAGATTTCGAGACTTGCGAATTGCATAATTAGTAAATGTGTGTGTCAACAGTGTGTGTTTTTGCCACTTAGTATAAGTATGTTTCCTTTGTATTTTGGGGATCTATCTTTCATTTTCCTACTTTTCCACTTTGGGAAATGCCTTTATTTCTTATTTTGCTCTCTATTTCTCCTTAGGAGCATTATGGCTCTAATTTTTCGACAAGATTCCGTTGACACCATTTTATTTCAAGGTTCAAACTTTTTCATCCGGTGTTCTTCAAGCATGCATTAGGAGAGTGAGTAATTATCTTTAATCCTCATTACTTAGATTTTGCCCATTTTCGTTTATGATTTTAAATGTTTAAAGGCGAATTTGGTATTTTGTTTGTTGAATGGAGGAATGTTCGATTCTCGTTGCTTGTCGATGTGTGTTAGGGATTAGTTCATGCTTATCTTGTTTAAAAGTTGCGACTTTGATTGGTCGGAAAATGTGCACGTTTTATATATTTAATAGTGTATTCCTATACACTTAATTTATTCGCACTTCTATATTTCTCGACTTATTTATTATTTGGATTGAATCTAAATAACAAATAAGTCGAGAAATATAGATGTGCTAATAAATTAAGTGTATTATTAAATATATAAAACGTGCACATTTTCCGATCAATCAAATCTCCCCAAACATAAACCGTTGTTTGTCCCCAAGCAACTTAAAACTATAAGCACATAGATGGACAAAAGATAAGTACGTGGAACTTTACTCAGGTCCTCACAATTCCCACATAAGTGCACAGTTCAAACAACTCAAATTAATTTATTTGGACTCAATATGAATTTATTTTAGGGACTCAAGCACATCAAGCATCAATTCAAGCGCCCACCATAGTTTGTCAATCTCTATAACAAATACACCGATCAATGCAACTAATGACACCCCTCTTTTTGTTAACAAGTCTAGTTTCTTTCCGTTTCTAGCCGAAGTCTAAACGTCCTGTTCTCCAATTTTTCTTTCATTTTTTTTCTCATTTTTTTTATCCTCTCACTTTTTTTTTCTCGAAGTAGGGAACGACAGCTCCGTCACAACCCGTGGATTTTATCCTTTCGTGATTGTCTAGATACAAGAATTATTGGATTTATACACTAGAGCCTTCACGGATTGGCATTTTTTTTTTCATTTTTTCTCTTTTT
>CACSLK010031421.1:12952447-12963118 GCA_902706635.1 Striga hermonthica | reverse complement strand
GGGCACAAACAAAGTCACACAAACCAACCAATAGAAAACCCAAAACAATACTAAATTGGATTTCTTCTCCCCAATCGACTCGCAACTCCACAAATGCCCCGCCACCAACCATCGAGAGCTACCACTTGCACGGACAAAAACCCGGGTCAAAGCACCGAACCTAAAACTGCAGAAGAACCCTAATATGATCCAAATCCCAGCCTCAAAAACTCTCCCAAATAGTCCACCAGCAAATCGGAGACCAGCCCTAACTCACACCCCCTCATCAGCCAGCTGTCAGAGGCCGACAAGCCACATGAGCCAATGTCCCAAACCGCCAATGCAGCCCAACACCCAACTCTAGGGACGCCGATAAAGAACCTGGGAGCAGAGCATCGCACCAGCCTCAAGCTCCAACCACCTTGCCAACCACCGGCAGCCCATGACAACCAGCCACGGGAGTTACAACCCCTACCAACGACAACAACATACCACCCACCCTCGGGGAGCAGAAGAACAGCTCTGACCTCGATTCCGACCTTTGTCAGATGGAAATTGGAGCAGTTTGTCTGCCCACACCGTCGAAAAGTCAGAACCACCTCGAGCATGACGAGCCAACCTGAAGACAAAGAATCGCGGCTTGACGAGGCCCCAAGTGGCCGAGAGGCCCACCACTCGACGCAGGGGCGGAGGCAGTCATATTCTTGCCTGGGCTGTAGCCCAGGTACCCCTCATCCAGTACATACTTTTACACTTTTACTTTGGAATGGTTATTGTATAAAATCAATAACTATAAGTGGTGGGCCTTCGGTAACTAATAATTGTTAAAATAAAAAAAAATGTAAAATTAGTTTTATTCACATCTTACATGTCCATAATTGTATCAATGTTATATTCAGTCACTAAAATGGACTATTTTTTAAGTATATTAACCAAAATTGGCCATGAAATATTTGCCCACCCAAATTAACCACAGTTAGTTTTGCTCGTATGCCAAAACAATAATATTACGCAACCATTAATTTATTAGGATGTTTATTAAAAGGCAAATAATGAATCCACTTATAATAAAATTTATGCGTTTTTGCCATTAATTTAAATTTTATACTTAGTTTCACTTTTTATGCGTTTTTTATATAATAATTAATATTCTAAATATATTTGTCATTTATTAATAGCATATAAAGATTATGAAGACCAAGTCAAGTTTTACTCCTTTACTCTTTTCATTTCCATTTTAGGTTATCTGCATGTCTTATTCATGCAGACGCGGAGCTGCTTTATTTTCTTTACAGTTTGAGTTGTTTGGCATATAGCTAGTTTATTCTCAGACATTAATCTTATATCTACGGCTATGATTATGTGTGTTGATGTATAAAAGACTTTGTATCCATCCTAGGTTTCCAATCAATCAATATACCATATTCCCTCAGCTGTTGCACTTTTGTTTCTTGTGTTGTCATTTCATCAAATCGATCTTGTGAACGTGTGTCTTCACCAATGGCTGTAAACATTTGCCATTATGGTATCAGAGCAGGTTGATCGTGACCTGACTCTGCAGCTCATGAAGATAATTTATCATTTTTTGTTTTGAGATTTGAGCCAGATTTGCTTTACTTCTTCTTGTTTGGTTTTTCTGTTCCCTTACTTGAAAATGGCAAGTCAAAGCACTGATTTCTCGAGCTCTGGCCAGCCTTACCTGTGATTCAACCCCAAGCACAATTGATTACAGTAAAACTCAATGAAAGCAACTATCTTGTTTGGAAACACCAGGTTTTAGCCACAGTCAAAGGGTATGGTCTTGAAGGCTTTGTCCTAGGCACATCACTGCCGCCTGATAAATTTGTTGCAGATGAGAATGGAGTCCAAACATCTCTCAACCCACTTTATCTCAACTGGCAAAAGCAAGACCAACTACTGGTGTCTTGGCTTCTAAGCTCTCTCTCTGAAGAGATTCTTGTGAATACAGTTGGGTTAAACACTTCTCATGAAATCTGGGATTCATTGGAGTTGGATTATACTACTCAGTCTAGAGCCAAGGTCATGCAAATTAAGTCTCAGCTTCATAATCTTAAGAAGGGTGCACAAACCATGAGAGAATATCTGAACAAGATCAAGGCTTGCTATGATGCACTTGCAGCTGCTGGGCACACATACACTGAGGATGATCACATTTCCTCAATGCTTGATGGAATTGGACCTGAGTATGACTCGCTTTCTGTTCAGTCAACTCAAGAATCCCTCCTTGTACCCTCAGAGAAGCCCAGGCCTTGCTGTTGACCTTTGAAACTAGAATTGAAAGGAACACAACCAACTCACTGAATGGAGATGGATTCAGGGGCTTTGCAAATCTGGCATCTCAGCAAGCATCAAAGAGAGGAGGATTTACCTCTAACCAAAGCTACAGAGGGAGATCTAACCAAAGTAGAGGGAACTTTAGAGGTGGTAGGACTGGCAGAAGCAATAGCTACAGAGGTAGAGGTGGCAGAATGAGTTATGTTAAATGCCAAATTTGCCAAAAGGATGGCCATACAGCTGACAGGTGTTACAGCAGATTTGATCAAAACTATGTCTACACTCAAAGAAACACTTTCAGAGGACAACAAGGGTACCAGAACATGGCCAACATGGCAAACTTAAGCTCCTACAGTGGAAGTACCTTTGGCAGCTCAAAAACCAATCACAGCTTTCAAGATTCACAGTGGCTGCCAGATTCAGGAGCAACCAACCACATCACATCAGACTTGAGCAACCTCAACCTTGCAACTGAGTATCTTGGAGATGACAAGATATAGATGAGAAGTGGCACAGGTATGCCTATCACTCATGTTGGTTCTTCTATATTTAAATCTGTTTCCAATAAGAACCATTCTTTCATTCTCAACAACCTTCTTTGTGTGCCACACATAACCAAGAACCTTTTGAGTGTTTCCCAATTTGCTAGAGATAATGGGGTTTACTTTGAATTTCATCCCTTTTTCTGTCTTCACAAGGATCAAGCCATAGGGGAGATACTACTCAAAGGCAGACTTACTAATGGCCTTTACAGCTTTCATATGAGTCAAGACAAAAGAAATAGAGTTGAGGTCCATCCTTCCTTCAAAAAGTTCAAACCCCAGTTTCATTCAGCTTGCTTGAAGAATAAACTCAGTCTTGACCTATGGCACAGTAGACTAGGACATGCATCCTATGATATTGTAAAAAAGGCTCTTAAAGGTTGTAACATTGAGTTTCATGACAATGCAAGTAAATCTTTATGTTCTTCATGTTTTATGGGAAAATGCCATAAACTTCCTTTTGTTGACTCTATGACTGATTGCTGTGATGTGCTTGAATTAATATACACTGATCTATGGGGGTCATGTCCTATTAAGTCTGCTACAGGTCACAGCTATTATATCAACTTTGTAGACCATAAAACCAAGTTCACTTGGATTTATTTTCTAAAGCACAAGTCAGATGCTTCAAATGCTTTCATTCATTTCAGAACCTTTGTTGAAAATAGATTCTCCAAGAAAATTAAAATAGTTCAAAGTGATGGGGGAACAGAATATAAGCCTTTGTCAGATTTCTTCCATCAAAATGGGATCACTCACAGGATGTCTTGTCATTATACCCCTGAACAAAATGGAAGTGCTGAAAGAAAGCACATGCACATAGTTGATTCTGGTCTATCAATTCTTGCTCAATCTTCTGTTCCCAAAAGATATTGGGATCATGCATTTTCTACTGTTGTGTACCTCTTGAATAGGGTCCCTAGCAAAGTCTTGAATTTCTTGTCTCCTTTTGAAGCTCTGACAGGCACAAAACCAGATTACAAACACACTAGAATCTTTGGATGTGCTTGTTATCCTTACCTAAAACCATATAACAAGCACAAGCTTGACTTCAGGAGTCAACAAAGTGTCTTTCTTGGCTATCATGGCCAGTATAAGGGTTATAAGATCTTGCTGCCAAATAAGAGAATCATTATTTCCAGGCATGTGACTTTTGATGAGACAGTCTTTCCCTTTCAAGACCAAACACAACATTCTTCACCTCAAAACACTCCATTTCCAGACCAATATGTGGCACCTCTGATCATTTCAACTCCTAATCCTCCCAACCAGCCTTCTCAACCCAGCCACAATTCTCCTATTGCTTCTCAACATCACAGCACACCAGCCACTCAACAATCTCAATCTTCAGCTACCACACCTCAAACTCAGTCACCTGGAATTCCTATTGGACAGATCTTTATAGATTTACCAATTGAAAGTGATAGGCATAGTGCTTCTATACCAACTGTTGCTACTAACAATGCCAATGCAGAGAATGTTAATCCAATGATCACAAGAGGAAGAGCTGGAATTTCTAAAAGAAAGGTGTTTTCTTGCACCAAATCAGCCACTAATCACATTGAACCTACCACACTTTCAGAAGCTCTTCAAGACATTAATTGGAAGAAAGCTATGGATCAAGAATATCAAGCTCTCCTTGACAATAAACTTGGGTTTTAGCTGATCTTCCTACAGATAAAAGGGCAATAGGATGCAGATGGGTTTTCAAATTAAAGAAAAATGCAGATGGATCAATTGCCAGGTACAAGGCAAGACTAGTTGCTAAAGGTTTTAGCCAAATACCTAGTATGGACTTCACTGAGACATTTAGTCCAGTTGTAAAGCCAGCAACTATAAGATTAGTTCTATCCATTGATGTCTCTAAGTCTTGGTCTATAAGGCAGGTTGATGTGGATAATGCCTTTCTAAATGGGGAACTGGATACTAATATTTACATGATACAGCCACTAGGATATGAAGATGGTTCAAACTCAGTTTTCTTGCTTAAAAAATCATTATATGGTTTGAGACAGGCCTCAAGATCCTGGTACTTAAAGCTTGGCAGCATCCTTTCCTCACTTGGTTTAAAGAGTTCTAAATCAGATACATCCTTGTTCATCAAGACTGATGGTAACTGCAGCATTTTTATTTTAGCATATGTAGATGTCTTGATTGTCACAGGGTCCAACAACCAACAAATTGACCACACCATTTCAGTTCTTAAGAAACATTTTGCTTTAAAGGACTTGGGAACTTTGAACTATTTCCTGGGACTGGAAGTTGACATAACAGGTAATGGTCTTTTTCTTAGCCAATCTGGTTATATCAAAAGCATCCTTGGGAAAGCAGGCATGGCAGGTTGCAAGGCTATTAGTACACAAATGGTGTCTTCTCCCAGTTTATCCAAACACCATGGACAACCTATTGAAAATGGAACCTTGTATAGACAACTTGTTGGAGCCTTGCAATATGCTACCATTACAAGACCTGAAATTTCTCACTCAGTCAACAAATGTAGTTAATTCATGCAAAATCCCCTTGACACTCATTGGAAAGCTCTTAAGAAACTGCTTAGATCTTCATGGATCTATAACTTCAGGGTTGCACCTCACTAGATCACCCTCCATGCAGTTGGTGGCTTATGCTGACTCAGACTGGGCCACAGATCTTGATGACCGACGGTCAACTTCAGGGTTTTGCATATTCCTTGGCAGTAATCTGATTTCTTGGAGCAGCAAGAAACAGAAAACAATTGCCAGATCCAGTACTGAGGCAGAGTGTAGGAGTTTAGCTAGAGCTACCTGTGATATTATGTGGTTTAGAACCTTGCTGTCTGAGTTAGCCATCCCTCAGCATCAACCTACAACGGTTTGGGTAGATAATCTTGGCTCAGTGTTGCTCTCAGCTAATCCAGTTCATCATTCAAAGACTAAGCATGCTGAAATTGATCTTCATTTTATTCGCGAGCAAGTCCACCTTCACACAATCTTTGTTCATCACATACCTGCCTTACACCAAATTGCAGATATCTTGACCAAACCTTTATCGGGCCAATTCTTCACTCGGCTTTGGGAAAAACTCACAGTTAAACCTAAACCCTCGTTTGAATTGAAGGGGGCATAATAGCATATAAAGATTATGAAGACCAAGTCTAGTTTTACTCCTTTACTCTTTTCATTTCCATTTTAGGTTATCTGCATGTCTTATTCATGCAGACGTGGAGCTGTTTTATTTTCTTTACAGTTTGAGTTGTTTGGCATATAACTAGTTTATTCTCAGCCATTGATCTTATATCTACGGCTATGATTATCAGTGTTGATGTATAAAAGACTTTGTATCCATCCTAGGTTTCCAATCAATCAATATACCATATTCCCTCAGCTGCTGCGCTTTTGTTTCTTGTGTTGTCATTTCATCAAATCGATCTTGTGAACGTGTGTCTTCACCAATGGCTGTAAACATTTGCCATTATTTATGTTTGAATATTCCTTTGTTTATTAATTACATACTAAATTTTGCTTATTTTGTTCATTTTTCAATCTATACATTTCACATTAGATAATCAATATTGAATGTCTATTAAGTAATCAATTATTTATTTGGTGTATATGTTGGACTAATTTAGTGTTTAGTTGATCATATTTAAAGTTTATTAATACATACAAGAAGTATATGAGGGTTCGAATCCCTCTCTCCCCTTTTAATTTAGTGTATATTGTACATTAATTTAGTATTTATTTGGTCACTCTTAAAATTTATTTATAACATATGTGGGTATTCATAAAAATAATTTTAGCTTGAATCCTGGCTCCGCCCCTGACTCGAAGGGAGACTGGGCACACAGACAAGCGACGGCAGCAGCGCGGCGGTGCGGAGCGGCCCCCTGGGGAGGAGGCCGACAACTAGGTTGAACTGGGATTGAGCGGAATATCGAACAAGCAGCATTGTTTCTGCTACTTCCCGTGAAGGCGAACTTCAGTGTTGCTGAGTTTCTCGCCATTGTCCTCATTGTAGTCCACCACAAAGATGGTCCCGGTCAAGGTTAACAAGATGCTACATTCTCCCTTAAGCACTAATTAATCATTACTTTAATTTACACGACATGAATTAAATTATCCCAAAAAGGAACATAAATTCTATTGTCCACTTGATCAAAAAATAAATAACTGGCCATTAATTCAATTCTTTGACACACAATAAAATAAAAGCAGCATCATTTGACTGCTACAAATTTAAGCCTTGCATACCCCTTGAAGTTTGAACCACACACTCGGACAACCTTATCAAGAAAATTGTTTGTTCATTCAGTAATAATATTTTCCAGCCTAGCTCGACTTCAAATTCGATCCAAAATCCATATAAGTTCGGAAAATATTGATGGCCACTACAGAGCATAGTACGTTTGAAGTTTATTGCGTTGCAACTGCCGATACAAAGCTTCAAGAACTCCGGTTTCTGGCCGAGTCCGTTCGATCCCTTCTCGATAAGTTTCGGGGTCGTTTTTCTTCGTTAAAGGAGGTAAATTCTCATTTTGATTTAGTATTTCTTTCGTTTGTTCATTACTAGAAATCTATACACTAGCTTTCTTTCTTGGGATAGCATTTTTTTTTTTCTCAATAAAAATAAAAAAATAAAAATAATGACTGCATTAATGGCGCCAAAAAAAATTTAAAAAAAAAAAATGGAAAGTGTAATCGCGTGTACGGTGACGGTTAATAGCAATTTTTATTTTTTTTTCTGTTAAATTATATTTAAAAAAGGGATGGTTGCGTTCACAATTGAGAAGTGATGTCGAAAGCGGGGACACACGCTTTTCGATGGAGATGTTAAAAACGTGATCGTTAACCAACTAATTAATTATGGGCGATGGATATATTAACATGTGTCCATCGAGTGAGATTAGAATGATTCTAAATAATTAGTATTTAAATTGTAATAGTTAAAGTTGATGTAATTGACAAGTAGGAGAAACGATGAGAGTGATATTTAATTAAAAATATTTGAGTAGACAAATAGCGAGAATTTTGTAAGTTGATGTGATGTAGGAAAAAGATAATTGTTAACATTTAATTAAATTGAAAATAAATTATTTTGAATAAAGTTGATTAAGTAGAACGAGAGAGATTATGATTGAAGAATATTTAAAATGTAATAATTAAAGTTGATTTGATGTAAAATATAAGAGATGTGATTGAAGTGATAGGAAGATAACACTACGAAGAAAATAATAGAATCATAATGGAAAATTCAAAAGAAAATATATTTCATTGGAATTTCAAAGGCAACTATTATTTCCGTTGCAATTTTCCAATAGATTCAAACGGAAATTGCAACAAAAGTATTTCGTTGAAATAGTTTTATATTTGAAGAAATTCCAAAAGTAGACTTTCCAACATGGTGAATATAAAAATTTCAATAGAAATTGCATATTTCAAAAGAAATTCCTACTGTACAAAACCGTTGGAAAAATATGGAATCATCAATTCCATCAAAAATTTAAATGAAAAACTCATCCCAAGAGAATAATTTCGTTGTAATTATTCCAAATGAAGTTATACTATTAGAATATCAGTTGGAATATTCAATGGAATATATTAACGTACGATTTTCTGTTGGAATATAACAATTTCTTTGTAATGTAAAAATATGAAAGTGAATGAATAGTGAATTAAAATTAATGTCATGTATAAGGAAGATGATTGATATTATTTAATTATAGTGATAATCAATAATTAATAATAATAACGTTGAATTAGATTTTGAGTTAGGCAGAGTAAAAAGAAAAACAAATCGGGTTAAAATTAATTTTGATCAGTTTTAACTACTTATCAGTCACCCATTTATAGGATAATGCGCCCCTACCCACAGTGGGCACATGTTAATATGCCCACCGCTTATGTGGCATGCAGACATTGGTGATGTTAATATATTCAAAAAAATATATCACCAATGTATGCATGTCACATAAACGATAGATATATTAACATGTGTCCATCGTTGATAGGGAAGCATTACTGCTTATTAATAATCCAAGAAAAACATAAGACCAATAATTTTCTTTCCGAATTTGGACTCTTTTAATTTCGAGTTTGGACTGTTGAAGCTAAAATTTATTAGAAATTGCACCTGATAAAATAACTAGTTAATCTACTAGTGAGTTTTTTTAATAACATAATAATCAATATATAACTGCATATATTTACTTTTTAATATATAATACTTAGCTATTTATTTTATTCTAACATTTATTGTCACGTTGTTATTATTATTATTATTATTATTATTATTATTATTATTATTATTATTATTATTATTATTATTATTATTATTATTATTATTTTGTTCGTATTTTTTGAAATAAATACAATAGTACAGCACCTTATTTTCGCATATAATCAGAATTATTTACTATATCTACAATTTCATAGAATTTTATATTTCACAATTCAACCAATCGCCCCTATATATAATTCTCGAATTCGCTGAGCCTACGTGGCTGCTTCTGGTGCTTCGGAATCCTACTTGGCGAAGAATCATGCTTCGTAACTAGGTTCGGACAAATAATATTGATATATTAATAATTAATATCTAAGTTCGGACATTCCATAAATATTATTTAGCTAATTTAGGTATTTTAATATCACTTGTACTAATATAACCTTTTAATTCTTTGTAATTTTACATAGTGAGACACTAAGTGACTAATATATCTCTGACTTTTGATTTGTTTCCTTCAATTAGCTATTGAATTATAAATGTATTTTAAAAGTTGATAACTTTTGTATTTCTTATCGGTTTTACATATATAATATATCAAATTAATCATCTTTTCATTATCTTCGATTTGACATCCATATTGTATATATAAAATAAATAAATAATATTTACCTTTATAATAAAAAACTATTATTTATTAAATTTTATTAGAAAATAAAATTATTTCTCAGTTGATATATTTTTGTTTAATGTAGTTATATTTTGTAAGTTAAAAAAATTATTATAATATAACACAAGTAAGTTACACAAATAAAAAGTGTCATACAAAATATATAATAATATATATTTTTATAAAAGTTATTTAAATTTTCAACTACTTTTTCTCAATAATATTAGATTTTAAAGAAAAAATTAGCAAGCACCCGTGTAATACACGGGTTTTGTACTAGTGCATAGTACAACTATATTATTCGTACGTAGTTAAAATTAATGTTGTATATGCTTACATTCAAATTTTGACATTTAAATTTATAATTTTAATAAAAATAAATATAGCCCCTTGTTTATATTTCATTATAAAATCATCTAATTTTGTTTGAAAAGTATAATATATTTCCACCATCGAGGTAGGTAACAGTTACAGTAATCGACGTATCATCCGGTCCGAACGTAGTAACGAGCTGCGGGAACTTCAAATTCGTATCAAGAGCGACTGTCCTGTCTGCCGCGCAACTCGACACAACGCTTCCGGACGATAGAGCAGAAGCTGTAGGGATCATGAACAAGGCTCTCGACAAAATGCTTCAGAAATCCCATGCAGACGGACCTCTCACCGGAGTCATCGGGCTCGGTGGCTCGGGTGGGACCTCCTTACTCTCATCCGCTTTTCGATCTCTCCCTATGGAAGTCCCTAAAATCATCGTATCCACCATGGCTAGCGGGGACACATCGCATTACGTTGGGACATCGGATTTGGTTTTATTCCCGTCTGTGGTGGATATTTGTGGGGTTAACAGAGTGAGCAAGATTGTCATAACCAATGCTGCAGCTGCTTTTGTCGGGATGGTGATGGGTCGGTTGACGAGTTTTGAAGGGTCGGTTGGTGGTTGTAAGGTTGAGAAGGCTACGGTTGGTATAACGATGTATGGGGTCACGA
>CACSLK010031421.1:12936516-12952423 GCA_902706635.1 Striga hermonthica | reverse complement strand
GAGAGATTGGAGCGCGAAGGTTACGAATGCTTGGTTTTTCATGCAAGTGGGATTGGAGGGAAGGCTATGGAGGGCCTTGTTAGAGAAGGGCACATACAGGTATATGGAAAAAAAAAAGAAAAAACAATAAAAATAATGGTTTACTTTCTTTTGTAGATGGAAATCATGACTAATGTATTTTTCTCCTCATTCTGGATTTTTGTAGGGTGTTTTGGATATTACAACGACTGAGGTTGCGGATTATATCGTTGGAGGAATTATGGCTTGCGATAGTTCCCGGTTTGATGCCATATTAGAGAAGAAGCTACCTCTTGTTCTAAGTGTAGGGGCGCTTGATATGGTGGCTTTAGGTCCTAAAGAAACCATTCCCTCTAAATTTCAACAAAGAAAGCTTCATAAGCACAATGAGCAGGTGATAATTTACTATACAAAATGTCCATTACCTAGTTCTCTACATCAAAATTTGTTCAGTTTGTTTCAAGAATGATTTACACTAAATTTTGAGACTTGAGACTATCTTATTGCATAAACATCTTAATTCACATTTCTTTTATAAATAAAAGATACAACATTAGGCTTTTGCCTCAGAATTTTGAATCAATGAGAGTACTCGTGAATCATAATAATGTTAGACGTCTCGGATAGTTTTTTGCAGTTTAGCCATTCACACGAGTTAACCATGGTTAGTTTGTGTGGAATCTAGATAACGATAATGAGAACTACAATGGAAGAAAATAAGAAGTTTGCAGCGTTTATAGCGAACAAGTTAAACAAGTCATCGTCACAAGTTTGTGTTTGTCTGCCCAAATTCGGAATCTCTGCCATGGATGCACCTGGCAAAGCGTTCCATGACCCTGATGCGACCGACATTCTTATAGAGCAATTGCAATCCCTAATTGAAACAGGCAAAGATCGCCAGGTACGACATATATATGATTGTCGATCTCTTGGATCCCAATCTAATTACAAAATCATTTTTTTTTTTTCTTTTCATATATGCTCTGCTTTAGTATAATTGTAACTCATATTTGTTTCACTAATATGTAGGTGAAAGTGTTTGAAAACCATATCAATGACCTGGAATTTGCTAATGCACTGGTGGACTCATTCTTGGAGATCTCTAGAAACAAGAGTTTAATTGGTTGAATAAAAGAGCAAATGATGAAAGCCAAAGTTGTCCTGTAAAATATGAAACTTGTGATGCTTATATGGCATTTATGTGACAAAGAACACAAATTGCTCATTTTCTTACCTTTTATCTTTGCTCTTGAATGTTGGTGCAACTTGAAATTTAACTGGCATTTATAAGGTCATATGACTAGAACAACAAAACAAATAATAAATACAAGTATGAAACTGTGTCATGTCTTTATTATTTGTGCGTTTGACTTCTCAATTTCTCATTTCTTTATATAATTTTCGGACATGTTGAGTTTAATTGACAAACTCACACGTTTCGTAATCTTATGTGGCAGCATTTCATGCTTTGTAACAAGGCTCAAATAGACATTACATCTTGTATGAAAACCATATAACCTAAGGATAGAGAATTAGTATTAAATACTTTAATAGTTACCATCCTTAATTCTCATTATAATTTGAACATTTTTTAATGTCAATTAGTTTTTAAAAATTGTCATTATTTACTCAATCATTCCATTCTCTTAAATAATTATTTTGTTTTTCGCAAATTTATTATTTGTTGCATATATTATAAAAGCTGAAAGTTCCATGCAAGAACACCAATGTTGAATTCTCCATTGGTGTGTCATCTTCCTTTCACCTACCATGCAAGCCCACCATTGAAGAAGTCCTCCACCAAACCTTCTCTTTTCACACACCATGTCAATGGTGGTGTGCCAATGGGGGTGTGGTTATCATGCCTATAAATAGGCTTGTTATTTCATTCATTCAAATCATCCTTGAGTGATCAATCAACCTAGAGAGTGTTGAAACACAACCAAGAAAGAGTTGTGGAGTGTTTGAGAGTTTTTGTTTAGAGTTTGTAAATCTCTTGTTTTTATTCTTGTGAGTAATAGAAACGTGTTTTTCTCTCAAATTATGTTTATGATCTTGGGATGATACCACAACAAGTGGTATCAGAGCTTGGTTTGAAGCTTTCGAGCTTATTTTTGAATTTTTCCGAGCTTCTGTAGAAATTTCGAGTTTTTGAGTTGTGCTCGAAACTCAAGTTCGAGGACACCGTTAGATTCGTCTCGTCGAGATGGTCGCGGTGATATCTTACGGGCGAAAAACGGACACCGGAGCTACCCCGAAAAGCCTCCGCAAGTTCTGAAAAAAAAAAATCTTGAGGAAGAATATGATGATGTGTCGCCACATCATCTGACACGTCATCTCCACGTCAGCAAGGAGGGCCCAGTCAGCTGCCTAGTCAGCAGTCCAGTCACTTGCCCAGTCAGCAGTCCTAGTCAACTGCCACGTCATCGGTTGACTGCCACGTCATCGAAAAAAAATTACTCCCCCCTATTTTCGACTGTTCCGGACGCAACAGTGCTGTCTATTTTTCGAAATTCAGCTCCGATTTGTCCCAAACAGATAGTTGAAGGTATAAAATGGCCATGGAAGAGTCAACTTCATCTTCTGGAGCTATGATTATGCTCACGGCTACCAACTATACGCTGTGGAAACCTCGGATGGAAGATTTCCTCAGCTGTAAAGAGCTCTTTGATCCAATAGAGCTGAAGGGTATTAACCCTAATCCGTCCAAGGCGTTAGAATGGAAGAAAATCAATAGAAAAACTATTGGTCAAATCCGACAATAGATTGATCATAGTGTCTTCCATCATGTTGCACAAGAAACCGACGCATATGTCCTTTGGAGGAAGCTGGAGGACATGTACCAAGCCAAGACCGCTCGGAATAAGGCCTTATTGATGAGGCGCTTAGTCAATATGAAGTTGAAAAGTGGAACTTCTGTTGCCGAGCATACCAGTGAGTTCCAGAGCCTGGTAAATCAGCTATCTTGTGTGGAGATGCCGCTTGGAGATGAAATGCAATCTCTGCTACTTCTTAGTTCCCTTCCTGATATTTGGGAAATACTCGTTGTTACTCTCAGCAACTCAGCCTCAAACGGCAAACTTTCCATGTCCGTTGTCAAGGATGCCTTATTCAATGAAGAGGCAAGAAGGAAAGACATGGGCACAGATCAGACCCATGCCCTTGTGATGGAGAATCGAGGAAGACCACAAGGCAAGAACCAAAGAAGCGATATAGGGAAGAGCAGGGGTAGAAGCAAGGGGAGGCAATCAGATGATCAGAGATCACATGTGTGCTATCATTGTGGTCTAGAAGGTCATATGAAGAAGAATTGCTATAAATGGCTCGAGGAGCAGGGCAAGAGCAATTCTCAGCCGAAGAATAGTTCTCAGCAGAAGAACAAGGTCAAGGGTGGTGAAACTCTCATCACTGTCTCAAGTGATGTAGCATATTGCTCTAACCATGGTGAGACATGCCTTCATGTCTCAAGAGAAGACATGTAATGGGTGGTAGATACTGCAACATCCTATCACGTTACTCCCAACAGGAAATACTTCACAACATACCAAGGTGGAGACTTTGGATCGGTGAAGATGGGAAATTCCAGCTCCTCTCAAGTTGCATGAATTGGTTATATCCAGGCAACGACAGGAACCGGGAGTACAATCTTGTTGAAGGATGTCAGGCATGTGCCAGATCTTAGGCTGAATCTTTTGTCAGTGGTGGCTCTTGACAAAGAAGGATATAAAAATCACTTTGGCGCAGGCACATGGAAGTTGTCAAAGGGTGTTCTGAAAAATGCCCGAGGACATGTTTGTGGGACGCTGTACAAAACACATTTGAAGATCAGTACAGAAAGTCTCAATGTTGCAGAGGAGGTTTCCCAGGATCTATGGCACCAGAGACTCGGCCATATGAGTAAGAAAGGGCTGACTACCCTGATGAAGAAGGATCTTATCAAAGTTGATAAGAGTGCGGCGATGGGTTCTTGCAGTCATTGCCTGTTCGGCAAGTAGCATAGAGTCTCATCCAATACAAGTTCAACAAAGAGATCAGAGTTGTTAAGCTTGGTACACTCTGATGTTTGCGGTCCGATGGAGGTTGAATCACTGGGTGGAAGCAGATATTTTCTGACTTTCATTGATGATGCTTCCCGAAAGGTGTGGGTATATTTTCTGAATACGAAGGACCAGGTGTTTGAGTACTTCAAGTCATTTCACGTCATGGTGGAACGTGAAATAGGAAAGAAGCTAAAATGTCTCCGATCTGATAATGGAGGCGAGTATACTTCCAAAGAGTTCGATGCATATTGCAGGACATATGGCATTCGACATGAGAAGTCAGTACCACGTACCCCTCAGCACAACGGTGTTGCTGAAAGAATGAATCGGACTATCATGGAGCGTGTCCGAAGCATGATGAATATGGCTAAATTACCAAAGCCAGTTTGGAGAGAAGCTGTCAAAACCGCATGTTATCTGATCAACCGATCACCTTCAGTTCCATTAAATGTTGAAGTTCCAGAGAGAATATAGACTGGTAAGGATCCGACATACTCACATCTTAGAGTATTTGGTTGTGTAGCATATGCACATGTATCCAAAGAGCTCAGAAAGAAGCTCGATGCGAGGTCCATCCCATGCATTTTCATTGGTTATGGAGATGAAGAGTTTGGATACAGATTTTGGGATCCAAAGGATAAAAATGTGATCAGAAGTAGGGACGTTGTGTTCTAAGAAAATTTGACAATAGAAGATATCGAAAAGCCCAAGATGTCTCAGAAGTCAAATGTGGGTGCTCAAGTTTCAGATGAAGCACCATAATTGTTCCGGAGAAACAATGAAGATGATGTACCAGAAGAAGAGGAGGAGACAGAAGAGAGTGCAGAGCAAGGGGAGCAACAACACATCTTGCAAGAGCAAGGGGAGAAACAATCCATCTTGCCAGAGCAAGGGGAGCCACAACCCATTTTGCCAGACACCAATGTTGGAAGTTCTTCTCAGATGGTTCTACCCACTCGTAGATCTGAACGAGGTCATATACCATCAAAAAGGTACTCATCATCTGAATACCTTCTATTGACAGAAGATGGAGAACCATAGAGTTTTCAAGAAGCCATATCTCATAAGGATAAAGAAAAATAGATGGCTGCGATGCAGGAAGAGTTAGATTCTCTGCAGAAAAATCAAACTTATGAGATAGTTAAACTTCCAGAAGGGAAAAAGACTTTGAAAAACAAATGAGTGTTCAAGCTGAAGAAAGATGCAAATGGACAAGTGGTGAAACACAAAGCTCGATTAGTTGTCAAAGGCTTTCAGCAGAAGAAAGAGATTGATTTTGACGAGATCTTTGCACCAGTTGTCAAGATGACTTCAATTCGAGTCATACTTGGCTTGGCAGCAAGTATGAATTGGAGCTTGAATAGATGGATGTGAAGACAGTTTTTCTTCACGGAGATTTGAATGAAGAAATCTATATGCCACAACCAGAAGGTTTTGAGGTTTCAAGTGAGAACCTCGTGTGCAAGCTATCTAAAAGCTTGTATGGCCTGAAGCAAGCACCAAGGCAGTGGAATAAGAAGTTTGACTCATGCATGAAGAGTCAAGGTTACAAGAAGACTACTGCAGATGAGTGTGTTTATATCAAAAGATACTCAGACGGAGTTTTCATAGTTCTTCTACTGTACGTCGACGACATGTTGATCGTTGGAAATGATGCAGAGAAGATAAGCCAGCTGAAGAAAGAACTTTCTAAGTCTTTTGATATGAAAGATTTAGGAAAGGCTCAACAGATTCTTGGGATGCAGATTACTCGAGACCGAGAGAATGGCAAGTTATGGCTATCTCAAGAGAAGTACATTGAACGAGTACTTGAAAGATTCAATATGAGTGATGCCAAACCAGTGAGTATTCCACTTGCGAATCATTTCAAGTTGAGCAAAAGATCATGTCCAACATCCAAGGAAGAGATGGGGGAGATGTCTGCAGTGCCATACTCTTCAGCAGTTGGAAGTCTGATGTATGCAATGGTGTGTACAAGGCCAGATATTGCTCATGCAGTGGGTGTAGTGAGTCGTTTTCTTTCTAACCCCGAGAAGGAGCATTGGGAGGATGTCAAATGGATTCTCAGATACTTGAAGGGTACTTCTAAGTTATGTCTTTGTTACGGGGGAGCTTATCCAGTCTTGGAAGGATATACTGATGCTGATACGGCCGGAGATATCGATTGTCGAAAGTCTACTTCGGGATATGTCTACACTTTTGCAGGGGGAGCAATTTCTTGGCAATCAAGATTGCAGAAGTGTGTTGCTTTATCCACAACAGAAGCTGAATATATTGCTGCCGCTGAAACTAGTAAAGAAATGTTGTGGCTAAAGCGCTATCTCCAAGAACTCGGGATTAAGCAGAAAGAGTACAATGTATATTGTGATAGTCAAAGTGCTATTGACTTAAGAAAGAACTCTATGTACCATGCCCGCACAAAGCATATTGATGTTCGGTATCACTGGATACGCGAGAAGATTGATCAACAGCTGTTGAAACTAGTGAAGATCAATACAAAGGAGAATCCATCAGATATGTTGACAAAAGTTGTTACATTGGACAAGCTTAAGCTATGCAGGGACATAGTAGGAATGCTTGTTCAGAACTTGCATGGAAAGGGGAGAATTGAAAGTTTCATGCAAGAACACCAATGTTGAATTCTCCATTGGTGTGTCATCTTCCTTTCACCTACCATGCAAGCCCACCATTGAAGAAGTCCTCCACCAAACCTTCTCTTTTCACACACCATGTCAATGGTGGTGTGCCAATGGAAGTGTGGTTATCATGCCTATAAATAGGCTTGCTATTTCATTTATTCAAATCATCCTTGAGCGATCAATCAACCTAGAGAGTGTTGAAACACAACCAAGAAAGAGTTGTGGAGTGTTTGAGAGTTTTTAGTTTAGAGTTTGTAAATCTCTTGTTTTTATTCTTGTGAGTAATAGAAACGTGTTTTTCTCTCAAATTATGTTTATGATCTTGGGATGATACCACAACAAAAGCATCACAAGAAAACCTGTAAAGTTAGTAGGGCAACACCACCTATTAATAACGAAATTCCCAACGTCCAAGCAAGGCACATGTAACCTACAAAACTCCTCATTACAGGCCCAAACATGAAAAGAGAATTTGTCGATGACCCAATTGTAAATATTGATAAGTGTCGATCGCTCTGCAGCATATGAACTCTCTCTAAAAGGCCAAACTCGTAAAGTCGCTGAAGACAGTGAACCACCGCCCAAAAGGCATTGTTTCGCTGCTCAATCGGTCGTGTCTTGCAAATTTGAAGAATATGTGTTATTATGAAAAGACGAATTCCTGCATGGCACCACACGTCATTCAACTAGCCATCAAACTGGCAATAAGCTATAATTACATTCTATCTTTTTTTCACCTATGACCCCCAACACCTCAATGTACACAGACACAATGGAGGCGTGATACACACATAAAAACAAACACTAGTAAACATCAATACACAGTAGTATAACAACATACGAGCACCTAGCTTAGATTAGAGCTACTTGTTGGTTATACTCTAGGAGAAATCACGTGTTCTTTACTTTTTTTTTTTTCATTTTACCTACCATGTTCATCCAATCCGATATAAATCACATTGGTCCATTATATAATCAAATCCCCACCTCCCTTGATCCCGTGATTGAGGAACATTGGCTATCGTTCGTCAACAAATTGGCAGTAGAAGGAGGGAGATTTAATTTTTCGGTGAATCTACCTTGTCCTAACTAGATCCAACGATGTAACGCTCTTGTCCCACTTCAAACCAACAAGGACAACACTTCCTCATCTCGATGATATCGATCTTTTATTGGAAATTTGCTTTTTTCCAAGGCCTTACTGACTTTTTTTCTCAAATCTTGCATAATAGTCCTCCCGAAAAATACTCATCCTCACACTCCCTATCAAAATCTTGCCCCAAACAGAATCCACTATCTCATGAGTTCCAATCCAAGGAGAGAATGGGGGCCCTTGATAAGGGAAAAGAAAACAACCCCTCAGTCATCCTAACCATTCCAAAGATCGCGAAATAATGGGTGATAACCATGCCCGCATGAGTTCCAATATTCGCTTGGTATTTAATTGGTTGGGCAGTAAATCTGAAGACCTTCTCAGCAAATTACCAAAAGGATCCTTTGAAAATAATCCAAGTAAAGGATCCTTTGAAAATAATCCAAGTAGATCCTCTCACAAAAAGCAAATCGCTGAACTCGAAGCTCGACAACCACTAGAAACAGCCAATCGGGTCACCTCTAACCCCCTTTCATCTCCGGAAGGCACTTCCCCTGATCCTAAATGGTACGTCAAAGACGTCCGACTGGCTGAGCTCTTCTGCTGGTTGAACGATTTTGGACCTACAGAACTCTCACACCGGAGAGATTTTTCATTGAAAAGTTTCAAATGTTTAAGTTAACACTTGTAGAAGATGAAGTGCGGTATGTAGATGTATGCAGAGAGTCTAATATAATTCAAGGCATATCTCACTCTTTTACGTACGAACATAATACTACTTTATTGTTCAAGTCTGCCCATTTGGGCTATCCTGCCTGTTCATACTGCCCGAGCTACCCATTTTGTTGATCCTCAGCAGATGCTCCTACAGATCGAAATTCAATCGGTCCGAGGGTCCTAATTCTCACATCGAATCACTCACTTGACTACTACTCAGTACTCACGTCCACAAACCCCTATTATAATTCTTCTTTCAGATGCAATAATTTCTTGAAAAAATGTCGATTCAGGGGAACACAATGCGCCATGTCTTCTGCATCGGAACTGCTGATACAAAGTCTGAGGAACTTCGATTCCTCGCCGAATCTGTTCGATCCAATCTCCTACTTTTTTCAGCTAACGCATCAGCACAGGTGATAATTTGTTCTTTTTGTGTATGAAATTTCTCGTTACGAAATTAATGCTTGTCCTGATAATGTTTCCATGTCCTGTGTAAGATGAATTAGCATATCGTTGCTTGTCTACGGGGGGCAGTTTTGTTGTTTATCTTAATTTTTAGAAGCATGATGTATTGATGTGTATGATGCCAGTTTTTTTGTTTGCTTGGATTGTGTATAGTTGTATTGGGTATTGTCAAGATGAAGACTTGGATGATGATAGAGTTCGAGGTGAAATTATTGTCGAATTCACCCACTCTGTTTCGTATGTGTGCAGTTAGTGGTGACGGTCATAGATGTCTCAGTTAGCGAAAAAGAAGTCACGGATTTCGAAGATTTCAGATTCGTGTCGAGAAAAGAAGTCCTCTCTTGCTTACAGCAACACGAAACCCATCTCCCAGATGATAGAGGCAGAGCCATTGCCGTTATGAGCAAAGCACTTCAGATCTTCATCAGTAAATATCACGCTGATCGTGTTCTCGCTGGAGTTATAGGTCTTGGGGGAAGTGGAGGGACATCATTAATGTCGTCGGCCTTTAGGTCTCTCCCTGTTGGGATCCCCAAAGTGATTGTGTCAACTGTAGCTAGTGGCCAGACTGAACCCTATATTGGAACATCTGATTTGGTGTTATTTCCATCTGTGGTGGATGTTTGTGGGATTAACAGCGTGAGTAGGGCTGTGTTTTCAAATTCTGGTGCTGCTTTTGCTGGGATGGTGCTTGGAAATCTTGAAATGTTGAAAAAACCCACTGTTGGTGATGGTGGTGAGAAAGGGACAGTCGGTATAACTATGTTTGGGGTTACCACTCCGTGTGTCGATGCTGTAAAGGAGAGATTGAGTCGAGAAGGGTATGAGACCTTGGTTTTTCATGCTACTGGGGTTGGGGGGAGAGCTATGGAGGACCTTGTTAGAGGAGGATTTATACAGGTTATTCATCCACGTAAAATTTAACTCTCCATCTCACCTATTTTATGTCCTTCTTCCTTGTACTTTTTTTTTTTTTGTTTTTGCTCTCTTAAAAGAAAAATCAAATCTGCAAGTCTGAGCTTATTGATGTGAGCTGTGCACACCATGATTATATTATACCTCTTTCAATTTAATGGTGGACAATGAAGTAGAGAGGATTTGGCTGTTGAAACGTGAATAATATAACTTGGGTATGTTACAGATAATTCAACTAGCACAGAAATTCTTGTCATAATTAATTACTATAATAAACGTTAAACTAGTGAACTCACAGATGAAATATATATTGGAATATATAGTGTTGGTTTGCTACGTTGTCAATGAATGAAGATACTTGATCAGTTTGCCACTTCACTCAGGTTCAATGGATTTTGGTGTGGACTAAAACTTTTGGTTGTGGATGGATTATAATAATTGTTCACATCTTTCCGTCCCACAGGGTGTATTGGATATCACAACAACTGAAGTGGCTGATTATATAGTTGGAGGAGTCATGGCATGTGAAAGTTCCCGTTTTGATTCCATGTTAGAAAAGAAGATACCTATAGTTCTCAGTATTGGAGCATTGGACATGGTGAACTTTGGACCAAAAGATACCATACCCTTGAAATTTCAGGGCAGGAAGATTTATGAACACAATGACCAGGTGATAGTTCAGCCATTCCTTTTATCCCGTTCCCTATGTATCCTCTGACACATCATCAACTTATTTTGTAAACTATCTAAAACTGCTGTTAGTGTTAAAGCTTCTTAACATAGTGCGGAGCATAGATGTAAAGTACTTAGGTATTTAATTTTTTAGGTCACATTTTTAACCATAGTGCTTGATCAGGATTTTTCATTGTTGCCTGCATAACAGAATTTTTTGCTCAAATCTTTTCATTGGTTGTTCCCTCCATTGAGATGTTTTGGATCTAATTATAATAAATGTTAAATGTGAAACGCACTCATGTTCCTCTGTGGTGTTTCTTTCTCAGGTTACACTAATGCGAACTACAGTAGATGAAAATAAAAGATTTGCTGCATTTATTGCGGAAAAGTTAAATAAGTCTTCGTCTAAGGTTTGTGTTTGCCTGCCAAAGATGGGTGTCTCTGGATTGGATGCACCAGGCAAGGCCTTCTATGACCCTGATGCTACTGGTGCTCTTATAGTGGAAATGCAGAGGCTTATTGAATCAAATGATTATCGAAAGGTTCAATCTCTGCTCATCATATAAATTGTTGATGCTCCTGAGCGTTGCCTATTTGCTAGGTTTGATGCCAGTTACGTGTTCAGGGATAACTTTTGTTTGTTCATAGGTCAAAGTTTTTCCACATCACATTAATGACATGGAGTTTGCTAATGCACTAGTTGACTCATTCTTGGAGATCTCTATGAACTTAACGTGTAATAGGAGTCCAGCTACAGTTCAATATAGCCAAGTCTCAGAGAGCAAAACTCTTGACATAAGTTCAAGGACTGTACCTATTTCATATAGCTTGAGCAACTTTCCTGATGCAAAACCAGGTTCTTCTTGTCTTAACCTCTTCCTGATCTATTTTAGTGTTCTTATTCTTTTACAATTATTTCACCCCTAGGTAGATGCATTGGCTTTTAAATATAGATGCACAATGCATCTTTGGTAAAATCAACGACAATGCCAGTTTTATGCAGGAATTCTTTTGTAAAAGTTATGAATAACTCAACGAATCCATCTTATCAGTTAAATAGTCCACAAGCCAAGTTATTTATTTGGGTTCAGTTGCATGGGTTATCCAACATGTGTTAATTAGACCATTTGACAACTGGGCGCTTGAAAATGCTTCATGTATCTTCATACACAATTACACAACATCAATTGCTTTTATGGGTAGAAGTTTTTCCGGCTGTTGAATGCTTGACATGGAATCTATGACACACACTGTGTCCTTGTGTCATTTCTCTAGCGATTCAGCAAATTCAGTATCTAAATATTAGACATGTTCCGTATTTGATTCTTAGTTCACGTAGTATTATTTTCTGAACTTTTAATCTGAAAATTAATTGCATCATCATCTCATAGCCGTTTATTTGTTAGATAATGGTGGATAGACCTTTGTGAGGATAGTGGTATTTTCAACGAAGTAAAAACTTCTGTTCTTTTAGCCTTCTGTTTTTTAATTGATATAAGAATTTTTTGGTTTTGAACAGAAACACTAGAGAGGAGACATAATATACTAAGTCAATTAATGTATCAAATTCAAGAGGGGAAGCCTATTATTGGTGCCGGAGCTGGGACAGGCATATCTGCCAAGTTTGAGGAAGCTGGTGGAGTGGATCTGATTGTCGTGTACAACTCAGGACGCTTCAGGATGGCAGGAAGAGGATCATTGGCAGGCTTACTGCCATTTGCTGATGCAAATGCAGTTGTACTTGACATGGCCAATGAGGTGTTGCCTGTAAGTGTTTCATTTGTATGTAGAGACCTTCCGTGCATTGGTTGCTTTGGCTAGAAGCTCATAATGAGACGATCTTTCAAATTTTAAGTAGCTTTGTGAATATGTTGGACTTGTTATATAATACATGCTATAATTCTTATGTTGTGTCATTCAAGGGGTATAAAATATCAATTGTTTTGACATGTGGTGTATGTATAAGATATGGCATTCTGAAAGTTGTAAAAAGAATTTGATCTTATTTGCATCATCGCTGTCGTACCTTTGACTCTTCGAGTAAATAACATTATTGCTGATCGTGTGACATCGTAACTATCCAATTTACTTGTAAATTTTGTATTTATGACATCCCAAAGTGAAAATGTTCAGATTCTTTGAGTAATTTAGTAGAGATGAATTGAAAACTCAATCAACTGATTTAATTTGATGAGGTCAAAACAAAAGGTGGTGTTTCCTTTGTCTCTGAAAACTTGTATATATGTTGCGTGGATTATTTATAGCGTTTCTATTGATTATGCAAACTTCTGTGAGCTCTGGCGAAACAAAAAATGCTACCTGATTTTGCTACTGTATTCTTCTTTTTTCTGTTCTGAGGTTTTAGGTAGTAAAACGAGTCCCTGTTCTGGCTGGAGTATGTGCTACTGACCCATTCCGAATGATGGATTTCTTCCTGAAGCAACTGGAGTCTATCGGATTTGCAGGGGTGCAAAATTTTCCAACTGTTGGGCTATTTGATGGTAATTTCAGACAAAACTTAGAAGAGACAGGAATGGGATATAGGTAAAACTAGTAGACTTGGTGAATTCTCCTCACTCCTGTCTTTGGTACTTATGATCTCCTTTGTTCCCATCTTCAGTTTGGAGGTTGAGATGATAGCAAAGGCTCATAAATTGGGCCTCCTCACAACCCCATATGCTTTTAACGAAGAAGAAGCAATAGCAATGGCGACAGCTGGCGCTGACATCATCGTGGCGCACATGGGTCTTACGACATCTGGTTCGATTGGTGCGAAAACAGCTGTCTCGATTGAGGAAAGTGTAACTCGTGTACAAGCTATTGCAGATGCTGCTCGAAGGGTCAATCCGGATGCTATTGTATTGTGTCACGGAGGTAAAATAAGTTTTACGACTAATGACATTTTCGATTATGGGATGCACACAATCAATTTTATCGTATCGTGTGTGTTTATGTGCGTGTGTTTGTACTTGAAAAATATCGGCTTAACCGCTTATCGTGTGAAAGGAAAGAACGTTATGTGAACGTTCACTAAAATGGTTCTGCTGTGCAATTCTAGGTCCTATATCTGGCCCCAGTGATGCAGAATATGTATTGAAGAGAACTAAAGGAGTTAATGGATTCTATGGTGCGTCTAGTTTGGAGAGGCTGCCAGTTGAACAAGCAATAACAAATACGGTAAAGCAGTATAAATCTATATCTATGATCTAGACCCTCAATGTAATTCTGTTTCAGTTTGTAACAAGTCTTTCATTCCCTGCCTAAAGTTCATAGGAAAAGTGTAGAATTATGTGATGTATGATACAAGAGCTAATATTTTGTACTCATGAATAAAATTTTTAGTCAATCCCCTCCTGTGATATTCGAAGCACTCTTAGTGTTTCTGTGTGTGTTGATGACCTAAATTAGTGCTTCTTCGGATAAATTGCACCAAACTCCCCTGTGTTATACGAAATGTGCGTTACTACTTTGTATATTAAACAAATTCTGTATCGAAGTTGAGTTCAGCCATGTCTCTAATGCAACTACATCCTGGATGATATTTGTATACCTCAGCACCAATTTGAGAGAAAGGGAGGATCAAAGAAATTATCTGGAGCAAGCTAAGAGAAGTTGGGGTGATAAATGGTTGATCAGAGGTGACTGGAACGATATCTGCAGCAATGAGGAAAAATTTGGGGGCAGAACTCGTTCTGAAGCTAGTTTCTGGGGTTTTAAAAGTTTTATAGCCAACATGGGCATGCAGGAAATTCCAATGTCTGGCCACAAATTCACCTGGTGGAATTGCATAATGAATTCTGACAGCATTGAAGAGAAGCTCGATAAATTCTTTGCCTCACTTGATTGGCTTACAGCTCATCCTAATGCTCATGCTGCAAATTGCTTTCGAAGCTCTTCTGACCACAGCTTAATTGTCCTTCAAGTGGGGAATAACCCTGCCAATCAGAAAAAAAGATTCTTTTTCGATAAACGTTGGCTTCTTCGAGAGGGCATTAGTGACACCATCAAGCAAGCATGGAACTGCTTCCACCAAGGTCTCCCCATGATCAGTTTCCAGCGGAAAATTGCCACGACCAGAGTGGCCCTTCTCAAATGGAGCAGGAATTTTCGAGCAGAAACAGATAAGCAAATCAAAGAAGCCAGCAAACAAATGGAGGAATTGAGAGCCAGTGGAAATGACAGAGATTGGAAAAAATGGAACAAGTTGAAGCAAACCATTAACAGCCTCAACAAATCTGAGGAATCTTATTGGAGCCAAAAGTCTAGACTTCGGTGGCTTAAGGAAGGAAACAAGAATACTCATTTCTTTCATGCTTTCACAGCTCAACGGAGGAAAACAAATGCTATCAGTAGGCTTGTTAGAGGTGATGGAGTTACTTGTGAAACTTCAGCTGATATTGAGGATTGCATCTCTTCCTTTTACAAGCAGCTATTCACTTCTGAGTGTGAGGTGCCTAACATCGAAGACCCCCTGTTTGATTGCATCCAGCCTTCTATCACAGAATCTATGAACTCGAGTCTAATTGCCAAGGTAGATGAAGAGGAAATCAAAAGAGTTCTAGACAGTATGAATCCAAACAAAGCTCCTGGTCACGACGGTATGTCTCCACTCTTCTTTCAAAAATTCTGGAACATTATTAAGCATGATCTATGCACAGCTATTTTCAGTTTCTTTAATACTGGTTTTATTTCTAAATCCTGGAACCATACTTTCACAACTCTTATCCCTAAAATTCTGAACCCTTCAAAAGTGGAACATTATAGGCCTATTAGTCTTTGTTGCGTAGCTTACAAAATTATTTCCAAAATTCTTGCCTCAAGACTTAAATCCTGCCTTCCTGTTTGTATCAGTGAGAATCAAGCCGCTTTTATCCATGATAGACAGCTTTTAGATAATGTGGTTATTGCCCAAGAAGCCATTCATTTTCTAAATAGGCATAATTCAGGAAATAAATGCTACATGGCTCTTAAACTAGATATGGAAAAAGCGTTTGATAAAATTGAATGGTCTTGCATTAAAGCTGTCATGATTAAAATGGGTTTCCACATAACCTTCATCAACCGGATTCTGGCATGCATTTCCTCATCTAGCTTCTCATTTAATATAAATGGCCAAAAGTGTAAGCACGTGACCCCCACGAGAGGATTGAGACAAGGAGACCCTATATCTCCATATCTCTTTATCATTGTTTCTGAGCTTTTCTCTTGTCTCCTGAAAAAATCTGTTAACCAAGGCTCTCTGTCAGGTATTAAAATTTCCCACTCTGGTCCATTAATTTCCCATCTCTTTTTTGCCGATGACACAATTCTCTTCAGCCAAGCCTCACCATCCCACACATTTG
>CACSLK010031421.1:12919803-12930118 GCA_902706635.1 Striga hermonthica | reverse complement strand
TTCAATTTCATACCGTATTTTTTGTTTTGACACGAATGTGAGACTTATAAACATCCAATCAAACTCATACGATAAAAGCATCTTATACAAAAATATAAAACCACATATTGTCAAGGTTAGTCTTTATTGCATATAGTTATTCTTGAAGAAATCATTTTTTAGTTACAGTCAATTATATGTTGTTGTTTCATGTGCAACTATTAGGAAGTGATTGAAAATATTAGTTTGTGGGGACGATGAGTTACCCAGTAATCAAACTAATAATGTTGTGTACAATTAGAATTTTAATAATGTATGACTTATTATTACCAACGAAAAAAATTATGATTACTTTAGAAATGTCCTACGAAATATAATTTATTTAGTAATAGATTTCAACTTATAATTATTTTTAAAAATAAATACAGCCCGTGCATCGCACGGGTTACATACTAGTTTTAATGAATATTAATTTAATCTATTATTATAACATAGATGAGGTATAAAATCAACTTTAAATACTAAAATTGAGAAGAACATCTAATAAAAGTCAATTTTTCAGACAACTTGGAACCATATTACTCAATCACTTTGTCGAGATACAGTAAATCTCTCTCGCCATTATTAGATAAAATAAAGCTATCTTATCATGAATTAATTCCGAGGATTTGTAAACCAGGAAAGGTATCAATAAAGGTGATTTTTATGATGCTATGATCTATTGTTTTATCATGACCATAATTAGTACATACACAATCTATATATATGGTGGAGCCTTATACAAATAAATTGACTGCCACTTGACATTGGGACCGTTTTCTTCTATAAAAGTTGTCGGTTTTGCTATGAAACCAACAGTTGGCTCTATAGTGGAGTTAACCTGCTATATACAACAAATAAATTTACCATATCAATAAAATTATATTAGTGTTATTTAAGTAATAAGAGAATATGATAAGTTTACTTGTCTTATATATTCCTGTTTTTCATTATTCGGGTGAATTATAGTTGTAAAACTGACAAGAATGTTACATTAATAATGAGATGTGGGAGATAAAATTCGAAATATTTTAGTTTATCGTGGACCGAATGCAGGCAGATCACCGATTCGACACAGGTCAAATATATGTAAAGTTTATTCTGGTGTTTGTAATATTATGTGAAATGCTTTCTAATTCGACCTGTATTTATTGTTTGGCGCAGTTCATGTCAATATGGACGTTTATCCATGTATTTTATTAGAAATTTTAAAATTATAAAATACATCATTAATTTATTTATGAATATATTTTTAAAATTATCAATTTTTACATTTATTATCAAATTTTCTTGTATAATAAAATTATTCATTTTTTGCATGATGAGGCATATATAAATAAATATGTATTTTACCTTTTTTTAAAAAATAAATTATACATCAATATTAATTAGAAAATAAAACAGAAAAATATATCATTTAAATAACCAAACCCAATATATAAAAGTTATTATAATATAGAAGGAATAAATCATATGAGTGATAAGTATAATTGACATGTTGCGGAAAGTATATAGTCTGTCAATATCAATATCTTGCATGTGTGTACTACTCAAAACACTTAAATCATCAAGACCAACTAAAGTGGAGTTAATGGAAAGTCTATATGCATTGTAATCCTTGAAATTATAATTAAGATTTGGAAACTTTAAAAACACTTAAACCGTACCAACAGGGTTTGGCTCAAGTGGTAAGCAGCTTGATGTCGTTTAAGCAAGGTCTCGAGTTCGAGTCCTTGTGGATGCAGAAAACCCTTGTTGGGAGACTCACCCACCACTGCCAAGTGTGCGACTCGGGTCGACCAACGGATTAATCGAGGCATAATTCCAGATACCGCGGTTAGCTTAAAAAAAAAAAAAACACTTAAACCCTACTAATTAATGCTTTCTAAGATGGCCATATACATCAACAAAATATGTCATATCTGCCTTACAAGACATATATATTAGCGGAAAAAGTTACCATCCCGTGACGGAATCATTCCATGAGAGTTTTTACTTTTTAGCCTTTGGATATATATAAAAGTTAATTATTGTAGATAATAACTAAAAACTCTCGCGGAATGATCCCGTGACAGGATGGTAACCTTCTCCTATATTAGCCGAACGTGGATACTTAAAAACTAGGATGCATAATTAAACTACATGATTATTTAGCTAGAAAATGCTTTAAAACAAGTCACAAATGGACCATTAAAAAAACTGTTTGGTTAATAATTAGACGTTTATAGTATTTTAAAAGAATGCTAATTTCATGGTCATATAAGACATTTCTCAGTAGATCTATTGGAATCATGACACAATAAATTGTACAATTAACCTATTTTAAGCCTATAATTATAGCTCTTCAACACCAATTTCAGTATAAAATGTTAGAGCAATTCAATCATTTGTTTCATCTTTCGCTTTTTCGTTATGGTATGTCAAAGTCGATATTTTCGAATATGTAATTATTGATAAGTAGTTAAAATTATGTGAATTGATGTAAAAGTAGGAAATATGTGATTAGCACTAATGAGCAGTTAAAATTATGTGAGTTGATGAATGATGAATTAAAATTGGTCTGATGTGTAAGGTGATTGATTGATATTATTTAATTATATTGATAATATTGATAATAGTTGAGTTGAATTAGACTTCGAGTTAAAAAAAAAAAAAATTGATTGGTGTAAAGTGTAAACTGAAGAGTGATTGATTTTGATGAGTTTTGTTATATCCAATCACACTCAATGTCCATTAAACTCCTTTGTCTTGTACTATATATGTTGCATTTCTTTCATTTTGGTGAAGTCTCATATTAACTGGAGGTGTTACGGCCTCGTTACGGAACTATTTCGTCGGAGTTTTTAACCGCTAGATCATCACGTAATCGTCGGGGATAGTTGGTTGATCTAACTGTTACAAACTCCAACAGAATGATTCCGTAACCGTAGCATTTTCCCACATTCACACCTAAAAGATGAAATGACTTTATAATTGAAACAAAACAAACCCACCCCTACCGAATCAGACTGTGAAGAGAACCGCATTGGTTTGTTGTACCCTATGCTGTATCAGTGGCGGAGCCACACCTTGTGGCTGGGGTCAGCTGACCCCTATGGATTTCAAAATTTTTAGTATAAAATACTGTTCAAAAACTGTTTACTAGGTTAATGACCCCGCTAAAAAATATTGCCGACCCCGGTGAAATTTGAGGCTGGCTTCGCCCCTGTGCTGTATGGCTGTCCTTCTCATTCCCCCATCATCTTTTACAGTAAAAAAGCTAAAAATCAAGAAAAAGGGCAAAGAAAAATCATTAGCTAGTGATTCTTGTGGCCCATTTGTCATAGATTTTGGTACTAGCCTCCAAAATGAACCCAATTGGACCACTTTTTTTTTAACTATTTATTGCCCTGTTTCAAGAACACATGTTTATCTAGGGACACGTGTCACTCGCATGTTGCATATCCTTGCCTCAGATGAAATCCGACGGTTCAGAATCAGCCAGCACAACCATCTCACTCCCCTAAAGGTCAATTTTTTTTTGTTGTTAAACAGAGTTTCCTTGTGTCATTGGTTTTCCTCACTGAATGTGTTTTATTTGACATCAAAAGGGTAAGGGCTAAAAAAGGAAAGTCCGTGCTGTAATTTTCATGGCCCAACTGGCCTAGTTGTTATAATAATCTGTAAGACAAAAACCCTTTTGAGTGATTTTACGGTTTTACCCCTTCAATTTCTTTGTTTTTTTGATAGTACGTTTTGGCTTTGTCCTCTTCATATATTTGCAATAAGGACAAAGCACGCATTAGGCATGCATCGGCAGAAGGAAATAGTAGCGACGACCTAAATAATGAGTGGGGATTAAGTGTGGGTTTGATTGTTTTGTAGAAACTCAATTACCTGCAAAATTAAAGCCCCCCCATGCCATGATCAAATATTGATGGAATTAATTAATGGTTTGGACGAAAAATTGATAGTGGGAAACATTTGTGATCTAATGATAGATTTGTGTTTGTAAATATCAAGAAGATAATTGTAAGACACGGGAAGGGGGGAACAAGTGCAATCCCACCCAGATGAAGCGCGCCTAAGACATGGAAAGCCCAGATGAAACTCGAGTGAGGTTCTATCGCAAAACCAATTGGTAGAAGAGGAGTAACCATTAGATTTTCAAATTAGGCATATTTTCCCTATATATACGATGTGGGACAACTCACAAGTGAATATTCTAATAGTAATATAAAAAATAAAACACGCGAAAAGAAATAAAGTCGAGACACGTAGCAGAAGAACGTATTACCTAGAACTAAATAACTCCATAAATTATCAACAGATTATGTCTATTAGCTTCACCCACATAATGACTTTCGATTTATATATAGTGATAATGAAAATACACGAACTTTCAGTAAACACAACAATTGTTCGAGTACTCTCGAGAATGAAACGGACACAAAGAGCAGAATATGAAGTGCGAACTTTGTGAAAATAATGTAAATAACTCTTACAATTCATATTTTTTATTATATGACATTCGTAGAGTATTTTAGAGCTGTAGTGTCGATGAGCAATCGCCAACGTCCCTTAATCACGGGGTTAAGGATAGATAAAATGTGATTATGTAGGAGTTCGATATGTATTATGTTGGTAAGAGATAATGTACAATATGTGAAATAGCAAAACAATAAAAGACACACGATTTTGCCGATCTACTATATCGACGAGGAGAACTCCAATGAAGTGACTAGCAAATAATTGTTGTTACAATGTGATATGGGATGCCAGAACCTGGTAGAACAAACCTAGTAAACCGGCCGACCAAGCCAAGGGAATCGGCTGGTCTAACAGAACAACAGGAATGCCGTCGGTGGTCGAGCGCCACCAACGCGGGACCAAAAGTCTTCAGTTCGAAGACAACACAAGAGGTATAAGAAGGCAATAACAGATCGAGCTAGGACACTTGGATGGCCTACCGAAAACTCGACCTGTAGGAATGACTAGTCATGTGATCGACCAGAAAGAACAACACTTGGTCTCAGAACAGACAACTTTCTACCCCAGCAGACCTCGTGTTGGTCGCAACATTAAGTAGTCTAATAGAAAAGACTAAGGGACATTGAAGAATATTAAGGGGTTAAGAATTGCACGTCGATAGGGCTACGTTGCGTAACAGAATTGGGCAGTTCGGGTTGTACTATCAGTAGCCAATTCGAACAGTCCTACGCAACAAGGCATCATCACCCTATATAAGGGAGTGAGGTATGCACATTATCACATTACTCTCTCTACATAAATTTACATATTGCACTTTATCTTCTACAAGTGCTAAGTTAAGCATTGGAGGCTATTTACTGGAAAACCCCTCCGATGTGAGAGTTCTGCAGGTCTAAAAGCGTTCAACCAACGAGGAGCTCGAGGTCTAATAATTTACAGTCGGTCAGAGGTCTTTGACATACCATTTGGCGCCATCTGCGGGAATTTCGTTCGAAAAGAGAATAAGCATCATAGCCATGGCTAGCGAAATTCTCAGAAAAAATTTAGAGCAGAATTTTGACGATGTGTGGCTGAACGCACGTCCGTATAGATCGGGCCCACTGTCGGGTTTCTTCGGACATTCTCAGAGCTGATGATCCTGATGTCTCATCCTACAGGCTTATGGAGTTCGTCGGTGGTCCCTGTCGCCATTGCAAGTTCAAGTCAGATGCAAGAGGCTCAAGCGACTCAAGAATAATTGTTGGTTAATCGCTGCATTTCGTGTAAAACTTTCTTACCAACAGATTATTCTATTGGTAAAGCTCATATTCTTGTAGTGAACCAAACAAATAAATTAGAAAAAGGCACTCTACTAAGTTTACAACTGGAGACGTGCCGCCACCATAATGCCTTAGATAGATTTACATAGAATAAGATATATATAATTTTAGATCCTTTTTTTTTGTCGAAACAGTAGAGATTAAACACAACCAAAAAAATCGTGCAGGTACAATTGGTAAAACCGAAATAAAAACAAAAACAAAAAAAAAAGAACATGAAGAACACCATGAAGGTGCCCTAGAAACCTAGACCAACCAAGAGCACATAGGGAAAAACTGAACCCTACAACTAACCCAAACACAATACAAGAAGCCAAAGATTAAAAAAAATAATAATTAAATATAAAAAAATAAAAAAAAAATAAAAAAATAGCAATATACCCCAAACTCAATCCAAAACACTGTCATAAAGACCTAGTTGAGATATGAGGTTGAGCAACTTAATAGCACAAGCAGCATTGAACTCTCTCCACTCCATTAAGGCAACAGAGATCACTCGATGCTCCTTCATCCAAGTCTTTTAAAAAAATCATAAATTTTGAGATTTCCATAACCACCACAAGATATAGGTGGTGAGTTGAATCCTAGCTTTTAAAATTTCTGAGCTATTTATGGAGAAGATTTGTCGCCACCATTGTCTGAAGTTATTTATATCAGTGCTTATTCATTTCTAATGCAAAGAGGCTATTTTCTAGACTTTCAAGGCTCTTGGACAATAAAATAAAAGATGCTCAACTGATTCAACAACCTCTCCACACCCTTTACAACAAGAATCAATGGTCATGACTCTCTTTAGAAAATTTGAGTTCACAAAATTTGAATTCACATGCAGGATATTGGTAAAACATTTCCAAATGAAATGTTTTATTTCTTTCTTTGGTTTTCAATTACCAACTCCTAGTCCTAGCTTTGATATCCAAAGAGGCAGAACAACTCCTCTCAAGTATGTCTAATCTCAGTAGCATTTCCTCAATTAAATAGGAATAAGAAGAATAAACACAAAAATTAAGCCTGACTGTGAGCTGGAGAAAGATGTGGTTCAATAAGTCCTCATTCCAATTCAGACTAGATATCTTAATCAATTGATTAACCTAATTGATCTCAGAATTCATCCCAACAAAAAGAGTAGGTCTTCCTTATGAAATCAGAGGCACCCAGTTGAAATTCCTTATCTTTCTTTGTAGCCTATTACCAATTTGAACTCTCAAACCTTGGATAAAAAGGTGTTTCAACTCCATCCAACTGTTCCATAATCAGGATGAGCCATGTGTTTCTGAGCTTCAAAGATATGAGAGTTTGGATAATATGTGCTTGTATTCTTTACCAAGAGATATGGTTGGGTAGTGATTCTTCACAGTTGCTTTAGAATCAATACATGATTGAAAAATTTGATGTCAATGAAACCTACACCTCCCTTTTTTTTTGAAGAGACCGATAATCCCATGCTCTCTAGTGACTTCCCTTGGTATGATAATCTCATTGCTCCACCAGAATCTCGGCCACATAACCCAACAATTTCCTTACATAAGCTCTTAGTAAGAACAAAATAAGACATTGCAAAATCATGTACAACATTCAAAATTGCCTTAATAAGAACCTCTTTACCTGCAGCACAGAGGAACTTGTTCTTCCAACTTGATATTCTATTTCTGACTATCTTGAGGATATACTCAAAAGCTTTCTTGTTTGATCTTCTTATACCAAGGGCAGTCCCAAGTATATTGTAGAGGTATGAATATTGACTCCATGCAAAATGCCACAAATTTCTTCCTGGATTTGAGTTGGTGTGTTTCTGCTAAAGAATGTTGAGGACTTTTCAAGATTTACCCTCTGACCAGTGAAGAAGTTGTGGACCTCCAAAATTTGTAAGATAATAGAGGCTTGCGGCTGCACGCTTTGCTAAGGAGAATTGAGTCATCAAAAACTAAAAAGTGAGAGATAACAAGCCCCTCTTTTGATAATTTAAGCCCTTTACAGAGACCTCTTTCAAAAGAAGAATTGATAAGAGAAGATAGTCCTTCTGTCACAATGATTAATAAATGTGGAGACAAAGGATCACTTTGTCTAAGGCTCGTTGTAGGAGTGATAAACCCATCAACACTACCATTCACATTAAGGAGAAAGAAGTTGAGGTCAAGCCATAATCCATTTAACAAAGTCTTTATGGAATCTCATTTCAACATGATTAAATGAACACTATGCCACTATCAAAAGCTTTGACCATGTCCAATTTTAACGCCATGAAACAATTCTTACTTGATTATTGTCTATTTAAGTAGTGCAACCCCCCATGAGCAACGATAACATTGTCAAGAAGTTGTCTTCCCTTGACAAAAGCTGGTTGGGGTTCATTTGTACAAGCATGCACACAAGAACTGAGTCTTAAGGCAAGAGTTTTAAAAATTATTTTATAGAAAATTGCACATAGACTGGTTAGCCTGAACTGACTAAGATTCACTGTATTTACACACTTAGGCACAAGGGTTACCAGAGTTTGATTTCCGTACTTGAGCAGTTGGCCAAAAGAAGCATGGCAAGGGTCAGACCTGATGATAGACCAAAAGTGTTGGAAAAATAGAGTTTTCATTTCATCTTCAAGGAGGTTTGTTTGGGTTCACATGGAAAATAACTTCCTTGATTGACTCCTCATCCACTGTCACTAAGAGGTCTTCATTCATGTTTTGGGAAATGGTATGAGGAATGTGTAAGAATTTATAATCACATTGTATAAATTCAATAACAATTATTCTAGGATATGCTTTAGTTCTAGGAAAATCAACATCGTGCTAGATTATAGATTATAAGGATTATAAAGAATACCTGGATTCATTGAATAACTGGATTCATTGAGATTGTGTTTCTAAATGCGGAATACCTTATCATCAATCTCCGGATCTCATCTCCATGAATGTTTACATAAACACGATCTGGATCACGAACTCGCCATCGATCACGAACGGGGTCGGTTTTATGGTCTTCCTCAACTAAATCGTCTTATTCCTTATATGAGACTGTTATTCTCAATCTCGATGGGGAGAAGAGAAAACTATATTTGATTTAGTATTTTGAGGACCATAACCAATAAGGTCTTTATATACTACTAAGGTAGGCCACTCATTATTACCGAGGTCGAATATTATAAGACATTCACCCAATCAACCCATATCAATTTACATAGGACGTAACCTATAAACTCTACTTTATTTAGATCACATAACAGAATCCATTAATTAATTGAATAGCTGATATAATTATATATAATATGTTGCTCATAATTAAATTATACACAGAAAATAACAATTTCGTAACAAAGATTGAGAATTTCACGCCTGACGAGCATCCTCTTCAGTGTCACAGACTTAATTGTCATTAGTAATCAACCTGGTTATTGCACCATACTAATCATTAAACTGATTTAGTCATGATTAAGAAATCTAATGTGATTTTGGTACAAACCATTTTTTTTGGTTTACTTTTTTTTTTTCAAGGAACTTAATTAACCAAATCAACCAATCACATAAATATATTCTATTCTTTTATATTTGTATATATATTATAGGGAGATTCTATGATCCCGTTACGGAACCATTCTGTCGGGATTTGTAACCGTTAGATCAACTATCTACGACGGTTACATGATGATCTAACGATTACAAATCCCGACGGAATGGTTCCGTAACGGGACTATAGCATTTCCCTATATTATATATTTTCAGTTTGGGTTAGGGGCCTTAATCTGTATCTATATATATAACAAAGACACAACCAAAATTTCCCACTCTGTTTCTACTCAGTGAAGTCCCCCTCAAAACCCCTGTTTTGGTTTTTTCTCAAAAAAATAAAAAAAAATAAAAAAAATAAATAAATAAATAAATAAATAAAGCACCAAACTCAAAAAACATATCATATCACTAACAAAAATGGCGGTCTCCTTCTCCTCCTCCGTCCCCCACCCATCCTCCGTCTTCGCCGCGTACGCCTCCATCTCCGCCTTCATCGTCCTCGTCCAGACAATGCTGAACCAGCTCCTCCCCCACCAGCTCCGCGCCTACCTCTCCGACACCCTCCGCCACTACCTCCTCCGCCCCCGCCACAACAGCGCCACCCTCGTCGTCGAGGAGCGCGACGGCATCTCCTTCAACGAGCTCTTCTCCTCCGCCGAGACCTACCTCTGCACCAAAAAAATCCGCCCCAACATCGACCGCCTCAAAATCGCCAAACGCCCAAATCACCCATCCCTCACCCTCAGATTCGCCCAATCCGAACTCATCCCCGACCGCTTCCACGACATCGACCTCCACTGGCGCTTCGTTAACGTCGACCACCGCAACAAGTCCAAATCCGCCGTCGACCACCAGAACCACGACGGCGGGATCTTCCCGGAATCCGATAAGAGGTTTTTCGAGCTCTGTTTCGACAAAAGGCACAAGGAAAGAGTCCTCGACTCGTACATCCCATTCGTGATGGCCGCCGCAAAATCAATCGCCGAACAGAACAAGGTGGTGAAG
>CACSLK010031421.1:12858951-12872803 GCA_902706635.1 Striga hermonthica | reverse complement strand
TTCTCTTTTCCTTCTCTCCGAGAGACGAGCGAGAGAGTAATTGCAGAGCTTGGCTATGGCGGACAGGAGGTTCACGGTCGACAGGTACGCGATTAGAAATTCTCATTTTTTATTTTTTTTTAAACAGAGAGCTCTACAATTAGAGTTGAAGAAGGTGAAAGGTGAATGAGGAAAAAATCTCTGTGGACCGAGTATAAATCGTGAGGGGGGGAGGAGAACGTGCGAGATGAGCAGACAGATTTTCACTGAACTTTCGCAACAATATTTGAACTGCGACTTGGTCTGCGTGAAGAAGATAGCGAAGAAGAGAATATATCTGTTCGGTAATTTACACGTAAGCCAATTTATTATGGGCTAAAGTGATCTCAATTTGTGCTACATGTATTAATCATGGATTTTGGGCCAATATTTATTTCAAATTGGTCTAGAGAACAAATTTAAATTGGGCTCGAATTAAAATGGCAAAAAGACATAGGGATAATTCATGGCTAGAATCAAATCGCTTTGGGCAGGAAATAAAATATACGCGATTAAGGATTTCCGATCGATTCGATTGACAGCGAATAACCAAAAGAATTATCCGACTTATTATATTAATTAACTTAAGTCTACACGAGAATTGTCGAGCAATAGTACAATATAAACAATTAATTCAAATAATAATAATAATAATGCCAATTAATAATATGAATAATAGCAATAATGCAATAATTAATAATCTCAAAAATCTGTAAATAAACGGGGCATTACATGTATTAATTATTCGACATCGATTTCGAGCTCTCCTGCAATAGTTCTGAGCCGTCTAGCCTGTTGTAATTATTGCCGTATTTTATTCTAAGGTGTTCAGCATGGAGAGTTTTAAATGGTCATTTGGCATTCTTTTTTCACGATTGGTAAGCAGTGATTAATAGTAGTGGAATTTTGGTTAATTATAGTGAATTTTGAAAAATGTGGTATGGTTTGTTCAAATTGAGTTATTTTGGTTAACTATAGTTAATTTTGAAAAATGTGGTATGATTAGTTGTAGTGGAATTTTAAGAATGTATTAAAATAATATTTAGAATAAAATAATTAAAATTGATTTGATGTAAAAGTAAGAGATAAATGATTGGAAATGATTGAAAATGATAGGTAGTTAAAATTATGTGAGTGGATGAATAGCGAACTAAAGTTGATGTGATGTGTAAGAATGATTAATTTGTATTATTTAATTATATGAATAATATTAAAGATAGTGGGGTTGAGTTAAAGTTGAGTTAGATTTTAAGTTGAAATAAAAGTGAGTGAATTATTTTGTAAACAATCACCCCCTTAATTTTTCCAAGGAGAGGTTCATTCTTGCTGCATAAATCGTTTTGATAATGTAATATAGGCATAATTTCAAAATTGGTCCTATAATTTGGCCACTTTCCAAAAAACCACCCCGCCATTGGCCACCTTCATTTTTGGTCCTATAAATTGTACATTTAATCAAATTTGGTCCTTTGCTAATCAAATTTGGTCCTATAATTTGACATTTTGGTCCTTTTGTAATCTCATTTTAATCCATATTTTGGATAAAAAGGACCAAATTTGATTAAAATGTCAAATTATAGGACCAAGTTTGAAAGTGGCCAATGGCGGGGTGGTTTTTTGGAAAGTTGCCAAATTATAGGACCAATTTTGAAATTATGCCATGTAATATATTAATGTCATGTTGTAATCAGGTACGTTTACCCTCAAGGTTGCTTTGTTTTATGTCATGTTGTCACTTAGAGTGCTATTTATCTATTGAATAATGTACTTGGTAGCTGATATCATCTTTG
This sequence comes from Striga hermonthica, assembly GCA_902706635.1. Lineage (NCBI taxonomy): Eukaryota > Viridiplantae > Streptophyta > Magnoliopsida > Lamiales > Orobanchaceae > Striga > Striga hermonthica. The sequence goes on along the minus strand of CACSLK010031421.1, from coordinate 12,870,995 downwards.
CTCTAACTTTAATTACTTGATTGATTTATAGGTTGAAACATTTCTAGACTATGATAAATCATCTAAGGCAGTTGTTTTCACGACTGATCGAGCATATCAGCCAGGTGAGCAGGTACACATGCTAGAGTAATTAGCCTGATTACATGAAAAACCCACATTCTTGTCATTTTATTGTTTTTAGAACGCCATACGTGATGTGATTGCGCGTTCACTTTGTTGCACCAGATTCTGAGGAGCAGGCAGAGAGATACGAGAAGCGGCGAGCTAAGAGCTTTGAGGGGATCTTCGGCGGTTTCAGAAAGCTGTTCAACTGAGCCATCAGAAATTAATTTGCTGCCTATGTTTAGGCCAAGGTTGTTATTTTGCTGAATATCATCTGATTTCATCAAGGGATTTGTTGGCTCTTGTGTTCTGTAATTTGTTGGTTTTGTGATGCATCTTTCTAAAAAATAAAATAAGTTATTTTGTGAAGAAAGAACTTGTTACTAATCACTGTTTTCACTGTTCTAACTTGGCCTGGAGCACCATAATGGAAAATAAGTATTGAAATCTTTTTTAAACTACAAAGGGATCTTCATATTAAAATTTGATTATATTTTGAACATACTGGTATCTCATTTGACATATTTTAATAATTGATAGTATAGATTTAGAAACTTATATTTGAATATTTACTTTTGATCATAAGTATGGGGTGACTAACTAAAAATTGATGTTCTATAAAGTACATAAAATATTTCTTACTTTATACTTGTCATACAAAGGTTGAATGAAATATCTAACTAGTACTAACACTCGTGATTATATGGGTATTAGTTAAAAATATATACTGACATTCTTTAAATAAAATATAGAAGATATATTTTTAAAATTAATATTCTTTATACATTATTAAAAATGTAAGAGATGTTTTTCTCATATTCCTAATGCTTTTTAATATTTACATTATTATTTATATTTAAATAATATCTTTTTTTAATTGATATATAAGGGATTTATAAATAACCTTTTTAATTGATATATGTTCAAGCAGGGGTTGTTTTAAAAAAAAAAGTATAGAAAAAGAGTTATGTATGTCCATTTGGGATTCTAAAGGCGTGTTAGAAGTTTAAGTATCGTGATGTATTTATTTTGGATCTTCTAAGACTTTTAAGAGTCCCAAGTAATTCAGTCGAGATTTCTAAAAGTCTTGACAAACCACATCAGATATTGGACTTGTGGCTTTGTGATCTTTCCGCCCATTTAGGGCGTTTTTAACACTGTTCTAAAAATCAGCCTAGGCGCTAGGCGTTAGGCGGTGCCCGGACGCCTCCAATTTGCACAAATCGGCAAAAAAAATCGGTAAGGCGGCTAGACGGAGCCTAGACGGCCCTAAGCGATCCTAGGCGGGCAGGCGGTTAGGCTGGCATATGGGACTACATAGGGGCCCATAGGGGCACGGGCCCCTATAGAATATTTTGTATTATATAATATATATATGTTTATATATGTATAAATGTATTATTATCTTGGCATATGAAAATACATGTTATTAATTATTATGCAAAATTATTTCAATATAAAAAATAAAAAATGAATGTTTTGAATTATTTAACCTTCAATAGTATGTTATTTTTTAAGTTGTGTAATTTATGCTTATGTTATACTCAACTTCTTGTTTATTTTTTTTTCTTCTAACTTACATAAAAAACAAATATTATACATAAATATATATACTATCAGTAATGCTCTCATATCCACGGTTGACACATGTTAATATGTCCACCGCTTATGTGACATGCACACATTGGTGATGTTATATGTTCAAAAAATACATCACCGATATGTGCATGCCACATAAGCGGTAGACATATTAAAATGTGACCACCGTGGGTACGAGAACATTATCCATTATATACTATATGAGAATTGGATCAAATGTGTCTATATTCTTAAACGGGAATGAGAGACTCTACTAGCTATTTGATACGAAATAAGAAACAAGGTGTTTGGTCAAATTTAACCTTTTTATTTTTTTTTAGTTAGTTAAATATCGATTTGATAGTTGACTTTCGGCGTTGACCGTTGACCGTAGTTTGTGCCCTCGTTGTCCTTAACGTCTGCGTCCACCCCTGCTTTGAGAGGCAGGGTCGAATTTGAAAGGCGGCGGAGGGCGCTGGCGTTCACGAGTATCGGCCGGCGACGAGCGGTGAAAGGCGCCGAACTTCGACGGCGCTCTGCGGTGTGGCCGATGGCTGTCAGGCTTTGACCAATTCAAGTGTGTATAGGGGTGTGTGGGTTCGTGAGAAAGAGAGGGAGAAAGAGAAAGATAGAGAGAATAATTACCTAGGAGAGTGGGACGGTTAGATATTAGACAGTTAGATATATTAATAGTTGGCAGATTTTTTATTATTAATGTGGGGTGGGGTCTACCTCTTTATGTGTGGTGTAAAAATTACTACAATACCCTTAATGAAGGTATAATTTTGATTTTTTTAGTAGTCATTAGATCATTCGATCTAATGACCACTATTTATTTTCATTTCTTTCATTCAGAATCATTTTCATGTGAACTCAACCCTATATAATATATTTATAACTTATATTAAATATAAAATTAGTCATGTGTTATTTTTAAAAATTAGATTTTCTATTATAATTTTGATTAATAATTATTTTATTTTTTATAATTTTATTATCATTATTGTTAATTGTACAATAAAAAAAATTAAATACTTAATTTTAAATGTCATAATATGAAATAGACTATAAAAGATAAATAATCATATCTCATTATTTATTCCAAAAATAATACTCCCTCCTATTTTTTTTAAATGTCATTTTAACTTTATCAACTATTTGATAAATAAAAGTCATTTTGGATCTTTTGTACATATTTTTTCATTATTATTCTCATTTAGCTAATAAATACATCACGTCTTTTCATAATCACTCTTCATCTTTTTCTCAAAACATTCATCTCTATCTTCATTAAATAAGGTTATTATTGACAAAAAAAATATTCTTAATAGATGTGCAACATCCTAAAACGACATCTTTTTAAAATAGGAGGTAGTATAATTTTTTTATAGTTTTTGATTGTCAAACATAGTTCATAAGTTATTTCTTACATTATAATTAATTGTGAAATTTTTTTATTTTTCATTTGAAACGACATAGTTCGAGTAAAATCCAAATTTAAGAATCGGGTTACCCGTTTACCCGACGAAAACCCACTAACCTGCCGGGTAAAATCCAACCCGAACTCGAAGATCACTAGCCGAGTAACGAGTCGAGTTGGATAAAATAAATTATATGCTGGTCGGGTTCGAATTTGCCAAAACCCATACCCAAGCCGACTCATTTACATCCGTATGAGCTATACAACCGAGCGTGTTTATCATATGCCTCTTTGTGATGCCACATAATCATAAATAAGGGCATCCATACCCGTTTAACACAAAAATCATTAATTCAATCAAAAAGTAACACTCTCTCTCATCCACATCATATTTCCACTAAATCTCTCTTCATTTAAACATGCGTTTTCATTTTTGGGGATAATAGTGCCTTATATTACTAATAATATAAGGAAGAATGAATTTTTAAGGTGTATTCATGTAAAGATTCTTAGAGGATGCTTGGATACAAATATTTTCAAAAAATCTCGATATTTTAATTTACCTACTTTTTTAACTTAACCTCACTACCGTCATTATTATTATCAATATAAGTAAATAATATCAGTCAATCATTTTTACACAACACATCATCCTTAATTCATTATAACCTCACTATCATTATTATTATTATCAATATAAGTAAATAATATTAGTCAGTCATTTTTACACAACACATCACCCTTAATTCATTATTCATCCAACCCACCTTTCATACAAGCAGGAAACAGGTGGGTTGGAGGAGAATCATCTCCAATCATCCCTCTAGCTTTGGAAGAAACGACAGAATTGATTTTGTGGAACGGTTGCCACACCGTTTCACTGTTCACAAACGTTAGGTTTTTTTTTGTTTAAAAATAAATTTGGGTTTGTATTTTGGGCCTAAATAATGTATTGTGGTTGGGCTTTTTTTAAACTAAAATAAAATTGGACTAATTGTATTAATTAGATTATGAGTTGGATTAAAATATTTTTATAAATTTTTTAAACTTAATTATTTTAATTAATGCATGATATAACTTTAAGTAGTGTAATGGAAAATTGAATATTTTTATTAATTAATTTGATAGAATATTAATTAGTACTTAAATTCACTTAAATAAATAATTCAAACAAATAAGTTAAAATTACAAAATAAGGATAAACATTAAACTCACATAAAATTAACGGTACAAACACTAAAATTAAAATAACAACATAAAAATAAACTAAAAAACCCATCTTAAAGCTCACATATACTACAATCGCAATAATTAATACAGAACGTAAAAATAAAAACTAAAAAAAGATTGTAAAAATAGACGATTTAATGTTTGTGTTGATGATTTTTTTTTTAAAAAAAATAAATGTTTGTGGAAATCCACGTGGTTTTATGATGTAGTGTAATTTCGTCATTTTTATTTAAATTTATTAATTAATCTTATTAATCAATAATTAATATATATACATAAATATGTAAATTTTAGCAAGCATAATGTATTAAAATGTAATTTGTAGAGATTATTTAATAAACTAATGAAGTTAGAAAAGAATATGCTTGTAATATTCTTTTAGAGGAGCATTATAGAGAGATGAGTTGGGGTTGCTGACACTGTTGAAACTGTAAAATTAGTGGGATTTCACTGTAGAAACTGTAAATAGAGAGAGCATGTTTGGAGATGCTCTAACAACTAATTATTCCACATTTTAAAAATTAACAAAACCAAACCAAAAAAATCCAACATAAAAAAAAAGAATTATATCCAAGCAAAGACTTTATGGAACTTTAAAAATTCTGTGTATTTAGTTTAAGCTTTTTAAAAATTTTCAGACTCCTAATAAGTCATGAGTTATTCATTTATTTATTTATTTATTTATTTTAAAATATTAACAGATCACTAGATATTTACATTTATTTGACACTGAGATTTACTGTAATTTATTAATATTTACTATGATTTCATAAACAAAAATCTTATACTATAATTCGTCTTCTTTTAAAAATGTTAAAATTATGGTTTAGAGCATATATATATGTTTTTAATGATATATTGGTTGGCCGATTTGATCATTGACGATTGGATAATAGTTTGTGATTTTTCTTTGTCTTGTTTGAATAGGTTTTTACTTTTTAATGATATATTGGTTCCGCAGAATTATTATTACTAGTACGTACCCCGTGCGATGCACGGGCTGTATTATTCTTAGGGTATATTATAAATGGAAGTGCATTAATGAATAAAAAAATAAAATATTATCAATGAAGTGCATTAATAAATAAAAGTGTGATAATATGTAGGAAAATTGTCAAACCATAAAAATATTTCTCAGAAAAGATACTATATTATTAAAAACCTCTTTGTACACAACATTATTAGTTTATTTATTGAGCAACTCGTAGTCCCATAACCTAATAATATTTTCAACTCATTTATATTACTTACACACGAAGCAACAACATATAATTGACCATGACTAAAAACAGACTCTTCTTATACAAAACTAAAAGTAGGAACTGGTGCCATTAGAACTTAAATGGAAACTTAATATCGAAAGGATTTATACATGGAAGTTTAAACATGCTATTAGTTTATCAATTTCATATCGATTATACTTGATTAGCTAAATAATATTTACTAATATTTTATATTGAATCATAAAATGTTCCTCATGAAAAATTATATATTATTAAAAACCTCTTTGTACACAACATTATGAGTTTGATTATTGGGTAACTCGTCATTCTCACAAACTAATATCTTCAACCCCCTCCTATTAGTTACACGTGAAACAACAACATATAAATGGCCATGACTAAAGACAGGTTTATTCAGGAATAGACCAACGTGCGATAAAGACTGTCCATGACTCTTGTTTATGGTCATGGCATACGAAACCATAAGTGGGAACTGTCGCCGCTGGAACTTAAAAGGAATCCTAGTTTCGGATGGTGTGATATTCATCCTAGGAATCAAGACATTCTCGCCAGAGTGATCTCCTGTCAATATCCTAGAAATGAAGTATCAATATTTTACTAAAGTATATAATTTTATTTATAAAAAGTTTTAGATCTGGTATTTAATTAAATTTCAGACCAGCTTTTAAAATTCAGTTTGAACAGTAACTGTACTTCACATTTTTATAGTGTGTCCTGTTTTTTAATTTTTTAATTTTATAGAATGTTGAACTTTTGATCCAAAAACACATAAGAATCTTGTTTATTCATTCGAATATCTTTCAAAATCAAAAAGTTCTAAGAAAATGTAACATGAAAATTACTATTACAAACGATTAAAGTTCTATATCGATTTGTTGTTATTGTTCTGATTGAAACTAATGTGTACATCAAATTTATGTTGTATTTTTTGAACATTGATACCATATCAAATACTAACTCAGATCTATATTGTCGTATTGTTGTTTGTTCTTAAACAGATGACTAACAAATAAAAAATAGATTCCTCGGGCGTCGACATTTTGCTATATTTCAGTAATGATTCAGGAATTGGAGCAAGAAATAAGGTAATTAAAAAAAACATATTGTTTTCTTTAAAAATTTATCATATGATTATCTATGTATCATTGTTAAAGGTGAATAATCTGACAGCCAAAGTGAATGAAAATAACACCAATAACAGGTAACCTTGTTCATATAGTAATATTTTTCAAATATAGTTTTTATAACAGAACTGTATTATTATTCCTCTTTGGATATTAATAAAGTATTTTTATAACTTAAATATTTTTCTTTATTTCATGGAATAGGATGATGAGAAGAAATGACAATCATATAAGAGTTTACATATTCACAACAAACTCAAAGGTAAACAAAGGTAAATATAAAGTAGATAGATTTCATTGAAAAACTAAATTTTTCATATTATTTCATGTATAAAATATAGAATTCAGTGTTAACAATAAAGGTAAAAAATAAAAATAAAAATAAAATTAAAGGTACTTATTTGAGGTACTTATTTGAGATTTGTCATCAAATATGCTTCCTTTGATCTGAATTCCATGAAGTGTGTTATGAGGTTCTCTAGCTGCTGGTGTATTCCCTCTTCTCTATCTGCTGTTTTCCCTTCCATTCCGTAGGCTAGATGTCCACTCATCCTTGTGTTTGTTGCTATTAAACATGAAATAGTAAGTATAATGTAATAAAAAATAAGTTCATGTTTACACCGGAAGTAGAGAGAGAAAAAAACTTACAGCATTCGTTTTCTGATGATGTTGTGAACAACGTCGTCGCTATTGGTTTTCCCTCCAATTCGTTTTCTGATGTTGTGAGTCAGTCTATATTTCAGTCAGCACGTCTTCCAAAGAAAAAGGATGTCGGCATTAGATATTGAATAATATTAAAAAAAAAAGATATGCTAATTACAAAATACGATTTGTATGTGTTGCCCAGTTATTTGTGATTCGTTCAAAGTAACATTAGAAAGAGTGCGTTCTTTTATTTTTTTATTTTATGTAGAAGGAACCGAGAGTATGAGTGTGAATGTAATACGATTAGAAAGATAGTATATTTATAGTGATATGAATAATATCACGTTGTTCTATGAGTTCGAGTATACGACTTTGTTCAAGACTGTTAATGTTAATATTTATATAGGTTTGATTCTTATTTATACGAAGATTTGGGGAATTAAAGATATTTACGGGTTTATAGATTGTACTAATCCTTTTAAGGGATAATATTCGAATTACGTGATTATGAATATCCCGTAAATTTCGATCGGATCTTTTTCATAAATGTGCAAAGTCGTGTACAGATATTGTAGCATTTTAGTTAACAAAATCAAATATTTTTGGATGAGAGATTGATTATATCAATTTAGTTAAAGTCGCACATTAGTTAAAGTCGCACAAATTTTGTTGTAATTAGTTAAAACAAAATCGGAATTAATTTGGATGAGATATTGATTACTTCCATTTAGCATGAAACACGTGTGATATATTGAATTGATTCCAATTAAAATTGGGAAGGCATTAATAGACAATCTTTTTTGTAAGGAATTATTTTTTTTTTACGTGTGGGGTCAATTTATGTAGAGATTTGTGAACAAAATAATTCCTACAAATTCGTATCAATTTGGTAAGGAATTTTGTATCAATTATGAAATGTGTGAAAAAAAAAATATCCACAAAATCTGTTAACATTTTTTTTAACAATATTTGAAATGCAAGGATGGATTCCAATAATTTGGGTAAAGAATTATTTTTTTAAGTGGCGTAAATTTATGTAGTGATTTGTGAACAAAATAATTCCTACAAATTCGTTTCAATTTGTTAACGAATTTTGTAACAATTATGAAAGGTATGAAAAAATAAAATCCCAAAAAATCCGTGAACCTTTTTTTAACAATATTATAAATGCAAGGATGGATTCCAATATTTTTGTGATTCAATTATTATTGGATATTTGTATTAATTATGAAATATGTGAAAGAATAAATCCCACAAAATTTGAAAAAATTGTAACAAAATTTGAAATTGAAGGGTGGATGGAAAGATTGATTACGTAATTTATATTTTTACTTAATTTTATGTTAATTAATTTAACGTGTGGGACCTCTATGGTGATTACTTAAAGTAGTAATTATTACTTAAATTAGTAAGTCAAAGTATTATTTTTTTAGTCAAACATACTATTTTTGTATTTTTCCAACAACCTCTTTATATTACTATAGATTATTATTATTTTTTTAAACTAAAATTTTGAATTATGCGTGGCCCCCAAGCACAATCACCTGAACCCTACCTCAACCGCCTTATTCCTAAACAATGGTAGACTCCTCCTCTTCTCTATAAAAAGGACACAAACTCAGCAGCAATAACTAACGAAAAAAAAAAATAAAATCCCCAAAATATCGACGGAAAAGCAAAAGACGTGAAGATGCAATCGTTTGTGGAGGTTCAATCAATGGCTACCAGATACTTCTCCGCCTACGCCTCCATGGCGGCCACTGTCATGCTCTTCCGATCGATCGCCAACGACGCCATCCCGCAGCCGGTCCGATCCTTCTTTCTCTCCACCATCGGCCCATACCTCAGCCGCCTCCTCCGCCGACTTTTCCCTTCCCCCAACAAACCCGAACGCACGACCCTCGTCGTCGACGAAAAGGCCGGCCTCCTCCCAAACCAGATCTACGAATCCGCAGAGATCTACCTCCAGACCAAACTCCGCCCGGACTCGGATCGCCTCCGAGTCCACAAAACCGCCAAACAGAAAACCATCACCCTCGGTCTTGTCCAGGACCTGCCGGTCCAGGACCGGTTCGCCGGCATCGATCTGACGTGGCAGTTTGTCCACGTGGAGCCGGACCGCTCATCCGAGAACTACCGTCAGGAGAAGCGCTACTTCGAGCTCTCGTTCGACAAGTCAAACAAGGAGACCGTGGTCAACGACTACCTTCCTTTAGTCCTGCTTAGGGCCAAGGAGATAAAGTCGAAGGATCGAGCGGTGAGGCTGTACTCAACTCGCCACTACATGGGCGGCAGCGAAGACGAGTGCGGCGCGGGCCGTTCCGGGATGTGGGGTTACGTGAACCTTGACCACCCGGCCACTTTCGAGACCCTCGCCATTGACCCGGACATGAAGCGGGCCGTGATCGAGGACCTTGACCGGTTCGTGAGGAGGAAGGATTACTACAGAAGAGTAGGAAAGGCTTGGAAGAGGGGTTATCTCCTGTACGGTCCCCCTGGGACTGGAAAATCGAGCCTCGTGGCAGCCATGGCTAACTACCTCAAGTTCGACGTGTATGACATCGAGCTTACGAGTGTTTACAACTCGGATTTGAGAACGATGCTACTTAACACAGGTAACCGGTCGATTGTGGTGATTGAGGATATCGACTGCAGTCGCCAGATGCATAATAGAAACGGGCCGGGCCGTGCTGCCGGCCAAGGATCACACGAGCAGCTGACTTTGTCGGGCCTACTGAACTTCATAGACGGGCTTTGGTCGACTTGCGGTGATGAGAGGATAATTATTTTCACCACTAACCATAAGGAAAAGATCGACCCGGCACTTTTACGGCCCGGGCGAATGGACATGCACATTAACATGAGTTACTGCACGCCCCACGGTTTTGATACCTTAGCGAAGAACTACTTGGGAGTAGATGAGGATCACCCGATGTTTGGTGAGATTAAGGATTTGATTGCAGAGATTGAGATAACTCCGGCTGAGGTGGCGGAGCATTTGATGAGGAACGAGGATGCTGACATGGCACTTGAAGGTGTGGTGGACTTGTTGAAGAAGAAGAGGGATGAGAAGATTAATGGGAGAACAGAGGACAATAATAAAGCCAATGATGATGGGGCTGATCATCATGAGGAAAATAAAACTGGATATGGACATGATGGCATTGCAAATGGATATGGACCTGGATATGGATATGGATCTAGATATGGATCTGGATATGGACTCGGATATGGATCTGGATATGGACCTGGATATGGATCTGGATATGGACTCGGATATGGATCTGAATATGGATCTGAATATGGATATAGTGATGAAGATGAATAAACACTCGGACTTTGAATGGATCCGAAGTATCTAAGTCAAGCTAAAAGCTCTGAGTTTTCTAAATCGTTGTTATACGATCAACACTGCCTCTACTTGAGCTATATATGAGATATTAAACCGAGCGTATTTATCATATGCCGGACGCTCGTATTTATCATATGCCGGACGCTCTGTGATGCCACAGAATGATCATATAAATAATGAAATGCTTTAGCTGGGTTTGAGTATTTTGGTTCTTCTTTCATGCGTTTTCATTTTTAGGGGTAACAGTGCCTAATAATATAAAGGAAGAATGAATTATTTTTAGTGGTGTATTTGTTTGAGAATTTTTAAAGATTCAATGGGACTTTAAGAATTTAATTAATGTATTTAATATAGACTTTTTAAGATTTTTTTTTTTTTCAAATTTATAAAAGTCATGAGTTATTCATTTAATATTTCAAAAAATCTTAACAAAACACAAAATATATATTATTTACTTGTATCAAACTTTGAGTGAGCAGAGTCCTTGTAAGTTCTATAGTTAATGTGATAATAGCTACCTTGTACAGTTGTACTTATGTAATTCTCACCATTGTTGGCCAAACTTCGTGGTTATGTTGTATAATTGTCATTTTAGATCTCACAGAACTTATATTGCTCTTTTTCATTACCTTTTAAGATACATGACTAGAAATTTGCAAGCTTTGAAGCATATGATGATGTTGCTCGTATTTATTATCCAGTATTTGAAGTAGAGTGCAAGTATTGTGGTTTTCTTTCCTCACATTGTTCGTTTTGTTGACTTAAGGCAGCCAGGGCGACTGGTTTAATGATAGGGTATGCACAACAAAAGTTATATGGACGACTTGTGGTCTGCTTAATATTTGGATGCAACTATATGGGTGATTGTACTTATTTTTGACGTCATGCGACGACGGCCGGTGTCTGGAATGGGGACAACGAAGATGGAGGCGGAGAGGCCGTGTGCCTGAAAGGTTGTCTGGTTTGCGTCGCCGGAGAAAACAACCTCTCGTCGTTGGATTTGAGAGGCAGGGTCAGATTTGAAAGGCGGCGGCGGGCGCTGGCGTTCACGGGTATCGGCCGGCGACGAGCGGTGAAAGGCGCCGGACTGCGACGGGCGCTCTGCGGTTTGGCCGGTGGCTGTCAGGCTTTGACCAATTCAAGTGTGTGTATATGTGTGTGCTACCGTTGGGGTGTGTGTGTGTTTGAGAGAGAGAGAGAGAGAGATTAATTACCTAGGAGAGTGAGACGGTTAGATATTAGACAATTAGATATATTAATAGTTGGCAGATTTTTTTATTATTAATGTGGGGTGGGGTCCACCTCTTTATGTGTGGTGTAAAAATTACTACAATACACTTAATGAAAGG
>CACSLK010031421.1:12712915-12728881 GCA_902706635.1 Striga hermonthica | reverse complement strand
ATAATATGATATAAAATGACTAAAAATACAATAATTGTCCAGGAGTGTTCGGTTAAATCTTGACATGACTCGGAGATGGCCTAAATGGCACTTCCGAGGGCATTATAACCTAAAACTTGGATCGAACGACATGATACTGACATGATCTTATTAGTATCAACTTAAATACATGAGAAGAGGGTAAAAAGAATGTACCCCTTGAAGTGTTCGTGAAATGCACGGCAACTTTGCGTGCTTGTTCGGTACTTGAGTGCTATGCGTATACCTTGCCCTTGGCTTTGGCTATTTCTTCCCAATTTTTCCCAATTTTTCCTCACTATTTTCAGTACGTTTTTAGCTGATATTAGGCTCGGTTTCTTGCATGAAAAATGCATGGGAAACTCACGGCTTTGGCCATTTTATATGAATATTGATGGAGGTGGAAGGTGACACTTACTCTGGAGACGACACTTGCCATCACCGTGTGCTCCCGTGGCACTTTCGTTGCTTAGTCACGGGTTGAGGCGGCACACAAGGAAGGTAGATGGCTTAAGCATATTTAATTAAGCATAAACATGGATTAGCAGGGCTAATCATGGATTAACATGCTAAGCATGGATTAATAGGTTAAGCATGGATTATGGCATAAGCATGGATTAAGTTAATTAAGCAGGGGTTAATGACAATTGCTTAAGCATAAGCTAATGTGGGCGGTCTACCAAGTGTGAACGCGTCGCTGTATAGGAAGACGACGTTCATATATGGTAACCTTAACCGAATGTACTCATTTTCGGTTACAATTTGACCTTGGAACTTAATTCGAATATTATCTTAACTTAAACTCATCAATCCCAAACTCATTTATTATATAAACGAATTGGAATTAAATCTAAAACTCATTCGGTTACTGAAATAATTAAACTGAATATTAAGTCGACTAAAAGTCGAACTTAAAACTGGAATTCAATAACTGGCTCGAAACCCCTCTTTGACGATTTATCGAATATTCTCAAATTCGATTAATACGTCAATACTGAATTAATTAATCCCGAACTTACTATGTCCATTTATAAACATAAACGGACTGAGACTAATTATTATCATTGACTCGGTTAATAAATAAAATTAACCGGATACATTTTCGACTTAACATCGAACTTAAAACTTAACTAGCTGAATAACTTAGACTTAAATATTAACATGAATATTTATTAACAAAGGCTAGCTTATATTTACAAGCTAGTATTTTCCTTTATTAATAAGAGTCGGGGCATTACAGCTACTCATTTTCAAAACGTACATCAATACTTAACATTAAACTCAGTACTCAATCAATCATCAATCCTCATTCAATCATTAATACTCAATAATAAACCTCAAAAGACAATTCTGAAATCCAATAATCAAATTTTGCAATCAAATATTCAAAATCCTAGGGAGTACACTCCCTATCAATAATCCAATATTCAATACTAAAGAAGGCAATAATCCAATGTTCAATAATAAAGAAAGCAATAATATCAATGTTCCGTTTTCAAAGGCGGAAGAAATATCAATTTTATCAGAGCACCACTCGCATCTCTCTGCCGTGCCCGCAATACTAACCTGCATCCATCAAGAGTAGGTGGGGATGAGCATAAGAGGAAACAATAGTGCTCTCCACTATGCAGTCAATAATGAAACAGTAATCAATAATCAATAAGGTATGGTTTCAGCATGTATACAAAACAATATTCTAATTCATTCTCCTCAATAATCACAATAATCAGACTCATGTGCACACCTACGCATAGACTACTGCTGACTATATATCGAATGCCCTCCGGTCCTACATCGAGTGCCAGAAAGTAGGAGTAAACCACCCTGCCGGCCAAAATCTACGAATTGGTCTTACAATCGGGGATCACCAGCCAGAACCTACGCCCTGGTCTTACGGCTCTCAAGGGAGACTACCCAACGGGTATGTTGTATAGCTACGGGGATAACCGTTCGGTGGCTGGTACATCTCACACCGAAGGCTACATGATCCACATGCATACTTTGATCATACCACAAGTAAAGCAATAATAACAGTAATAAGATTTACAACATAGCCAATTTTCAAATAAGAACCCACCTGGAGACAGCAAGTGATAAGCACTTACAATAATGGGTAGACGGCGAGCTCGGCTCGTCAAGCACCTACAATAAGTCAAGATAATAAGGTTAATACTTATCTTGACCTTAGAAGAAAGACACAAATCATACTTGGTCGAACTTGATTCAGCCAAGTCGTTCGTGAAGTTCTGTGGACATTGGAACACTTGGACTCGACTCGAAACCAATTAAGGGCAAATACGTCATTTCAAGATAGTCAGGCAAACTAATGATTTAGGTTCTGAAACTTTAACATAAAATCTGCCTCAGTAGACGTAGCAAAACCACCAAATCTCAGCCCTTAACTCAAAACACACAATTTTATAAAATTCAAGCAAGTTCTCAGCAAATACGAGCAAAATTTCAAAGCCGAACCATATGAACGAGTTAACCCTTGATATTATTACACAAGCAACTACAGCATGTGAGTACCAACATATAAAAATTCCAGCTTTAAACATATAACACACGAATTATAAAAATTCGACAATATTCAGCATAAAATTCTTTTTAATTACAAACCTATCATAATGAACAAATTAAATTCTGAATATTTTATGCTAAATAATAAAACATAAAATCAATTTCCAGTAATTTACAACAAATGGCCGAGTTATCATAATTAAAACGAATTTCAGCAGGAAATCACAAATAATTATTTACCTAGTAATCTAAGTCCAAAAATTATGAAATTTATAGGCAACATATAAATATCACAGAGGAACAACATAGAGGAATTTGCATCCTGCACGTTACTTCCAACTTTTTATTACATAAATAATGCCATCTTATAAATATTAGCAAATTAACTAGATCTACAGATTTTATTTGCAAAAATACCACATATCAAGGAAACAAATAATTGAATTTTGCGTGATTAAAGGTGAAATCTTATCACCTTCTAATAACTGCTTCCGATGCAATTGGTAAGAAAATAACCTCTCTCTACCTCTCTCTGTTTTTTTTCTTCGACCACGGACCACGACTTCTACTTCTCTTTTCCAACTTCTCTATATTCTCCCCTTTTCTTCTTCTCCTACTCTTTCTTCTTCTTCTACAAGTTTAATGACGAGATTTTTTTTGTTCGCGGCTCCTCAAAAATCCGTTGTCGGAGAGAAATACGCGGCTTTGCCAAGCTTTCATCACGGCGGCTTTTCGAGTACGATGATGGTGTACGAGCTACGATTTCCGATGAAGGGATAGATTCCGATGGTGAAATCCATCTCCTTCTCCTGTCGCAAAATGGTCAGCCGACCGAAGCGACGCCACCGAGATACGCCCGTCGCCGTCGAGGAGGGAAAGAATTGACACCGTCGAATGAGCTTGCGAGTGCAGATAATAGGGTCATGGCTGCGATTTTGGCTCCTGATCTTGGTCCTGAAATGAGAAACGATTGAACATAGAGAGTATATTTTATGTATATGTGTGTCTCGATCTGTCACTGGTTTGAATTTCGAGAATCTCGAATGTATATCTTATGTATATTTTATGTATATGTGAGTTCTGAAATCGTTTTTGAGAAATGATTGAAACTTTAGTGTATATTTAAAGTATATTTTATGTAACATTGTTCTGGTATGTCGGGTATATATGACACATTGTTCTGGTATATGTCGGGTATATATGTAGGGTTACATGTCTGGTTACATAACATTGTTCTGTTCTGGTGTATTTCGGGTATATATATAGGGTTATATGTCTGATTACATAACATTGTATTGTTATTGTTACAACATGCAGAATCAAAAAAGGATTTTTTTTTTTTAATAACAACATGCTGAATTTACGAGGGAGAGAGAGAAGATGGTTTGGTTTGATAAGGTAATGGAAAGCATGAATTACAGGGAGAGAGAGAGAGAAGATGCTTAGGCATCAATATAATTACTTTTTATGTCTTAGGTATATACATAAATTTATTGGTTTCAATGGTAAAATTGCAATTACTTAAAAATCAATAAGTATACATGAAAATTTCCGAACAACATATTACAAATTTAGCCAATTTAGAGCACAACTCGATTTAATATGTAATTTACAATATTCTGGCCAGAATTCGAAACAATTAATTAAAATAGCTATAGATGGAATTAAATTCTGAAATTTTTGCATGACAGGTAATATCAACACAGGACATCACATATAAAATTTCATGGCAATTGGAGCATAATACAATTTATCATGAATAGATTAAACTCAGCAGCTATTCGAGTTTCGAAAATTCACAAACGACTCCACAATCATCGAAATCGTCTGAGGCCTTCACCATCGGGCCAAAGAAACATTATTGTTCCAATATCACAGGCACTTACATGAACTAAACGAGACCTCAATCAGTTTTACAAAAATCGAACATATCTTAACATATAAACGATACAACTCTAAGCATGAAGTATATATATTCAAAGGCAACAAGAACATGTATAAACATAGCAAAATCGAGCGGGACATGAAGCTTGGGTACCATTCTCGGGACGGGGTCACGAAAGAGGGTCAAGTTAGGGCTGAAACAAACCGCACGAGAGGGCTCGACAACTACGTTTGGCTCGCCGACGGGACACAAGTCTCGGGACAACAATTAAGGTGATGAACTGTGGTAGTTGGACGGCGGCCTGGGACTAACGCAACATGCACGACGAGCAGGGATTGAACGACAACCTCACGCGTTGCCGAAGAACGGAACAAGGTCGATAAGAACAGCGGCTGCGGGCCTGAGTATTTGACGAGCAGGGGTCGGGCTACCTCGCGAACAGAGGGTGACGCCAGAAAGCTTGCTCACGGAACTATTAGTGTTATATACTAAAAGCTTGGCTTTGGATGATATTACACTTTTACCATTTATGAATGAGAAATATGTTAGATTAAACAAGTTCTACGTTATGTTGTTTTGCATCAGATAGTGTGGGTCGTCATCGGGCGAATCGAAGATCATGCTATAAGTTACTCGCGAAACAAGAATAAGTGGTTCACAACCCAGATGGACATGAACACCCCATCGCAAATGGTTGTAGTGTCAACTGTACAGTTTGTCTTGACTGATTAGTTGCACTAGTACATTTATGTATTGAACAGGATCCCAGAGAGGGGCAGTTCGTTTTATACTGATCGTCGTAAACGAACTAGGCCTAGGTTAATTACTGCGCTCTTAACCCGTAAGATATTAAACAGACATATATGTGTAGTATTTATTACTTTGTTTCACATGGGTGAGGCTTAGTGAACTGGTCCAATAAACCCGTTGTCTTGGATAATATTGCTACATGTAGGATGTGCTGTTAGGATATTTACGGTCACCATGTGCGTTAGTTTGATGATGTCCCCGGACTGAGTTCATGAAGGATTATTATGCTAAACCCTGCAGGTGGATTAAATTCCGGCATAGTAATAATGTGATGAACGAGCGCTAGCTTCAGTGAAATAATAATAAATTAATTAATTCTTGATTGTCTGTACTCGAATTAATTAATGAACATTGTATCTTAAACATGGGGAGATAAATCGAGTAATTATAATTGGAGTCTCAATTGTAAATTGGGCTAGGAAAAGGGAGTGCAATAATATTATGTTTGTGGCCCATTTAATATTATTTAATTAATTAAAATAAGTAGCTTGGTCCACAAGTATTTTAATTAATTAAGGAGCCCTAATCCTAATCTCCTAAGGATCCCTACTGTAGCTCTATATATACATCATTAAGCTCATGGGAAGAGAAGAGAATTCCACATCTTGGAAATCACGCCCCACGCAATTCTTCTCTCTCTCAGTTCCCATTTGATCTTTATCTTCTTCTTGTATTTCCACTGGTACAAGATTAAGAGGTGTTTGAGATATACAGTAGAAGACCTTTGGGTAAAGTGAGACGAAATATATTTGGTCGTACAGAATTAACCGGAGGTCCGATCAAGACGTGCAGCATACCCAGACGACCGCCTCGACGAGAGCTTTTCAACACCGCCGCGATCGCAGCCGTCCGACCACCCACGCGCCCGCATGCGCCGCCGCAAGGTCCCAGGACTGTAACTTGTCTTCACTAGTTTTGCACTCGTTTGATCCACTTTTCGATCCGATCTTGTTCGTGCAATCCTAGGACGCGATTTGCAGCCAATAATTCATTGGTGTGCTGTGTACGGCCATCCAGAAGATCAACCAGATCGCCATAAATTTTAAGCTGTAAGTTCTCTACGAAAACCTTTAGATCCGCTACGCACAAGTTTACGTTTTTCTATTGAATTCGTGATTTGTGCATAACGAGATCTTCATTGATCCCAACAAGTGGTATCAGAGCTTGGTTTAATCCGTTGCATACAAGTTCGAATTTTTACAGCTTTATTTGTCAAGATGTGTTCAAAAGCAGCCATATATTAGATTATATTCGCATAACTCGGTTTTGCAAGAATTAGTTTAATCCACTATTATGGTCGATTATGTGTTTGATGAATGTTGATGAATGTGATGTATGGTTTTAAATTTGTTTTTAAAGCCTCAGAAATGTCGAGTAATTTGATGGATGAATGTTTGTAATAATTATTCGCCCGGGGGTTG
This sequence comes from Striga hermonthica, assembly GCA_902706635.1. Classification (NCBI taxonomy): domain Eukaryota; kingdom Viridiplantae; phylum Streptophyta; class Magnoliopsida; order Lamiales; family Orobanchaceae; genus Striga; species Striga hermonthica. The sequence goes on along the minus strand of CACSLK010031421.1, from coordinate 12,722,227 downwards.
ACCGGATAGATTTAGTTATTTTATTTAGAAAACATGTACATCCATTCGTTGCATCTAGGATCGGATTATGTAATTTTGTAAATTATATTTTTCGTGATGTGATCGTCGATTAATTGTCGGGGGATCACAAGAGATCAACGAGCCTCGAAAGACCAACCGGGACGAAGCCCGGAGGCACGTACGGACACGCGCGAGAAAAAATAATAATAATAATATTTTTTGACCACCGGCGGCGGCCGCCGGCCGACGACAGCTTGACGGCGGTGGATAGGTTTACTTGGCATCCAAGCAGTACAAAATCTACAAGGATTCTACTGGAATGGGAGTTCCAGTTGAACAGGAAAAGAATATACAAGGTTTCCTTGTTTATGGGAACTCTATATTTAATTGCCATAATAGTGGATTTTTGCATTTACATAGGATTAATTTAGAATTGCATAAGTATTTAAATAAGTGAAAATCCTCATTTAAATTATACTAAGTTTGAGAAGGGATTTTGAATTAAAGTTAATTGTAAAATACCTAAGGCCTCCATTTTTAATTTGCCGGTAAATCAATTAGTTGCGGTTATGGGCTCCCCCTCGGGTGACATCGCTAAAATTAATTGTAGGAAATTACCAGGACGAATTTCTAATTAGACGATTAGATGGAGTCTTATGAGAGAGTACGGGCTTCCCCTTAGATGACGTATAATCGAATTCGTATCAACTCAGGATCGAGAAATGGGATTCACTTAGAATGCGATTTATTTATAACTTCCCTCGGGGTCCCTGAATTTATTGCATGGCCAAATGGAGACCGACTATAAATTTCTTTCGTCATGAATTTGGTTTTGACTTATGGAAATTAATGGGCCTTTGAAAGCCCTTCTCTTGCGAATGTTGAGTTGTGTAGAGTTTCCCTCGCATAAGGCACTAACTCTCGGTGTTTTGAGATGTCGGTGAATTTAAGTTAATATTGTTTTTAGGATATAAATATTAGCAGTTAAATTCAAATGTAATCTGTAAAATTATTTTCGTGTTTCTCAGATATTCATCATGTCGTTCAATCCATTATTTGTCATTCTAAAAGAAAATCAACTTACTGGTCCTAATTACATTGATTGGAAGAGGAACTTAGACATTGTGTTAACTGCTGAGGGTTATAAGTTTGCGATTACTGAGGCTTGCCCGACAGAGCCCGCGGTTGATGCTCCTGAGCAGGAGAAAGGGGAGTATGTTCGGTGGAAAAAAGCTGATGAGATGGCGAAGTGTTACATTCTGGCATCTATGTTAAATGTTCTTCAACATCAGCATCGGTCTATGAACACTGCGGCAGATATACTTCTCAATCTCAGTAATCTGTTCGGACACCAGTATATGGCTGCTAGGCAAGAGGCTATGAGTGTTCAGATGACTACGCGCATGGAAGAGGGCACACCCGTAAGGGAGCATGCTCTCAAGGTTATGGCGCTACTCAATGAGCTTGAGGTTATGGGAGGTTTTATCGACAGGAAAACCCAAGTTGATATCATGCTCCAAAATCTGTCGAAGAGTTTTGATCAGTTTCGGTTGAACTACAACATGCACAAGATGCATATGGCTCTTCCAGAACTGTTAGCAGAGCTTCAGTCGGCGGAGGCCTTATTCACTCAGGCGCCTCACGCACTGGTTGCCGAGCAGGCTGGACCTTCCAGGCCTCACAAGGGCAGGAAGAGAAAGAAGTCTGCAGGAAAGGCAAAGGTGCAGGATGCCCCGGTGGTACAGCGACCGCCCCCTCAGTCTATAGCAAAGAAGCCGAAAGGTAGATGCCACAAGTGCAACAAGTCAGGACACTGGAAGGTCGACTGCCCTCTCCTAAAGAAAGGTAACTCTCTCGTTAATGTCGTAGAAACATGATTAGCGGTTGTATCTACCAGAACCTGGTGTGTAGATACTGGAGCCACTGATCATGTCTGCAATTCGTTGCAGGGGTTCCAGGAAACCAGACAGCTTAGAAAGGGAGAGATCACCTTCTACATGGGCGATGCTACAAGTGGCAGTTGTTGCAGTGGGAGACTTTACTTTATCTTTTGATAGTAGTATTTTGGTTTTGAGACACTGCCTCTATGTTCCTAGTTTTAGAAAGAATCTTGTTTCAGTTTCTAAACTTGTTTCAGATGGATTTTCGTTTACGTTTGATGACTTGGTTGTTATTCATTATGGAAAACGTTTCACTTGTTCTGGTTCATTAGTTGGCAATTTATATGTTCTCAAACCAAACTCTCCCACACTGCAACAAACTGAACTGAATAATGTCACGACGACTAAATCTTATAAGAGGAAGGAATCTTCGAGTATGAATCAAGCATATCTTTGGCACTTTAGACTTGGGCACATCAACCTAAGAAGGATTCAAAAGTTAGTGGCCAGTGGACTTCTCGGTCCATTGGAAGAGCACTATCCAACTTGTGAATCATGCCTAGAAGGTAAGATGGCCAAGAGGCCGTTTACGACAAAGGGGTATAAGAGCCATGAAGTGCTAGGATTGATTCATTCTGATTTATGTGGTCGTATGTCGATCTAAGCTAAAGGAGGTTTCGAGTACTTTGTCTCTTTTATAGATGATTACTCGAGATTTGGGTGCATTTATCTGTTGCACCGCAAGTCCGAATGCTTTAAAAAATTCAAGGAGTATCGGGCAGTTGTGGAGAAGCTACATGGTAAAATTATCAAGTCGCTTCGATCTGATCGAGGTGGCAAATACCTCTTTAGAGAGTTCAGGACATATTTATCAGAAAATGGGATTGAATCCCAATTGACTGCACCCGGCACGCCCCAGCAGAACGGGGTTGCAGAACGAAGAAATAGGACTCTGATGGAAATGGTTAGGTCGATGATGAGTTATTCAAAGTTACCAGATTCGTTCTGGGGATTGGCTTTAGAAACAGCTGTGTATATTCTGAACATGGTTCCTTCAAAGTCGGTAGAAACTACTCCTTATGAGATGTAGAAAAGGCGCAAGCCCAGTTTTACATAGTTTCGAGTATGGGGTAGTCCTGCACACATGTTAGTGCATGAAGCTGGAAAGTTGGAGAAATGTTCGGAAGCACGAGTGTTTGTAGGCTATCCCAAGAGAACTAAAGGTTGATTATTTTATAGTCCTGAGGATCAGAAGGTGATCGTTAGCACGAACGCTAGACTCTTGGAAGAAGACTATATTATGAATCACAAGCCCGCGAGTAGACTAGTCTTAGAGGAGTTGAGGGGTGAAGTCGATAGTTCCCCACCGAGTACGCAAGTAGATACATCACATAATACTGCAACACGGCACACTGAGAGTGTACCAGTGCAGACAGTACCTCATCGTAGTGGGAGGGTTTCTCAATTACCCGACCGATGAATAGGTCTTGGAGAGTCTAAGGGCTCAGCTCCAAGAAACCTAGAATCGGACCCAAGAACCTACAACGAGGCTCTCCAAGATAAAGATGCAGAATCATGGAATGTTGCAATGAATGCTGAAATGGGGTCAATGGACTCTAATCAGGTCTGGGATCTTGTAGAACCACCCAATAGGGTACGACCCATTGGATGTAAGTGGATCTACAAGAGAAAGAGAGGATCGGATGGAAAGGTGCAAACCTTCAAAGCTAGGCTTGTTGCGAAAGGTTATACCCAGATTGAGGGTATAGACTATGATGAGACCTTTCGCCAGTAGCTATGCTTAAGTCTATTCGGATTCTCTTGGCTGTAGCCGCTCATATGGATTATGAGGTATGGCAGATGGATGTCAAGATGGCTTTCCTTATCGGAAACCTTCAGGAGGACATATATATGCAGCAACTAGAGGGATTTATTGCAAAAGGACGTGAGCATCTAGTGTGTAAGCTTAATCGGTCCATTTATGGATTGAACCAAGCTTCCAGATCTTGGAATATTCGGTTTGATGAGGTGATCCAGTCGTACGGGTTCACTCAATGTCCGGATGAGCATTGTGTGTACAAGAAAATCAGTGGGAGCGTGGTGGTGTTTCTTGTGCTATACGTGGATGACATACTTCTTATTGGAAATAGTAAGAAGGAGTTTTCAGAAGTAAAGGTGTGGTTGTCTAAGCAGCTTGATATGAAGTACTTAGGAGAAGCAAGACACATTCTTGGTATTAGGGTCGTACGAGACTGTAAGAAGAGAATGTTGTGCTTATCCCAGTCATCATACATAGATACTATCTTGGCTAGGTTCAGAATGCAGGATTCCAAGAAAGGTACCTTGCCTTTCAGGAAAGGAATCCCTCTCTCTAAGGAGATGTCTCCTAAGACGCCTCAAGAGAATGAGGACATGAAGACAGTTCCTTATGCATCGGCAGTAGGAAGTCTTATGTATGCTACGCTTTGTACCAGGCCAGATATCAGCTACGCCGTTGGCTTAGTAGCCAGATATCAAAGTAATCCGGGTAGGGAACATTGGTCTGCGGTGAAGCATATACTCAAGTACTTGAGAAAGACTAAGGAGTACATGTTAGTTTACCGTACAGACAACTTGTTACCTTTGGGTAATAGTGATTCTGATTTCCAGTCAGATAGGGACGAGAGTAAGTCAACCTCTAGTTATGTTTTTACCTTGGGAGGTGGAGTCATTTCATGGAAGAGTGCTAAGCAGAAATGCGTGGAAGACTTCACTATGGAAGCCGAGTACATAGCAGCCTCAGAGGCAGGGAAAGAGAAAGTTTGGCTCAGAAACTTCTTGGTGGACCTAGAGGTGATTCTGAGTTTGCCACGTGGTATCACCGTGTACTGGGATAACAGTGGAGCAGTAGCAAACTCAAGGAACCACGAGCCCACAGAGCAAGTAAACACATAGAGCACATGTACCATCTGATACGAGAGATAGTTGGTAGAGGAGACGTTGATGTTTCCAAGATTGCATCTGAGGACAACCTAGCTGATCCATTCACGAAGAGTTTGCTGGAGAAGGTCTTCGTCAAACACGTGATAGGTATGGGAGTCCAATGCATGGCGATAAGATCGACATATGTCTTTTAGAATAACGGATTGGTAGGACTATACTTGTAAAAGCAAAAGCTTTAAGCATATGTGGGAGATTGTTAGTGTTATATACTGAAAGCTTGGCTTTGGATGATATTACACTTTTACCCTTTATGAATGAGAAACATCTTAGATTAAACAAGTTCTACGTTCTGTTGTTTTGCATTAGATAGTGTGGGTCGTCATCGGTCGAACCGAAGATCATGCTATCAGTTACACGTAAACAAGAATAAGTGGTTCACAACTCAGATGGACATGAACACCCCATCGCAAACGGTTGTAGTGTCAACTGTACAGTTTGTCTTGACTGATTAGTTGCACTAGTACATTTATGTATTGAACAGGATCCAGAGAGGGGCAGTTCGTTTTATACTGATCGTCGTAAACGAACCAGGCTTTTATACTGATCGTCGTAAACGAACCCAGATGGACATGAACACCCCATCGCAAACGGTTGTAGTGTCAACTGTACAATTTGTCTTGACTGATTAGTTGCACTAGTACATTTATGTATTGAACAGGATCCCAGAGAGGGGCAGTTCGTTTTATACTGATCGTCGTAAACGAACCAGGCCTTGGTTAGTTACTGCGTACTCTTAACCCGTAAGATATTAAACAGACATATATGTGTAGTATTTATTACTTTGATTCACATGGGTGAGGCTTAGTGAACTGGGCCAATAGACCCGCTGTTTTGGGTAATATTGCTACATGTAGGATGTGCTGTTAGGATATTTATGGCCATGTGCGTTAGTTTGATGATGTCCCCGGAGTGAGTTCATGAAGGATTATTATGCTAAACCCTGCAGGTGGATTAAATTCCGGCATAGTAATAATGTGATGAACGAGCGCTAGCTTCAGTGAAATAATAATAAATTAATTAATTCTTGATTGTCAGTAATCGAATTAATTAATGGACATTATATCTTAAACATGTGGAGATAAATCGAGTAATTATTATTGGAGTCTCAATTGTAAATTGGGCTAGGAAAAGGGAGTGCAATAATATTATGTTGGTGGCCCATTTAATATTATTTAATTAATTAAAATAAATAGCTTGGTCCACAAGTATTTTAATTAATTAAGGAGCCTTAATCCTAATCTCCTAAGGATCCCTACTGTAGCTCTATATATACATCAGCTCTATATATACATCATTAAGCTCATGAGAAGAGAAAAGAATTCCACATCTTGGAAATCACGCCCTACGCATCTCTTTTCTCTCTCAGTTCCCATTCGAGCTTTATCTTCTTCTTGTTGTTCCACTGGTACAAGATTAAGAGGTGTTTGTGATATACAGTAGAAGACCTTTGGGTAAAGTGAGACGAAATATATTTGGTACAGAACTAACCGGAGGTCCGATCAAGACGTGCAACATACCCAGACGGCCGTATCGACAAGAGCTTTCCAACGCCGTCTAGATCGCAGCCATCCAACCACCCACGTGCCTGCACGCGTCGCCGCAAGGTCCTAGGACTACAACTTGTCTTCATCCATTTTGCACTCGTTTGATTCGATTTTCGATCCGATCTTGTTCGTGCAATCCTAGGACGCGATTTGCAGTCAACAATTCATTGGTGTGCTGTGTACGGCCATCCAGAAGATCAGTCAGATCGCCATAAATTTTAAGCCGTAAGTTCTCTACGCAATCCTTTAGATCCGCTGCGCATAGGTTTACGTTTTGCTATTGAATTCCTGATTTGTGCATAACGAGATCTTCATTGATCCCAACAGGGACGTGGTTTCTCTGAACGGAGGTGATGGAGTAGCGATCAGAACTTGGTCGCGGCGGCCTAGTTTCATGCGAACAGGGGGCGTCGTACGGTGGCGCCGGGCAGAAGAGCAGCGGCTTTGATGCTTGCGGGTGCGATGACCTGCTGGGACGACTCGCGGGACTTGTGAGAAAGAAGAGATGGACGATGATGGAAGGGTCACGCGGGCGCACATCGGTGGATGGCGATGATAATGGTGATGCGCGTATGGATATGGCGACAATGATGGCAGGTTGAAAGAGAGAGAGAGAGGACGTGAGATCGACGAAACGAGAGAGTGGGAGGAGTAGCTGCGGGTAGATGTTTGTGCAGAGGGTTTCTGACTGCGGGAAAAAGTGTATGGAGGAGCTAAGGATTCAACCCTTTTTTTATAACATTAGGTTCCTATAGGAAGCTTTCTATCCAAGTAAAGAGAGCGGGTCGGGCGCACACAGGCGCGGGGTGCGGGTCCTAGGGCGGTCTCTCGGTTCAACTTTTTAATTAGACGAGGCTCGGTAAGGTCGAATGATAATTAAATAAACCAGAACATTAATATATATATATATATATATATATATATATATAACACATAATACCATTTATTAATAATTCACCTTTAATCAAATATTAACAATTAAGCCAATAAGACATTTAATATAAATATTAATACTAATAATAATAACATTCAATATCAATTAGGCATCTAGACAATTAATATAAATAATAATAATATTTTTTTATAATATCAAGCACTTAAACAAATAATTTCCAATTAGGCATCAAATAATAACAAATAATAATAATAGTAATAAAGATAATAATAATAATCTCAATTAATCCTTATTCAAACGGGGTATTACAGTGATGGAGTCTATCATGCATGTTATGACATGTACTAGGTCTATATGCCTTATGCACTTAGTATTACTTTTAGATTCCAATAAAATTCTGGGGAGCTATATTGGAAGACTGCTAAGACTATCTTTAGTACATTAGATGGACTAAAGAATATATTTTACTTTGTGGTGGGAATACTAATTTAATAGTCTTATATTCATTTGAATAATGAGACAGTGAGTTGGAATAGTTCCAAGCAATAAATCACTGTGAATTCAACTACAAAGGCCAAGTACATTGTTGCATTAAAAGCCTATGGAGGCTGTTTGGATACATGAGTTCTTAAATGAACTAGGGGTAGTTCAAAGTGCCATTTATCTAATATCTACATATTATGATAAAACGGTGCGATTGCACGGGCAAAGGAACCAAGATCCAACAATAAAATAAACATGTACATAGGCGCTATCATTTATTTAGAGATAATTGATAGATGATAAATAAGTTAGAACGTGTTCAAGTTGAACATTACTTAGAATAGTTCGTTCACCAAACAATTTGTCACGACCGCTCTTCTACTACTAAAATGTTCTTATATTTTGAAATACGAGTCACATTTTGTAATAGCCCATCATGTTATTAATATAAGTTACGCGTTTAGTTTCGAAATAATTATTTTATCGATCATTATCGTTCGGAACTAATTATCCAAGTCAAAATCCTTCGAAATTATTTTCGAAGTCACGTTTATACTCGGAATAATTCTAAGTGTTCAATTATATGCTAAGATAATTACCAAGCATAATCAATTAATTATGCATGGTTAAATAATTAAACACATTTATTGTGCTTAATTAAGCACTTTAACCACGCATTAAGCTAGCTAAGTGCCGTAAGTCTTGTGAAGTAAAGTTATTTGGACCTATCATCATTACCTTATACACATGGAGGTATAAGAGAGTTTAGGAGGATGACTAAGCTAATGTCTATATGACTAAGCAAATATTGTGCAACAAATGGCCTCATGCACGGCAAGTGTTGCAAGGTGATTGGCCAAATAATTTCACCTCTTCTCACCTTATTCCAACCGTATATATATATATATATATATATATATGAGTGAAAAACTCAGCAAATACTTCAGTATATGTTAACCGAGAGTTAGATTAATAAAGAGAGAGATTAGGAATTATTCGCAAGCCACACGGAAAAGGAAGCTCACGCACGCACGAGAAAAGTACCGAGCGGAATTTATCGAGAGATTGAAGAGGTAATCACTTGTTGATCCTCCTTCTATTTTAATATGATCATGTTCAGTTTGAGTCATGGTAGTCAAGTTCATGAATTAGCCTTAATTGCTCTCGGTCGTACCCATTTAAACAATGTCGAGCGATGTTCGTTTTTATTCCGAAACTCTCGAGCAATTTTCGTTTATTCAGTCAATATTTGCCATTTCATATTCAGTTAAGTAAGGTTTGTCGAGGAAAAATCATGTTGTGCCGAGAGTTGGCCAAAGCCGTCGGGTACTGCACGTAGCGGAAGCCACGACCCTTTTTATTGCTCGAGTTATGTTCATGTCATCCGGCCGCTTTATGTATAATTATTCATGTTATAATCAGTTAGGTCGATTCATGTGATAAACGGTCAAAAGAATTGTCAAGTGGCCGAACATATCGGCCGTAGCGTCGGGTCGCGCCTACGCGCACGCGCTACAATCATTTTCCG
>CACSLK010031421.1:12697144-12707740 GCA_902706635.1 Striga hermonthica | reverse complement strand
AGTGAGTGTGTGTGTGAGAGATAGAGGGTGGGATGGGGTGTGTGTGAACGTGTTTATGTGGTGAGTGATGAGGTGTGATGGGTTGTATAAATATAATTTAAAATGACTAAATTATCCTTAATGAGTGTCAAATAACTAAATTACCCTTAATGAGTTTGACAATAATTACTAACTTTGACTTCATCTTGACCATTAATATCTTGGATCTAGTGGTCTACAATCATTCTTATTTCTTTCACTAGAAATCATTCTCATATGATCCCTTACCTATATATATATATATAATTGCTGGCTAATAGCATTTAATAAAACGTTTAATAAAATCTAATTTCGATTTTCCTCCAAAACCATTACAAACTTTACTTTTTATATATATCTCTCTCACCATTACAAACTTTACTTTTTATATATATCTCTCTCTATATTTAATTACTAATAATAAATTTAATAATATTGATTATTGTTTACCATCTTTTTTATGTTACAATCTTCTTCTTCTATTATTATTATTATTATTATTATTATTATTATTATTATTATTATTATTATTATTATTATTATTATTGTTGTTGTTATTAATCCACCATATCTAATTAATGCTAAACTATTTCATTGCACCTTTTTTAGGGTTAATTAAGACAAAAATCGTTACATTTTATATTAAAGAAGTAATAATTACACTTTTTATCATAACATATAATAGTTATTATTAAACTAATAACTATAGTTTAAACTAAATGATATATGAAAGTTATAACATAAACATAAAAAATTATTGTAAACTTTTTGCTTAAATTATTTATTTTAAAATTAAAATTATATTTTTTTTTTATCTTATTTAGCTATTGTATTTTTAAATAAGTTAATTTATTTTAATTATAGTAAAATTCCTTAAAATCGTATAATGAAATGTTCTAATAAATTTAATATTTTTAAGCTAATAATTTGGCAATCTCTCAAAATTACATTATTTATTATATTTTATGTAATTAATATAGCGGTTCATATGCAATCAAATAGTTATGTACTATTTATTTTAACCAATGATCAAATTTTAAAACATAATATCATTGTCTAATTTATAGTGTTAATATTATATGCATAAATATAACTTATAAAACCTATTTTCATTTTCCTCCAAAATGAGTTACATTTTTTTTTAATTAATCACTCACTAATCTGCTAAAACGTTACACCTTAATATATATATATATATTTATTTATTTTTGGATCAGTTACTAAATTAATTCTAAATTTGGTAGCAAAATATTCAAATGTGTAACGGCTAATGATGAAACTTAAAGTTGATTGACACATTCAGAGTTGTAACAACTATATTTGATTGCATTGTTGGAAGAAAAATATGATTGACACATATTGTTTTTTTTTCTAAAAATCAAAAACACCAATATTTTTTTTTATTTATGTTAATTTTCTTAATATATGCCACAAATATATAAATTATTTTACTCATGAAACCAATGTAAATGTTGCATGGTTAAAATAAAATTAAATCTCAATTAATTTTGAATGATAAAAATAACTTAAGAAAAAATAATAATTTTTATATGATAAAAATACATGTCTAATTAATAAATACAAATAAAAATGTATTTTATATCTGTACAAATGCACAAGATTAAATACTAGTTCAAGTTTAATGAAACCTTACCGACAATTCCTTTAAGTGGGACAAGCTCTTGACTTTGTCAAATTATGGATTCCCATACCCAAATAAACGCCATCATTATTGTAACGTTCCACGCATGGCCCTAGAAAATATCCTGTATAACACATGCATTAGCTAGAAAATACAAAAATAAATAAAAAAAAATCAAGATTGTAAATAAATAAATAAAAAAAAATACCGTGTTTAAAAGGCGGGAAATTGTAGTGATAGAAATATGAGTGACGGTGAAGGAGTGACGAAATTAGGCTTTTAATGTTACGAATTTAGTATCGAGAATTTTACGAACTGAAATGTAGGTTCACTTGTTATCGAGAATTTTACGAACTGAAATGTAGGTTCACTTGTTACAACATGAACAAAAATAGAAAACAAAATTACAAACAGAAAACGAAAAGACAATAGCCGAAACGAATGTTGCTCTTTACGCAAGACGAATACACCTCGTAATGTGCTGACGGGTTCAGGGGTCTCGTCCCCAAAGATACAACGGCTGACGTCTAGACGGCTGTAGCACAACAAATATTTTAGCTTCCGACGAACTTGAATGGAACCAAGAATTGAGCAATATGTATATGCGCGAGGCTAGGAGAGAATGGAAGGATTCAGATGAAATTGTGTGTCTTTCTACAGCTATACCATGTCCTTTTATAAGATTTCCAACGACTCTAGGGGATGACCACTGGACTTCAGCCACTTAAGGCAGGTAACAACCCATTAGTGATTGTTGTAAGTGGGCAAAAATGGTCTGGTCTTAAGCCTGTCGTTTTCAGGTGTTAACACGCCACTACTGCACCTGAGTGGAGTTTTATGAGAAGTTAACCGTCCATACAACGTATTTGGAAGTGACCTCAGATGGGTTGGGCCAAAACCCGAGTGCAAACCCTACTCGATTTGGATTTCACTTTGAGCCATAATTTTGTAAATAAATATCCAGCAAAAAGATTATACGGGCTGGCCCAAGGCCCAAGTCTAGACCCACAATAACCATCCAGTCCAACCCACGATCCAAGTGTCGAGGCCCAAGCACATGCCCAAGGTCAAGCCGAGCTGGCTGGCGGGCGCACGCGTGGCCGAAGCCATCACCAACACTTGGTGTATATCTTTTTTATTTCCAATCATATGCTAACGTGTAAATTAGCCTTATTCAAAATGGGTATTTACCTGGCCCACACGTGGGCTTTTTATAAGCGAAAGTTTACATAATGTGGGCAGTGGGCTTTTACCCTAAAATTGAAATACTAGACCGCAACAGAAATTAAACACAACCATAGCGAGCATACATTCACTCCTACGTCGTCGTTTCGAGTCGCTCGTTACCTGATTTCCAGTCTCTACTCTCTAGGCTGTCCAAAAACAAATCGGAACGCCATTTTTCTACTCCATACTAATCAGCTCGCAATTCCGGAGCATTGAACAGCCATGGGTTTTGGAGCCCTGAGATCCATTCTCCGGCCGGTATCAACGATCCTTTTGCCCTTCTCTCATTTATCCCCAGCGTCGAAAAACCTCTCCACCCTCTCTCCCCCGGAGCTCCGCCACCTATCCGCCCCCCTCCGCCGCAACACTCCGTGGGTTACGCCTTGCAGCGCATTACACAGCCTTACGGATACCAGGTACCCCAAACGGAGACCCAGCGACCATTCCCGCCGCAAAAGGGCCAGCTTGAAACCTCCAGGTTTGGAGCTTTAGGGTTTTTGCATCGTCATTTATTTTTCTCTATGTTAAAAATATACAATTCTGTGAGATTAAGCTTTGAAGCCTTTGAAAATTTATAACACATCTTTGGGGAATTAATGGTAGGTCCATATGCCTGGGTGAAATGTGTGCCTGGGGAACCTATACTTCCAAACCAACCAAATGAAGGAAGTGTGAAGAGGAGGAATGAGAAGAAAAGAATCAAGCAGCATCGCCAATTTATAATGGTATATCTCTATATGTTAGACTGTCTTTGGAGGATATTTTCTCTTGGTTGTTCGATTTCGTAAATTGTAGTGTGATTGAGGTGCTACTTGCAAAGAGATGCACATTGAACTCTTGGTAGTTGGTGTTAGAACTACCTTTTGCAGTGCACTTGTGAGGAGTGATGTGTCTTAAGTTTTTATTCTTAGTGGTGAATTTCTTGCTGGCAATGGTATCTGCCTAGTTTAGATGCCGGGAGGTTGTGCAAAAATGCCGTATCGTCTAAAATCCTTACTTGTATTTGGATGGGTTTTATTTGTAATGATTTTAGGACCAGGAAGTGAAGGAAATGTGTATAAACGGAATGTACGTGACTTCTAAATGTGGAATTGGGGAAGGTGGCAATTCAAGATTGCAGTGCTTGGGTAGATTATTTAACAGAAATGAAGATAACCTTTAGTTTTATGTTTCACCAGAGAGTTTATGGTCACTGAAGATAAAATTTGGAGAACTTTTGGTTCATTTGTTCTTGGTTAGACTGAATTTAGGCACTCATCTGGTCAACTCCTCCTGGTATGCTTTGTTCAACTGAATACAATCTCATAGAAATGAAGTATGAAAATACCTGTTATAGTAGACTGAATTTTTGACCTTTTGTTATGAGTTACCCTGGTACTATTTTTGTTTGAGGTCGACCTTGGATTTGATTATAGATGATCCAAGCGACAGCTCTAGAATATGCAGAATTTAATCCTAAGCATGATTGTAATTTTGGCCCTATTTTTGCAGACAAAGAGCGGTTTGTCTTTTGAGCTCTAGTTTTATTTTTGGATAGTGACAGCTTTCGACTCTTGGAAACTGCCCCAAGTTGCTTCTCGTGATAGGTTTCTATGGAGAAGGCACGAGAGTTTGGATTAGTATTAAGAAGGCTGTTGGGGTACTCAAATATGATGCTAAAATTGTTTCACCTTAGTGGTAGTTGAGGGTGGTCAATGACAGATATAACCATGGCTCACTAAAGTTCTCTGTATCTCAAAGCTCGGCTAGCTGCACTGCAGTTCTTTTTCACGCTGTTTGTTCTCTGCCCAATAATTGGTTTCCTATCTTTGTACATTTTTTAATTAAATTGAGATTCTCATTCTGCTTCTAAACATCTATCATTTTCAAAGACTAAGTTATCCTCATTCGTGATATCAGATTGTGCCTGTTCTTTATACCAATCAGAGGTATTTTCTAACTATGTATTTCTAATATTCTGTCATGCGGCGTAGTCTGAGAAAAGGAAGCGGAAAGCTCAAATGCAGGAGGCTAAAAAGAAAAAGTTAATGAAAAGGGTGGAACGAAAGATGGCTGCCGTTGCAAGGGAAAGAGCCTGGGCTGAAAGATTGGTTGAGCTGAAAAGAATCGAGGAGGAGAAGAAGAAATCAGCTGCAGCTTGATTGGATTTCTTCGGGCATCTCTAAGTTGGTAGCGCACGTTTCTCTTTTATTTTTTAGTTTTTCTTTTAATGATGAAGTTGGATATGTAGTAATTTGCCCTTCTGTTATCATTATATAAAAGAGGTGCGCTGAAGTTCTGGGATTTGACGTGTTGTGTTCAAGTTTTTCATTTCTAATTTTTATGCGAAATTGGAGAGTTTCCGCTGGTTCCATTATCTCTCGATTTGTTTGTTGAATCAATATACAAGTTTTCCCACGATACCAAGATCTTCTATAACAGCTAGTTTAGAAAAAGGATTTAAGTATGTACTTTTGGAAAATACTGCATACCATATTATGGTCATGTAGCTTTTTTATTTTTATTTTTAAATAAAAACTCCTGCAGATATTAGCTTTTATTTTTCTTGTTCTAGTTATGCATAAATATTCATCTGGCTGGTTATACCGAGCACATTTGGAAATCATTTTGGTGCAAATTCCATATTTGTTCAAGTTCTATTACACACACACAGGCACTCGTCTTTTCGTTTTCACATAACACTTTTTTGTTGTTTCATCGGTCGTGATTCATGTAAAACTTTTGCAGTTTATTATGGCTAGTGTGGTAATCGAACCGGACAAGTCGAACTTGAGCATTTTGAGTCCATGTTCGTTTACGTTCGGACACTGTTCTTGTTCGTTCGTTTATTTTTCCAGCGAAAAATTGTTTTCGAGCTCATTCGTTTAATTGTCTGTCAAAATTCGAGTAAGTTCGTATTCAAATAATTTAAGACATAAACTGTTTAAATATATTTGATTAACTCAAAATCTATTCGTTGGATCTCGTTCGAACTCGAAAAATATAAAAAAAAATAATTTTTTTTATTTTAGATTTTTGTTTAAAAAATTATATAAATATACCAAAAAAATAGAATTATAATGAATTAATGTTGGAACACTATGAAAGCGAACGAGCTCTTGTTCGTTCGCTTAATAAACAGACTTAATTTTGTGTTCGAACTTGACTCGATCAACAAACGAACTAATTTTTATCGAACATGAACGAGCTCAAACAAACTTTTGTTCGTGAAAATTGGCCAGCCTATGACGTGAAGTGAAATGGGAAGGAATTTGTCAAACAACTTCCTTTGTGCGTTGTCATTGATCCCTGCCACGTGAAAAAAAAAAAAATAAAAAATAAAAAATAAAATCTAAAACAAACCATTTTAGAATTGTACCACCGACACATAAATAATTCTAACCAAAGGTATGTGTAAAAAAAAGAACAAAAAAAATCTAAAACAAATCTTTTTAAGTTTATAGTTGGTGACTTATAGCTGAAAAATAACATATACGATAAAAGTGTTTAATAAAATTAACTGAAATAAAAATTTCAACAAGCTTATTTAAAAAGTTACTAAAAAAAATTCGAGCTGATCTGTTAAGATTCTTTGAGTAGCTTATCAGATCAGCTCGAATTTTTTTAGAAAAGAAAAAAAAAAAAGAACATAATTCTGGCAATTTGTTCAGCAAATTATTGATCAATCAACAAAGAATATTAAATCAGCAAGACATTATTGATGCTATGGGGCAGTCGCAGCATGGGAACTGGACCACCTTGTACAAAAACTGGGTCTAGTTAACAACCACCACCTCAAAAAAATGTTCATATTCAAACGACTTGTGTCACAAATTCTACAAAAGTGACGCATTTAGAAAGCGTCACAAATGAAAACTTACCTACGCTTAGGTCTTGTGTCGCAGATAATTTCGTGACATCAAATTTAACAACGCAACTCGCAACACTTTTAATAGTGTAGGTAAATTTTTTGTGACACTAATAAACGTCACTAAACAAAAAAATAAGCGTCACTAAACGCCTTTTTTCTTGTAGTAACCCCCATAATTCAGCTCACAACACAACAAGATGACCACGAAAACGAACAAGAAAAATTCATCGTTCACCACATGCAAACTTCGTCGTACCACGGCCACTAAAGAGACCCCTTCTCTTTGCATCAAATACAAAGAAACACAGTTTAGAGAGTGACAGCATATATAGTCACTAATCAACTCCATAATTGCAATACTACAGTAATAGTCACCGACATAAACCCAAAACAAAAAAGAAATTGAAACAAACACATGGATTATGGTATTAATGCAGGTCGTTTCAGGTCGAGAAGAAAGGGAAATAATTTTAGTAGGAAGGTTCAAACCGACTGTTTTTGATTGTTAGCTGCAATTTATTGCTGATAGAGAGGCTTGATGGTGATGGGAAGCCTCCTCTTCATTTTCACCGTTGGGAAGTAGATAATTTCATCGGCTTCGGCAGCCCATCTACCAAGAAAAAAAAAATCAAGTTACCACATGATAACGAAAATTGAAGTCAAAAGGCCGTAGAAACAAAAGAAGGAATACACGGGCAAATCGTACATCATGAATATATAGGTATATAGGTCACAATTTGATCCTCTAGTGGCTAGTGAAATTGCATCGTATATTCCGAGAATTCATGTCAACTAAATACTTGAAATCGCATGCCATGCGCGCTTTAATTTGTACGTATTTATTCATTTTCGTCGACATTATTATTATTATTATTATTATTATTATTATTATTATTATTATTATTATTATTATTATTATTTTACGGTACTTACTCATAGGTTGTAACGAGATGGTGAAGGAAAATCGAGATTTCTAGCCTTGAAAGTTCCAAACCGGGACATAGCCTCTGTCCTCCACCGAATGGCGTAAAAATGTTGCTAGCATTTCCTATTTCCTATAGCAAGTATATAGGAAAAAAAGAAATGAAATGAAATATCTTATAGCACAATAGGAACGATATAACGTGTCTAACATGATAGTTAATCCCAGCATTACTCAAACATGTTCAAGCATAAAATCGGTCTCATGCGCAGAAATGATTTTTTCGGTCGGTATTAAATTTCAATAATTGACGAAATTTATTACACGGGCCTCACCTTCCATCTCCAAGGGTTAAACTCGTACGGGTTTTCGTAATTCTTTTCATCCATGTGGACTGAGCTGAACGATGCTAACACGCACCATCCTTTAGGTATTAAGTAACCTGAGAAAATGTATTTTGCAAAAAAAAAAAACTCAAAAATTGTTTGAAGTGTGATCAAATGATGAGCTTTATCATCACAACTAAATCCACATTGAGTATTTATCTTATGAGTATATGATATATGAGAGCAAATTAACTGGAAACTCATGATAAACTGCACCTTTTATTTTGACATCCTTGAGAGCTTTCCTCCAAACAGCATTTATGATATTCGCGAGTCGAAGAGTTTCACTAATTACCTACAAAACACAATAATTTTCCAAAAAAAAAAAAAAAAATGGTCCATAATTTCCAAATAAGATATATATATATATATTCTCAACAAAATTCTCAAACTTTCTATTAGTATTGTTAGTTAGGGACTCACATTTTGGGTGAATGGTAATGACATATAATCAGTCCAAGAATATTCTTCACATGACACAACCTTTTTCTTCTTGAGCTCCATGTTTTCTTCCTGAGATATTTATTAAAAAAAACAATTATTCATTTCTTATCTGTTTTTCTACTGCACGTACGGAATATTACTTCACAATAATGTTGCGGGTTTACAACTTTATCCTCTACTCGAAAACTATAACACGACAATTGAAGTCTTATATCTTATGCATGAAATTCACAAGTCGAACTTAATAGTTCAAAAATCTTCCCCCTTTTTTTTCGCTTAGTTTCATGTTAGACTTCATTTTCTCGGAAGTAGTTCGATTATACACCTAAAAAGGCATGAGAGAGAACACAAAAAAACCTACAATTTTCACTGTTTCCACTATTCATTCATAAAACATGCGTGCAACACATACTGGTATCTCCCACGTGAACTCAACGCATTATGTTATAAACAGCCTAAAAATATGAAATGACTTTCAAGACATGAGAGTTCCAACAATTATAGATTGAGGTTGACTTTTGTCGACCCACTAAATGTAATAATGTTCTCGTCGGTATATTCTGTACTAATGATGCAAGGCATATCATGAACAGGGAATACTTGTTTTATGTACTTTAGGACATTGCTAATTATAACTAAACAATGTGAACTAACATAATTACAGAAAGTAATAATCATAAAATCAATGGCAGTCCAAGGTTATATATATGGGGAAAGTCGAGACTATCGGAAAGTAGATTTTTCTTATAATGGCATTAAGTGAAGATATATATAACCTTTTCTATGTTGGCAGCATGTGCATTTTGCAAGATATATGGAGATCTCCACAACATAAAGTATAGCATAATGTTATAGTGTTATTTGCAATGTGCAAGCACATGTAAATATAATTGTCACATATGTATAAAGAAAGATTACCTTTGAAATAAAATAAAAAAAAAAATTAGATAAAGAGAGGAACTCAATCTCTTTGTCTACAAACATATTATTATTGCATTTACACTATAATAATTAAGCAAATTAGCCATGATTATTAACAAGCCTTGAGATTCACAAACAATTATCAATTAATCTGCCTAAATAAACAAAAAAAAAAAAAAAAGACGAGATATACGTACGTACCACCAAGTGGGCTAAGGCCGCAGGGGTGTCGACGAGAAATTTGACTGCGAGGGTCATGGCAGTTGGCACCGTCTCCTCACCCGGAATCATCATTTCAACTATATTTCCACTAATAAAATCCAACGGGAGTCGATTCTGAGTCTCGTCGGATAATTCATTAAAGTTGCATAATAACACATCAATCGCATCACTCGGCTGCGATTTTTCGTTATTTTTGTTCAAAGCTGCTTTCCTCTCCTCCACAATTTTGTTCACTATTTTCAGTAATTTCTTCTTTGCCTGCCGAAGAAAAAAAAAATATAGACATAGTGTAACAAAATTGAAAAAGATAATTCATATATATATATATATAACACCTTCAAAGACTTGTAGAGCCTTGTCCCAGGGAACTTAATGGGCACACAAATTAGTCCTTTGATAAACTCGCCGAATTCTTTTTTCAGCAACTCCATTTCTTCACCACAACCAATGCTCATTAGCACTCTCACAAGAATCTCAAATGTAATCTGCCACATTATTACAAACATTTTAAAAAAACATCAAATATAACTTATATATAAACCTCACATGCTCACATGTTCTAAGGTGTGAATGTTCTTAAAAATAAAAAAAATTTAAAAAAAATATACCATTTTGGTTTCGTCTTGAACGTGAACTTGGCATCTTTTTTCGGTCGACCAAGTGGAAAGGGAAAGTTTAACGGTTTTCTCTATATCTCTAGTGATTCGGGATTTGAACTCGGGTGACTTGAGAAAAACACCGATAAGGGAATGCACTCGCTTATGCAAAGGCCCGTTTATTTGCAGTATTGAAGACTTTCCGAGAAGTTCGGTTATAGTTTTAGGATAGCTTGGGATGAAAATATTCCCATGATTATGCAAAATCATTTTGTTGACTTCAGAATCAGTCGAGACAATGATTGCCTTGCCGAGGATGTGTGTTCTAAACACATCTCCATATCTAATCACACACAAAAAAAAAAAAA
>CACSLK010031421.1:12674865-12695388 GCA_902706635.1 Striga hermonthica | reverse complement strand
TTATTTTTTTTTTGAATTTGATGGAGTGTGGCTATAATGATGGGGTCTGCAGAGACCTATACACTGCACACGTGCAGTTCTATATATGCAACCCTACTCTAGAGAGAGAACTAAGTGCAGAGAGATTGGTTTTGGTCTCTTTCAGTTTAATCAGTGGTCTCGTGTTCGAGCCCCTAGGAATGCAGCAGTGTTAAAACTCTTGAAAGAGAGCTTTGCCGCCCTTGTGGTCCTATCCGGCTCGATTCTGGATTAGTCGGTTCTCATGTAGATTCGGAAACCGAAAGGTCCCTGTACCAAAAAAAGAGAAAGAGAGAGAGAGAGAGATTTTTATAATAAAAAATAATTATTTATTTTTATTTTCATTCGTTTTGTCTTTGGTAGGAGAAATAAATGAGGATGGGAGAGAGCCAAGGAGAGTGGATGTGGTTAATAATACTCTAGTAATTAATATATGTGATAAGAGTGAAGAAAAAAGTTATGAAAATTAAAATTAAATAAAAAAAAAAAACAAAAAAAAGATGGTGAAAGTAAAGGTGAGCAAGAGTTTGTATGTATATGATTTTGCAGCTCATAAATAGGAGGCCAAATTTGGTGCAACAACTGCCACACGCTTCTATCGATTTTTGTCTTTCACCTCCGTTTCTCACTCGCAACACTCAACTCCAGAACACTTTTGTGTCACATTGTAGTTAGACGTGTCCACAGGCCGAATCGGCCCGAAATCATCCTCCGAAGGACTGGTTCCTTGAACCGGACCTGTAGAGTTGCAGTTCGGTCCCGATTCATAATTTTTTAGTTTTTGACCCACCGGGTCGGGTCGCAGGTCACAATGCCTTATTTTTGTTTTTTAAGGGACGTATCGGCCCGGAACCGTCCGAGACCTGCCGGGCCAGTTCATAAAACCGGCCCATAGATTTTTCCGGGCCGGTCACGGGCCATAATATTGAGGCCCATCGACCCGGCGGGCTGGGCCGGGCCGGGTCGTGGTCCGACAGTTGGTCACCTCTAATTGTAGTTGTAAGAAAAAAATTACTTTATTTTAACGGTGTATTTTTCGTCAAATAAATGACTTATAATAAAATTTTTGATAAACTAATATATAAGGTGAATGAAAAATTAACTTTGCAAAATTGAAATATGAAAAAGATTAGCTTAAATATTTCAGAGATTGTTGGATTAGCACATGTTTAGTCTTCAATGAATGTTCGAGCAAGCTAAACAAGTTACATCATGCCCTAGTCGTGTTAGAACTCTAATATATGGTTGGATTAGCACATGTTTAGTCTTCAATGAATGTTCGAGCAAGCTAAACAAGTAACTCTCAAGAAAGAAAATATTCTTATTTCACAAACTTACCCATTCTCCATAATGAAGGAGAAGCCAATAAATAGAATCTCATAAAACCCTTATTAAATAACTTACTAACAAGAAAAGGAGTAGGCTAAATAAATAAATATTAACCTACCAAATGTTTGTTACGTTTTTGTGGTGATTTTCGTGTGTTTTATGTGTTTAGTCGAGTATTCAGGTTAGTTTTAGTGTTAATCAGCCCATTTTATCGTGTTTCATGCATTTTTTGCTTTCGTCTTGTGCTATTGTGTTTTGGCGTACTTTCTCGTATCTTTTGGTTGTGTTTAGGTCCATTATACAAAAGTCAGGGAGGACAAGCCGTCTGAGCCATCCGAGTCTTTGTCGAGCCATCTCTTTGTCAAGCCATCCAAGCCATCTGAAAGAGAATTAGATAATCCTCAAGACATTTGTCACACACGCTGCGACCGAGCACCCGCGAGCTTGCGAGACATCTTATGAGGCCGCACGCGAGGCACTCGCCGAGAGACCCCATTTGCAAGACCGCGAGATGTCAGGCAACCGAGAGACACTCACCAAGAGAAACCATTCGCGAGACTGCGAGATGTCCAGGCAGCTGAGAGACACTCATCGAAAACGCCCACTCGCAAGACCACGAGATGCCGAGCACAGCACGCCCGCACTCGCAGGGAAGTTCGGTTGACGACAGGGAGCACCCGCTCGAGACCCGAGCACACGTCATCCAACCAATTGGCAAACTAGATCCCCATCTCCCATTCAAATAAACGAGTGTTGACCGGCCACAACCCGTCAAAGAAGTGGAACTAGTTTGTATGGACGAGCCACTCTTTACCAATTACTTGCAAATCGGTAAATGAGTCGAAAAACACAACTGATACTAAGAATTGGGATGGATCTGACCGACGCCATGTTAGCATGCCCGCATATATTCTAAAATTACCCCTGACAACAAAAATTGGAGACCTGAAAGCACTGAGGCTTTGAATGTTGCAATGCATTCGGGAGGCGGGAAATGTATTCTTTATTGCTTTTACGCAACGAACAATTGGATTACAATTTTGCTGTGAAACCAACAGTTGGCTCCATAGTGGAGCCAACCTTTTATATACAACAAGTAAATCATACTATATTCTCTGATCACTAAAATAAATACTTAATTTTATTAATATGATATGATTTTCTTGTTGTATATAGAAGGTTGACTCCACTATGTAGCCAATTGTTGGCATCATAGCAAAACTGAATTTGATCAAAGATGGGATTTCCAACTGCTTGCTCCCTCAACCTGACGATGTCGACAACATTCAAAGCATTGCCCTTCAGACCAGTTCCATCTCACTCGGCCTGTCCAACTCCTTGCGTGTTGGCTTCAAAGCATTGCCCTTCAGACCAGTTCCATCTCACTCGGCCTGTCCAACTCCTCGCGTGTTGGCCGCCAGAAGCAACACCCACATTTGTCCTCATGCTTGCAGTGTCCTCAGACTTAGTGTCCACATTTGTCTTCAATCATCGAACAACTGTGAATTGTGACTCGGCTTGTAAAATAGTGAAACGTCGTGTTAATTTTGGTAGTCATTAACTAAATTGCAAAAAGAATAAAAACTAGGGTGATACTTGGAAAAAGTTGGACTAACTTATTTTTTTTTTATGCCGGAACGCACAAAATTCGCCCCTCTGAATTTTGTGGTCATAAAGCGACAGCCACACGACCCTCAAGAGACCGATCGAGTAGCAAGGAAACATCCGAATGAAATCTGGAATAATTTCAGAAAATCGAACAAATATTCCACGTACAAAATTACTCATTCATGTTGTTATGGACATTTTGCGAGGTAAATTTTCGTGTCTAACCGTTAAGTGGATCAATTAATATTATTTATACTGTTTTTTTTAAAGTATGACATTAATGTTTATCTTACTGAGGTAAATTTTCATTTTTAGACTAGTATATATTTTTATTTTGATTATTTCATGTAAATTTGTAACTAGTGTTTTTTTATCCATAATATTTCAAATGTCAAGGTTTTACTTCTGTCTTTATTTATGTTTGGCACTTTTTAGTGAGGGCCGGGTAGTGATGGGGAGTCCTCACAAGTCACGGAAGGTGTGTATTTTGAGATGTTCACCTAAGTCATTTCGTTATACAATTTTGGTACTTTTCACCCTTTCCTCCCAATTATTTCAAGACAAGTACAATTAATACTGTTCGGTTTGGACTTTTCCAACTTGGGAAAATCTTGCAAACCAATATTACAAGTTACCAATTTTGCTATAAAGCAAAATATCCACAATTATTCACAAAAATGTTGGATTGACAGTTCGTATCCTACAATTAGTGCTCGGCTCGGCTCGATAAGACTCGAAAAGAGAATTTTTATATAATTTTTTATAGTTCGTCTTGTTAAAGCTCGAGATCGACTCGTTAAAGATCGGGCTCGAGACTTTAACGAGCCGAGATCAAGCTCGATTTTTGGCTCGTTTATTTAACGAGTCGAGCTCAGCTCGGATCGACTCGTTTACAGCCCAACTTATAATACACTCTGAACATGTGTCAATCAATTTTGCTATAAAGGAAATCAACACAATTATTTACAAATATTGTATTGACACGTGTCATATAATAAATACACTTTGAAGGAGAAAGGGTCATCCTGCCTCCATAGCCTCCATAGAATTTATAGTTAAGTATAAGTTATAGGGAAATGCTATGGTCCCGTTACGGTACCATCCCGTCGGTTGTTTTAACCGTTGAATACACATGTAGTTAGTATAAGATAGATGATTCAACGGCTAAAACATTCGACGGGATGTACCTTAACGGGATTGTACCATTTCATAATTTATAATCAAATGATTTGGAGAAAACCCAAATCAACCCAAAAAAAAAAAAAAGTAAAGGAGGTGATTAATTTCCATGGGACTCTTTTTGTTTGAGCCTGACAGATGAAGCTACTTGTCCGAATGCCTCCAGCCAAATTTAAACCAAACCTTCCAGCTTATAATTGAGCTGGAGATGGCAAATCCATAAGAAGTGCTTTGAATCTAACTCTACTTCTGAATAATTCATGCCCATTTTGAATAAATTTATGTCCATTTGAAGATTTATACTTTTAGAATTATAATATACTATTTAACTTAAATTATAAATAATTTTAAAGATTTAACCATTTTTTGTTTACTATTAGTTTATCATAATTTATTAAATCAATTATCTTTTGACTATTGTCAATCTCAACATATCAATCTTAACAAATAAAAATTAAATCATCTATCCATCCTAATAAAAATTAACAAAATTATTATTTGTGAGTTAAAATAAATTCATTAATCAATCCTATTATAAAATATGAATTAAAAATTACTATAATATAAGGCGAGCAATCTTATAATGACAGGTGTCGTATTAAACAAAATGATCATGCAATTTTTTTTTTAAGAAATTTAGAAATTCAAGATAAAAACTTCAATTTTTTTTTTTAAAAAAAGTATAATTATTTTAATTCACAAGTTGAGGAGTAATGAGTCGTTACTCCTCAACTTGCAACTTCTCTATAGGCTAATAAAATGAACTTATAATTCTACAACATTTTTCAATTTTTTCTACGATAAACCCATTGGTGTAAAGGCAGAAGGTAATGACCTCCCAAACAACAGTGAGCTCTGTCCTAAAAACAACCAATTTGGTATTCCAGCGAACACACAACTACGATATATCATTTCACCAAATTTCCTTTTCAAAAGAAAATAGTAAAATTACCTCAACGGTTTTTAAACACCACTACTGCAAGCAAGATGTTCCTCATTCACATCAGCATAAAACGAGCTCAACTTAGTTATACCAAGTGCTTCGCCGTGAAGAGATGCCCGAGTGGACTTCAATATGTGAACCTCCACAAAATCGCCAATCTCTGGATTCCGCTTAACATTATTGTTGATTTTATCCGGGATGGGTAGTTTAGCAAACGAGACCCTGTGGCCTCGGTCACTCTTGCCAATGAGCTCTGTTTTAGGTGCTCTTTTATTGGGCCCCTCGACTAACACAAGTTGGACGGATCCAATTTTCGAGTCGTAAAACTGACCTGTGGTTTCTCGAAAAGTTTCGATAAGTTCTGTTAGCCTCCTCTGCTTCACACCATCGGGTACATCGTCGACATAGTTTCTGTGTGCGTGTGTTTTCTCTCTCATGCTGTAGGCAAACATGTAGGCCATATCGTAACCAACATCTCTTATAAGGCTTAATGTGTCCTGATGGTCATCCTCAGTTTCACCACAGAATCCTGTCGATCAACAATGCTACATGAGCAAGAGTTTTTAGAAGTAGATTTTTGTGCATTTAGTTGTGATTAAAGGCACATGATAACTAGAGAATTGAACACCCACGTGTTAGCTAAACCTTGACAAAAGGAATTTCTCTTAGTAGTGAGTTGATGTTCCATTTTAGCGAGTATGGGAGTCGAATATAATAGCAATCTCATGGCTTTATCAATTTTATTCTGTGTTGGACAATGCCACAGAGAACATAAGACACAAGTTCTGCGGTGCACGAAAAAACATGAGGATGTTGCATCAGGTGATGAACGTATCATATATCATATAGGAGTCAGGAAAACGCACAACGTTTAGAAAAGGCAAATACTATCATGTGCTGGATTAAAAGGAATAGAGTTCAATATATGTAACAATAGGTTTCTAGGGACTTGGATGGAACAACTGCTAAAATTAAACTAAATGGTACTGTTACTAACAGCAGGATAGTCAAAAATCACATAATGGTTACTTTTCAAACAGAACGCCATACTCAGAGAAAGATCCAAAGGACCAATCAGAACAGGAGGTGTTGAATTAACAAATAAGAGATGGTAGAAGTAGCAAATAAAAGAAAAGGTATGTAACTATGACGAGAAACACAATAATGTGGAAGCAAGAGTATCACGCAGAAAAAGAAAATACTGCTTTTGCCTAATATATACATTCAAATAAATAAGGCAGGACTTAAGTCACTTAATGAGGTCGACTATACTAAATATCAGCAAGGGAGCATAAAATAATAAATCTACTTTCAGATATATTTTTGTCCCAATTTGTTATTATAACAAATTAACAAAATATACTTAACCAAAGTCATACAACATAGGGTGATCAGTATTACCCCACTCATCCCAGGAATTACAAAACCCAACTGAACGTGACAAAAAAAACTTACCACATATGAAATCGCTGCTTATCCCCATATCAGGTATTATTCCACGTATCTTCTCGACAAGCTCCAAATACACCTCTCGTGTGTACCCCCGCCGCATCCTCTCCAGCACCGTACTACTACCTGACTGAGCGGGCAAATGGATGCTCTTGCAGATATTATGCCTGTCCCGCATGACATACAAAAGCTCATCGGGAAAATCTTTTGGGTGAGGGGAAGTGTATCTGAACCGCATCTCCGGGAACTCGGCGGCTAGCCTGTCGACCAAGTCTGCAAAACGCAAACCCATATTCTTGACCTTGGACATGCTGGAAAACCCATCGCTGTACTTCCAGTTGGTACCAGACTCGACATCCTCAGCGGCCGAGGTGTCGTTATAGCTGTTCACGTTCTGCCCGAGAAGGGTGACCTCCTTCACGCCTTCCTTCCAAAGCTCACCCACCTCCCTGACGATGGACTCCACGGGGCGGGACCTCTCCCGACCTCTGGTGAAGGGGACTATGCAAAATGAGCACATATTGTTGCAGCCCCTCATGATGGAAACAAATGCACTTATGGAGTTCTTTGATATGCGCACAGGGTTTATATCTGCAAATGTCTCCTCGAGCGAGAGGAGCGTGTTAATCCCCTTCTGGCCTGAGTCGACCTCTTCCAGAAGACGTGGCAAGTCCCGATAAGCATCGGGCCCACAGACCACGTCCACCATCTTGTCTGCATCCAGTATTTTGTCTTTCAGCCTCTCGGCCATGCACCCTAGCACGACCACTTTTGGGGGGTGCAGAGAGTGTGACCTTCCAGTAGCTACATTGCTCTTCCAGTGCCGTTTGAGAAACCAGAAATAGTTTAGCCTCTGCCATACCTTTTGTTCTGCGTTATCTCTGATAGCGCACGTGTTTATAAATATGATCTCTGCACTCTCGGGAACCTCCACTACTTCACTATATCCAGCATTCTTCATGATAGATAGAACAATCTCCATGTCATTGACATTCATTTGGCATCCATAAGTCTCGTGGTATATGCGGCCTCTTGGGAGAGCATCAGATACAGTTTCTGAGCTGGAGAAATAAAAGGATTAAGCATACAAGTTGCGTGGTAGGGTACGGTTGAGTAAGCAAACAAATATAATTGTCTATAATACAAAGTTAAATGAGAAATTGAGCAGTAATTTGAGCAAACGAAATTAATGGCTCACTTGATTGATTAATCAGCTGTCAACACCACAACAATACATGAGACTCATGACTACAAACATGAATCATGGAGCTACACCTTTCTTCCTATTTACAGAAAGCTAAACCTTATCCCTACTCGTGGAGAAGATTCCGAATTTTGATCAATTCTCAGTCTGTGTCAAGTTTTCATCCGTAGAAACATTAAATTTATGAAGATATAATAACAAACAAACGAAAATAAGATGGGAATCAAATTTACACTGTATGTGTTACACGGGAATGGGTCGTTGTAACCTAGCATTTGCATAACACTTAGTGACAATGTCTAAGTGCTCTTCAGTTGATGGTATCATTAACCTCGCCTCATCCCACAATTCAATTAGACTGAATATCACAGATAACACACACAAACGTACACTTGCTCAAGTTGTGGATCCGAGACGCCGGCATCCGTGACGGCAGCGGTGGCTTTGCACATAAAATGATGGAGGCTAGGAGCTTCGGATAACTTTCCGGCGCTGGAAACCGGAGATTGGGACTGAGAGAAGCTTCTGGAAAGCCTGTGAGAGAAAGCCGGGACAGGGGTCGGAACAGGCGAGTGGCGGCGGCAGTAAGCAAGAGCGGCGGACGCGGGAGAAGTACGGCGGAGCTTCACAGAGAAGAATCTGACGGTCAGAATTGAGCATCGTTTTGGAAGGTTTATGCAGTGTTGCTGATTCAGAATCGAGGAGAGAGAGGTTAGAGAGGAAGACGCCATGAGAGGTGGAATGAGTGAGAGGTGCGAAAATCAGATAGGGAGTTAACCGAAGGTGATTTGGACTGAGCGTGTAGCCTGGTAAGGATCCATTAACCACCAAAAACTGGAGGCCCAACTAAATTATGCAGTGCTTTCAACTTAGAGACGAATACAAGGTTGTCCCCTTTATTTTTTTTTTTTCGAAAGGATAGAGATTTTATAAAGCGCACTAATGTGCTATACAAAAGACATACCCAAAGCCGAATGATAGTAAATCAATATAAAAAAAACATACATGATACTAAAAGTTAAATTAAACAAAGTAATAATTAAATTATGTAAAATTTTTATAATTAAAAGTGGTATAAATAATAATTCAATTGTTTTTAATTATAGAATTTAAATATAATTTATTTATTAAATATTAATAAATTAAAAAATAAAAATAAGTAAAATAAATAAATAAATATGTTATATTATATTATTTAATTACCTTGTGTTATTCAACTTTCATCTTTATTTCACATATTTAAATAAATAAATATATTAATAATATAAATAAACAAAATATATTTAACAATGTATTTGCTGATGCACGAAATTTGATCAACATAATTGTATTTGTATATATTGAATTTCTGTGTAATTAAATGAAAGAATTCAAGGAAACTGAAGAATCGGAAGATGAGAAAAGAACAACACCGCCTCCAACTTCTTGATAAATGATAAGGGAAAAGAAAAAAAAAAAAATCCGCTATGGCCTTTCAGACTTATCCTCTTCTGATGTCCATCATCGGAGTTTATATACTTATTTTTTGGTGGGCCTAATATTATCACAAGTAAATGTTTATGTTTGGGCCTTAATACTAAAAATAAGATAAAAGTAAG
Organism: Striga hermonthica; assembly: GCA_902706635.1. Classification (NCBI taxonomy): domain Eukaryota; kingdom Viridiplantae; phylum Streptophyta; class Magnoliopsida; order Lamiales; family Orobanchaceae; genus Striga; species Striga hermonthica. Next base: position 12,686,060 of record CACSLK010031421.1, on the reverse strand, counting down.
ACAATTGATTTAATACATATCCACGTGTAATATTGTTATTAGTCGAGGCCAAATTAGGTATCAACAAGAGGGTCCTGACTTTAGTACATGTTCTGAACAGAACTGTTCTGAAGTCGCATTTATAATCAATTTGGTTGTGGTTAATAATGTATCGACGTTGGTTGGGTGCTTTGAGACCCATGGACGTTCCGTTGGTCATATTCAGGCTTTAGCCTGACGTATTGACGTTAACTGTGTTTTTTATTTTGACGAATAGAGTAGATGGCGTGGATAATCAATTTTTGGAATTGCTATATGAATGGGGCCTGAATGACTTTGTCAGGCAATTTGGTACCGTTTTTTGCGTTTTTGTGTGTAATGTGAAGCACTTGATGGATTGCTTTTATAATAGTGATAATTATATGGATTTGTGTGGGCCCTGGGAACCCTAGAACTGTTAACGGATTCACGATTTGTTGTCGTACTGAGACAACACGATTTTTTTGTTTTTTATGATTGTTTTTCTTTGCAATGTGGACCTAATCGCATAATTGGGTATCCTATAATCGGTCTTTTAGTTTTTAAGGAATATGGTCTTACTGATTGAAGGTCTTACAGTGCGCCTTACCAGTGTGAGTCCTTCAGAAATATAGTCATCTCCGCCGATAAAGGTCTTACAGTGCGCCTTACCAGTGTAAGTCCAAACCCAGAAAAGAGTTCGGTTAACTTTTTTTGTTGATGTCAAGATGTATGGCACGCATGACACGCGTATGTAATGAATGTATATATGAATAATACATCAATGAATGTGTGAATGTTGAATGAATTGATGAATGTGTGAATGTATAATGAGCACGTGCAGTAAATGATTAACGCACGAGAAAGGATGTTACCTCGATATTTTATTGAGTCTGATTTTGTCTGCTGGTAGGTGTTGTGCCTTGCCGAAATATTGTATATGAAGGAACGTCGGTATTATATGTTTCCGACTCGCGAGTTTGCATTTTGTAGCCTCGCCAAACCTCAAGGGGTTTGATTGGCTGTAAAATTGTTGGCACCGAACCTCGACAAGATTCGATTAAAGAACGGGCGCACCAGATTGAAAAACTTGAACGAACTTTCTAGCCCTAACAAGCTAAAGAACTTGGTGAAAATGAAGGCTTCAGTCCACCGAATTGAAGAATTCGGTAAAGGAACGAACCCACCGAATTGAAGAACTCGATGAAAGAATGGTTTGTCGGTCGTACCAAGCTGAAGAACTTGGTGAAAGTAAAGGCTTTAACCCTGCAAAACTGATGGGAAGGGCATCAGCCTTACCAAGCTGTTGGAGTAGAGGCTCGAAAGCGAGGTAAATATAGACATCAGCTCAACCGGAGTAGGGACTCTATGGCGAGAAAGTATGGACGTCAACTTAGCCGGAGTCGAGGCTCTAGGACGAGCAAAATATGGACGTCGGCTCATCCGGGGTAGGGCTCAACGGCGAGCTTGATGATTAGCCTCGACAAAATAAATAAGTTGGCCGGTTCCCCATGTAGGCCAATGACTTCAGCTTTAGCATAGATAAATAAAGTCGGTCGTGTCGTCGTAGATGAGGTCGAAGACAAGCAAATGATGAATCGATCCGTTGGAATTGGGCTCGTCTGCAGATGAATAATAAATCAATATTAGAGAGTTGAGCTTGTCGGTGGACGATGAAGTCGAGCCCCGGTGACTGGATTTGGGAACGAGTACGTCAGTTTGATATGGCTCAGTCCGGCTTGGTTTGGGCAATGAAGAGATTAGCCCAGCTTTGTTTTGTCGGCTCGACTTTGGAGACAGAAAGGTTCGACCCCAGATTTTTTTTAAATTATATTTCAGCCTAAATTGATTAATTTGCCGACCCCTTTCAGTTGTCCCGTTCTCCTTGCTTTACTCGACCATTTTTTTATATAATTATTGGCCCAATAATCAAAGCCTAAAAGAAATTGTAGACCTAGTGGCTCGTCTTTTATAGTGAAGATCAATTGGGATTTCTGCTATAATACGCAAATTCGCCCCAATTCTAAAAAATTGGGCTGCCGAGAACAATCGTTAGCGACAGTGGCAGAGAGATCGTGTCTTGGAGATGACGAAAAAATTGGGTCCCGGTGGGGTTAATCGGAAGTTGGCCATGGAGAAGATGCAAGCACGGGGCGAATGGTATAAAAAAATTCGAATTTGGCCCGACCATGAAGGGCTTAGTTCCGATTGTCGAGTTTGAGGATACCGAGATCCCGACAGAGCGAGGTCGGTTGTGGAAGGCTTGGCCCCGACATCTGAGGTCAGGAGACTTGCTGGTTTAAGTCGATAGAATCTCAATTCGCTTTGGAGACTGAGTCGTTGAAATTTTGAAGATCGGAGACGACGAGTTCGGGTTTGTCAATTTGTGAGGTCGGCCGTTGTTGCTGAGGTCGAATCTTCGACGTCGGTGGCGTTGGCCGATTGTGGTGATGTTAATCGGAGGTCGGTTCTGTTTTCGAGATCCGAGTCCAAGCTCAGCAGTGAGGTGTGGTCAGTATTCTAAGAGTCGGTAGGCGCGCGTTAGGCGCTCGACCAGTGCCTAATGCCTAGAGTGCTTAGGTGCTGCAAATAAAAAATTATAATTAGAAATTAAAACAAATAAAAAAAATTGAAAAATTGCCGCCGAGCCCGCTTAGGAGCGCCTAGTCTGCCTATGCCCGCCTAGGCGCCGCCTAACCGTCTGAACGCCCGCCAATTCCGCCTAGGAGCGCTTAAAGTCGCCTAGCCGCCTGATCGATTTTTTTTCCAATTTATGCAAATCGGAGACGGCCAGGCACCACCTAGCGCCTAGGCCGCCTAGGCCGATTTTTAGAACAATGGGTGTGGTCACCCCTGTGATTGAAGTCGGAGAAGCTGAAGTGCATTTTAAAAAAAATGATGTCGGTCCCAACGACTGTAAAGGTGTTCGTGACGACGAGGTCGACCATCTGTTATGTTGAAGTCGGTCCGACTGTGAAAGTTCGGCCTTGGCGATCGAAGTCGGGTTTCGAGATGTTTGGAGGCGTTTTGAGATCAGATCCGATGATTGAGAGATTGAAGACCGAGATGTGGCTTTGAAGTCCATCGATCAATGGCGAGGTCGGACCTCGGTTTGCTTTAGATAGGCCTAGGTCGGTAATGGCAGGGTCGATTGTGACGAGGCAAGTCGAGGAGTCAGCCGGCTGTAAAGTCGGGCTCGGCGGTGACATGAAGCTTGGCTTTTGTCTGGAGGCAGCAAGGGAGCCCCCACAGGTTGGTAGATAATACGATGAAGGGTGACGACAAGATCGGATGGAGCGATTGCAAAGTCGGGCAGAGTGGTCCGCTCTTCGGAGATCGAAGATGACAAAATCGGTTGAGGTTGTGTGGTGAGGTCGGACCTCGGTTTGAGATTGGTGGCTAGGGTTCAACTTGGGCTCCAACCATGGTGAGGTCGGCCGCAATTGAAGCTATAATTTTGAGCGACGACGAGGTCCGTTTAACGCCAAATTGATGGTTTCGATAAAGATGAGGGTCCCGTGATACTAGGCGGCAACATGAACATGCATTATTGTGGCAGTGTCAACGTGTATTACTTGTGGAAGGTTTCCTGTCGGCGAGGTCAACGGCCGTCGCAAACGGTGTCCTCAACTTCTTCTATTGTTGATTTTTTTTTTTTTATATTTTATCTCCCGCAACGCATCTTGTTCAAGGGAAATTGTTATTATTATTATTTTTTTTTTTTTTTGTTTCTCATCTTCTGCAACTCATCTTCTCGCAGACTTTTATTTTTATCCCCTGCAACTCATCTTGTTCAAGGGAAATTGGTTGTTTTTTTGTTGTAAACCAAAACGGATACAGAACTTCATTGATAGAGAGGAGATGATTCGTTTTTTGGGATATTTTTCGAGAAGGAGCAAAGGAACCGGCTAGGAAAATACCAATAATATCGGATTTACCTCGAATTTGAACAGAAATTGATGGTGTTCGTGGTGTCCTATAAGTCAGAGAATTACCTCGAATAAATTACGAGGCCCTTCCTCTAGCGCCAAATGTTGATACACGAAATTTGATCAACGTATTTGTATTTGTATATATTGAATTTATGTGTAATTAAATGAAAGAATTAAAGGAAATTGAAGAATCAGAAGATAAGAAAAGAACATCACCGCCTCAAACTTCTTAATAAGTGAAAAGAAAAAAGATCAGCTACCCTCAGACTTATCCTCCCTTTTCTGATGTCCATCATCGGGGTTTATACTTATTTTTTGATGGCCCAATATTATCACAAGTACATGTTTATGTTTGAGCCTTAACACTAAAAATAAGATAAAAGTAAGACAATTGATTTAATACATATCCACGGGTAATATTGTTATAGTCGAGGCCAAATTGGGTATCAACAATATTGAATAGTATAATATTATTTATCTATTTATTTAATTTACATATTTTAATTTTGTAATTATTACATATTTAATAAATAAATTATGTATAAGTTTTATAATAAAAGTGATATAAATTGAGTTATTATTATTATTATTATTATTTATTTATTATTTATATATTTATTTTTATTTTTTGATAAAATGATGTTGAATTGTAGATAGATATATATATGAAGTCAGAGATTTTAAAATATGACCTTGTAGATGAAGCGGGTAAAGGACCACGTTCATTACAAGAGGTGGAGGGTTTGATCCTGATTTTTTTTTCTTTTTTTTTTATGATTTGCCACCTAAATTCCATATAAGTGGGTTGCTGCCACCTAATTGTCACCTCAGTAAAAAAATAAAAAAAAAATTGAATATACACGTAGGCGAGACTCGTCACACTGACCTATTAGCCCAAAAAACTTTTTTTTTTTTTTTTTTTTTTCACATAGAAGACCATTTCCAAAAATAGACCTTTATTGGGACCAAAAGCAAAAACGGCGTAATTGACTTTTTTTTTTTGCCTTTTGACTTGATTAATATAATTTACTGATCAACACAAATTAATAGCTATGATTGAGCTTTTGTCCCAATTTTTTTGAATCTTTATTGTTTAATAGATCCACCCCATATCTTCTTCCCAAAATAATCAAGTTTATGAAATAGAACACACCATACCTAACCTAACGCATGAACAATTTAGTTGACTTTTGGGGATCAACTTGCAACTCGAGATGCAAATTGTTAATAAAAAATGGCTTCCCATTGTCACAAGACACGCTACTTATATATCAGTCAATAAAATATGACAGTACTTGCAATATAAATTATAACGAGCTTCCTTCATAACCTTAAATCAAAGTCCCAACTCCCACACTATCGTTCAAAATTTTAACGAAAAGAAAGAAAAATAAAGAAATGGGCAGCAGGGCTATTATGGTGTGTGCGGTGTTGGCGTTTGCATTGGCTACTGCCCCTCGAGCGAGCGGACAATGCATGACTTACATCTTAGACGGCGGGCCGTGCACCAACGGAGCCGATGCAAATTGCTGCAGTTTCCTACAGGAGACTACAAATTTTTGGAACCCGCACGTGGAGTCCATTTGGTGCGTCTGTCAGGCGCTCATAATGGCGGGCTTACCGGCCACTTACCTCAACGATTGTGGTGTGGTCTCGGGCACCGATCCCTACTGTTGAGCCCGGGGCATTTCCCCATTGTTCTTTTCGATCACTTTTTCATATTTCTTTCTTTTCTTCTCTTCTTCTTTCTTTTGTGGTGGTAGTTGTGATTGTGAACGTACTTGTGTTGTTCCGCGAGTTGACTTTGGGTCGCGATCGCGTATGAATATGTGATCCGTGCCGAGTTATGTTGCTATTGTTGACATTGGCGGATTTACACAGGGGCCCGTAGGGGCACGGGCCCCTGTTATTTTTTTTTGTAATATGTATGTATATATATTATGTATAAATGTATTAATTAACATAGAAAATACATATTAATTATTAAGAAAAGTTATTTCAACATAAAAAAATAAAAAGAAATGTTCAGAATTATTTAACTTTTAATGGTATGTTATTTTTTTAACTTGTGGAATTTATACGTATGTTATACTCAACTTCTTTTTTATTTCCTTTTTCTTCCTAAAATACATATAAAAACAATTATTGTACAAAAATGTATATACTATATAGAGATTGGATCAAATGTGTCAGTATTCTTAAAATGAGAATGTAAGATCCAAGCCTATCTATTAAATAAGAAACATAGTGTCTGTCAAGATTTAATATTTTTATTTTATAATTGGTTAAATAATGATTTGACCGTCACTACAGGAAATTTCAATTTTAACTAGACAAAAATTTCTAGCTAAATTTAAAAATTTCTAGCTAAATCCGTTTATCTATAAAATAGCTAGACAAAAATTTACCAGCAAGCATTTTACCTACAAAGATCTAGGTAAATGTCTAGTTAAAATTGACATTTCTTGTAGTGCGTTGACCTATGGCGTTTACTGTCGACCGTAATTTGTGCCCCCGTTGCCATTAAAGTCTGCGTCCGCCCCTGATTGTTGATGAAATAAAAAAAAGTGATCTTTGTACCAAAAAAAAAAAAAAAAAAAAAAAGTGATCCATGTTAGTCCCGGACTCTCTGGCTATTGCTGATAAAAAAATATACATTATTTACTTTTAAAATACATTTACAATTCAATGGTTATAATAAGAAATGATATTAAAAGGTAATGTATACATGTAACATGACCATAAATAATCAACATATTTATGTATAATCCGAACTTTATTATTTTTGGATTGAAAATAAATTAAAATCTACCCAAGCCTAATAACGAAGCATGTATTTTTGCCACGTTCGAAACTGAAGCATGCGAATATGTCACTTAGGCTCAGCACGTTTTGAAGTAATATATAAAGGGATTAGAACTTTATTACTCGTGAATGACATTTTATGGCTGTTTTGGCGAATATATAAACAATTTTATGCCACAAAGGACACCCTTTGACTTTAAAATTTTAAACCCACTGATTTATTAATTTATTGATATATTTGTGAATTATGCCATATATATGACTTGATATTGGACAATGAGTTTCCAACCGCTTGTAATGATACTAAGCCGAATGATGTATGAATGGATAATTGAATAGCGTCCGTTAAATTTTTTTCGACGTGATAAATAAATTTTGAAAAAAAATACTTTGATTTTTGAAAGTTTGGAATTTTTCCTTATAAAAATAACGGGCATTACAAAAAGTGTATACGAATTTAGAGTTGTCGAAAGAAGAGGTCCTTATTATTGCGCTTAAAAGCAATTATAACAACTAGTTGGAAATTGAAATTGGATTCAAAGATGAGATTCTTAAAAACATCTTGGAGCAAGAGTTGCTAAGAGCATGATTGGATACAAAAATTTCTCAAAAAAATCCAAACATTTTTAACTCAACCACTTTTTTAACTCAACTTTAACTCAACCCACTATCATCAATATTATCAATATAATTAAATAATATCAATCAATCATTCTTACACACAACATCAACCTTAATTCACTATTCATCTACTCACATAAATTTAACTAACTATCACATCACATTTTCTCTCTCTTACTTTTACATCAATTTAATTTTAATTATTTTATTTTAAATATTATTTTATTATATCCACTAACAACTAACCATATCTACTTTTTCAAATTTAACCAACCCAAATCAAAACAAAAACAAATTTATATCCAAGCATGCTCAAAAGCTCCACCAGGTATTGACTTACGTGGCATGCCTCACATCAACTCCAAATTTCATGTTTGAAAAAAAAAATGATTATGGGAGCCTATGTTCTATGCTTTCAAGATATATGTTCTACGTAGCGCAAGTTTCTATGACATTAAAACTCAAAATAGAATATTCACTACAAGAAAAACTGCATTTGGTGACGCTTATTAATGATGTTTATTGGCGAGTTGTGTTGCTAAATTTGATGTCAGAAAAAAATAAGCGTCAGTAAACAAAAAATAAGCGTCGCCAAATGCAGTTTTTCTTGTAGTGACTCATCGCTTGCGTATCTCTTCCTAATTTCATTCGACGTGAACTTCCATTGGATCCCATGGAAAACCTAGTCGGTGAGGATGATCAGGAGAACGACGATGACCAAGATTTGACCTTCATTGATATTGTTGAAGAAATAATTGCAATATATATATATATATATATATATATATATATATAAAGGTTGTTGGAAAAATACATTTATAGTAAGTTTGACTAAAAAATAAAATGTTGACTTTCTAATTTAAGTAAGATGATTAAAATCACATGTGGATATGTCACATTAAAGAGATAATGCAAATTAATTAATTAGAGAGATAATTAGAATAAGTAAATAAGTCACATTAAAGAGATAATGCAAATTAATTAATTAGAGAAATAATTAGAATAAGTAGATAAGTCACATTAAAGAGATAATGCAAATTAATTAATTAGAGATATAATTAGAATATGTGGATAAGCCACATTAAAGAGATAATGCAAATTAATTAATTAGAGATATAATTAGAATAAGTGGATAAGTCACATTAAAGAGATAATGCACGTTTTTAATTAATGGAAATCCTATTTGGAAAGAAAAACATTAATTAATTAATGAGAATCCTATTTTTCGAAATTAATAATAATTGAAGAAAGTACATTTAATAGTTTATATTAATAAATATTTGTTTGATTATAATATTTATATTAATTAATTTGTGTTATATAATAACAAATGCAGATATTAACGATAAAAGGATAAATATTAACGCCAGAATTCTATCCTAACAAACAATAATTTGTAGATAAGCCTCAATTCCACATTTGTGGATAAGCCACAATTTCACTCATGATCAAACAACATTTTTATAAAATAGTTGAATAAATTTTGCTTAAATCTATATTATAATAAGTTATATATTAATCTCTAATCTGTAGATAAGTTATTACTTAAAATCGCACGTGGTAGTCCTCTATTCATGCAAAAACAGAAACTGAATTCATAATTAAAACTGAATTCATAATTAATTGTGTGGAGATAATACTAGATCAAGAATATATGGATAACCGAAAACTTAAAATTGCACGTCGTAGTTTAATTATTAAATTAAGATTTAATGGTTTAGAGATAATTATTAATGGTTTAGAGATAATTATTAATAGTTTAGAGATAATTATTAATGGTCTAGAGATAATATAGGAACAATAATATGTGGATAAGTGATGATTTAAAATCGCATGGGTTAGTTCTTTATTAATGCAAAATTACAAACTGAATTCATAATTTACGTAAGAGATAATATTGAACAATAATATATTGACATCTCATTCTTTAACATTGCACGTGGTAGATAATTTGCATGGTATGAGATAGTTAAGATATATATTGACAACGAAATATCTCATCTTCTTAACTAAATTACACTTATCTTATCATCATACAAGATTCAATTTATTAAAACTCATATTTTAAATTAATCTAATGTTTATCAACTATTATCCCATGCCTATAAAATTATAGAATGATAGTGCATCACATATCGCAAAAAATCTTACTCCCATTTGGACGTAAAGCATTGAAGCAGAAAAATGGCAAAAGCCTGGGGAAACATCAAACAAGTAATAAGGACTAACAGACCAATGATCAAGCTAAGAGTTGTTCGAGTCTTTCAAAGGACTAATGAATACTCATCCTACAAGAACATCCTTGAGATTGTCTTTCATGACATTGAGGTATAATTTACAATAAAAGTTGATGATTAAACATTTCTTATCATATTACACTATAATTTACAATATTATATTTTTTTCAAGGGCGGTCGAATTATTGCAATAATAAGAGCAATAAACATCCCTACTTTCATCAATAATTTTTTGAAGAAGGGGCTGTCTATGCACTTCGAAACTATCAGGTCGGGAGTAACATTGGAATGTACAGATCCACCATTGCCAAATACAGGCTTATCTTACATGGTAAAACTGAACACATAAGCTACAAGGGTGACTTTTTAATTTACTGTTTCGACTTTCGAAGGTTCATCACATTGATTGATGTCGAGAAGATCGACGAATCAATCCTATTCGGTAATCGCATTTTCAATTATTTTTATTTTATTTTGTAGAATTTTTATGATAATAATAATTTTACTCTAATTTAACACATATTTAGATGTCATTGGAATGGTGGTCGAGATAAATCTTGTGCAATTGAAGAATAAAGCATAATACTATTTTAAACAGCATATTTAAATAACATAATTACAATAAAGCATCCTTAATATTTACCATTGAATAATATAATACTATAATTTTTATACCATGCTAATATACTAACAAAATACATTTAATGATTAAACACGTGTACATTAACTTAGTCAACCTCTCTACACGAAAAAAAATCTAAACAACCAAATCAATTAATGAATTATTAAAATCATTGTAACTTATCTTATCATCAAATCACAATTTGAAGTTATGTTGACATCCGGATCGGTCGGGTTAGGACCAAACGGGTCGGTCCCATGAGCTGTATGGGACCGAACTCCTGGAAAGCACCGAGCCGATCAGGAGCGCAGGAGCCGACCTGAGTCGAGGAATTATATGCAGTACGGGTTGAAGGAAATGCTTCCCGAGCCCGGCACCCGGACCCGGAATCGTGGGTGGCCGAGCCGGTCTCACCCCAGTACCGAACTGGAGAAAGGCTCATCCGGGCCGCGTGGACCTTCAGAGCGAAGGTGCCGATCTGAATAAGTTAGAGCCGCTCTGCCAAAGGATGGCGCCGATCCGGCCGCTATTAAAATATTCGCCACTTGGGAGGTCATCATTCGTTGATGGGACGGCCTGTCACAGTCGTTCAATCAGCATTAAATGCTACCCATGCTTGCATTAAATGCCTAGCAAGCAATGATTGGAAAAATCTCAAATCGCATTAATAAACTGTCAGGGAGGCGCCGAACTGCTCTGCAAGCCTACTGTACGACAAGACCGATGAACAATACCCCATTAAAGAGTACTATAAATAGCAGCTCACCACATTTATTTTGGGGTTGTTGAATCCTCAACTAACTTAAGCTTTCTTCTACTTTCTCTCTCTAAAAATTGTAAGAAGTCTTTTGAAAGAATTGTAAGTATATCATAACTGCCGACCTCGTACGAGAGGCCGACCTCGTGATCATTTAATAAAATCGTAATTAAACTATATCTTCCCTTTATATCCAGTCATGTACTTTCAATATTTTCAATCTT
>CACSLK010031421.1:12640146-12660150 GCA_902706635.1 Striga hermonthica | reverse complement strand
GGAGAACCCAGAACTTTTCAAAAATACAAATGACCCTTGTATAGTGCACTTCTATCAGATTGAGAAAATGTTTTTAACTCTTTTGGAGTTAGCATCTACAATTCTATAAGACAACTTAGTGTTCTCAAAATACAATTTGCCCTTGTTTGTCTGTCTTTTACAATGTGTGGGTTTAGCATCTATATAATTTTATAAGACAACTTGGAATCAGACTGTAACTATCTTGATTTCTTAGTTTTATTGCTTTTCTTTCCTTTTTTTTCTTTATATCTTAATTCGGGTGGCAAATCTTGCTATCGTGTGTCGACGTAGTTCACCATCGTGTTTCAATATTATCTATTTTATTTTATCACAAATACAATATTATGTCTAAATTTAACTGATTTTTTATTTCATGTTTTTCACATCGTGTTTCTGGTCGTGTCACTTGTATATATATATATAATCGTGTCTTTTAATCGCACATATATCACATTGTATCAGCCATTGTTTACCTCTATATTTTAACTATATTCTCTTCAAAAATATTCCCCTTTTTGCAGTCAGTTGCTCAGGACTGGGCAGTTGAAGCCATGCCAACTTTCATCTTTCTGAAAGAAGGGAAGATTTTGGATAGGGTTGTCGGGGCAAAGAAAGAAGAGCTTCAACAAACCATAACCAAGCATCTCGAGCCAGTAACCGGCGCCTAAAAATATTTTACTATTTTCAAGTCTTAGAAAACAAACGTTGGTACTTTCTATCTCATGCTCACATCAGACTCTGAAAAAGTTCTACAATGTCATGTTGGATACATTTAATGCATAAAAAAAAAATGCATGCTTATGAATTACTATGCAAATCTTACAATATTCATTTTGCCATCTTCCTTCTTATGCATGTTGATTAGAAGGGGCACACACGGCTTCAACTGATAGCCGTTTTAGCACGTTAGGGCACGGGTCTTTTCTGAAATTAGTGTTTGAAATAGCTACCGAGCATCTCTGTAGCCCAATGCACTTCTGCAAAACATTTATTTGATTATCAGTTCCCTTGAAAAATAAAATCGACAAAATAAAGGTGAAAAAGTAGAAAAATACCTTCTCTAGGATGGAATGCGAATCAGGAGCATGGCAAGTTCCTTGCTGAAAGCTCCCACAGGTTCCTGATGGAGTACCAAAACTAGCAAACTTTATCGACGAAATCGATTGTCCGGGCCCACAGTGAAGTCTTACTTTAGGTCCGTGAAAGTCCTGTGTTTTGCCATAGCCTTCGGTTTTCCAGTTCTTGAAATTCGGATGATACTCGGAGACATCTGCACAGACGCTCGTGACTGATCTCTTGACGAGATTGATTTTTGTGGGGTCCCCACCGAGTTCTTCGAAGAGCACGACAAGATTTTGCAACGGTTTTAACCAAGACCGTGGTAGATGATACCTGAGAGAGCATTTTCTATCAGTAGAAGAAATAATTTGCAAAACGACCCGTATGATTTTAGCTTTTAATTATAAAGGTACAAGTCAGTTTCCACTGCATTAAAATGAAATAACCTGTTGATATTAGCATTGGTTTATTTTTCAAGTAGAAACACATGTCTAAATTAACCAAACAAAACCAAAAAATCAAAACAAAAAAAAAAAAAAAGGAAAAATCTTATATTACCATCTCTGAGTTGGTTGTCCACACCCAATTTGACACTTTGTCGGCTTGAAAATGCCCGTGTAACTGCACGCATCACAATTACCAGCAGCATACATAGTCCAATATCGTCCGAGGCTTTGACCGTTGACCCACAGCTGACCTTTCCCCATGCTACTCATGTCCAGAGCCAACGGCTCATTGCCGTCCGGTTCATCAAAATAAGCCTGCAGAAATTGCAAACAGAGTCGAAACTTAAAAAGACGATCCATAATCCACGTCTCTTGTTAACTAGCATCTCGAGAGAGTTTGCCCCACAAATTGTAATGCACCTTGTGCCACGCTAAAGGCTGCTTGTTTTGTGCAATTAGTGAAGTTTTCATCCAGTCGACTGAAGAAACACCCTCTGGGGAGATGAGATTCATGGCTTCTCCTTTGAGCCCGACCTGTTCAAGAGGAGCAATTTACAATGGTTGAGTGGAGATTACAATGTTTAAGTGGAAATCGAGATGTTTTAAGATGTCAGTCACACCTGGTATGTCCATTTTGCCCAAGTCAAATCCCATTTTCCCTTGTCGAGCCCACGCAATGCAACAGGGCCTAGAATACCAGTGTTCCATGTCTCGAAATGTCCCCCGACGTTCTTTAATGGAGGATGAAAGAATGTAAGAGAGTTAACAAGAAATGCCTATTTGTAGTTTCAAATTATCGTCAGTTTTTATTTTTTGCAGGCTGAATGGAAGGTGTGGTTTTTGTAGTTAACCCTTACATATCAATGACTAAATCAAATTGAGTAACTAGCTCTAGCTATGTCAGCTTGCAATAATATCATCCATGCATTAAAGGTTAAAAGTGATAATTTAGAACTAACCGGCAGCCCAACAGCCACACTCAGTAGCGATATCGTGTTCGATCCAGCACGTAGGTTGATTTTATCTTTGAACGTAACTCTCCTATGCTCCCGTGTCCCAAATGCAGAACCTGAACAACGAAGAAAAATATGCCTTCCAAGTGAGCTAACAAATGTAATAAATAAGTTTTCTTTTTTTTTTGGGCCATAAATAAAATTCGACGCGAGTGTCTACCAGAAAGCTCTCCATTCACGAAAACATGCAGAGCGTGACCAGCAGATTGCACAATAAGGGTTGGATAATCACCGCCATGCAAGAATCTCTCTGATGAATCAATATCAACACTGGAGAGAGAGAGAGATAGAGAATTTTATATCATCATATCTTCCATACGAAGGGTAAGCATTTAAGTTAGGGATGATTATTAGCTACCCCTCATTAAGGTTTATCCTTAACAAAAAGAGCTGATTCTTTGAGCAATTTGAAGAAACAGAAACAAAAGTCAATGGGGTGCTTGCTGTAATAAGTGGCTCTGCTATTTGTTTGCAATTATAGGCTAAACTTCATGGGTGGTTTTCTAAGCTTTCAATGGGGTATTTGTAACGAGTGGACCTCTATTTATAATGACGCTTAAATTCAAGTATAGTTTTGTATTGAATCTTTTGAATTATTTGCGTGTGACTAAGAAGGTATAGAAAAAAAAAAATCTCTTGTTAACTTCTTATATAATAAAGATTTATAGATATTAAAAAAATAAATAAATAAATAAATAAAAACTACCTCATAGTGTACCACAGATAATCGCTAGTGTCTCGCGTGACATTAATCTGTTCCAAAAGACCAAGTGCTGAAAATGCCGAGTGGTCGTCATATGAAGACAGATCCTCACTATATGTTTCCCACGAGAGTATTTCGGTATTTGTAGGTAACATGTCCGATCGTGATGTTTGGACTCCAACCTGTGGTATAAACAAAGTTCGGCGTGAAGGGAAAATGTTCAAGAATAGTAGTTTATTATATAGAAGTGGTTAACTATATTAACTACACTTGAGATTTAACCAAATTGTGAAGAAGACAGAAAAGTAAAGTAAATCCGAATTATAGATAACTCCTCAAGGTATTTGCACTTCATTCAAGGGCCCTTTTTGTGTAATCAAATTACTATTTTACTAAAATATACGTACTTTAGCTGTATTGAAGACTACATTCCGGCAATCCGGGAGAATGCTGATTGACCAAGGAGGCAGGCTATAATGCTCGTTATTGAACAAGACTTTAGCTGCAGAGTTACTGTTATAATTCGCAAGAAAGGCCGCACAATCTCCTGATTTTGAGGAGTATACATGAGCCTGGAAGATTTTCGAAATGTTCAGTGGACAGTTACTTAAAGTTCACAACTTCATGAGTATATATACTTTTGAATCGGAGCAAAAACTAAAACCTGCTGAAGGCTTCCTAATGAGTTCACTGTGGGGTCCGCTGAAACCAGAGCTTTCTCGCAGAGTTTAACTGCTTTATGCAGCTCTTTTAGGTGACCATGTTTAGGTTGTCTGGGAAAACCTATTAAGTGCAGAGAAGCTTATGTTCAGTTGGTTTTTCCAGTAAATTGTGTTAGGGTAAAACGAGAGTCGTACAGAATTTCACGGCTGAAGCTCAAATCAAGAAGCGAAAGCCTCGCCAACTATGACTTATAAAACAATGGTAATCACCAACACCACATGAATATAATTCAAACTTACTGAATTTAAGACAATTACTAAAACCGCCCCTAATTTTTAGCATAGCTAGAAAAAAAAAAAAAGTCCATTTTTTTGTAAATGTGAATGAGAAGATTTTATTGGGTGAACAAATTATAGAAAAATAGAGCTTGAATGAAGAGTTCAGGTTACCATATTCATCAAGTGGAGCATCATAATCATAGCTCGTGGTAACAAAAGGTCCTCCAGCCGAACGACCGAAATTTGTGCCTCCATGATACTGTTCAGACAGCAAAATGAGCAAAGTTAAATACATCATTTTATGTACAAAAGTATGTCAAAGCTTATTTTTTAGAAAGCCATGAATCTCAGAAGCAAACCATGTAGTAATTAACAAATGAGCCCCCATTTTGTATGAATTTAGCTACAGCAAAGGCCAAATCCTCTACCGGTCTCTGATGAATTGGATCACCAAAATCTGTAAACCTGATTTAACATGCAATGTAGAAATAATAATGTGCGGGTAAATTAAACAACTTCGTATTTGAAAACTGAAAATTGAGAAGAAAAGGTGGAAAATAAAATTCGCTAACCAGCCAGTCCATGCCTCAGTCCAAATCATGGGTTTGTAAGGTCTGTTTGGGGTGAAAGCATCACAGTAAAAACCGTTGCATGCGTTAATCTACCAAAAACAGCAGCGAATGAGTTATATAAAAGGTAAATAAACCGAGCTTCAGAACTGAAATGTATACTTCAAATTTTCAGGTAACTTTCACTTTCCAGAGGAACTGAACGAGTTATTAAGGTCATATAATCTGAATTCAATTTAAAGGAATTAAAAAAAAATAAAAAAATACGGAAGACGAATACGTATACTTACCACTGGATCAGGGGCATCATCTTCCTTACACATCACCCATGGAACTCCCGTATCCAATTTAACGGCCATATCTGCTGCCCAATTCAAATACTTCTGTCCAGAGGCACCATATTGCTTCCCTAGTGGACCATATTCGTTTTCAATCTGCATAAACAACACGCTATTATCACATAGCAATTCACTCATCAGTTAATTACAGTGCTTATAATGCACAACCCTTAAAAATACATAATGATGAGACTCAGAACAAAACCTGCGAGAGAATAATGGGGCCACCCTGAGAATCATACAGATTTTCACTCTTCATCAAGTTCACAATTTTCTCCGTGAACCCTTTCATAGCCATCTGAATGAAATTGTACACATATATATTACACATCCAAATTGTAACCCGTAGCAGTAGAAAAGTATATAGGCAAGATTTGCTAGGAATTCATCATTAGCAAGTAAAAGTTTTACTGTCTATATGGTGTAATTCTATTGATGATTTGATTAAAGAGGCGTAATTAGTAAAATAATAATCAAATAATGCAGAGAAATAATAGTTGGGAATGATAAGACAACCTTGAATGGTTCGTTATCCGTCCTAAAGCTAATCCCTGGTACATACTTCAGCCAAACTGGAAACCCCCTACACATAGAAAAGTTATGAAAATCAGTACGTATTTTGGAAACACTTTATGAAGAATGTCATCAATTATTGACTGAAAACGGTATATTTGAGACTTTTGAACAGCAAATTTCTGTTTATATTTCTAAAATGCATTATATAACAAAAGAGCAAAAAGCACAGGAAGAGATGATTCAGAAGATTTTAGTTCTCTGATCAAATATCAAACTTATAATTCTCAACCATTGTTGGCTTCCACTACACGAATTCATCGTAATGCGTGGTTTATGCAAAACACTCGAACTACTTCACAATGTGTGTGTGTGTGTGCGTGTTTCTATGATTAGTTGATGACTCGAAGTCTTAATCTAAACATGGTTCCTTACCCGAAATTCCACTCCGCACATACATACGGCCCAATTCGGAGATGAGCGTATAGCCCAGCTTTCTGTATGGTCTTCACAAACCTCACCAGATCATATCTTCCTTCAAAATCATACTAAAACCCACAAACGAAAAAATTACAAAAAATGTTCACTTTCAACCCAAAAATTGAGCCAAAAATAACCCCACTCATCTTCATGAAATACAAGAATACTACCTTGCCAGGAGAAGGCTCATGAACATTCCAGAATACATAAGTTTCAATCACATCAACCCCTCCATCCTTAGCCTTATTTATCAGATCTTCCCACATCTATGACAAAAAACAAGCAAAAGAACACAAATCTCATAACAAAAGAAACAAATAAGTGTAAAAAAAATGCTTTAATTAAAAAAAAAAAATAAAACAAAAACAAGAAAAAACATCTTGCATTAGTACCTCAGGTGTGCTTCTGGGGTAATGTATGGAGCCAGAAAAGAGAATCCTTCTTTGCCCATTGATAATCAAGGCCCTTTTATCATAAGTCACACTACACTTCACAAGCCCACATCCAAGAAACACCACCACAATCAAGAAACAAAAAACCCACTTCGAAATCGAATCACATTTCATGTTTCAAGCCTCTAATCAACAATTAAATCCCTCAAAAATTGCATATATGCTTAACCAAAAATACAAAATAAAAAATTATAGTACAAAATGTAGGAATCTGACACTCAGTTTGACAAGAATAATGTGAGTGTGTGTAGCAGATGGTGTGTGTGTGTGTGTGTATATATATATATATACAGCTGTTGTATGTAGATTGTAGAGCTTGAGCAAGCACTGGTTGAGTGAGTGAGTGACTGTGTGTTAGCTAGCTCGCTCACGACTGACAAAAGGCAGGAAATTTGGGGGTGATGAAAAAGCATATAATAATAAACAAATAACGGAAAAATTGTTCACAAGAGTATGAAAAAAGTAAGCGACTAATAAAAGGAAACATGACATGACAGTGACAGCTTGGTTGGATCCAGCAAAGGGATTTTTTTTAAAAAAATTAAGACGTTTGTTAATGATAATTAGGGGAAAGCTATGTTGTAATAATAAGACTTTCAATTTTGTTGTGAGCCATCGAATGGCAAGGGCTGCAAATGAGCGGGGACGAGTTGAACATTGGTCTTATTGAAGAGAATTGTTTTTTTTAGCTGCTCGAGTTCGAGCTTGGTTCGAAAATTTTCAAGCAACTTTATAAAATTACCAGATATATTTAAATACTATGATACATAAATATACAAGATATTTTAGTAATTTACAATATATCTCGAGCCGCTCGACAATGCAAAATATGGGCTCGACTCGAGTTCGGTCAAATTTGAGCTCGAGCCGAGCTTTGACTCGAGCGCTCGCAAGCCGCTCGACTCGTGTGCAACCCTATGGATGGTACAACTTAAAGAGTCATCCACATTTATTTAATCCACACTTATTCACAACTAATCGATTAACACGTGTCCTGTAATAAATATACTTTAAACATGTGTCAATATATTGAGTGATAAATGGCTCAATGAGAAAATTATTCGCTCCATATAATATATAAGGTGGATTAATGCGAAGCATACGTAGTGCGTGTTTTGTGCTGTTTTAATAAGATTTAAGTAGATTAACATTTGTGCAAAAGGCTAATGCATCAATTAATGCAGTATAATATTTCAGATTTGTATGAGTAAAAATTATCTACTTTTAAACACCTAGATATATTGTAAGACTTTAACACTATAATTTTTTCAAACAATTATACAATTAAATATTACAAAGCAACTTCATTCAAGAAGCATATGCGTGTGTTGATATTGGAACGGATTTTTTTTTTAAAAAACACTTAAACAACATATCTTATTTGTTTAGATGGAAACCGAAACCCCCTTTCGCCAATCTCACGTCGCCGGCCGGGCTCCTTTCGACCCCGGCGATTCCTCTATTCCGGTTACATTCACTGCTGACTTTCCCCCACTGGAGCGCGGAACTGCCCTAGTTTCAAAACGACACAAATCCCTAAAACGCTCCAGAGACGCTCTGGAGAATTCGGACTCCCCACGCCTCAGCCAGCCGCCGCCTAGGGTTCAAGGTCCCCTGCCATCGCCAACTACTTCTGATCCCCTGGAGAAACCGATACCTCGCTGGACCTTTCGCGATATGGTTAACAAGCACCGGCACCATGTCGATGTCATCTCTGATGATGAAGGAAATGAAGAGGACGATCAGGATGATGTTGTTGCAGACTTGTCTCGACCACTGCCGGAGGTGACGATCTCTAAGCGCTTTCT
Source organism: Striga hermonthica (assembly GCA_902706635.1). NCBI lineage: Eukaryota > Viridiplantae > Streptophyta > Magnoliopsida > Lamiales > Orobanchaceae > Striga > Striga hermonthica. Next base: position 12,651,807 of record CACSLK010031421.1, on the reverse strand, counting down.
TGATCAAGTCAATAATGAGTGGAAGAACGTCGTCGTCATTAAGCCGTTCGATGAATCCTTGATGATGGCGTCTCTATACAACCGTCTCACTAAGATGTGGCCAGCCATAGCGGGATGCAAGATGATGGATCTTAAGAATGGCTTCTATCTAGTTCACTTTCGGCTGATTGAAGATGCAGTCCAGGTTCTTACAAGAGGTCCCTATGTAGTGGGCAGTAGCTACATGCACGTCCAACCATGGTCCCTAGAATTCGATGCCATGAAGGAGGAACTCACTTCGACGGTGACTTGGATCCGACTCCCTGGCCTGTCGGCTCACCTTTACCACAAGAAAGTTTTTCTAACAGTGGGTCAAATTGTTGGTAAGGTAGTGAAAATTGATAACCTGACTGTTGCTCTCACGCGATGGAAGTATGCACGGTTATCCGTTATGGTCGACCTCACCAAACCTTTGTGTGTTCAATTCTCGATCAACGGTCGGGTTCAACAGGTAATCTACGAGAGCTCCCAACCATTTGCTTCCAATATGGGCGGATAAGCCACTCAAACCATGGGTGTTTGTACAAGCCAGCTACTCCAACACCGGAGGCCTGTAAAGGAGGGAAGTCTAGTCATCCTGAGAAGGTACCTGATACAACTGAAGATTCTAGCTCTGCTCATACTACCATAGGGGAGGAGCCGACCTATGGTCCATGGATCCAAGTGCCACAACGGGCCCGTCGGTCATACGCTAGGCGTGATATGGGGCTCGACAAATACCACTCGGACCGGGGGGCTGGGTCCCGCTTCGGGCCTCTGGATAATGAGGGAACAGAGGAACAACCTCCTTCCTTGCACGAGGGAGGTCTTACAGTCCCGCCATCCAGGGATTTTGGTAGTGATCAAGGAGGAACGAGATGGCGCACGGTGACTGGTCGGAAAAAGAACGTTGGCAAGCACAATGGTGGCAGTAAAAGTACTATAGCAGCCAACGAACGTGGAAAGGGTCTGAACATCGTAGAGCGGCCGATCAGTGTAACTAAGGGGACTACGAAGAGCCTTTTTCGAGCGGGGCCGTCCAAAATGACTAGTTCGAGTGCGAATGTGCACGGTGGCCTAACCTTCAGCTCCTCAAGTGCACGCCTCGTTCCTACTGGTGCCGACCTGGACCCGATGAAACACAAGGCAGTGACAGTTGTAGAGACTCCAGTGTCGTCCCCCATTGACGACTGCCGTATGCAGGACGACGAGGTCGGAGACGAGAACCTCGAGCCATGGCCCGAGGACGGTCCTCCCCTACGGAATGCCTTGGAGTGCGGATGAGCACGTGAGTATGGATGCGACCCCGGGTGATGGTGTCCAGCCCCTTGCGCAGCAATGATCGTTACTACCCATCTCTCCCTTAGTTTCCTCATGAAGATAATTTCTTGGAATGTTGAGGGTGCGGGCTCGCCCGAATTTCGGGGAGTATTCTCAACCTTTAATAAACAGTATAGACCTGATGTTTTTGCTGTGTTGGAACCTCGTATCGGCGGACTGAAAGCAGATAAGTTTGTGCGCAGCAGCAGGTTTGATAACTCTTTCCGTGTGGAAGCGCAAGGCTTTTCGGGTGGGATTTGGCTCTTATGGACGGATGAGGTGAAAGTTGACGTCCTCGAGTTTTCCCGCCAACTCGTACATGTTCGAATCTGTAGTAATGAGGAGGCATGCCTCGTTACGTTCATCTATGCTAGCCGGAACCTCACGACTAGAGGTCAACTCTGGGAGGATTTGTCTCGACTAGCAGGAAGTATCTCCGAACCTTGGGTCATCGGTGGGGATTTTAACTACCTCCTTCACTTTTCGGAAAAAACGGGTGGTTCGATGAGATATTGCAATGTCAGTCCGGCCTTTAATGACTAGATATTAAACCACAGTCTTCAGAAGGTGGAAACAGACGGGCACAATTACACGTGGATCCGCGTGACCCAACAGGGCCGGGTGGCCGAGAAACTGGATAGATTCGTGGCGAATATACTATGGATGGAGAAATTCGATGGAAGCCGGGTCTACCTCCTTCCAAGGATACTCTCTGATCATTCTCCCATTCTGTTAGATTTTGGTAAGCGCATGGCCCCGTCAATCGGAGTGAAACCGTTTTGTTTTCTAGCTTCCTGGCTCTTGCATCCTGGCTTCCGAGATTTGTTAGAAAGAACATGGGGGCCCTCGTCTAACTTTGAGAAGGCGACTACAGTGTTTACGGAGCAGGCTAAGGAGTGGAATACCAAGGTTTTCGGTAATATTTTTCGCCGTAAGAAGAGTTTGCTAGCTCGCATCCGGGGTATCCAACGTTGTAGTCGCTTCTACCGCACAGATTATCTACGCAGACTCGAAGGGTGCCTTCGCACTGAACTTGCGGCAGTTCTTAGGCAAGAGGAGATGCTTCTGATTCAGAAGGCTACGAGAGACTGGCAATTTCCGGGTGACCGGAATACCTCCTTTTATCACCGACAGGTAAAACACCGTCGCCGCCGAAACCGCATTACCGAGCTGATAGATGCCGATGGCACGAGGGTGACTGAGCCAGAACATCTTAGTCGGCTGGCTAAGTACTACTTCGTGAACATTTACACTAATGAGGCGCCAAGTCGAAGAAGTAGTACTCTGGAGGCCGCACGCCCTGCTTATGAGGATTCTAATGCCCTTGCCATGACGTGTGATATCACGGAGGATGAAATCGTTCAGGCCCTGAACAATATGGGACAACTGAAAGCTCCGGGCCTGGACGGCTTGAATGCGCTCTTTTATTAGAAGAACTGGGACATTGTGGGGCCAACAGTCAGCGCATTCATACGACAGATGTGGCGGTCTGGGGTTGTTCCGGAATGGGTGAACCGTACCCTCCTGGTGCTAATACCTAAGGTGGAGAACGCGATGACGATCAAGCAATTCCGGCCCATTAGCCTTCTCAACGTGGTTTACAAGATATTTACTAAGGTTCTGGTCAACCGAATGAAAGGTACTCTTTCGGACCTAGTTCACCCGACTCAAGCTAGCTTTGTTCCAGACTGTCATATTACCGATAATATCATCGTGGCGCAAGAGCTTATCCACTTGATGCGGGGAAAACGAGGGACGACTGGCTTTATGGTCGTTAAGGTAGACCTCGAAAAAGCCTATGACTTCCTACGGTGGTCCTTTGTTGAGGAAAGTCTTCAGCTAGCGGGTTACCTGGAAAAATTTACTACCGCAGTCATGGCATGTGTCTGGTCCGCCTCAATGCAACTGTTGTGGAACGGGGCTATTGGAGAGGAGTTTACGCCTACTCGGGGAGTGCGCCAAGGAGATCCTATCTCCCCTTACCTCTTTGTCTTATGCATGGACAGATTATCGCAGAGGATCTGTGAGTCCGTAGAGGCCCGAGAATTGCGACCGATTTCAGTTGGGCGGGGAGCCGTGAAGATTTCTTTTTTGATGTTCACTGATGATTTACTACTCTTTCTGGAGGCTTCGGATGACCAGGTATTAGTGCTCTCGCGCATCCTTCAGCTTTTCTGTGCTGACTTTGGGCTTAAGGTCAGCGAGGAAAGATGCAGGTATTCTTCTCGAATAATGTGCCCCTGCAGGAGCAACATCGATTAGCTTCGGCCCTCAATTTCACTCTAACCGATAATTTAGGGAAGTACTTGGGGGTCCCAATTCTTCACGGGAGAGTTAATCTATCGGAGAAGGCGGAGGCGCGGTTGTCCGGTTGGCGGATGAAAAGTTTGTCGCTAGCAGGTCGAGCAACACTCATCCAATCAGCCCTAACAACTCTACCATACTATACAATGCAAAATACTCTACCGAAGGAAGGTGCATTTAGTAGCATGGGCAGATGTTTGCAAATCGCGAGAGGAAGGTGGACTTGGTCTACGAGATATGCGACGAATGAATGAGGCACTATTAATGAAGCTGGGGTGGGGCCTCTTAAGGAAGCCTACGGCTTTATGGGTGCACGTACTCAAGGCCAAATATGGGTTAGACTTTTCTGGTGGGCTGCATGTCGTTAAGTAGCGGGAGGGCTCCTCTTTATTTCGTGCCATACGGGCGGTGTGGCCTAAGGTCATGACAGGGTTCCGGTGGGCCGTGGGCAATGGCGAGACGACCAGGTTCTAGCTCGACCCGTGGCTCGGGTCGAAAGGCGCTTTGATCACACGAGTTCAGACAAACCATTCGGTGGAGCGCGTGAATGCGAATGTGGCTGACCTGGTAGATGAACGAGGAGACTGGAAGTGGGAGCGTCTCCATGGCGTGTTGCCCTCTTCAGTGATAGTACAAATTGCTGGCACTCCGCCCCCAAGACCGCGTGCGGGTGATGATAGACTGCTTTGGCATGGCTTTGAGAATGGCCGGTTTACAACTAAATCTGTGTACCAATCGCTTTTCCCTTGTGCGCAGAAATTGGAGCCCCAAATGTGGCGTCTTATTTGGCGCGTTCAAGCTTTTTAAAGGGTTCGAATGTTTCTATGGCTTGTAGCGAAGCCACGACTTTTAACAAATGCTGAGAGAGTGAGGCGCCATTTGGCGGCATCTGAGTCCTGTGAGCTTTGTGGCGGCGTGGAGACAATCATTCACGTGTTGCGGGATTGCACGCCAGCGAGGTCGCTATGGTTAAGCCTATTACCGGCGACAATCACCTCTGCATTTTTCTCGGCGGAGCTAATTCCGTGGCTACGCTGGAACTTGTGGGCGACAAAAATGGGGAATGCCGGTAATTGGGGGAGCTTGTTTGCAGTAGTCGTGTGGCGATTATGGAAGTGGCGGAACGACCGTGTGTTTGCGAACTCTCAGTCGAGCGTTACCACGATGCGCGAGATGGTGAACAGGACACCGCTACTTATCTCCGGGTGGCTGCTGATTATCGGCGTGTTGGGGCCCATGTTTACGAAACTCGCTTAGTGCGGTAGACTCCCCCGGCGGCAGGGTGGGTGAAGGTTAACACAGACGGATCGGCTAATCGAGCTACTGGAATGAGTGGTGCTGGGGGCCTCATTCGCGACGACAGAGGACGCTGGCTAGTGGGATTTCTTCAAAATATCGGGACATGCACAGTCCTGTCAGCCGAACTTTGGGGCCTGTTACAAGGTCTTACTTTGGCATGGGATCGAGGATTCCGACAAGTTGAGGTTGAAACTGATAGTATTAATGCCACGCGTCTTGCGCTTTGTTCGAACGTCGAGGCTGGTGATCATGATAGTTTAGTACGGGCCATTCATGAGCTTCTAGACAGAGATTGGATTGTTCGGCTCCATCATGTGCCTCGAGAAGGGAATTCGTCGGCGGACTATGTGGCTCGCCTTGCGTCGTCATACCCGAGTGGGCTGCACACGTTACATTCGCCTCCCCCCGGACTGAGTACTCGGCTAGAGAACGATAGTATGGGTGTTTCTCACCCACGGCAAGTCTTAGACTAGGCTCTTGGCCTCTTTTATTTTACCAAAAAAAAAAAGAAGTAATAATGGTGTATTGAAATAAATAATTAAAATTTTAAAGTTTAATTTTATTATGTCGATTCAGATATTTATTTATTTATTTATGTTGTTTCGGTTCATTTTGATTTTATTTTTTAAAATATTTTTATTAACCGAATCAAACGAATGACATAACAAATGATAATTATATATATATTATTATCAGTGATAGAAAATTAACTATTAAATAAAAATTGTTAAAGATCAATTATGTATCTCTATATATACATATATACATGTAATAAATTATAATACCCACATTTCATTTTTTTTTAGTTAATTCGATTAATCGATCAAAGTAAAAGATGGTTCTTCCGATCTGATTTCAGGTATGATTTTGGTTAGAAAAAGTTAGATTAGTTCAATTTCTAAAAATGACTTATTTGGTAATCAGATGTTAATTGTTAGCGGATTGCATTATATGTTTTGGCTTGCGGATTGCGTTAGTTATTTTGGCCAATTGATTATGTTAACGGTTTGTAAATGAATATTTAGTAATAATAGTAATACAAGTGTAACGCCAACCGGCCAAGAACCGCTTCGAGCTCGCCTTCCTCGCCGGTAGAACGCCGAACCTGCAAGTAACTCTCACACCGGAGGGATTTTCCAGTGAAGAGCCTCCAACGCTCAAGTCAGCCTTGAGAAGAAGATGAATATATGTGTAAGTATGAGAGATTGTGTATAAGATGAGAGTTCCCGTCCCTATTTATAGGGACGAGCTACATGTTTTCCATGCGCGACTTGGGCGAGTCAAGTTGGTATCCTTCATGCTCGTCCGTACGATCACGCGTCTCTACTATCTTGGTGTTAGAAAACGCGTCATAATGTGTCAGAGAATGTCAGGAACCGTTACCGCCTTGGACCACTCGTTGTGCGCCACGTGTCCTCCTTCACGTGTTGGGGATTCCATTGCATATTCTGATGTTCGATCAAGCCTGGGATGGTTGCTGAGTTGTCCCTAAAATAAAAAGTGGTCGATTACACGACCGCTTCTGTTCGACCATCTCTTTCCTCGACCAGATCCTAGTCAAGCAGGTAATCGCCCGATGCTAATGAACTCGCTCATCATCATCCTCAACTTCTGACCTTTATTGCAAGCACCCACCTCGACCGGATCGTTAAACCATTTTAATCCAGTTGACCCGACGAACCGGCCTAGTATACAATATCATATCATCTAGTCTCCCCCACTCTGGTCGAGTCTGAATGACTCGATCTAAGAGTAGGCTTTATATGTGCCATCAAGGTTCCACTTTACCCGTTTCGACCAACTAGCGTTTTGTACCTTTTCTCGACCATTTCCTGCTATAACTGCCCTTTTGGATTTTGAATTTCAAATCCTTCCACTTGTCGCGTCTGTCAGGTGCGTCTCTTTATATGTCAAACGTCATCGTTTCCCCGCGATTCGTGCTGCTTCGAATTTCGTGCCGCTTTAAAACCCTTATTCCTACTAACCGTTGGATTGCTCACTCTAATCTTACGGCCGATATTCATGTGCCTGTTCGCCTATCTTTCAATCGCAGCCCTTGAAATCCTGTGATCCAACGGTTGACGATTCTTTCGGTTCATTCTTCATCCCTATAAGTATCGATACTTAGAAAATTCTTCCCTTTCTTCGCTTTCGCGTTCTACTGCAATACAGAGCTTTTTCGCACTCTCGAGCATCTCTGCAATCCCAAGTTCTTCGTCTTCTCTGCAAGTTATCCGTCATTCACCATAAGTAAGTTTTCTTTAATATTTGAATTTATGTGTTATGATTTTGTTTTGATTTTCTGCGAGTTTTATCGGTTTTCTCCTTCACCCCTCTTCGTTGTTCCAAACTTTTCCTCCCGCTGTGCGATATTCATTCTTCTTCTTCCTCTCTTTCTTCTTCTGCTAGAATTATCCTGAAAAATCCCTTGGACTCCTCCCTTTATATTTGCTTAGAAATTTTTTCTTTTATTTTTCCTCAAATAGCTATTTTTAAATGTGTGGGTATATAATTACTTGAAAGTGCATTAGTATAATTTAATTTTGTTTAGGTAGGATAAATTTATTTTTGTAACTTTTTATTTCAATACTTAGATTTAAACAAAAAAAAAAACATAAAATAATTGTACATATTATCTAAAATGACAAATTAGACAATCAAACATTTTTAATTAAAAAGTAACTTATTTGCATAACTTCCAAACAATTTAGTGAGATTTTTTTTTTTCATATTCCTGCCACTGCATTATTTATATTGATAATATTGATGATAGTAGAGTTAAGTTAAAGTCAAGTAAGATTTAAATAAAAAAAATGTGATTAATTAAAAATAATTATTTTGAAAAATAAAATTTGTATCCAAGCACTTAAACCTGGCAAAAAAAGCCATTTTTACCAAACAATACCATCAATATATATATATAATTGCTGACTAATAGCATTTAATAAAACATTTAATAAAATTTCATTTCAATTTTCCTCCAAAAACCATTACAAACTTTACTTTTTATATATATCTCTCTCACCATTACAAACTTTACTTTTTATATATATCTCTCTCTATATATTTAATACTAATAATAAATTTAATAATATTGATTATTGTTTACCATCTTTTTTATGTTACAATCTTCTTCTTCTTCTACTATTATTATTATTATTATTATTATTATTATTATTATTATTATTATTATTATTATTATTATTATTATTATTATTATTATTATTATTATTATTATTATTATTATTATTCCACCATATCTAATTAATGCTAAACTATTTCATTGCACCTTTTTTAGGGTTAATTAAGACAAAAACCATTACATTTTATATTAAAGAAGTAATAATTACACTTTTTATCATAACATATAATAGTTATTATTAAACTAATAACTATAGTTCAAACTAAATGATATATGAAAGTTATAACATAAACATAAAAAATTACTGTAAACTTTTTGCTGAAGTTATTTATTTTAAAATTAAAATTATATTTTTTTATCTTATTTAGCTATTGTATTTTTAAATAAGTTAATTTATTTTAATTATAGTAAAATTCCTTAAAATCGTATAATGAAATGTTCTAATAAATTTAATATTTTTAAGCTAATAAATTGACAATCTCTCAAAATTACATTATTTATTATATTTTCCATGGTTTTAAATAGCGCGCTATAGCGGCTCAGATCAGCTAACGCCAAGCTATTGCTGTTTTTGCTGCTATTCGCGCTATTCGCGCTATTTGGCGCTATAGCGGCGCTATTTGACGCTAATAGCGCCGCTATAGCGCCAAATAGCGCGAATAGCACGAATAGCAGCAAAAACAACCTGGAGCTACTATGTCATAGCGGCGCTATAGCGCGGCCATAGCGGCGCTATAGCTGCGCTATAGCGTCGAATAGCGGCCAGAAATGCCCGACGCTATTTTCCATAGCTCGCGATCAAAAACCATGATATTTTATGTAATTAATATAGTGGTTCATATGCAATCAAATAGTTATGTACTATTTATTTTAACCAATGATCAAATTTTAAAACATAATATCATTATCTAATTTATAGTGTTAATATTATATGCATAAATATAACTTATAAAACCTATTTTAATTTTCCTCCAAAATGAGTTACATTTTTTTAATTAATCACTCACTAATCTGCTAAAACCGTTACACCTTAATATATATATTTATTTATTTATTTTTGGATTAGTTACTAAATTAATTCTAAATTTGGCAGCAAAATATTCAAATGTGTAATGGCTAATGATGAAACTTAAAGTTGATTGGCACATTCAGAATTGTAACAACTATATTTGATTGCATTGTTGGAAGAAAAATATGATTGATACATATTGTTTTTTTTTTTTTCTAAAAATCAAAAACACCAATTTTTTTTTTTTTTTATTTATGTTAATTTTCTTAATATATGCTACAAATATATAAATTATTTTATTCATGAAACCAATGTAAATGTTGCATGGTTAAAATAAAATTAAATCTCAATTAATTTTGAATGATAAAAATAACTTAAGAAAAAATAATAATTTTTATATGATAAAAATACATGTCTAATTAATAAATACAAACAAAAACGTATTTTATATCTGTACAAATGCACAAGATCAAATACTAGTTCAAGTTTAATGAAACCTCACCGACAATTCCTTCAAGTGGGACAAGCTCTTGACTTTGTCAAATTATGGATTCCCATACCCAAATAAACGCCATCATTATTGTAACGTTCCACGCATGGCCCTAGAAAATATCCTGGTATAACACATGCATTAGCTAGAAAATAAAAATATAAATAAAAAAAAATCAAGATTGTAAATAAATAAATAAATACCGTGTTTAAAAGGCGGGAAATTGTAGTGATAGAAATATGAGTGACGGTGAAGGAGTGACGAAATTAGGCTTTTAATGTTACGATTTTTTTTTTTTTTTTTTCACAACGATAGATTTTATATCATCAAGAGAAAAGAAGTAACAAATACAGTGCCAGCTGCACAAAAGCAGGATAGACCAAGGAGCACCAACATGGGTGTCCTAAACAAAAAAATCACCAAACCATTTCAAGGATCTATACTTGGCATAGACTGAAGCCATGAGGACCAAAATAGGTTCTTGAAATGGGTGTGCTAATACAGAAAAGCAACATCAAAAGATAACCTTGCCACTGAACCTAAGGACCTAGCAAGGGAATCACTACTACAAACTAAGACAAAAGAAGAAAAAAGAACCAAAAGCAGCAACAGGAGGAAAAAAGCCCCAAAACCAGAAAGCAGGAGAGACTATACAGAGTCCAAAAGTCAGGAATGGTGCACATCCACAAATTCGAGCCAGGCAGAAGAAGCTGACTGTGCTATAGTGAACTCAGGAAGCCAGAAGTTCTGGAAAACCTAGAGGTTCCTAGCCTTCCAAATCCACCATAACAAGTAGATGGAGAGTTGAAGTCTTTTCTCTGACATTGTGTTTTTCTTTAAGGAGCTGAGTTTGGTCCACCAATGTTTAAAGTTAGAAGTGCAATCCTCGATACCATCCCAGTCTATAGCTGCCAGTTTCCACACAATTTTGGTTTTCTCACAATGGAAGAGCAGGTGTTCAATTGTTTCAAGATCAGCTCCACAGACTTTGCATATTGGATCAATGTTTTTCATCCTCTTACTGATAGCATGGTTAACCGGGAGGGAGTTGTTGAAGCATTTCCATAGAAAATGCTTTAGTTTCCCTGCTATATTCAAAGACCACATCCTGTTTCTAGCCTGTTTCACCTCTCTGATCAAGGCACTTCCTTCAGGTATATCAAGTTTGTTCCACTTCTCATCCACCAGGACCTTGTAGACCTCAGCTACTGTTAGATTGCCTGATTTGCAGTGTGGCCAGGTGAGTTTGTCATCAAGCTGAGGGTCCATACCTTTAATGTTAAGAATGGCTGCACTTTCATCAGAAGGGAAGCTTTGTAGGACCAAGTTCACATTCCATCTTCTACCAGTTTCATCCAGGAGTTCATGAACCATAGAAATATTGTCTAGCCAGGGATTTTGGGTGCAGGGTCTGTGAGTTGGAATTGAAGGGATCCATGGATGATTCCATATGTGGATCTCTGTTCCCTTGTTCACCTTGTAGAGCACATTCTGAGAAAAGAAGTTCAAAGTTTTCCTCCAGCTGGCCCAGAGCCATGATGAGTTTGAGTGAGCTTTGGCTGAGAGCAGAGAAGAGTTGGGGTAATACTTAGCTTTCAGCACTTTGCTCACTAATAGCTCAGGGTGGTTATGAAGTCTCCACAGTTGTTTAGTGATTAAAGCTCTGTTCATTAGATGAATGTCATGGAATCCCAATCCACCTTTGTCTTTGGGCAGGGTGATGAGGTTCCATGTTTTCCAGTGTAGGCCTTTGTTGCTGTTATTCTTACTCTTCCACCAAAAATCAGCAAAGCTTTGGGCTATTTTTTCACAGGTTGCTTTTGGTAGCATGAAGCAAGACATGGCATAAATTGGTAGAGCCTCTAGAACAGCTTTCAGAAGGATTTCCTTACCTGCAAGAGATAGAAATGTGTTTTGCCATTTGGATAGCTTGCTGTGAATAGCTTGGTCAATGTAAGAGAAGGTTTCAATCTTTGATTTGCCAATCCCAAGGGGAAGGCCAAGATATTTGGAAGAGTTATGAGGTTGGATACCCATAAGGATTTGGCAAATTTGATTTTTGAGTTGTTGAGGTGTGTT
>CACSLK010031421.1:12600226-12612481 GCA_902706635.1 Striga hermonthica | reverse complement strand
TATTATTAATTTAATATATTTTGTATTATATTAGTAATTTCTATTACCGGAAAATGCCAAATTTATGAGCACATTTGCTGTAATTAAATTGTCCATGAACCTCTTCCATTTTGCTTGTGCATCTTCTGCATGAGGGGTACCACCACTCATCTATAATTGAGACCACTGTAGCATATATCCAAATATCGGTTTCCTACATTTACAAATGTACTATTTCAGCTATGTTTTCATCAAATAGAAGTGGCACATAAGTAATTGTATTTAAATATACCTCAGCAGTCTCATAGAGTAAGTCAACAAAACTGACAACATCACCATCAGCTAATTCTTGAAGTTCAGATTTCACAACAACAGAATTCTTTGAAATTAACCGGGCCCTTCGAAGTGGGCCGACCGCATCCCTATATAAGATAAAAAAAGTTATAATTTTTTAATGATCTATTATTATATATATAACTATTGAATATTATAATAATTCAAAGTAGGTTTACCTATTGCGAAAGTCCACAATATGTGGAACATTTTCGCCAGCAATTAGCCTCGTTATATCCTTTGATGAGGTTACTTGCACTTTATCTGTTTATGAAGAAATAATGTAATTTAACCACTTTTGGATAAATTGAAGACATTAAATTTTATATACCTGCCCATGCTCTCGAACGCCCTAATTGAATTATCAAAGTTCATGGATTGTCGTGGGCAAGTTTATTCTCAAAGTTCAGGAATTGGTCAACATATGTCCCCCATAGTTTGCATGGCATAATGTTTCCCCTAATTTTTAATTTAAACAAAAAATGTATTATCATAAATGTGAAAGTAATATTTACATTACAATATTATACATGAATAGTAATATGTAGGTGTAAGTTAAAATATTACTCCGGATCCATTAGTGAGAATGCAATCATGCGAGCTTATACTCCTTTGACATTCTTCAATTGAATTGGATTTATCTCGACCACCATCCCAATGACATCTAAACATGTGTTAAATATGAGAAATTATTATTTATCATGAAAATTCTAAAACAAATAATTTAAAAAAGGGAAAATGCGATTACCAAATAGCATTGATTTTTCGATCTTCTCGACATCAGTTAGTGTGATGAACCTTCGAAAGCCGAAACGGTAATTTGGAAAATCACCTTGTAGCTTATGTGTTAAGTTCTACCATATAAGATAAGCCTGCATTGGGCAATGGTGGATCTTTACATTCCAATATTACTCTCGACCTGATAGTTTCGAAGTGCATAGACAACTCCTTCTTGGAATTCATTGATGAAAGTTGGGATGTTTACTGCTCTTATTATTCCAGTAATTCGACCGCCCTGAAAAAAAAAAATCAACATAATATTGTAAATTATTGTGTAACCTGAGAAGAAAAAATTTATCATTATTTTAATATTGTCAATTATACCTCAATGTCATGAAAGACAATTTCAAGGATGTTCTTGTAGGATGAGTAGTCATTAGTCCTTTGAAAAACTCGAACCACTCTTAACTTGAGCATTGGGCTGTTAGTCCTTGTTACTTGCTTGATGTTTCCCCAGGCTTTAGCCATTTCTCTGCTTGTATGCTTGTACGTCCAAATGGAAGTGTGAGTTTTTTGTGATACGTGATGCACGATCGGATGATCATTTTAAAGGCATGGGATAATAGTTGCTAAACCATTAGATTAATTTAAAATATGAGTTTTAATAAATTCAAACTCTTGTATGATGATAAGATAAGTGCAAATTAGTTAATCTGTGGAGATATTTCGGTGTGATAGAATCAGACTCACCGTATATATCTATACTAATACATACCATGCGATTAAAAACAGATTAATATATAAATTATTTTAATTTTAATTTAAGCAAAATTTATTCAACCATTGTTTAAAAATGTTGTTTGATTAAATGACGTAAAAAAAATAAATATGGATTGAACCATTAATAAGTGATTAAAATGTTATTTGAGATATTAATTACTAATATAAATAATGGGCGATTTTAGATAATGAGTTATCCACAGATTATTGTTCCAATATTATCTCTACACCATTAATTATTATCTCTACACCATTAAATTTAAATTCAAACTGTGATTTTCTGTCAATAAAAAACTACCACATGCGATTTTAAATCATGAGTTATCCACAGATTATTGTTCAAATATTATCTCTACATCATTAATTATGAATTCAATTTGTGTTTTTGCATAACTACCACGTGCTATTTTACATCAATAGTTATCTACAGATTACATATTAATATATAAATTATTATAATATTAACTTAACCAAAATTTATTCAACCATTGTTTAAAAATGTTGTTTGATTAAATGACGTCAAAAAATAAATAAATATGGATTGAACCTTTAATAAGTGATTAAAATCTCCACAGATCGAAGTTCGAATATTATTTCTACCCCATTAATTATGAATTCAATTTGTGATTTTCCATCAATAAAAAATTACCACGTGCGATTTTAAATCAAACTATCCGCAGATTCTTATTTGTTAGGTTAGAATTGTGGCGAGATCATATTTAACCTTTTATCATTAAGATCAGCATCTATTATTATATAACACAAATTAATATAAATATTAATCAAACAAATATTTATGAATATAATCCATTATGATAATTTATTGAAAAATCACGCAATATAATCCATTTAATTTACTTGCTTCAGTAATTATTAATTCCGTAAATATTTATTTATATAATCTTATATTTGAAATATTTGTTAAAATTTGTATTAATTTGTATCCTATATCATGGCATTCTACCAATTTTAAACTAATATACAGTAGAAGTAAAAAATAAAATGTTCAAATTTTCACATTCGTGCGACATCGGAAAATAAAAATAAATATATTCAACGACATTTTATAACGGTAAAAATATAATAACACTAAAATTTCTTATAGAATACAATATTCAGCGACATGGAATGAAAATAAAATTCATAATATAAATCAGAATAATTATCAAACCCTAAATATTATAAATATCTCCTGTGCATTACTAATGTTGATGGAAAAATCCCACCATATTTGATAATATGAGTTCTTCCATGAAGCACAAGTTTCCATTTGTTGGTTATGATATCTTTATTCCCATGATTAAATTCAACGACATAGTTGTTGATTGCATACACCTTGCCTTCGTTGAGTACACCTCGAAATGCTCCCATATTTTTAGAATGTATTATGCCTTTAATGAATGCACCATGCAATATAAATTTATAAATTTTAATTAAAATATTTTTTAAAATTATATAAATTTGATATTACAAATGAAAATATTTACCTGTTCATCATGAAACAATATATGGAATGCGTTCCAGCTCTCCCGTTCGTGATGCGTTTAAATTATTCGGACTGCTCTCAAGCGCAAAAAAGGTTTGCTTGTCCTACTCACGGAATCGAGTGTATCTCAGACTGACGACATTATATTATCGATGTGTTCTGGAATTTATCTGTTTTTTTTTTCTGTACTCTTTGAATCGCGTGAACAAATAATAGGTGGTAGTGAATATGATTTTATACTAATTTGTTTGTAGCATGTTGGTATGCACCTACGAACAAAAATGGAAGATATTGTTAAGATTTTAAATTTTTTTGTGTTGACCGAAAAAAAAGTGATTGATGATAATTATTTAAATGGGAAGATATTGTTTAGATTTTAACCAAAAGTGATTGATGATAATTATGAATCCAATTCTGATAGATATTCAAACACGTGAGATGGTATATTCCATTAATTAAAACCGTGAATTATCAATTTCAAGTGAGTAATCCACACATTCCTATAATCTCTCCACACCATAAATTTTTGAATCCAAAAGATCATATTAAATTCGTGTCTTTTTATCTCTCTACACCATAAATTTTTGAATTCAAAATGTGATATTAAATTTATGTATTTTTAATTGTTTCAAGCTTTTTATAATTAGAATGTCAAAGCTATTATTTTTGTGGTCAAAACTTTCTAAAAATGATTTAACCAACAACCTTTTTATATATAGATAGATTATATATAATATATAATGTTTGGATCTTTGTATTTTGATTTTTGAATTGTAAGACTTATTATGTTATTTGTTGAATTGTTGTATTTCGAATTCTAAGATTGTTCTTGAGTTCTATTTAAGCTTGTAAAATTTTATTATTATCATTTTTTTATGTGCAATGTGTAATGTTTAAGGTGATGATTGGGGTAAATAAAAATGGATATAAGAAAATTATGTAGGCGGCTACCGGGTCGGGGCGGATCAGACACGGGTCACAGGGCGGGGCAGGTCCACCGGCCCCGAAACGGGTCAGGTCACGAGCCCGACCTGTTGGACTCGTCGCGAGTCGAGGGACAGGTCTGGTCCACTGGGCAAAAACACGGGCCAAGTCCGTAGGTACCCGGCCCAACCCGGCCCATTGCCATCTCTATTTAGTTTAGAGCTTTTTGTATATAATAGGATTTACCCTCAACAACTCCCCAAATTGGCCTAGGTTAAGAACTAATAGGATTTACCTTCAACAACTCCCCAAATTGTACTAGGATAAGAACATTTCTAATAGCATCATTTTTTTTTGTTAGGAAATACCTATCACCATGTCCAGTCCGACCACAATTCGCAGGCAGGCGCACGAGTTTCTCGTAGGCATCGCGGCCTGCGCGCACGATTGACTCGTAGCGCTCGAGTTCCTTGGCGACGCTCGCGTGCGAGCGAAATGTGCTGGGCACTCACGTCTTTGTCGAGTGACATGCAGGTGTCACACGTAGTGTACATGCAGCCTGCATCCCCCAAAGACATTGTTGTGAGGCCCACATAGCGCTCGACTCAGGCGTGCCCAACGACTCCTTACGCAGAAGACCTAAGACGCACACAAACGACCCTAGGCAAGCAACATGACACAACCGCGTGTGAGACCCGACAACACCCAGGCACCAGTGCGCACAGGAACGCACCTCCGTGCACCAACGCACCCCAGCCGCACCAAGCGACCCGACAATGACCCAAGTGACCCCCAACGACCTGAAAGCGATCCGATAGTGGTCCAACAACCCTTAGGCAATCCTATACGTGACTCGGACACCAAGAAGTGCAATGAGGCAATCGTGATGAGACGAGCACTGGAGAGACGAACCCGGCCAAGGCATGATGATCGAAAGAGATAGAGGACGCATTCAGAACTGTTCGTTCGGCCCGTAGGTCGTGTATGTCTGTATAAAGTCTACGAAAATTTTAAACTGTATGCATTGTACCCTAACCTCTAGTTTTGCTATGCTTAGAGTTAACTCGTATAGTTTGTACTTTGCGTAAATTCAAAATTGTTAACTGATCCCCAACATATATGATGCACATATCAAGTAAAAAATAAATGCTCTCCCATTTTTTTGGTTGATGTTTTAAGAGAAAAAGAGTAACAAGTCTCGACTTTCAAAAATAGAATAAAAAATTATATTTTCTACCCTTTTAATCCATTTTTATACCAAATGAAGATTCAGAACATTTCTACTAGCGAAGAGATTGTTCTCGAAGTCGTATTACAAAAGGTGGACTTGCTTAGAGGAGAGACACGTGGATTCTTACTGTGACACAACCGAAGATGGTGCCACATACCTGAGAATCGATTTCTTCTCTGCCATCGCTTTGTAGAAGAAAAAAAAAAGGTAATTTTCAAAGTCCTTTACAAATCAAAATTTGTACTATTACGTTATTTTAAAAGATGTCGATCATTACAATCGCTAGGCGAGCCTATGGGGTTAGTATTTATTCGATAAATGATTATTTATTTTATTAATTTGCGCTGGTTTTCACCCCTTACGATGTAGCAAACCAAAAGTTAAATCTTCTATGCGCTAATACAACAATTATTTGTTACTCGTTATCAGCTAATAGCAACAAGTCATAACATAACAAGGGTATTTTAGTTTGTTCAACATTCTTTCATCGGCCACGAGTCAACCATAAAATGCCCCTTTAACCGAAATTGTGAAAATTCAGGTACAAGATAGTTTCGAAGGCTATAAAGACAACTATTACAACATGCCTTCCAATAAAACCAAGTGAATCTAAAACACTGATAAAATATTACATAATAGTATGACACAATTAGGCAGAGTTTTTTTATATACCACGTGTCTGCCAAAAGTGCATCCAAACAACTCTAAAAGAAAAAGGAAAATCATAAACGCATGTGCTTGCTTAATGTGCACCCAAAAACTTTTAAATAGACAGTGAAGGTCCATACGAACAGATTTTGGGCCTTATGCAGGGTATCGAAGTCGATACTCAGTCCAATCAGCTGTGAAGATAGTGGTTTCAAAATCCAAAAAAGTCCAAGATAGAAACAACAAAAAGACTTGTCCAAACAGTACATCCAACAATAAACCTACGCAAGTATAAAAAAGAAAAAAATAAAGTTCACACAACGAGGAATGCGAATAAAACCCCCCTTTGAGCTAGCAGAGAAAAAAAGGACGAGGGCGGACAACTCAAGTATATAACCAAAAATTGGGAGAATCCCCTGAATTAAAGAAAAAAAAAGACGATAAAAGGTTTTGCAAACTAAAAATTAATGGCGTCGGATGGGAAAAAAGAGTACATTACCTTGTAAAATTGATTATGAATTTTAGCAAACATAGCTTGTTGAGCGAAAAGAGTTTCATCGGAAACAATTGCATTTCGAGCATTTCAAATATGATAGATGTTGCAGCATAATGAGATAAAGGTCATTTGATAGCACTATAGATAAAGGTCATAGATTGTTCGAAATTCAGCCATCGGCGAACTAAATCCCAAACCACTTTTGTGACAGGACAAAATGACAAACAAATTCTTCATTAAGGAGGCATACATGTTTGTTCCATATCTAAGAAAGAGAGGTTATCCAAAGTGGCCAATCTATCTTGAACACCAAGCCAAGTGCAAAAGAAAAAATTTGTTCGTATACTTCCAAATGGCTAACTTCATGAGATTTTTTTCTCCTTCATTGCAAAACAAGTTATACAATAACAAGCAATTTATACCCTTCAGTAAGAAGCAATTGTTCCAAGTTTGGATTACCTCTTCATGTTTACCTAGATAAGAGACCAGTTCTCTGATTTGACAATTTTTTTTATATATATATATATATATATATATAAAACATCCCAGAGAGGGATGGGGGGTTGAGGCTGCACCCCCGACCTGTGAATATAATGACATATTTGTTTCATTAAAGGAGATGCATCTTAGAGATCATAGCGTATTTTGAAATTCAACCATTAGTGGACTAAATCCAAACCACTTTTGTGCAAGGACACTTAAAGAACAAATGAGCATCAAATTTTTCATTAAGGAGGCATAACTTACATTGGTTTGTAGCTTAGAAATAGAGGTTATTCAAGGAGGCCAATCTATCTTGAACACAAAGCCAAGTGAAAAAGGAAATTTTGGAAGAATAAAGATCTTTAAAATGACAGACTTACAAAGATTTTTTTCTCCTTTATTTGGAAATAACTTATACAATAACGAGCAATTTAGACACTTTAGCGAGAAATAATTGTTAAAAGATTGGATTACATCTTCATAATTACCAATAGAAGTGACAAGAAGGCATGTGATTTCACAAATTCATTTCATTAAAGGGAATGCATCTTGTTTTGGGTTCTAGTCTCAAAAGAAATGGTTTTTAATGTAATAAGCATGAAACCCTTTACTCCAAAGGGAATCTATTTTACGATGAGTATTCCTAAGTACTTTTGAAAGTAAAGATTTATTCCGAGCATTTAGATCTAAGAGGCCTAAACCCCTTTAATAAAAAGGTATGCAAGTATTTTTCCAAAAACTAAGAGGATTATTCTTACCCTAGAGAAAAACCCTGTATAATCTAGTAATTCTATCAATCACAGTATTATGAAGAAGGAATATTTGCAACCAACAACATTTCACACCATGCAACACATATTTGATTAATTGTAACCTACCTGCATAAGATATGTTGTTTGTTGTCCATTTATTAATATAGGCAGTAATGCAATCAATTAAATGTGCATAGTTTGCAATTTCAAGTTTTTGAGCTCTTAACAAGATTCCTAAATATTTAACAAGAAGTTTACTTGTTGGGAAACCTAAAATGTCATCAAGTTGGAGCCTATAAAAAACTGTTTTAAAAATATTAGATTAGGATGTATTGATGCTCAGTCCTGAAACATTTTTTAATTCCTTCATACAATCAACTTAATTGAATCTTAATGACCATTATTGAAAAGCATTAAACATATGCAAATGATAAGTGAGAGATTTTAAGTTCATTACATCTTGGATGAAACTTAAAGGAGGTGAGTGAAGCATTTATGCTCAAAAGTCTCGATAAATATTCCATACAAATTAAAAACAAAGCAAATGACATTTAGTTTCTTTATCGAAAAATTTTTTTACCGTCAAAATATCCTCGAAGTGTTCCATTTATAGAGATGTAAAAAGATGATTTCGTAGCACATTCATCAACCCACAAAGATAAAACAACGTAAAACCAAGACCAATCATATATATGCTATGTTTGGTAAAACTAGCTGATAAGCTAGCTGATAACTTATCAGTAATTTTCGAGCGTAGCTTATATCTTATGATTTAAAGCTGAAAAACTAGCTTATATGATAAAAATATTTGATAAAATTAACTGAGAAGCTAGCTGACATAAAAATTTCAACGAGCTTATTTGAAAAGATACCCAAATAAGCTTATCAAATAAGTTTGAGTTTTAAAAAAAAAACTCGTCACGAAGCCTATTTGAATACAAATAGCTTATAAGCTAACCAAATAGACTATAAGCTATCTTATTTATCTACCAAACATAGTTATAATATCAATGAGAAAAGTCAACGAGAAAAGTGCAAAAAACATGTGATTTTTTAAGGTCTACTCATTCCCGGGAATTTCTTTTTCTAGCATAATTTCTCACAATTTATTGAGCAAGAGGGTAGATGGATGTAATTATGAAAAGATATTTAAGAAGTTAAGATGTAAAACTTATATTGTTATTTATTTTTTTTTTTTCTTCTTTTTCAAACGGTCACGGTCAGTCTAGTACAGGCCCCGCTCATGCTTCGCTAATTTATTAATCCCAACAGCTACTGTATACAACGCATTTGGTTATGGCTATGGCTATTGACTGCTCGATCTAACAATGCCCCGTCCTCTCAATTTTGGGTAGACATACGGCGTCGCGAGCTCCATTTATTGAGTTGATTGACTTAACTTAGACACGATTCTGTATATCAGTTGATCTTCACGCAAAAACAGCTCAAAATCATGGCGGAGGGGTTTGAGGGGCTCAGGAGAACTTTCCGAGGTGGGAAAACGAGGGGAATCGAGTGGCGGAAGGCGCAGCTTCGAGCGGTTCTGAGATTGTTAGCCGAAAATGAAGCGCAGATTTTCGAAGCCCTGAGGCTAGATCTTGGGAAACATCCTGTTGAAGCTTATCGTGATGAGGTTTGCTTTTCCTCTCTCTCTCTCTCTCTCTCTCTCTCTCTCTCTCTCTCTCTCTCTCTCTCTCGCTCTCTCTCTCCAGATTTCTAGTAGTTTTGCTGATTTTTGGGTTTGTTTGGTTGGTCTTCTTCAAGTGAGGTTATGCTAAATTTGATTACTTTCCTTGGGCCATTAGCCATGGCAGGCATAATATCCTAATAGGGTTGCTTGATTTGACTGATTTCTGTTTCTATTTCCTTTGTCTTTTGCAGTTTGTTTTTGCAGAAAATAAATGAAGTCTGATAAATTTGTCTATTCAGTTGTGCAGTGATGTGTTCTTTTTTTTGTCCTTTCTCTACTCTTTTAACATTTTCTCACCAAACTTGATGTTATTATCAATGTTATTGTTTTGGATGCTAATATATTTTTCCCCAATTTTATACCTTTAGATTGGAGTGGTGAAGAAATCAGCAGATCATGCTCTGGTTCACATCAGCTCATGGATGGCTGTCAAAAAGGTCACTTTTGTTCTATTTTGTAGACTTTTTAAGATTTGAGATTTTTAAGATTTTCGGATTTTGGAGGAATCTTAATTGAGATTTCAAGGTTTTTTTCTTTCAAAATCCAAGCAAATCTTAAAAAGTCTTAACAAATCTTTGGAGTGAGATTTGTATTTTCTTTCAAATCCCAAGCAAATTTTTAGAAGTCTTAACAAATCCTAGTTTCAAATAAGTTAAATACCTTATAGTCTCAAATTTTGTAAGACTTTTAAAAATCTTAATGAATGCCTCGAGACTTTTAAAAGTCTTATAAAGTCTAAATTAAATACACCAAAATTTTTAAAGTCTTAAAACGTTTTTAGAAATCTCAAATGAATACACCCCTTAATTGGTGTACTTTTAATTTACCTGGGGTCCTCTGTATGATATCTTTTGGCATATTATCCATCTTTAGGTAATTGAATGCTTAGAATAATGACACTGATAGTAGTTGTGTGGGGTGGGGCTGATGAGAATGAGAGTTCCATACCTGCCTGATAGATATTGCACATGGATTTTAGGTGAAAAGATGATGTTGCTAAATATTCACTTATTTCCGAAGACAGTTAAAGTACACAACTTTGTTTAGACTTTGGTACTTTTACATTGACACTTCAGATAATTAAATAATAATGACAATATAGATAAAAAGAAATCTATTTCTAGTATAATTGGTAATTGCAGGTTTCCTTCATTGAATATGACACACAGCTCCCATCCATTGCTGATTTCTAGTTCAGTTATCCTGATGATTCACAGTTGACAAATTATCTCTTTCTTCCATGTATATTTGCTTAGAGAGATGGCCCACATTTTCTGTTCTGTTTCCTTTTTCTTAGCATAGCTATCTAGTGAGTGGCCAATACATATAAAATTGGGATGATCAATCAAAATTCAGAAATGAAATTGATAATAACAATTAACTATTACAACTTTAGATTAGTTATTTCACTACCTGAGCCTCAATATGTGACCGAATAATTCTTCACATGGAATAGCTTCATTATTTACCATCAATGATTGTAACTTGCTGGATGTTTTTCCAAGTTGTGGCCGGAAGACGTGTCTGCTGATGAAGTTCTCTCCTTCTTGATTTTAGATAATTATTATTATTATTATTATTATTATTATTATTATTATTATTATTATTATTATTATTATTATTATTATTATTATTATTATTATTATTATTTTCTCAAGATTTAAAAAAAAAAAAAGTGTTACTATAAAGAAAAAGAAAGACAATTTCAATATTCAGACAATGTAGTTTTGAAAAGAATGACTTATCCAGGCCCAACTACCTCTACTTCTGTTTCCATCAAAAGCACAAGTATTGCCAGAACCACTGGGTATTGTACTCATATTTGGATCCTGGAATTTCCCCATCAGTAAGTTCCCTTAATTCTTGGTTGTCATTGCCTTACTTGTCTGGCCATTTTGGTCATGTGTGGCTTAATAATAGATAGCACTGTGTACTCTCTTTAAAAACAATAGGAGTTATTTATGGTAAAACTTTCCTTTTGATTACAACAAAGGTATATTTCCAAATACCATCCTCAAGGTTAGCCTATTAACCTAACTAGTACTAATACCCATGTACAACATGGGTGTTGAGTTAATGAATATATGTATAAAGTTATTTATGTCTAATACCAAACCTAGCTCCCAGATCAAAAATAATATAAAAACAACATCACGAAGCATAGATTTTTGCCATGTTAGCATCCGAAGCGTGAGAATCTGCCACCTAGGCTCAACACGTTTTGAATTAATATATAGGGAGGAAGCGTGAGAATCTGCCACCTAGGCTCAACACGTTTTGAATTAATATATAGGGAGGGATTGCAGAAAACATTGTTCTCTGAAAACTTACACACAGTTACAAATGTATTTTGGCAGATATTTCTATATTTTACCAACTGCATCCTATGGGTGGGGCAGTTTGTTCAGGAAATACAAACCGCAAGGAATATGAATAATTTAAGAAGATAGCTTGATTGATTGTCATTTGCTTATTTTCAAATTAAGTTAAACATTGCTTTATTTTTTATTTTTTTTTGCAACTATCCATGAAATGACAAAAAGGCAGAGTTATATGCTTATTTTTTTCTTTTTTAGAAGGATAAACTTAAAATTCTTTTGGAAGTAGTGTGATAACTGTGTTTGAAATGAAGCTCCACTGATGTCTAAGAAGCAAGCCCTATCATCTTATTCCAGGTCTCACACTTGATCCCTTAATTGGGGCAATTTCTGCTGGAAACACTGTGGTCTTAAA
>CACSLK010031421.1:12467698-12478606 GCA_902706635.1 Striga hermonthica | reverse complement strand
TGCTCGTTATCCTGATTTCCAGTTCTGATTAGTATTATGTATTTTCGATTTCTAGTTTATAGTCGAGTCGGACTTATATTTAGTTTTGGAATTTCCGAGGACGAAAATATTTTAAGGAGGATAGATTGTAACGCCCAGATTTTTATTTACTATTTATGGAGCTCGACTATATTTCCATAAATATTAAAATTCTAAATTTGATGCATTTATTATATTTATTTGCATTAAATTAAATAATTAGAATTAAAGTCTAAGCCATGAATAATTCTTCTAATCTTTACTTAAGTGATCCGAAGCCGAAAAATTCAATTATTCGAGCTTAATTAATTTTGAGCGAATCCAATAATTTTAGTCGACCATTTTAATTCGAATAGTCGAATTAATTCCCAAGACCAAACGATATTTTAATATCGAGCCATCGTAGTATTTTAATTCTGGGCCCATTATTAGTAATTATTTCGACCGACTAATTTAATTAGTCCTAGTTCGATTTATATTATTTAGCAAGCCCGAGCATTTAATTTCCTAATTCATATTCGAGTTAATCGAGCCCAAGTAGTATTTTAAATAATCAAGCCCGGGTGTTAGGATTCTACTAGCCCGACTTTATTAATTTTATGGCCCGATTCTTTAGCCCGGTTTTTAGGCCCAACAAGGAGAAAACCCTAATCCCTCCCTCCTTCTATAAATAGCTCTTGTCCCCCTTTTCCCAACAAGAAAACCCTAGCCTCCCTAACACTATTCATCATCATCAACCTCCCATCTTCAAGCTCCTACCATCAAACACCTTCATTTTTAAAGATCTAGCTTAAATATACACATCATGACATAGAATATATCAAGATCCATGGCTTAAGCTCCACCATCTTCATTTTCTGACCAAAACCCGGCCGAAATCCGGCAAGATTCCGGCGAAAACCCCCAGCTCTTTCTCCTCCGCCACCAGCTCCATTTCCGCCGGCAACACTTCACGAGCCCCTGTTTTTCGGCCAGCCGCGCCGGCGACGAACATACCAGCTCGTTTTCAGGTCGTCAAGCTTCCAACTGAGCCAAATCACGACCGCCTGCTCAGCGCCAAGCTCGTTCGCAGATCCGCAGCTCCTCCCCGACTTCAGCTCGAGCTCCACCTCTCCGTCACGACCTCCGACGACCCAAGTTCTTGCGACGACCAGCTGCGCGACCTTCCACCAGTGAGCAGTTCCAGTACCTCTGCGTCGAACCAGCTCTGACAAGCACCTTTCCTAGCTCGTTCCCGTCACATCCAAGGCCAGCCAGCCGTTTCGACGGCTTCACGTCACCAGGCTCGCAGCCACAGTTCACGGCCAGGCACCAGCTTATCCGGCGACTGCAACTTTCACGTCCAGCACCTCGGACAGCAACCCAACAGCTCCTTGTCTAGTTGCAGCAGCCCTCAGCCCCAAGATCCGGCCCAACCTCTTAAATCCGGTCCGATTTGTTTTTTGGACTCTTGTTCTTACCCGATCTATTTTCGGTCCTCCCGATCCGAGTCGTTTTAAGGTATAATAACTAGATCTCGATTTTGATGGCTTAGACATAATATTTGAATTGATATAAAAGAATAAATTTGGTGGTTTGAGCGATTTTGAATAAATCGGGATTTTCGGGCTTAAAGCGAATATGTTCGACTTTTGAAACATAAGTGATAAAATGATTATTTAAATTTGATAAATCATAATTATTTGTCTTGAGGCTTAGGTAAAAATTTGAGATTTTTCGGACGTCGTTTGATAGGTAAATGAGCCGGTCAAATGCGTTGACCGGTCGTAGCGATCTTTAGTTGACTGAGTTAGGAGTTGACTTTTTACTTGAGATGTTGACCATAGACTATATATATATATTGAGGATGTTATGTTTTAATTTTCGTAAATTTTGGATGTTGTTTGACTTAGTTATAAAAATCAAGACTTTAGATATTAATGTCGTATAAATAAAATAATAGTTTGACTGAGACTTTAGCTGCAGTTGTGGATTATAGATTTATTATAAATCACATAGAATATATATATATTAATTATCGGCTATAAATGAGTTAGGATTTTTAGAAATCAAAACCCTAGTCTTATCCGGTTCCGATAACCGGGTATTTTTCCAGATCCGATTATAATTGTCGGAACCCTAGTACCGTCTAGATAATTTTTAATCGTCGTATCGTAATTCGTTATGCGTATCGCCGTCTCGTGCCCGTGACCGTCTCTCGTCCGACCGTTGGAGCCGAACCGTCGAGTGCGTGCCCGTGCACCGAGTCCGAGTCAACCCCCGAGTGCGTGCCCGTGCACCGAGTCCATCCGACTTGCCGTCTACGCGTCGTTCCGTTAGCCGTGGTCCAAGCACGCCCCCGCGTCAGTGACCGTGGCACCGTTTCAAACCCGTGCATCGACTAAGCCGTGTCAGTCGAGTTCGTGCCGGCCCGAGTTGCCACGCCGAACCCGGACCACGGTCAAACCGAGCTGCACATAGTCAAGCGAATGACCGACCGACTCCGAGTGAGCCGTCGGTCCAGTTCAGTCGAACTGGTCCGGTCAGCCGGACTGTTCGAAATATATTTCAGATAGAATGTCAGATAAATTTCAGATACAGTCAGATTAAGATTTCAGATAAAGTTAAGAATTTCAGATAGATTTAAGATTCAGATATAGTTTAGATTTCAGTCAGATTAGATTAAGTCAGATTCTAGTCCCAGACATACAAATATTTCAGAGAACTCTAGAATGCCTCAACGACGATAATATTTTCAAAATCAGCTCGTAAATCCCAAAATGATTTTTAAAGCCGAGTGAGGGAACCTAGATATATAAGATATTAAAGATTTAAGTTTTATTCTGAGCCTAGTACTTAGAATATTTATCTCAATATATTTTGTAGCTTGAGGAGAGTCGAGCCTCCATCAGCTACCCATTTCAGATATATTCAGCATTCGCTTTCGCCAGTTTCCAGGTGGGGACAATGTACTGTGTATTTCATCGCTTTTAATAATTTACCATGTCTGAGATCTATATGTGATTAAATTGAAGGACCGAGACGGATGAGTGATCCCGTCTTGGTCAAGATATCAGATTTCAGTTATGACTTAGATGAGTGGGCGAGGCCTAGCCTAAGTCCAGCGTCCAGATGAGTGGTCGAGGCCCAACCTGGATTTCTGTGGGAGGGGACCCCCAGAGTGTGCACATGAGTACCGGTTTACCGTTAGTCCCATAGTCAGACCAGGTTATTCATATATATGTTGATTCCATAGTTTATTAGTAATTGTGCTGAGTAATCAGTGCCGGTTCCGGCGGAGCACCGTTGATTCCTTTGTGCTCACGCCTCCCCACTACCCTATTTTTCAGGTGATGGAGTCCCGCGTGGAGCGTGAGCAGTTATGTGGTGTGGGTCCAGTTTCAGGACATTTTTGTGAAAACATGTCATATAGTATTTGAACATGTTTAAATTATCTATGTTTAAATTATGCTTGTGTGCTTTCTGAACTTGTACTTGCTTCCGCATGTTAGACTTGTGTTTCAGATGTCAGATTTCAGACTATTATTTCAGATGTTAGATTATGTGAGATTTTCAGAATATGCATGTTTTAGCCGGTATTATTCATGGCCTTAATTCTAGAATGATTATACTTGGTCGCATGCATGATAGATTATAGTGATAAAGATATAAGATTAAAGTTGAGTAGCATCCCGTGTTTTTAAAGTTAAAGTATTTTCGAAAAAAAAAATAATATGAGTTTTCGAAAATTAAATAGTGCTTTCCTTTTTTTAGGCGCTGGCCCTCACTTGGGCTGGCCTGAAGGCGCTCCTCCGGGAGAAGTATTACCCGGCCCACTACAGAGAGAGGATGGAGAGGCAGTTCTTAGCACTGGAGCAGGGTGCTAGGACTGTCGATGAGTATGAGAGGAACTTCACTCGCCTCGGCTTCTTCGTGCCGTACCTGATTGATACGGAGGAGACGAGGGCGAGGCGCTTCAAGGGCGGTCTTCGCGGGGAGATTCGCCACCATCTCGATGGCCTTGGTGCCCTGACTTATGCTGAGACCGTTTCTAGGGCTCAGCAGATTGATGAGAGTCTCCAACTGGAGGCCATTCGTACTCGCACTGCCGCCCGCCAGCCAGCTCATCAGCCACCAGCACAGCAGCCTGCACTGCCGCCACCACAGCAGGCCCCACTTCAGCCAGCGCAGCGCCAGAACAAGAGGAGAGGCAGAGGCCGCCAGGACAGGAGGGTCAGACCGAGGGGCCCAGCCCCAGCTCCGCCCGCTCAGCCACTTCAGCAGGTTGTACCAGCCTGTGCTACATGTGGACGCCACCATCCTGGTGAGTGTCTTGCTGGGCGAGGCATCTGCTTCCATTGCCGGAGGCCAGGACACCGGAGGGAGGATTGCCCAGACAGAGTTCAGCATCAGCAGGGTCAGCGTCAGCCAGCCCCGAACCAGCCACGTGGAGCACCAGCACGCGTCTACGCACTTGACCAGGCACAGGCCGCCGAGCAGCCAGGTACCATGTCTGGGATGATTTCTTTGTGTGATGTGCCTATCTTTGCATTATTCGACACTGGGGCGACACATTCGTTCGTCTCGGCCAAGTGTCTAGAGGCCATAGGGGTCCGAGGAGTGAGTGCCGTCGACCCCCTCGAGATCAGCCTAGCTTCGGGGAGGAAGATAGTTACGAGCTCCTTGGCCGAGGATCTTAGTATGAGTATTGGTGGCAGAACTTTAGAGGTGGATGCGTTCGTGATCGAGATGAGGGACTTTGACCTCATTCTCGGCATGGATTGGTTGGAGAGATATCAGGCAGACATTCGATGTCGTGATAGAGAGGTGACACTACACTTAGCCGAGGGAGATCGTATCACGTTCTTCGGGACGAAGACGATGACCCTACCCCGAGTCATTTCGATGGCGAAGGCGACTAAGTGTTTGCAGAGAGGGAATTGCCAGGGATAGCTGGTGAGCATAGTCGGGAAACCTTCGTAGGAGCGGATGCCCGGAGATGTACCC
The DNA here is from genome assembly GCA_902706635.1 of Striga hermonthica. NCBI lineage: Eukaryota > Viridiplantae > Streptophyta > Magnoliopsida > Lamiales > Orobanchaceae > Striga > Striga hermonthica. The sequence continues at coordinate 12,473,602 of CACSLK010031421.1, read as the reverse complement.
ATTGTGCGTGATTTCGTGGACGTCTTCCCAGATCAACTACCGGGAGGACCACCTAGTCGTCAGGTGGAGTTCACGATCGACCTGGTGCCTGGAGCCGGGCCAGTGTCGAAAGCGCCGTATCGTATGGCGCCGAAGGAGCTTCAGGAGTTGAAGGCTCAGATCCAAGAGCTATTGAGTCTCGGTTTCATCCGACCGAGCGTCTCTCCGTGGGGAGCACCTGTCCTTTTCGTGAAGAAGAAGGACGGGACTTTGCGTATGTGCATCGATTACCGGGACTTGAACCAGTTGACGGTGAAGAACAAGTATCCACTCCCCAGGATCGAGGATTTGTTTGACCAGCTGAGGGGCGCCCGTGTATCTTCTCGGATAGACCTGCGATCGGGCTACCACCAGCTGAAGATCAAGGACTCTGACGTGGCTAAGACCGCGTTTCGTACTCGATACGGTCACTATGAGTTTTTCGTGATGCCGTTCGACTTGACCAATGCGCCGGCGGTGTTCATGGATCTCATGAACCGTGTATTCCACCCATTCTTGGACCAGTTAGTCATCGTCTTCATAGATGACATTTTGGTCTACTCGAGGAGCACAGCCCAGCACGAGGAGCATTTGAGGATTGTGTTGGAGACTCTTAGGCGGGAGAAACTGTACGCCAAGTTCTCGAAGTGCGAGTTTTGGCTCGATCGAGTGGCGTTCCTCGGTCACATCGTTACGGCCGAGGGCATTGAGGTCTATCCCGGGAAGATCGAGGCAGTGAGGAACTGGGCAGCACCGAGGTCTGTTACCGAGATACGGAGTTTTCTCGGGTTAGCAGGCTACTACAGGAGGTTCATCGAGGGGTTTTCGAAGATAGCCCTACCCTTGACACGTTTGACGAGGAAAGGGACGAAGTTTGAGTGGAGTCGTCGCTGTGAGTCGAGCTTTCAGGAGCTCAAGGAGAGGTTGACTACAGCGCCCGTGCTGACTATACCGGACCCTACACGGAGTTTCACTATCTACAGTGATGCTTCAAAGCAGGGACTTGGGTGCGTGCTGATGCAGGAGGGCAAGGTTGTCGCAAGGAGGGACGAGTCACTCTCTCGGCTCATGGAGAGATGGCGACTTTCACGATGAACAATGCCCAGGAAGCTCCACCCAAAGTTGGCCAATGCTCATTCATGGAGGACATCGACAATGAGGTACATTACAATCTTGTAGGTGTCGGAAATCGACTTGGAAAAACCATTTGTTCTAAAATTTCTAATTATAATTGTGTCGAGAATAAAATGAAGGAAATGAAGTCAGAGGTGGATGAGAAAATTGGAGTTGGTGTGAAAGTTGAGAAGTTGAAAAATGATGTTAAGAATGGTAATGGTGTGAAATCGAGCAAAAATGAGGTGAAAAAGAAGCATAGGAATGGAGAGGGAAAACCGGGAGGTAGCCCACCGAGTTTGAAAGATGAAGCGAGTATCGGGGTTTGGAAGTTTACGAAAAAAGGGATAAAATTGAGAAGGAGGATGGTTGGAAAAAGAAGCAACCGGTGTCTCCGAGGAGTAGGTGGGCACATGTGTTTGGTGACGAGCTCGAGAATAAGGTTGGAGGAGCTCGTCAAGCCATGCCCGGTTGACCTATGAATTGACGGGAAAGTCGAGCTCACGACTTTAAACCGAGCGCTTCGTGGGAGGCAACCCACATTTTTGTTTATTTATTTTTCTCTTCTTTTCCTTTTAATATATATAAAAAAAATATCGAGAGCTCGTGCCGACCTTCTCGGCAGTACCGGCTTGTTAGAGCCGAGCCAAAAAAAAATGAGCGAAATCAAGTATATATGTGTTTTTGAGTGAAGTTGAAAATTTAGGCGAAAAAGTCCGAAATTTAGATAAGTGTGGACGGAGACATGGCCTACAGCTCGCGACCCCGCACCAAGAGCCGCGCCCTCGCACGCCACACTCGCGCGCTCGCAGGCCAATCCGCGAGCTCGCGCGCGCCCATGACCGAAACGCCAGCAGCGCCCCTTCCACGCAGCGAAATACGCAGCGCGCGCGCGACAGCACTTCTCGATCACGCGGTGACTTCCGCGACCTCGCGAGCATGCCCGCGACCACGCGACACCGAAGTGCCCCATCTTCAGCAGGCTCCCTCCCGCCAGGCGAAAGATTCCGCGGCCTCGCGAGCCCGTTCGCGCCCAGCCCTCACTCCTCGCCAACTGGCCCGTGCCCTCAGCAGCCCAACCCAGCCCGTGTCTACAACAGCTAGCCAGCCCCAAGGCCCATACCTGGCCCGCACCCCAGCCCACCCTGCACCACCGCTAGCCGCCGGCAGCCACCGTCCGCCGCCGTGCACCGCCGCCGGCTGCCATATTTTTCGACCAACTTGCTCCGATCAAGATAAATTTTATATCAATGCGAAGCTCTCGTCGACGCCAACAACATATCCGAATCTCAAAGAAAAATTCCAGCGAGAAGACTTCCGATTTTCCAGCGAAAGCTCGTAGATCTACAAATCTCTTCATCCTTCAAATCCAAATTGTCGGCGACTCACATGGGCCCACCGAAATCCGAAGGCACCCCCGGACTCGTCCCGCCGGACCGCACATTTTTCAGGCCACCGTCATCGGATCCGGCAAACTTATTCGGCGACCACTTTTTCCGGTGATCGAGCACCCACCGAGTTTTCGGTTAGTATTTTTGAGCTTTTCTTGTCATATACCATCGATTCCTTTCGTTTGGTACCTTTTCCAGCGACAGGAACTCCGATTTTTCTATACTTCTCTATTTACGAACTCCGGCGACTGTTTTTCTCGAAATTTTCCAAGGTCCAACGTCTCGATTTCGATTTGTATTTCCGTCTTTCATTATATTCGTTGTGCTTGGATTACTACTCTTGCCGGAGTAGTCGTATTGAGATATTTGTGTTAGACTTGTGTGCTTAGGCACGTCTTGCCGGGCGTGCCACATATTTGTGTTTTTGCCAGGAGTTTGAGTTTGTAGGTACCTACTTACGACAAACGCCAGTAATCGAGTATTGCGTTGCATACAATTCATGGCAAATATCGACAAGGACCTAGAGGCCCGATTTTTGAGCTTTCACGTGTACGTGTGTCTACGTCGAGTTTATGCATGCATGGTTCCCATCTCTCCGAGACACACACGTATGGCCTCTCTCGTTTCATGTGTTCAATGCTCAATCGTTCGGATGGCTTCGTTTCGAGCTCGATGACCTTCGGTTGACCTCCTCTATTCCCTCAGGATGACCATTATTGGACACACGGTGGTGACAACCACCGTGTCGAGTACGCATTTTCTTTTCTTATTTTCTCATTCTTTCTTTGCTTTTTGTGTGTCTTTGTGTTATTTTGTCTCGTTTCTTTGATCTTTGTGTCTCGTTTTCGATTTTATCGCATGAACTTACATAATTATGTGCTTTCTCCTATGCTTTTTGGGTCAAGCAATGAGGACATTGCTTTGTTTTAAGTGTGGGGGAGGGATTTTCGTGATTATGCATGTTCGGGTGATGTTCTTTTCGTTTTTGTGCCTTATTTTTCGTATTTGTTGTGTTTTGGACTGGTTTTATTTGAGTTTTTGTGTGTTTGTGTCATCTTTCCCGCATGAAACTTGATGTTTGTTCGAGAGTCAAGATAGCTAAGTGGTGAGTCGAGATTATTGATTGGTTTCACTATTAGCGTTCATGCTTGATGTACTTGATGAATTTGACGGTTACCTTTAATTGATTGATGATTCCTTGACATTGGAACTCGCATGTGGATTAACGAAATTGTTTTGTCCTTTGTTTGTTCTCGATTGGTTGTCTTGAGGCATGCTTTCCGTACGTTCGATTATCGTTGTAAACGTGTTATCTATACACTTGTGGTACATTTCGATTGAGTTGAGATGATTATCTATTGTAATTGTGATGTATCTGTTTAGTATAGATTTGATGGACAAGGGATAACCGAGCTATCCAACTCGGGTCGATCTCGAAGGAAGGCTATTTGGAGCTTTATCTACTAAATGATCGTCCAAATCACAAAAAGGGAAAATAAAATCCTAAACATTCTAAGCAATTGATTGGATGGTTGATTAATCACTAAACGAGCACTTAAAAACGAGCAAATAACTAGAAGCAAGATTAAATCGCGAGCAATTAGCAAACTAGATCACCGGAGTCTCATGCCATGACCATATTGGGATGATAATCAATCGACAAACGGAATAAACGAGCTACGAGCATTAGATTGCTAACCCTAGTCGTCTAACCGAGATCAACAAGCAATTAACGACTCTATCTACTCAAGCAAGCAATCAAGTTCAAGAATTTCCACCATCATCAATCAAATCCAAATTTACTCTAATGAACATTATAAGTAAAATCGGAGCAAAAACCGAAGTAAAGAGCCTTAAAAATAAATACTCAATCTCCCATTGCGTAGACGATGAAAAATGGAGTCAAAAGCTCGAAACTTGAACGAAACTGAAGTCGCCGGAAAATCTCCCAGAAAATAGCATAAACTCCTAATCTAGAGAGCAAAAATAAACATAAGCTAATTTCCCAAAGTGGGAAAAGTGAAAAATGAGAGAATGATCTCCAAAATGCAACGGAACAAAAATATTTATAGTCCCACTCAAAACACACACTAAAACATGCACACTTAATGAGACACTCTCGATGTCTCCTCAGAATCCGTGAGCTCGCAAGCGAGGGTATGCACGCGGGGGCACTGTAGATGCACTCTCGAGTTCGCAGCAACATCCGCGAGTGCGCGGGCGCAGACGGGCGTGAAGTTCATGCACTCTCGATGGCGCTACATTTTCCGCGAGGTCGCGGGCGTGAGCTTGGAAGCATGCGTGTGCGGGCGAGCGGCGTGTAGTACTCTCGATCTCGCGGAAATTTCCGCGTGGGCGCGAGCGGCATAGGCTAGGCACTCTCGAGCTCGCCGGATGTTCTACGAGATCGCGAGTTGGGGCGCTTGCGCGATCGGCTGCTGCTGCGCGTTGGCGAGGCACGGACGTGTGCGGGAAGTGTGTTCAGGCGCGCGGGCGCAGACGGGCGCGAGCGCGCGGGCAGGTCAGGGCACGTCCGAGTTTGATTAAGGACTCGACATACTCGACCGGAAATGGTTCGCACGAATGACTCGAAAATGCTCGTCTCTTGGGATTTGTTATGACTCGTCTTTAACCCTCTGGAAAATCCTGAAAATATACCAAGAGCACGGAAAAGTACGCCAAAATATAAAATGAAGCGAAAAACACAAAAACACTCGAAAAACGATAAAATGGACCCGTCGACACTAAAACAAACCTAAAACCGACTCAAACTCACATATAAACACATAAAAATAAGCGCAAAAACATAACAAACAACTCTCCCACACTTAGCTTTTTGCTTGTCCTCAAGCAAACAAAATAACAAATAGCTCGAAGAGATAAATCGAACGGTCCAAGATTAACGAACATGCAAAATGAAACTCTCATTATCATCCGGTTATCCCAAAATCAAAATCTGATCCGAGACACTGTCCCCACATAATGAATAAAATGAAACAAAAGCTCATCCCAAGTCATTCCACAAATGATCGCTCGAGTCAAACCCCCTCATTCACATATACGTGCAAAAATCATAAATGATCTACAAAACATGAAATAATAAGCATGAGATCAATAGGCCAACTCCCCGATTTTCTTTTTTTTCTCTCTTTTTTTTATTTATTTATATTTTTTATTATTTTTTTAATGAGCCACTTTTTCCAAATGAGAGCCGTTTAGGACGATTATTACCTAGGTTTAACCTCGGGGGTTATCCCCGAGTCTCCTAGGCCGGTTTCCCGTGCTCATTGACCCGATCTATCTAGGAGATTAACCGAGCCAAGAGGAGCCTAATCCCGTCGACTCTCACGAACTCATTTCGTGAGCTTCTTTTTCCAAACGA
>CACSLK010031421.1:12405341-12416920 GCA_902706635.1 Striga hermonthica | reverse complement strand
ATTTAGAAATTGTTAAATTATAAATTATAACTAATTATCTTCGGTAATAAATTTTAAAATACAAAATAAATTTTGACTTAAATTTGAAATTCATAAATACCAATTTAAATACCAAATTGAACGAAAAAAATCGGATTCTGTTAGAGCAATTCATTGAGACCGATTAATTCAGTATGATTTGACCGAATTTTATGACAAAAGATTGTTTGACACTTTTCTCAGAGTTATATGATTCGTTTGAATATTATAGTAGGAAAAGCGTTCTAACAAAATAGTAATAAATTCTAATTTATAATAGTATTAATCTATACCATAATAATTTCTAACTTCTAACATAGTAGTACTAAATATTATTTCATAAGGCTATCAATTCTAAATCATACCATAATAATATCCAACTTCGAACATAATAGCAATAAATTATAATTTATAACATAATCAATTTTAATCTAGAATACAATAATTTCTAAACTCTAACAAAGTAGCAATAAATTCTAATTCATAAGACAATCAATTCTAATCTATAATACAATAATTTCTAACATAATGACAATCACAAACATAATATATCCTAAACCCTAAACCCTAACCACTAAACCCTCAACCCTAACCCCTAAACCCTAAACCCCTAAACCCTAAACCCCTAAACCCCTAAACCCTAAACCTTAAACCCTAAACCCTAACCACTAAACCCTCAACCCTAACCCCTAAACCCCTAAACCCCTAAATCCTAAACCCCTAAACCCTAAACCCTAAACCCCTAAACCCTAAACCTTAATTTAAGGTTATGTTTGTTATGCACTTGTTGAGGATAAAATGAACTAACAACATATGCAGTTAAAAAAATGATATTAGTATAATTAGTATAAGTTATATTATTATAAATCAGATATGATACTTGTTTGAAAAAATATATTAGTATAAATTATTATGTTATATATTAGAATTGATTTTCTTAAAATTTATTACTAATATGTTAGAAGTTAGAAATTATTGTATTATAGATTAGAATTTATTGTCTTATGAATTAGAATTTATTGCTATTTTGTTAGAGGTTAGAAATTATTGTATTATAGATTAAAACTGATTATGTTATAAATTATAATTTATTACTATTATGTTAGAAGTTGGATATTATTATGGTATGATTTAGAATTGATAGCCTTATGAAATAATATTTAGTACTACTATGTTAGAAGTTAGAAATTATTATGGTATAGATTATTACTATTATAAATTAGAATTTATTACTATTTTGTTAAAACGCTTTTCCTACTATAATATTCACACGAATCATATAACTCTGAGAAAAGTGTCAAACAATCTCTTGTCACAAAATTCGGTAAAATCATATTGAATTAATCGGTCTCAATAAATTACTCTAACAAAATCTGATATTTTTCGTTCAATTTGTTATTTAAATTGGTATTTATTTAAGTCAAAATATTATTTTGTATTTTAAAATTTATTACCGAGTTGAAAAGGAGCGGATTTAAGAAAAAAAATAGAACTGTAATTTTTAATAGCATCACTCATTAGTATTTTATTAGAGATAATTAATATTATGTTATATAAAATAATAATTAATGAGTTCTAACATAATAATAATAAAATTCTATAAGTTAATTAGTTATAATTTACACTTTAACAATTTCTAAATTTTAACTATGAGATATTAAATTCTAATTTATAACATAAATCTAAATTCTAATATAATGTATATAATTAAAAATTTGATATATATATATATATATATAAAAAAAAATGGCCGGCCGGCCGGAAAAACCGGCCGTGCATGGGCCGGCCAACCGGAAAAACCGGCCGTGCATGGGCCGGCCTACCGGCAAAACCGGCCGTGCATGGGCCGGCCTACCGGCAAAACCGGCTGTGCATGGGCCGGCCTACCGGGAAAAAGAAGGCCGGCACGGCTACGGCCGGCATTCAAGGCCGGCCAGCCCAAAAAAAAAAAATTTATTTTTATATTAAAAAGGGTAAAACTGTCTTTTTGGGGGGCGGTAATAATTAAAAAGGGGGCGGTATTTAACAACACCCTAAATTTAAGGGGTTTCTAAACTTTTTGTTTGTACTAGTAAACTGCTCGAATGATTTTCGCGGAGTAAGTTTGTAAAATAAATTAATTTATTTATTAAACATATCATTGTATAAATGAAATAAAATATAGAAAAAATGAACTCATATGTGATTTTTTTATTTAGAATTAACATAATGATGTCCTCATATAAAAATAGTGAAATAACGTTTTACAAACCCCAACAAAAATATATATAAAAAAAACTTCCTAATAAAAAAAACACAAAAATTTTCTTTTATTTTAGTTTTAACGTTCTCATAAGAACATTCATAGTCGTTGGAGTCCAATACATCAATACTATTGCAAAATTCCTCTTAATTAATTTGGTAAAACGTCAATTTTATTCAAACACTTAAGAAACTTTTTGACCCAACATATAGTCAAACTTCATGATCGTATGATCTTTATAACAAGGTACTTCTACTAACAAAGGATAAATATCTCTATGAAATAACTAACGGTGTCACTAAAATTGTTGATATTTTTTATCACTGTATAAAGTATAAACTACTACATTCCTCTATCTCTAGATATATTGGTGTCTACCCCATTGATGCATCGCCCCACGAGGTGAGAATGAATTTTTTCTCCAAATAAAAGTTGACTTTCTAAAATCTTAGTTACATGTACTTCTCTCGAGGTGCTAAATTATTTTTTGAAATCATCATACATTACCGGGTAAATAATAATTTGCAACCTATACTATACGCGAATTTGGAGTTTGCAATGTAAAAAATTTTTTGTACTAAATTGCAACCTTTAATACACTATATCGCAACCTCGGGCCATCAGCAGCCCATTTTCCACAGAAAACCGAGCGTGTGTAACACGTGCACCAAATTTAAGGTCAAAAATGTCTTTTGATATCTCTTTCTCCTCCCTCTTTCATCCTCTTCCTCGTGTTATCATCCTCTTTCAGCCTAGAAGATTTCACAGCATTGGCAGACACAGAGAAAATGCCTTCACTAAATATGTGTTGGATCTTGAGATTGAGAAGACAAAAAAGTTTCCTTTTAACAACAAAATCATCAACTATGGTATTAATCCAAATCCAGATGAGTGCAAGTATCTGTAGTAATTTTCTGTACAAGACTCGAACCATATCCAAATCTGCTTCTCTTCCATCTTTCTTCATCATTCAAATCAAAATTTCAAATCAATTCCATCTCAAACCACTGGAAATCGTCTCTTCACCCATCACCAAGAGGTAGAAAATGCCCCAAACAAAGAAACCCAAGAATCAGCAAACCCTAGAAACCAATTCGATTTCAAATCCTATATGCTCCAAAAGATCAGAATAGTAAACCGGGTCTTAGATTCCGCAGTCCCCATTAGAAACCCCATCAAGATCCTGAAGCCATGCGGTACTCCCTACTCTCCGGCGGCAAACGCATCTGCCCGATCGTCTGCCTTGCCGTCTGCCACCTCGTCGGCGGTGATGAGTCGGCGGCAATGAGTCGGCGGCGATGCCCACGGCCTGCGCTCTCGAGATGAACCACGCCATGTTCCTGATCCACGACGACCTGCCCAGCATGGACAACGATGATCTACGACGAGGGAAGCCCTCTAGCCACGTGGTCTATGGCGAAAACGTCGCCGTCCTGGCCAGAACTGCACTCCTCGCCCCCTCGTTCGAGCACATCGCCGCCGCGAAGCTCGGCGCGCCGCCCGGGAGAATCGTCCGCGTCGTCGTCTAAGGACCGTCTTTGGTGGAAAACAATTTTTGCAAAACAAGTTTGCCGCTGTGAGAGAAAGAGGATGAAAGAAGGAGGAGAAAGAGATATTAAAAGACATTTTTGACCTTAAATTTGGTGCGCGTGTTACACACGCTCGGTTTTCTGTGGAAAATGGGCCGCTGATGGCCCGAGGTTGCGATATAGTGTATTAAAGGTTGCAATTTAGTACAAAAAATTCTTTAGGTTGCAAACTCTAAATTCGCGTATAGTACAGGTTGCAAATTATTATTTACCCTACATTACCTGAAAGTACCTCTAAAGTAATTGAACATATGTTCAAGCACAATGCACCAATGAGATTATAAATATTTCTATAAAAAGTGACAACTTAATTCTAACATTCAAAACTATTTTGATACTCCTACATTTCATTTTCAGTGTTATTTATCTAGAATATAGACAAATAATATAATCTATTTTTTCAATGATAAAATAAAATAATGAGAAAATATTGAGAAGCATATCATTTGTTAAAATATTTGACAATAGAAGAAATAGAATTCCATTATATGACGATACTTTTAGTCATTTGTAAAGTTTATTATTATGGAGTCATGATTAAAATATACATCATGTATACAAATTTTTAGATTTTTTAATTATTTAAAATTAAAAATAAATAGTATATGATCATTATTTATGAGAACCAATTTCTTACAGAGTCCATATATTTAAAGGCTAGCAACAAAAAAGTAGTAATTTTAAAAGACTTTTTGTTTGTAAATATTGGTATTCATACTTTTCTAAGAAAATTAGCATGTTTTCTTTTTCTCATTGCATTACTATTATATTATTTATTTCTTAAAATAATATTTTATTTTGCTAAGTAACTAAAACACACTTACACGTATTATGTTATTTTTTGTATGTTATTTATTAGGCTACAATTAATATAATCACATAAGATTAAATGTAAGTTAATATATTTGACAAAATTGTACTTTTTATAGGAATTATTAGATTAAAAAGTTTTAGAATTTTTTCCAATGTTTGATAAAATATTAATTAACTAAGTCATTTTCATAATCACTGAATACATATATGGTACCACCATTATAGGGTTCATTTTGCAGCAGTAATTGACTTCACATAGCTAATGTTATTTTATTTCCTTTCTCTGGCCTAGCCTTTCCTTTTATCTATGACTTCACATTGCTTCACTTCGTTTGTACCCTAAGGTGCATTTTCTATAGTTTCAGCATTACGACAAACTCGTGTCAAATATATATCGGATTTGGGCGCTCTAGCCAAAACGTGGGAACAGTTAGAAGTTTACACCTATTTTTTTTTACTTTTTTTTTTTTAATATGAATTGTTTCAAATTTATGTATGAAAAACATACCACAAGTTTATCTTATGTTATTTTATACTTAATAAATTGATTTAACTTGAAAATAAAATTTATTATATTATATACTTTAAGACTAATTTATTATTTTAAATTAATACTGATATATATATATATATATATTATTTTATATCAATATAAATAATTATATTATTTTTATTTTATTGCAATATATAGGTCAACTCAAACATCATTGAAAATAAATGATGTGATATATTACATATAAAAAGGTAACAAATAAAAATGTGAAGTATTTGAAAATTAAAAAATATAATGATAGAAAGTAATAAAAATCTTAACTAAAAAATTTTAAGATTAACATACCCACTTTTAAAGAAATATACATATGAATATATATATATATATATATATATATATATATATTTGCATTTATATTATGTACTTAAAAGTTCTAGTTAAAATATATGTGTATCTTAAGTATGTTTTATATTTATCATTAGCCAGCTCCAATTGATATTGTACATTAGGTAATTTTATCAACATTTTTACTTTTGGATTTAATGAGAGTTATAAGTTTTGTCATCTTTCTTACCCCTTATTTAGTTATTACAATACTAATAAAATAATTAAGGACCTTTCAAAGTATCTTGTTTGCTTTGAAAAAAATTAATTCTTATCATAAATTGAACGTAAATTACATTGAATGTGTTATATTTTCTATCGTATCAAAAGTTTTCATAATAATAGTTGCACACAATATTATATATAATGCATTTTTTTTATAGATTTGGAGTCTTAGTTTTACTACAAGAAAATGAGAAAATTCCAACAAAAATTACAACAAATATAACGATTTTCTTATGTTGATTTTAGAAAAATCTTGACTTTTAGTTTCTTAAATATATTTTACCTTATTGTGATTGCATAGATTTATTAAAATGTATTACAAATGAGAAAGGTGATAGATTATGTAAACTATAATTTAAAAATTGCAATGATATGTTATTTTGATGGTATATTTTTTCCTATTAACTAAATAATGCTCCCAATATGAAATTATTTTGGAGCAATTATCTTTCCAATGGAACTTCTATTGAATTTTTGCATAATACCAATGACAATTTTTTCAACGATTGAAATATGGTCCAAAAAATAAATTCCAATAGAAATTCAGGTAACTGAAATCTTTACATCCACTAAAGTTCATTTAATTTAATTTGAATCTATTGGAATAGCCAATGAAAGCAACATATTCGTTGAAATTTTCAGTAGAATACCTTACCGTTGAATTTTTCATTGCAGTATAGAAAATTTTTTGTAGTACTCTCAAACATTATTTTTTATGTAGTATTTATTGAGTAATTGTGTTTACAATTTTTCTATTAAAAATATATTAAACACGTGAACTTTTTAGTTCCTATAATTTTTTTTTTCAGAAATCACTCATTATTTTATCTCAAGATTACCTATTAATTTACCAATTGAGATACATTTCTACATATTAAATATTATATAATTAAAATATTTCTTGTTTTATCTGTTCAATGTCATACTTATATATTATATTAAAAAACTATTATAGTAAATAAAAAAGTTATTTAAAATTAGAATAACAAAGATTTTTTTTTCTAATCTACATGTATAAATGTACAAATAACTATTGTCTATCACCTTAAATTTACACATAAAATTAATAAGAACAAAAAACTAACAAGCGTTTAACAATTCAGTTCGATGACATCAATAAGTATATTTTTAGATGTTTTATATTTAGTTATATTAATTATATTATTTTTTTTATTAATTTGTTTTATATTTATTATTACGTGTCACAACTTAGTGATTATTCATATTATTTCTTATATTTAATATTTTTTTAAAACTTTATCTTGTTCTTCACATGTTCTTAACTGTAGATTTGTCAAAAAAGACATAATATAAAGAATAGAATTTTTTCGATCATCTGCCTCATTATATATCAAATATTTGTATATTCTATATTATATTATATTTAATTACAATTTTTAGTAATATTTTAATTAAATCAATTCATAAATTCATGAATAATATTGTCGAGTCAACTTTTGCTCATAAATTTTTTAAAAATATATTATTTTCATTGATTTGCTTATGTTAAATTGAGAAAAGTTATGTTTTTTAATTACATATTGGGAGGATATAAGATTTCTTATATTTTTAATGTAGTATTTATTGAGTAATTGTGTTTACAATTTTTCTATTAAAAATATATTAAACACATGAACTTTTTAGTTCCTATAATTTTTTTTTTCATAAATCACTCATTATTTTATCCCAACATTACCTATTAATTTACCAATTGAGTTACATTTCTTACATATTAAATAATATATAATTAAAATATTTCTTGTTTTATCTGTTCAATATGATACTTATATATTATATTAAGAAAACTAATATAGTAAATAAAAAACTTATTTAAAATTAGAATGATAAAGATTTTTTTCTAATATATATGTATAAATGTACAAATAACTATTGTCTATCACCTCAAATTTACACATAAAATTAATAAGAACAAAAAACTAATAAGCGTTTAACAACTCAGTTCGATTACATCGATAAGTATATTTTTAGAAGGTTTATATTTAGTTATATTAATTATATTATTTTTGTTTATTAGTTTGTTTTATATTTATTAGTACGTGTCACAACTTAGTTATTTTTCATATTATTTCTTATATTTAATATTTTTTAAAACTTTATCTTGTTCTTTCACATGTTCTTAACTGTAGATTTGTCAAAAAACACATAATATAAAGTATAGAATTTTTTCGATCATCTGACTTATTATATATCAAATATTTGTATATCCTATATTATGTTATATTTAATTACAATTTTTTTAATTAATAATTTAATTAAATATTTACAATTCATAAATTCATTAATAATATTGTCGAGTCAACTTTTGTTCATAAAAGTTTTAAAAATATATTATTTTCATTGATTTGCTTATTTTGAATTGAAAAAAGTTATGTTTTTTAATTACATATAGGGAGGATATAAGATTTCTTATATTTTTTATGTAGTATTTATTGAATAATTGTGTTTACAATTTTTCTATTAAAAATATATTAAACACGTGAACTTTTTAATTCCTATAATTTTTTTTTCAGAAATCACTCATTATTTTATCCCAAGATTACCTATTAATTTACCAATTGAGTTACATTTCTTACATATTAAATATTATATAATTAAAATATTTCTTTTTTTATCTGTTCAATATGATACTTATATATTATATTAAAAAACTATTATAGTAAATAAAAATGATACTTATATATTATATTAAAAAAACAATTATAGTAAATAAAAAAGTTATTTAAAATTAGAATAATAAAGATTTTTTTTTTCTAATCTACATGTATAAATGTACAAATAACTATTATCTATCACCTCAAATTTACACATAAAATTAATTAGAATAAAAAACTAACAAGCGTTTAACAACTCAGTTCGATTACATCGATAAGTATATTTTTAGAAGGTTTATATTTAGTTATATTAATTATATTATTTTTGTTTATTAGTTTCTTTTATATTTATTAGTACGTGTCACAACATAGTTATTATTCATATTATTTCTTATATTAAATATTTTCTTAAAACTTTATAATCTTGTTCTTTTACATGTTCTTAACTGTAGATTTGTCAAAAAGACATAATATAATATATAGAATTTGTTCGACTATCTGCCTCATTATATATCAAATATTTGTATATCCTATATTATATTATATTTAATTACAATTTTTTAATTAATATTTTAATTAAATATTTACAATTCATAAATTCATTTATAATATTGTCGAGTCAACTTTTGTTAATAAAATTTTTTAAAAATATATTATTTTCATTGATTTCTTTATGTTGAATTGAGAAAAGTTATGTTTTTTAATTATATATAGGGAAGATATAAGATTTCTTATATTTTTTATGTAGTATTTATTGAGGAATTGTGTTTGCAATTTTTCTATTAAAAATATATTAAAGAAGTGAACTTTTTAGTTCCTATTTTTTTTTTTTTTTTTTTTTTTTTTTTTTTTTTTTTTTTCAGAAATCACTCATTATTTTATCCCAAGATTACCTATTAATTTACCAATTGAGTTACATTTCTTACATATTAAATATTATATAATAAAAATATTTCTTTTTTTATCTGTTCAATATGATACTTATATATTATATTAAGAAAAACTAATATAGTAAATAAAAAGGTTATTTAAATTTAGAATAATAAAGATTTTTTTTGTAATCTACATGTATAAATGTACAAATTAAATAACTATTGTTTATCAACTCAAATTTACACATAAAATTAATAAGAACAAAAAACTAACAAGCGTTTAACAACTCAGTTCGATTACATCGATAAGTATATTTTTAGAAGGTTTATATTTAGTTATATTAATTATATTATTTTTGTTTATTAGTTTGTTTTATATTTATTAGTACGTGTCACAACTTAGTTATTATTCATATTATTTCTTGTATTTAATATTTTTTAAAAACTTTATCTTGTTCTTTCACATGTTCTTAACTGTACATTTGTCAAAAAGATATAATATAAAGTATAGAATTTTTTCGATCATCTGCCTCATTATATATCAAATATTTGTATATTTTATATTATATTATATATAATTACAATTTTTTAATTAATATTTTAATTAAATATTTACAATTCATAAATTCATTAATAATATTGTCGAGTCAACTTTTGTTCATAAACTTTCTAAAAATATATTATTTTCATTGATTTGCTTATGTTGAATTGAGAAAAGTTATGTTTTTTTTTTTATTTTATATAGGGAGGATATAATATATGATGACATTAGTATATTACCAATTTGCCATTAAAAACATGTGAAAGTAAGGATTTTTTAGGTAGTTCATTTTTTAATTAAAAATATAAATAGAATATGTGTATTAGTGTATTACTAATTTGCCATTAAATTTATGTCAAAGTAAGGGTTTTTTAGGCATTATGATTTTTTACAAAAACACTCCTCCTTTTAAAGTAGTATAGAAAGATAGATAGATATAGATATAGATTTTGTTTGTGTATCAAAACTGATTTTGACAGATTTCAAGAGAACACTTTATTGACCAGAAGAATGAAAGGATCTTAATAAAGTTGATTTTGTCATGATCTTAATAAACTTTTTTGTCATGGTTGAAGCAAATAATAATAATAAAAATACTATACTTTTATAGAGATGCAGAATATTGGTTCAAAATAATTTTAATCTATTAATAATTTTAATCTATTAATAATTTCAAGAGAACACTTTATTGATCAGAAGAATGAAAGGATCTTAATAAAGTTGATTTTGTCATGATCTTAATAAACTTTTTTGTCATGGTTGAAGCAAATAATAATAATAAAAATACTATACTTTTATAGAGACGCAGAATATTGTGTTCAAAATAATTTTAATCTATTAATAATTTTAATCTATTAATAATTTCAAGAGAACACTTTATTGATCAAAAGAATGAAAGGATCTTAATAAAGTTGATTTTGTCATGATCTTAATAAACTTTTTTGTCATGGTTGAAGAAAATAATAATAATAAAAATACTATACTTTTATAGAGACGCAAAATATTATGTTCAAAATAATTTTAATCTATTAATATATAATAAGAATTAACATAATTCACTTTTAGAAATATTTTTTCCGCCAATTTCATTAATTATTGCTTAAAAATAGTAAATTAACAAAATCTCTATTTATTAGCATATCTGTTTTATCCAAAAAAAATTTTAGAATACAATAAAAAACATGGAATCAAAATCCAAATAATTGTCCTTTTTTTTGCCGCACACAAATATTTATGGTTATTACCTTTATTAGTTGAATTTAAATTTAGGATGATTTGGTTTTATGGAAACAAATATGGGGGTATTATAGAAACTTTCGAAATCCTTAGTTTAAATATATAGACTTGATTGTGCAATTATAGAGAATTAATCGTTAATCTTTATATCTACATTATATTTTCTGTATTGAGTAAAACATAATAAATTAATACCTATGTTATTTTGAAATGAATATAATATAATTTACTATTAGTTACGTGCATTGTACAGGTTGTGTACTAATTTTAAATATACATATTTTACGTAATTTTGTACAATTCAAATTTCGTATAAGATTTTTAAAAATTAATATAGGTAAATTGTATTACATATTGATTCAATATTCTTAACTTATAATATATCATTTAATGCATATTTTTAATTTATAAATACTAATAAATATTTATTAGTACAAAAAAAAAATATGTCAATTCATTGCACATAGTAACAAAAATTATCAATGAAAAAGACATTTCTGTTATAAAACTAGAGAGAAAAGAGAGAGAATAGAGAAAATATTTCTCTTAGGTAC
>CACSLK010031421.1:12365900-12379403 GCA_902706635.1 Striga hermonthica | reverse complement strand
CCGAGTTTAGTCCAAATTTTCAGTTAAATTTTTAGTCCAGTCAGTTCAGTTTAGCAGTACCAGTTCACTTCAGTTTTCTTGTCAGTCACGTTAGAACCCGAGATTGTTCCAGTTAAATATTTAGTTCGAGTCGAACATCTTAGCAACTATTTTCAATCAGTCTGAGCATAGTACTTAGTGTTTGTTTATTTATGTATTTTACAGTTTGATCAACAACAGCAATTACACTTTCAAACCAGCAGTTCAGGTGGGGACTCAGACTAAGTATTATATTGAGTATAATTACATCTATCATGTTCAAGGTATGTATATTCAGTTCCGCTTAGAATGGTGGCCGATTCAGGTGCCGTAAATCCATTCTGAGTTCTAGTGGCGTAATCTGCCCACTAGGGTGTGCACATGGGTCTGGATACAGCCGGCAGATTCAGTATCTGATCCAGTAGCAGTTTATATACTGTTGATCAACCAGTCCTGGACATAGACACAGTTATATATATGCTTCTGATCATTATATCGCAATTATTATTATCGTTTTATTTCAGCATGAGTTTCTGCGGTGCACAGTAGCTTTTAGTGCTCACACCCCCACTATATTATCTTTTTCAGGTCACAGGGTCGGTCTTGAGGAGTGAGCTGAGCTGGTGGTCGTGAGATTGTTTATACGTCTGTTTACGGACTTTTGGACATGTATATATTTATTT
Source organism: Striga hermonthica (assembly GCA_902706635.1). Taxonomy (NCBI): domain Eukaryota; kingdom Viridiplantae; phylum Streptophyta; class Magnoliopsida; order Lamiales; family Orobanchaceae; genus Striga; species Striga hermonthica. The sequence continues at coordinate 12,378,702 of CACSLK010031421.1, read as the reverse complement.
TGCCACGTTTTACTTCCGCTGACATTTTTAGGTTTTCGAACTCGCATGTTGATTTTCAGGTTTTGATCCGATTTGTCAGTCGGACTTTATACAGTTTTACATACCTGTTTGATTAGAAATAATTCGTTTTTCTTAATAAGTTAGAAAAGATAACGAATTTTCAGAAAAGAAATGTTTCTCAGTAGCATCCCGAATCACGATTTCGCAAGTTAATAACTATTTTTCAAATAAGATTTTGTGAAAAGTTGAATCTGATTTTGATAAGCTAGCGGGGTGTTACAACGCCCATCGGCCTTCTTTTTATTATGGTCGTCTAGCTTTTGTTTTCGGCCCTTTAAGCTATTTCGTTTGGCCCAAATTGAACTTATATTTTTCGGCCCAATTGCAACAAAATCTCAGCCCACTTAAAAACCTATTTCACGCCTGTAAAGATTAAGCAAAACACCATCGCCCCTTTCGTCGTCTACTCGATCTCTCTCACCTCTAGATCGCGCGAGCAAAAAACGATCGCCGCTCCCACCTTAATTATTTCTCTCCATTGCAATCTCTCGTCTCTCTCTCTCGCTGGAATATAGAAAAAAATAAAAAGAGGAGAATATAACGTAGAAGAAGATTCTAGCCGCCATCTTCACGTTGAGCCGCAGCAGCAGCCATCCGACAACCCTCCATAGCCGCGTGACTCCTTCCGACGAGCAACAACATAGTCTCGAGCCGATTTCCCCGACCTCGAACGATTTGCCTGCCATTGTTTCTGTCGAGGTGAACCACCAGGCTCCGGCGATCGAAGCTCCATTTTTCGGCAGCTGAGGAAAACCAGACGAGAACATCCGTGTTCAGCAGACGAGGGCGATTCTTCTACACATTATAGGCAAGTCCCGTGCGTGGCTGTATCGAGCACCGACGGTCGAGGAGCTCGAGTTTTTTTGTGGCGGCAGATCCCAGCCTGGGAGTGCACAACATGAGAGTCGTCCCTTTTTCTGCAACGGCTGGAGAAGACTCACGAAGCGAGCAGCGACAACCCCTTTTCCCGCCGAGCAGTGGCCATTTTGGGCCCGTGCGAGAGGATCAGTGGCAGCCCTTGTCAGCCGTTCATTTCATAGCAACGACTCGCCAAACGTCACGAGACATGTCGGGTAATTCGTATAGCAGCAACCTTTTCGTTTTTTCGAACCGAGAAGCAGCCCGTGGCCAGGATTAGCGCAGTAGAAGCTGTACGCGAGAAGTCGTCGAGCCCGTCGTCCCGTCAAACCTTTCAAGCCATTCTCGCTCGCTTCCCGAGAATGGTATCGAGCTTCGACCCCTTTTTACTATTTACTTCGTACTCGTATAATGCGATAATTGTGCTTCGTGTGTGCTATGTTGATTTTACATAAGATTATATCAATGATATATATATATATATATATATATATATATATATATATATATATATATGTATATGGTTTATAGGAATTTATGTGAATTTCGTCTGTTCGTGCGAATGGAACAAGAACTCGTTAAACTCGTGTTAAGTTGTTGTGGATATTGGAATCAGGTCGAGTCCTAGGCCTTAAGAGAAGGCCTCGGACGAGAATTATGTGTTTCGAGTCAAATGTGTATTTACAGAACTCATATGCTTGCTATTTAGTGTTTAAATTTTTAAAAATTATATACTGATCCGATAGCTTTTAAATTTTAATTGTAACTACCTCTGTGGATTTTATAGCTTGTGTAAGAATTTCATAATTTTTCACGTCCTGTAGCTATTTTTAATAATTAAAGTGATTTCTGGGCAAAATCATGTTAAATTCATAATAAATTTCTCCGTGCTACAAATTTGCTGAAATTTTAGTATGTTGTCTCTCTGTATGATTTTGATGTTGTGTGAAATTTTTAGACTTTTTGGACTTGACTAGCTAGGATAAGTAATTTATTTGCAGTTTCTGCAGAAAGATGTTTTAATTATGATAAATTGGTCTTTTGATCAAAAATTCTGATTTTTGGCTGAGATACTTGTTATATGTGCAGTTTCATGTTGTACAAAGATTGGAATTTTTGGAGTTCGAATTGGTTCAGTTTTAATTAAAATTTGATAAGCTGCTGAAACTTGTATGAATTTTTAAAATTTGTGTATTTAATGTTAATTGCCGGAATTTCTATATGTTGGTCCTAACTGCTGAACTTGCTCCAGTAAAAATCTCATGTGCTAATTCGTTCGTTAGGTCGGTCTTTGAATTTTATGCTCGTTTTTTCTAATATCGTATTTGAATTTTATAAAACTGTGTATAATGAGTTAGGGGCTGTAACTTGGTGGTTTTACTAAGTTCAATGAAAAGGATTTTATGTTAAAGTTTCAGAACCTAACTCATTCAGCATCTTGATCAACCTAATTATGTGATATATTGCCTTCTAATTATAAAAAATGAGGGTTTTGTGTAAAAATCTTTTAAACCGGATGTCTCGTTGAGGTTGTGACTTGTTTGAACCATCTTTAATGAGATATTAACGTGAACTTCCTTGTTTTGGTTGTTCGAGTCTAAGTCCTAGAGTTCTAACATCCACAGGACTTCACGAACAACTTAGTCGAATCAAGTTCGACTAAGTATGATTTGTGTTTTCCGTTTAAGTCAAGATAAATGTTGATTGTAGGATCTTGACTTAATGTAGGTGTTTGAGGAGTCAAGCCTCAACCTACGCCTCTTCTATTTTGCTGTTATCAATCCAGAATCCAGGTGGGTTTACTTACGAAAATTTTCTATGCCAAACGTGTTTAAGTGTTTAGTTGGTATGATCAATGTATGCATGTGAACCATGTGGCCTACTGATGTGAGCTGTTACGGCCTTCGGTACGGTTGTCCCTGTTGAGTTACAGTACGGTTTCCCTTGCGAGGCAAGTCTCCTTAAGACCCAATGAAAGGCCGTGTCCGTTACAGTGGCACTCACTCCCGTCGTTAGGGTTTATGCATCCCCTTTCCGCGACTAATGATAGATGTGCACATGAGTGAGTTATTTTTATGATTGTTAGGAGATGAGACATGATGATGATTGATTTATATTCATGTTGCGACCATACCATCTTTACATGTTATTATGTGCATAGTAGTGAGCACTACTTTATCATTTGTGCTCACTCCTACTTGCTCTTCATAGATGCAGGTTAAGCAGTTGGCGGGTGACGAAGTGAGACGAGTGGGTGGTCTATTAGTTACTTTATTGCTTCCACATTATTATGAATTATGCTGAAACTTGTTGGAAACCGTTTTCGAACTTATGTTTTGGTTTTTGTTGGATTCTAAATACTCATGTTGCTTGGATTTATGTGATTCCAATTTATGCATGCTTTATGATTAAGATGAGTATTATGTTATGTGTTGAGAACTAGTTAATGAAAACCATATGTGAAAAATCGGGTTTATGAATCCCCGTGGGTCCAGATAAGACTTGGACTAAGTAAATTGTTGTTTAACACCCATGTATTTCGAAAATGAATTTCAAAAAAAAAAAAAAATTGTTCTGATTTTTGGAAAGCCCGGGATTTCTTTAAAATCAATGTGGGGTGTTACATCTACCTTCACCTTTTCAAAGCCTCCCGAATTCAACACGCCGGTAACTGAATTCTTTTAATTTTGTGAACCCTTGGGGTTGTTTGAATTGTTGCTGAGCAGTTGGTTGAGGAAAGGAACGTATTTGGGATTCACGATTGTTGTTCTCCTCCAAAACCTTGTACTTCAAGTTGTTGCCTACAAGGTGTTCGGTGAATTGCTCGAAAGAAACTCTTGTTCAAAATGGTGACCAAAGGTAACAAACGGAAGTCCACGCAAGGAGAATCTTCTTCTCAGGCTGAGCCGGTCGATCTACGGGCACAGAGCAATGCCCTCTTCACCATCCTCGAGGAAAGAGAGGGGGAAATCTACTCCCGGCTCGCGAAGAAGGAGGTCTTGAAGTCAAAGACACTCGACTTCACATTGCTTTCGGACCTTGGCATTTTGGAGGCGATCGAGCATTACTTGAACACGCTACGGTTGAGGACATATGCCGATGTCTTCCCTCCGACCTACCGAAACCTCACGCTCGAGTTCTTCAGTACACTTGAGTTCCAGATAGAAGCTTCTGGATCTGACTATATGACATGTTGTTTTCTTGGGACGGGAGCGCCATAAGCAACACCGACATTGAAAGGGTCATTGGGCTTCTGGGTGGCGGCTGGTCGGCAGTATTCGGCATGTCTCCAGCTAGTTTCTGGACTGAGCTCTCTCTGGACACAGTGGGACCCTCAAGTCATGCCCGATAGCCTCATCGAGCACGGTGCGATCGCTTTTGTGCACAAATTCTTGTGTTATGGCCTCTTAGGGAAGAAGGAGGCCAATAAGGTCACGCAAAATGACATTTCCGTGCTCTGGGCCATGTTAGGGAATAAGATTTTGGATGTGTAGGAGGTCCTCAAGAACAAGTTCTGGGCAGTGCTCCGGAATAAGCGCGCGGCTGCGTGTTTCAGACACGTGGTGACAGCTTTCGCCCTACATTTCAATGTCGATCCGACGGCGTCCGGTAGTCCACCTGTTCCGATGCGGCGCATTTGACCCATTTGAGCTGAGCCATTCGGGCTCATTTGAGCTGAGCCATTCGGGCATGATCTCTGACCGACGTACATTCGTGGACTATAGGAAGCGCCAAGCCTACACCAGCTACATGAACAAGGTGCATGTTGCCGCTTACTCTGCTCAGGCGGGTTTTTCTCGGTCTGGGCAGGAGACCGAGGCTGCACAGGAGACAGATGAGATTGAGCACACTCAGGATCCCCTCGACGACAATCGTCTCCTCTTGCCTCCTCCTCATTGGCAGCCTGCTCCAGAGCCAGCTCATCGGGAGTCTCGAGCCACACATCAGCAGCATCCGGCGGAGTCGTCTGCACTGCCCGCCTGGTGGTCTCAACCTCCTCCATGGTGGGCGGAGTTCGAGGATCGTTACGACAGAGATATGCGGGGTATCGACATGCACTTTCAGGCTCTTGAGGCCCGGTGGGATGCTCAGTTTGGTTCCGGAGCCGGTCAGCTCCTCCTCCTCCTCCCGGTCCCTAGTGAATTTTTACTGTGGTCAACTTTTCTTTTCTTTTCTCTTTTTATTTTTATTTTAATTTTCCATTTTCTCTTATTTGTTGAGTCGGTTGATTGTGTAGTACAACTTTCCTTCGCTAAGAATCGACAATGGGGACATTGTCAGATTTTCAGTGTGAGGGAGTTTTTGTATTTTTATGTGGCTATGTGGTTGACCAGGTATAGTTTTTATTTCTTTAGGATGTTTTATTTCTTTCTTTTGCGTGGTGGACCAGTCTAGTTTTAGGTTTCTGTGTTTTTCTGAGTTTGAATTATGGTGTATTGTAAGACTGGTTGATAACTGTTGGTTGAATTGAGAAGTTGTTTTGATGAGATCGAGTAATGCATCTTGATTAATTGGCTTGGTTGTTTTGAGGAACATATCTACCTTGTAAGGTTTGACCCTTTATTGTTTCTTGTGTGATATTGGTCGGAATCTTGTCAAGTAGAATTTGCCTTGAGACTGCTTTGAAATAACTCGAATATATTTGTGAAACGTGATATGATTGAGACATTCCTTGTATTATATTTACCTTTTTGTTTTCGTGAATAACAGCCACTAGTCACCCCCTTTGAGCCTTAATGGATTTTATTGTTAACCTCGTGATGATGACATTGAGTTACGGATTGTGAGTTGGATGTGACAGTTGATTGGATTGTGAATATTCCCATTTGATTTGATTCTTGAAAAAAAAAAAGAAAAATAAAAAAAAAAGAAGGGGAAGCCAAATAAATTATACTCCTAGCGCTCCATCCACTAATGTAGTGGGTATGAGCCATGAGTACGGGAAACCGGTCTAGGAGACTCGGGGCAAAAAACCCGAAGGCTACACCTAGATAAGATGTCCAAATGGGTTACACAAAAAAAAAAAGAAATATGCTTGGGAAGTGCGTTTGTTTTGGAGTCAGTGGGAGGAACCGGTTGGTGACAACTGGATTAGTTTATTGATATGGTTGAGTGATTGAGTAGAATTACTATATTTTGAGCCACTTAGCCTATATTTATTCTACCCGGTGCAAAGAACCTACGTTACAACCCTTTAAGACCTCTTGATTCTCTGTTACATGAATTTGATTGTTTTAGAGTAGAAGTTAGACGATAGACAAATCTATGATTGACTTGACTGACGACCAATTTGAGTGCACCTTTCTTATATTTTGCGAAGAAACTGAGTGAGGCATATATATACTTGTACTCGAGAATCTTTGTTCTTCAAAATAGCTGAGTTGATAATTGAGGTGTGTTCTTGTGATAATTGGAATTCTTCTCAGTTCGATTGATTTGTTTGAGATTGGTCTTGCTTGAACCGTTGTCCTTGCTCATTTATTTGTTTTGTTTTCTTTTCTTTTATTTTCTTTTTTTTTGTTCGGGACGAACAAATGTTTTAGTGTAGGGGAGATGTTTGTCCCATTTTTGTGTCTTTATTTTGGGTTTATTTTCTTTTTATTTTCCCCACTTCTAGGATTTTAGTAGCTTATTTGGTCCAATTTTGTGGTTTTGTGTTTTTCTCTTTAGTTTCGTTTTGTGCGTCTTTTTGCTGTGTTATGCTTCATGTTTTCTCTGCGTTTGTGTTTTCAGGAGGTAGGTTGTGCCGGTCGATGATGGGACTACTTGAGCTGAAACTGTGATGTCGAGAATACCCGTTGTGGAGCTCAGAAAGCTGAAGCAAGGACCAGAAAAATGAATTGAAGACGTGCCCAGAATTTATTTCGACTCGCGAGACGAGTCGCGACTCGCGAGGTGGTCGCGACTCGCGAGAAGGTGGTGATTCGCGGGATTTACAGAGACGAAAGAGGACACTCGCGAGCTCGACTCGTGACTCGCGAGTCAATGTCGTGACCCATGAGACAGGTCGCAATTTTCCCCAGAAATTGAAGATATTTGACGATGCGCGATTTGCGAGATGTCGTGACTCGCGACATGGTATTTCGATAAGTCGCGACTCGCGACTTGCCTAGTGCGAATTACGTGGCGCATATTTTAATATCAATTTTGGACCTAGGGATCATATATTCGCTTCCAGACTTTGTTCTCTACGCTTTTGCTCTGGAGAAACTCATTTCGTTCTTTATTTTTGCTCTTTGGATTGATTTTGGAGATTGAAAAACTCATTTTTCTTGCTTTGGATTGGATGCTTTTGGATTCAACATTGACTATTTTACATTAATCGTAAGTTCCTCTTTTCTCAATTGTGTTTTGATGATGATGGCTTGGATTATTGAAAATTGTGATGCTGAATTCATTATGAGTAGCTAAATCCATTCGCTAGGGATATGGGATGATTGATTAGGTTCGATTATGATTGCTTGTTCTTGATTGCTCATATCTATTCGAGTTGTGTTTATTCTACTGTTAGTAGATTGATCACCTTTCTAACCTAGCTAATCAATATGAGAACCGTGAGGGAGACGTTGGTCGATTTAGGCTCGTTTAGGATAGATTTGTTCGGAGACGTATTGTCTATGTGTTGTTGGAATTGATAGTTAATCGTTTACATTCACTCTCTTGTTATGAAGAGTTATTGAGAGTGAATTTCTAAAAGAGAAACGATACAATTCCTTTAACCGAGAAATTGATTGCCCGGTAATTGTGTTAGGACCGAAAGCAATTATCCCCGATTCCCTAGCTTTTTAATCATTGAGTGAATTAATTTTCTACTTTAATCGCTTTTAATTTATTTTAAAGTCATTAGTTATAATTGAAACCAAAACCATTGAAATAGAGTGATTAGGATTTTCTCCTTTTCGTGATCGAATAATCCTACAATTCAATTCGACTATCCTTCCTTGCGATACGACCCGGGGAACGAATCTTTCGATTCTACTCTGGTAAAAATACTGACAACAGCCGATCTTAGCAGTCTTTGCAAATCGTAGACATGCTTTAACTTAGTAGAATTAGGTAAATAAATTAAGCAATTAGACAATTAAAACAAATTAAGCAATTAATCAGTTAACAATTTAGGCAAATAATAAAATTAAGTAGACGGGGACATCTCCTTAATTCGATTGTTGGATTATTTGATTTAATTCATATGTCGAGCTAAAAAGAATGCAATGCAAATGGTCTTATTCTCTTATCCATAAAATGGGGCATTACAAACCTAACCTCCTTAAAATTTTACGTCCTCGGAAATTACATAGAACTAAAATGCATTAAAGAACTCAAAATACAAAGTTCGAATATGTAATCTGAATCTCTATCTCACTCTCCCAAGTCGCCTCGTCCTACCCCTGGCGGCTCCACTGAACTTTGATGAGCATTATTTCTCTGTTCCTCAACTCGTGGACCTTTAATCCAAAATGGCTACCGGTACTTCCTCGTACGTCAAGTCCTGCCTGACCTGAAACTAATCAAAGTTCACTATGTGTCCGGGATCATATACATACCGTCTCAATATCGAGACGTGGAAAACATCACTAACTCCCAAAAGCTCTAGGGCTAGAGCCAACTGAGAAGCAAGGTCACCGACTCGTTTGAGTATCTCGAAGGGTCTGATGAAACGAGGTCGTAACTTCCCTTTCTTCCCGAACCGAATCACACCCCTCATCGGTGAGACCTTCAGGAAGACCTTATCGCTGACCTCGAACTGCAGATCCTTCATACGCTTGTCTTGATATGACTTCTGCATGTCATGCGCTGTCTTGATCCTTGCTCGGATCTCCTGAACTTGCTCGATCGCCTTCTTGATAAGATCAGGACCGAGAATCATCCTCTCTCTCACCTCATCCCATTGCAACAGTGTCCGAACACTTCACCCGTACAAGCCTCGTACGGTGTCATCTTGATGGATGCATGATAACTGTTGTTATGGACGTGCTCCACCAATGGCATCGAATCTTCCCACGAGGTACCTTGATCTAGAACACATGCCCTCAACATGTCCTCGAGTGTCTGAATCGTTCTCTCGGACTGCCCGTCTGTCTCGGGATGGTAAGCAATGTTAAAATGAATCTCGTGCCCATAGCTTAGTGCAGACAAATCCAAAACCATGTAGTAAACCGTGTATCTCGGTCTGATACATTCGATGCGGGTACACTATGGAGTTGGACTATCTCTCGGATATATGTCTTGATATACTCCTTAAATTTCATAGTCCTCTTCACTGGCAAAAAGTGTGCGGTCATAGTCAAACAATGCACGATAACCCAGATGGGTTCGTTCCCACTCCTCGTCCTCGGAAGACCTACTACGAAGTCCACCGTGAATTTCTCCCACTTCTACTTGGGAATCTTGACTGGATGAGTCCAACCCGACGGCCTCTGATGTTCGGCCTTGACTGTCTTACACACCAGGCAGTGACCGATGAATCTCGCTACATCTCTCTTGAGACCTCTCCACCAGAAAGACCTTTTCAGGTCTTGATACAGCTTCGTACTCCCTGGATGAATAGAGTACGGGGTGTTATGGGCCTTCTAATATCTCTCTACGGATAGCTGGCACTCTCGGAACACAGAGTCGCTGCTCGAAGGCTAAGGCTCCATCGGGTGCTACCGCAAAACCTTCATTCTGGCTAACCTGAGATAGCTCTCTCATCCGACACAAATATCTATCCTTTGGTTGTTCTGCCACGATCCTCTCTCGAAGGGTCGTTTTCACAACCAAGGATGCTAGAACTCCACTGACTCTCTGGAACTGCTCCAACGAGTCTAACTCTAGTCTACTGAACTCTCTGATTAACTCCTCTTGTTTGGTAAGCATACAAGCCAGTCCACCACGACCCTTCCAACATAATGCGTCGCCCACCACATTAGCCTTGCCTGGGTGATAGCTAATGGTGCAGTCATAGTCCTTGACTAACTCAAGCCATCGCCTCTGTCTCATATTTAGCTCCTTCTGCGTGAAAATTTACTTCAGGCTCTTATGATCGGTGAAATTCTCGCACTTTCTTCTGTAAAGATAGTGCTGCCAGATCTTCAATGCATGAACTACTGCTGCAAGCTCCGAGTCATGTGTCGGATAGTTCTACTCATGAGGCTTCAGCTGCCTCGATGCATAAGCTATTACTTTCCCTTGCTGCATCAACACATAACCCAATCCTTGTTTGGAAGCATCACTATAGATGGTGAAGTCCCATGTCTGGTCGGGAAAGGTCAACACATGTGCAGTGGTCAACCCAGCCTTCAACTCTTGAAAGCTCTCCTCGCACCGAGAAGTCCACACGAACATGGTCTCTTTTCTGGTCAACTGGGTCAGTGGTTAGGCTATTCTTGAAAAGCCCTCAATAAACCTCCGGTAGTAACCAGCGAGACCCAAAAAACTTTGAATCTTGCCGGCATTCTTCGGAGAGTTTCTTACTGCCTCTATCTTGCTGGGGTCTACTTCGATTCCCTTGGCAGTAACAATGTGACCAAGGAAAGCGATTCGGTCCAGCCAGAACTCACACTTGGAAAATTTCGCATATAGTCTCTCTTTGCGAAGGGTCTCCAGTACGATCTGCAAATGCTCAGCGTGCTGGTCGGCGTCTCTCGAGTAAACCAGGATGTCATTGATGAAAACGATAACAAAATGGTCTAAGTATGGATGGAAGACCCGATTCATCAAGTCCATATATACCGCCGGTGCATTACTCAACCCGAACGGCATCACTACAAACTCGTAGTGACCATACCTCGTTTTAAACGCTGTTTTTGATACATCTTCCTCCTTGATTTCACCTGATAGTAGCCCGATCGTAAATCAATCTTCAAAAATACGCTCATTCCCCTCAGCTGGTCCAAGAGGTCCTCTATTCTCGGAAACGGATACTTTTTCTTCACAGTCAACCGGTTCAGCTCCCTGTAATCGATGCAAATTTGTACCCACTTTTATTTGTCGAAAATCAGAATACATTTTTCAAATTTGTTTCAAAAAACACTTGAGGCGCTACTCATTTTCAAATCAATCATCAATACTTATCAAATTCTCAATACTCAATCAATCATCACTCCTCATAATCAATATTAAAATCCCAATAATCAATAATACCATCCAGGCAATCTAAATAGTATCAGCGAGTACACTCCCTATCAATAATCCAATAATCCAAAAGCAATATTATCAGTAATCAGTTTACCAGGCAGAAGCATTAATCAGTTTAAAAGACCACCAGTTGCATCCCACCGCTGTGCCCGCATAAACTAACAGTAGTGCTCACCACTATGCAATAAACGTTAGTCTCAATAATGATTAATAATCAATAATCGAAAGGTATGGTCTCAGCATGTATACGAAGCAATAATCTAACCCATTCTCCCATGAATAATCAAAATAATCAGACTCATGTGCACACCTACGCATAGACTACTGCTGATACTCGATTCGAACGCCAAGACCTACGCTTTGGTCTTACAACGATGCCCAGCCAGTAGGAGTAAACCACCCCACCGGCCAAAACCTACGAATTGGTCTTACAATCGAGGATCACCAGCCAGAACCTACGCCCTGGTCTTACGGCTCTCAAGGGAGACTACCCAATGGGTACATTCTATAGCTACGGGGATAATTGTTGGATGGCCGGTACAACTCACATCGAAGGTTACATGTTTCACATGCATACTTTGATCATACCGCAAGTAAACAATAATAACAGTAATAACCTTTAAGGAATAGAAATTTTTCAAACTAAACCCATTTGGTCGAAACAAGATACTATAATCAATAACTTATCTTGACTTTAGAAGAAACACACACAAATAATACTCAGTCGAGTTCTGTGGATATTGGAACTCTGGACTCGACTCGAAATCAATTAAGGGCAAAAACACTATTTCAAGATGGTCGGACAAACTAATGAGCTAGGTTCTAAAATTTTAACATAAAACCTACCTCACTAGACTTAGCAAAACCACCAAATCTCAGCCCTTAACTCAAAACACACAATTTTATAAAATTCAAACACGATTTTAGCAAAAACGAGCATAAATTCATAACCTTACCTAATGAATGAATTAAGGCTTCAAATGCTTACTAGAGCAACTACAGCTGGTAAGGACCAACATATAAAAATTTCAGCTTTAAACAATAAACACACGAATTATGAAAATTCCGACAATATTCAGCTGAAAATGCATTTTAATTATAAATTATCATAAAGAAGAAATTAAACTCTGAAAATTTTATGCTAAGTAATACATTATTAAAAGAGAATGCCCACAAACATTCAGCAACTTACAGCAACTGGTCGATTTAATATAATTAAATCAGTAGAAAACTACAAATAGTTATTTACCCTAGTAAACTGAGTCCAAAAATTATGAAACTTACACACAACATAAAAAACTCACAGAGGTACAACATATTAAAAATTCAGCCAAAGGCCGAGACGGGCTGTTCGGAGGGGCTCGACAACATCGTTTGGCTCGACGACGGAACACGAAGAGCGGAAAAGTGAGCTTCGCAGCGGTTGAGAGTCGCGCACGGTGGAATGGCGAAGATGGACAGCGCCGATCAAGGTTTGAACAGGAGGTACTCACGACGTGATGATGGCCTGCTGGAACGCGAGGTGCGGGTTCGCCGAAAGTCTGGCTGCTACTCGACGACAAAACGTAGATGATGGTGACTGAGGTGATGCTGTGCGATGGCTTGCTGCTTGCGAGATGATGATGATGGTTACTGGATTTTTGTGATGGTTTGGAACGATGATGATGGTGCGTGAGGGAGAGGAAAGCGAGCGATAGGGATGTTGTGAGTTCTCTGATGTCAATGATGATAGCAGGTTCCTTCTCCTTCCTTCTTTTTTTTTTTTTTT
>CACSLK010031421.1:12335103-12348624 GCA_902706635.1 Striga hermonthica | reverse complement strand
AAAAAGACAACGAAATATAGACAAAACTCCACAATTATCTCCTCCCATTATCAACCCGAGACTCAAACAATGTCATCATCATGAGGTTATATATAAAAAAAAAAAGACATATAGGCTCAAAAGGGTAACTGGGGAATAACTACAGAAAAGAAAAAGGAAAGAAAAATGCAAAAAAAATGCCTTAATCATATTCACAGTTCACAACCCAAATTGATTCATTTCGATGCAGACTCAGGGCAAGTTCTAATCAAACAAGAGCACGACTAATGTATCTCAAGAAAGAAATAAGGCTCAAATCTCACTAGGCAAATATATGACTGTCAATCAAAGCTATTAACCAAGCATTTCATCACACTATGCCGTATAATACCATCATCACAACTCATCGAATTCATTAAACACGTCTCAACTCATCATGAATTTTCCAAAATACAGGTACCAAAACACACAAAACCTACACTAGACTGGTCCACCAACAAGAGAAAGAAATAAAATCAACCCTAAAAAGAAAAACTAGATCTAGTCTACCACATAGTCAAGTAAGCACGTAAAACTCCCCCACACTCAAAATCAGACAATGTCCCCATTGTCGATTCGCAGTGAAAGAGAGTAGACCATATAATCAACCGACATGAAAAGCAAATAAACTATACAAAAATGAAAGAGAAAGGGAAAAGAGAACATACAAAGCACAGTGACAAGTCAATGTGCGTCCGGTGGTGGCGGTGGTGGGTAAGGCTGACCCGGTCCCGAGCTCCAGCGGGTGTGCCACTGGATGAACATCTGATCCAAGCTGTCTATCCGAGCATCCTGTTGGTCCTGCCGCTCGCGAATAGATCGGAGACCATCACTGAAGCCATCGAAGTGCGTGCCCATCTGAGTCCAGTGGGTCTTCTCCTGGGTCTCCCAATGATCCCACTGAGTCTTTTGTTGGGTCTCCCAGCCGGCCCACTGTGTGTGCTGTCGGCTCTCGAAACCGTCCAATCTGGTGTCTTGGGCATCAAAGCGGTCGTGGATAGAGCGGATGTCGGCCGTATACTGCGTCTAAAATGCGGTCCACCATCCCGGTGGCTGCTGTGGAGGAACTTCCGACTGCGGGTTCGGGGCCGGTGTCCACACGAGTGGAGGTGGAAGGAAATGGTCGTCATCGACGTTTATCTGCTCTTGCTCGTCGCCTTCCGTCGGCTGTCGAGACGACCCTGCCTGGTCGGGGTTTGGCGCTCTTTGCTGGAGCTGCTGGAGCTTCTTGAAGTATGTCGAGTAGGCTTTGTGCTGCGTATACCCCTGAATGGTAGTCCGATGTTTGATGAGGTCGGACGATTTGAGCTCATGCTCATTGATACAACGCATCTCGGACTTGTCCTTAGACCAATCAAGCTTGTGATCCTGTTGATCAACGCCAAAATGCTTGGACAGCGCAGTAACAAAATGTCAAAGTGCCCACGCCGACTGAGTGCAATATCCTGCAAAGAGTTCTGTAGAAAGGTCATAGAGCACACCGACACTCCAGCTCGCATCGCCCAGAGAAGGAAAAGCAACCTCGCTCACTTTATTTGCCTCATTTTTCCCAGAAATATTGTAGCAAATGAACTTGTGCACGACCGCGGTGGCTAAGTCCTCAATGAGTCAGTTGGGCATGCCAGCAGAATCCCAAGTTGTGTGTGGGGAAATCTCGGCCCAACTCTTCTTAGCGTCGAACTCTATGGACTTGTGCCTCGTCCCGGACATGTTGAACCCACAAACCCTCTTCATCACCGCGTTATCCACCGTGTACTCCTTCCCCCAAAATTAACAAGTGAAGTACGTTCCCATCGGCGAGCACGAACGAGCTAAAAAACCCAAGCATTAAACCTCGATACGACGGTTCTTCGATTTTGGCATATTCGATTAGGTTGAGGACTTTGAGGTACTTCATCATATCCTCGAGAATGCCTAAGTAGTTCAAGAGGTTCCAATCCACCGCCTTCAGCCGCACCACCTCTTTTTGCGATAGGCGGGAGTAGATCTCTCATTCTTTCCGGGAAGAAATAGGGAAAAGAGCACCGTATTGGTCCGAAAGATCATCGCAGTCATCTTTCGACGGGGCACCTCGGGACGAGGATTCAGCCGCCTTTCGCTTCTTAGCCGGCTCAGCTTGAGTGGCTTTCTTTTTAGTAGGACGAATCGGAGTCTTGCCCATTGCAAAAGTCTCTCGAGCAATTCGTCGAACATCTTGAGTACACAAGTTTGAAGTTGAAGCTTTGATGAAGAAGACAATGGTGGACACCCAAGTTGTTGCTACTCAACCTCAATTCTTCACCACTCAATCTCACAAAACTCGAAATTTCAGAGCAAGAGTTAGGGACACGGTTACCGGACGATCGAGAATCTCGAGTATGCGTTGAAAATCAGACGGAGAGTTTGAGATGGTGGTGTCGGTTGGTGTTGTTGAAGTGCTGAGGAGGCATGAGGTGACGACGCCTGAGAGACTCGCCGGGGTGGACGGAGCCGAAGACTAGCAGGGCGGAGAAGGTGCCGGCGAGAACGTGAGTGCAGCCTAGGGTTCACATAGTGAAGGCTAATTCCTCACAAAATTAGCCTCGTGGACCCCAAATTAATGGAAAGTAAACTCGAATGATAAACTTCTGTGAATTTGGTAAACTTCTGTTGAGAAGAATTGATGGAGGCAAAGGTAAGGTATCGTCGGTGCGTGAGAGATTTTTGTTTGGAGGAGAAAATGTGCTGAAAATCTGCCCTTCCCTTCTTTAAATCGTCCGTCCCGGGGGCCGCAGACTTCATTAGTGTCGCGGCAAACAAATCCCCCCGCAGCCGCGATTCTCCTCCGAGACCGCGAAAATTCTTCTCTGAAGCTGCACGTCTGGGACCGAAATTACTCGCCGCGGCCGCAGCGAAGAAATGCTCCGCGGCCGCGACATTGCTCTGCAATCACGAAAAACCCTCGTGTCCGCGGAAAATCTGCTCTGGACAAGCGATTTTTGGGACCGAAAAAATGTTCACCGCGGCCGCGACCATCAAATTTTTATTTTTCTTTTTTTTTTTTAGAAAATAAAATAAAATAAACAAAATACAGCAGTACAAGGATACTCAGTTTAATGCCGGGAGCTCGGCATACT
Organism: Striga hermonthica; assembly: GCA_902706635.1. Taxonomy (NCBI): domain Eukaryota; kingdom Viridiplantae; phylum Streptophyta; class Magnoliopsida; order Lamiales; family Orobanchaceae; genus Striga; species Striga hermonthica. The sequence goes on along the minus strand of CACSLK010031421.1, from coordinate 12,345,511 downwards.
TTCACTATCAGACGTAGGCTGGGTCGCCGAGACTGACGCTCTCGACATGCCGCTTTCCGAACTCTTCATCAAAATATGGTTTGACTCTCTGCCCGTTAACCAAGAATAAATCATTGTTCGCCGGATTACGCGATCGGACAGCTCCAAATGACAACACGTCATCAACGATATAGGGCCCACTCCAACGGGACTTGAGCTTTCCGGGAAAAAGACGAAGGCGAGAATTGAAGAGAAGTACCTTCATTTTGGGCTTGAGATTCTTTCGAACAAGAGTGGCGTCATGAAGCCTTTTTGTCTTCTCCTTGTAGATTTTGGAGTTCTTGTAGGCTTCATTTCTCCACTCTTCTAGTTCCGAGAGTTGTAGCATCCTCTCTCGCCCGGCAGCATCAAGATCGAAATTCATCTTTTTGATTGCCCAAAATGCCTTCTGCTCAATCTCCACTGGCATATGGCACGTTTTCCCGTAAACGAGTCTGAACGGACTCATCCCCAACACTCCTTTGTAAGCTGTCCTTTGGGCCCACAGTGCATCATTGAGCCGGCTCGACCAATCCTTCCTAGACGAATTCAATGTCTTCTCAAGAATGGTCTTAATCTGCTTGTTGCTCGTTTCTGCTTGGACCGAGGTCTGTGGATGGTATGGGGTGGCCACTTTATGCGAAATGTCGTACTTCTTCATCAACTTCTCAAAAATCCGGTTGCAGAAATGTTTGCTCCCATCGCTCACAATGGCACGTGGAAATCCAAACCTGCTCAGAATGTTTCCTCGCAAAAATTTTATAATCACATTAGCATCACATGTCCGTGTGGGGATAGCCTCAACCCACTTGGACACGTAATCTACAGCAAGGAGGATATTCTCAAAGCCAAAAGACTTGGGAAACGGTCCCATGAAATCAATCCCCCATACATCAAAAATCTCAACTTGCAAATTGTTCACAAGGGGCATTTCATTTCTAGAACTAATGTTCCCAACTCTTTGACATCGGTCACATGATTTACAAAAATTATGAGCATCCTTAAAGAGAGTTTGCCAGAATAAACCTGATTGGAGAACTTTAGAGGCGGTCTTTCGACCTCCAAAATGTCCTCCACAGTTAAGCTCATGGAAAAAGGCAAGGACATCCGGTTGCTCATCTTCGGGCACACATCTCCGAAGAATCTTGTCCTTTCCCACCTTGAAAAGGAGTGAGTCATCCCAAAAGTAACTCCTGCACATCAAAACAAACTGTTTCCTCTCTTGCGAAAAGAGGTTAGACAACAGACTCCATCTGATAAATATTCACTATGTCTGCATACCAAGGAACACAAGTCACTTCACTCACACGCTCATAGGGAAAATCATCATTTATGCCAACATGCTCATGCAATGCAAGTGAAGGGTCATAAGGAACAATGCGAGACAAGTAATCAGCTACAACATTTTCACACCCTTTCCTATCACGAATCTCAACATCAAACTCTTGCAACAGTAAAATCCACCGAATAAGCCTAGGTTTCGATTAAGTTTTACTCAAAAGATACCTAATAGCCGCATGATCAGAATGCATAATCACTTTAGATCCCAAGATGTAAGACCTAAATTTCTCAAGAGAAAATACAACGGGTAAAGTTCTTTTTCAGTGGTCGTATAATTCAATTGGGCACCATTCAAGGTCAAACTAGCATAATAAATTACACGAAGCAATTTATCAACTCGTTGGCCTAAAACGACTCCAACAGCAAGGTTTGAAGCATCACACATAATCTCAAAAGGCAAAGACCAATCAGGTGCAATCACTATAGGAGCAGTCACAAGCTTATTTTTTAATTTAGCAAAGGCATCTACACATGCATCATCAAATACGAAAGGCACATCATTAGCAAGCAAGTGACACAAAGACTGGCTGATTTTCGAAAAATCTTTAATAAATCGCCTATAAAAACCAGCATGACCCAAGAAACTCCTAACACCTTTCACATTCACAGGCGGGGGAAGTTTTTCAATAACATCAACTTTTGCTTTGTCAACCTCAATCCCCCGACTAGACACCACATGACCTAGCACAACTCCACTAGTCACCATAAAGTGACTTTTCTCCCAACTCAATGTCAAATTAGACTCAATACACTTCTCAAGCACACGAGATAAATTATGGAGACAATCAGAAAATGAAGTGCCAAATATAGAGAAGTCATCCATAAATACCTGTAAGCAATCATCGAGCATGTCGGAGAATATGGAGAACATGCACCGTTGGAAGGTCCTGGGTGCATTGCACAGGCCGAAGGGCATACGTCTGAAAGCAAATGTGTCGAATAGGCACGTGAAGGTTGTCTTGGGCTGATCCTCTGGAGCTATGGCCACTTGGTAGTAGCCTGAGAGTCCTTCTAGGAAGCAATAGAACTGGTGGCCAGAGAGTCGGTCGAGAATCTGATCAATAAACAGCAACGGGAAGTGGTCCTTATTGGTTACGGCGTTGAGTTGCCTGTAGTCAATACACATTCTCCACCCGGTAGTGATGCGGGTGGGGACCATCTCCTTCTTCTCATTCTCGATCACCGTGATGCTTCCTTTCTTTGGCACCACATGGATGGGGCTGACCCACTCACTGTCGGCTACTGGATAAACTAGCCCCTCTGCGTAGAGTTTAAGTACCTCCTTCTTCACAACCTCCATCATGTTCGGGTCAGCCAACGTTGGCTATCCCGAAATAGTTTGGCACCCTCCTCCAGAATAATCCGGTGCATGCACGTGGAAGGGCTGATGCACTTAATGTCACCAAGGCTCCAACCGATGGCCTTTCGATTCTTCTTAAGCACCTCAATCAGCTCTTTCTCCTCATCTCGATTGAGCTCGGCAAAGATTATAACCGGCTTTTGCTTCTCATCGTTGAGGAAAACATACTTGAGGTGGCGGGGAAGTTCCTTTAGCTCTAGTGTGGATGGGTTCGGTTTGTCGGGCTCGTCGGCTGCAAAGAGGTCAATGGTTGGCTCTTCTTCCTCTTCGAGGTCGGGCATCAACCTCTCTTCCAAATCCCGTACGGTCATCTCTCCAATGAACGAGTCTGCTACATCAACAAAGGCACACTCTTCCACAAAGTTAACTGAAGATGCAGATGTGGCTTCCCGGACGGAGATAGATACGGACTCTCCCAAGATCGTCATGTTCAAGGTCCCATTCCTCGCATCAATAAGGGTGTTGGTGGTGGCCATAAACGGTCTGCCGAGAAGGATAGTGTGATCCTTCCCGTTTTCGTGCACGTCCCCCACATCCAGAACGACAAAGTCCACAGGGACGATAAGCCTTCCTACGCGAACAAGAATGTCTTCCACCACCCCCTTGGGGTATCGAATCAAAAAGTCGGCGAGCTGGAGGCACATACGGGTTGGTCTTAAATCACTGAGTCCAAGACGTTGAAAGATGGAAAACAGCATAAGGTTGATTCCCGCTCCGAGGTCAAGCATCCCCGAAGCTTCTTTCCCATTCTCGAGGGCTATTTTGATCACGAAGCCCCCGGGGTCTCTTTCTTTCTTCGAAAGATCATGCTACATGGCACTCGCCGCCTCATAGACTACCACTTTCTCCCCATCGCCAAACTTCATCTTCTTTGTGACCAAGTCCTTGAAGAACTTCACATACGATGGCATATTCTTGATCACGTCTAGGAGAGGCAAGTTCACGTTGACCTTTGAGAGCATGTTGTAGAGATCTCGAAATTTTTGCTCTTGCTTCTCATCCCGAAGTCGGCTCAGAAAAGGTATGCGTGGTTTGTAGGGGTTCGGTGACTTGTGTAACAATGAGTCATCTGTCGGCTTTTCTGAGTCGACTTTTGTGCTCTTCGCGCTCTCCTCTGTTTCTTTGGGTTGGTCGGTTGGTTTGCGTCATCAGGCTCTGGCATTTTTACTTTGTTGTCCACTTCCTTCCCGCTCCTCACACCGTAATTGCCTTGGCTTGCTCGGTTTGGCTCGAAAGTCTCCCCTTGTCTGACTCAGCCTCCATGTTCCCGACTCTCGTTCTTGCCAGCCCACTTGCGTCTCGAGACGCTTAATCGATGAGTCATGATTCATGATAAACTGAAGGATCTTGTCTAGCTTGTCATCTTGGTTCGACGAGCTCGACCCGGACCCTTCGGCTTGTTATTGCGGTTGCTGTTGTTGTTGGTAGTTCAGACGAGGGATGAAGTTGGGACGAGGTTGTTGTTGCATGAAGTTTGGACAGGGTTGCTGTTGGGTGAAGTTTGGGCGAGGTGGCTGGAGGGTATTGTTGTTGTTGGACCACTAGAAGTGTGGGTGATTTATCCACCCAGGGTTGTACGTATTGGAGTAGGGGTCGTTGGGCTGCCGGTTCTGATAACCTTGGAGGGCGTTGACGTCTGCATACTGTTCTCCAACATCTTGGTCAAATACTGATGGGCACACCTTGGATCTATGCCCCTAAACTCCACATGCCCTGCATGTGTCTACCGTCATGGTCTGCACTGACTGACCTCCTCATGCATTCATTAGCCGCATTTGCTCTGTGAGTTCGGCTATTTGATGGGCCATCATGTCTTGAGCAGAAGATACCTCGTTGACCACGACCCTCTTCCCTCGATTGCTCTTTTGAGACGAGTTAGCACTCATCGTCTCAAAAATCTCATACATCTCTTCGGCCGTCTTTGCACCAATGTCTCCTCCCGAAGCATTATCAACCATGTATTCCAAATTTTGATTGAGGGAGTCGTAGAAAAAATTCATCAACAGTCCCGGCGAAAGATTGTGATGGGGGAACTGCTGCTGGAGATCCTTGAATCGCTCCCAATCCTCGCGAAGAGGCTCACTCGGTAGTTGGGCAAACGAGACGATCTGCGATTGGAGCTCCCGAGTCTTCTGATGGGAGTAGTACCTCCGAATAAACTTCGTGTAAACTTCGGTCCAGGTAGTTAGTGATGCCGGTGCAAGCGTCATGAACCAGGACTTGGCTCGGTCTTTCAATGTCTCTGGGAAGCACCTCATCTTCAACTGATCCTCATTCAACCCATTGAGAGGGAAGGTGTTGAGGACATTGTAAAATTCTTGGATAAAGTTAAGCGGGTCTTCACTTGGGAGCCCATGGAATGCCGGCAGCTGGTTGTAGTGAATCATTTTTAGCTCGTAATTCTGTGCGGGATCCAGCAAACGAATGCATGAAGTGACTGGACCGATAACTGGCTGGGCTAAGGTTCGGAGGGTGTTACGAGGCGGTTGTTGCTGTTGTTCACCCATGTCGAAGTTTCTGACTTCGGATGATTTCGGGGAATGATCGTTTCCTTCGTGAGGTTCGAGAATAAGCTCCTCCAGTAGCTCTCTCAGGCTCTCGTTGAACGGCTTGTCGATAGGCGATAGTACACGACCACTCCTGGTACGCATACACAAAGACAAGAAATCGTCACGAGCACTAGATAAAGAAAGAATAAAAACTAAATTAAACAACCGAAAATCAAGAACTATAAGACTAAGCAAAAGAAACAAAGAGAAACACTGAAACAAGAAAAATCACAAGAAATAAGAGAAACACTAAAAACAAAATGAATAGGCGCACAAAATAAATCTTAAACCTTCCCCGGCACGGCGCCAATTTGTTGTAAGTATTTTTACCAGAGTCAAATCTAAAGATTCAAACACCGGGTCGTCTCTCAAGAAAGGTTGGCCGGATTATTTGTACGAATATTCAATCACAAGAAAAGAGAAAAGAAATTCCTAAACATTCTAATTCACGATTTTGGGTTTAATTTATCAACTACGAATAATGAAAATAAGACTAGAAATTCTCAACTCAAGACTCAAAACACGAATTCCAACAATGAATAAAGGGTCTAGGGTATCTGGGACAATCGCTTCCGGTTCTCAATGCATTTAGCGAGCAATCAAGAGCTCGGTTAAATGACTCGACAAACTACTCATCTAGAGGTCTATTCTCAGTAACTCTTCGTAACAAGAGGATAGACGTAAACGAATAGTTCTTGAAACAACTAACACATAAACAATACCATAACGAACAAGCTTATTCTCCACAAGCCTAGTTCGAACGATCTCTCCCCTTTCGGTTCTAAGATTGATTAATTAGATTAAGATGGTGATCAATCATCTAAAACCCTAGGTTAAGCACAACTCGTAAAGATTGAGCAATTAATCATGCACATAAACAAAATCGAACCGGAACGATAATCCCCTAACCCTAACTAATGAATTTAGCTACTCATAATGCATTCAACATCAACAAATACAATAATCAAAGCCATTCAATCAATAAGAGAACGAAATGAAAGATTACGATTAATGAATCCAATGTAAAAAACACGAATAAACTGAATCCAAAAGTCGAATCTCGGAGTTTTTCTCTCCAAGATCGAATACCAAGATCAAACTAGGTGAAAGTATGAGTTTTTGAGTGAAAGTACGGAGAACATTCAAAAACTAGAACATCACATAATGCTCCCCGTTTCAAAAGAAAACTGCTAATATAAATCTGAAAATCGCGTCTTCCACGGCCGCGGAGAAGCTCGCGGGCCGCGGTGAAGAGGTGCTCCGCGGCCGCGACATCTCCCGCGGCCGCGACTTTTCTTCTCTGTCCGCTGGGTTCTGAACTTCGCACTCTTCGCGGCCGCGACCTCCTCCTCTGCGGCCGCGGTGAAGAAAACAGGCGCTGGACACATTTTTGGTCACCGCGGCCGCGAGAACACAGTCGCGGGCCGCGGTGAAGGATTTGTGTGACAAGACTGCGATTTTCGGGCTCGTATCCATACATCCGGACTCGGAATTGGATTTCGTCTTTTTCTACTTGACCCCAACTCATCCGTCTAGGTAATAATCCTCGCATGGCCACTTCCCAACCGAGCTACCTAACCTGCACACCACCACCGACAAGAAAAACGCAGAAAAATGGGAAAAACAAACAAGAAAAACCAAAAATGAGCAAAATAAAGAAAACGCACTACAAGACACAAAATGGACCAAGAACCAAAGAAAAAAACCTAGAATGGGAAAAATAAATGCAAAATAAACGAGAAAAACACAAAAAAAATGGAACGAACAATGGTGACAGTATATCCTAATAGAACATCATACATACAACAATATTTCCCAAGATAGTGGGTTTATTAGTCCAGTTCACTAAACCTCACCCATGTGACTCAAATTAATAAGTACTACACATATATGTCTGTTTAATATCTTACTGGTTATGAGTACGCAGTAATTAACCGAGGCCTAGTTCGTTTACAGCGATCAATATAAAACCAATTGCTCCTCTCTGGGATACTGTTCAATACATAAATATACTAGTGCAACTAATCAGTCAAGTCAAACTGTACGGTTGACACTACAACCGTTCACGATGGGGTGTTCATGTCCATCTAGGTTGTGAACCATTATTCTTGTTTCGTGAGTAACTGAGAGTATGATCTTCGGTTTGCCCGATGACGACCCACACTATCTAATGCAAAACAACAGAACATAGAACTTGTTTAATCTAACATGTTTCTCATTCATAAAGGGTAGTGTAATATCATCCAAAGTCAAGCTTTCAGTATATAACACTAACACAGAATTGGTAGGGATGATAGAAGTTGTGGTATCAAAAACTGAGGAGCTGTTCCAGGAGAAGTGTTTGTAGATGGTAAAGTATGGATTGTTTGTGTGACAGTATTTGAAGGTATGGTGGTTGTTTCTAGGAAGTAAGTGGTCAGAAGGAATAGGAAACAAATTAGGTGTAGTCTAGTATGGGAAGGTGCAAAGGGGAAAGTGGTTTCATATGACTGAACATTTCTGGATATTATTGTATTCTTGGTATCCAAGTTGTAAAGTTTATAACATTTACAACCTAATGGATATCCAATAAATATGCATTTAGATGCTCTAGGGGCAAATTTGGATCTATGAGCAGTGAGAATAGATGATAACACAAGCAACCAATAACTTTCAGATGATCATAAGTTGACAGTTTATCATATAACACTTCATAAGGAGATTTATCATGTAAAATAGGGGTGGGAATTCTATTTATGATATGTGCAGCAACTAACACACAGTCAATCCAGAACATCAATGGTAATTGTGCATGATGCAGTTAAGCTCTAGCAACTTGAAGTAAATGTTGGTGTTTCCTCTCAACTCTAGCATTCTGTTGAGGGGTTTCTACACAACTTCTTTGATAAATTATACCATGTGTAACATAGAAATCAGACATAAAGAACTCAATGTCATTACCAGACCCCAGAATTTTCGTCTTTTTATTAAATTGGGTGACTACCATGTTATAAAACTTTTGAATGCACAACTTCGTGTCAGACTTATGAGATAGAGGATATATCCAGTTACTTTTACTGTGATCATCAACCATAGTCAGAAAATAATTGTAATTACCATCATGAGATTTAGGACTGAATGGTCCCCATATATCGCAGTGAATAAGATCAAAGCACTTAGAAGCAATAGAAGTACTAACAGGAAAACAAAACTTCTTTTGCTTTGCAAAATGGCATATATCACATGGTTTAGTAGTCATAGTCTGGCAATCAGAAAGTTCAATAGGCAGTTTTGACATTCTTAAGTAAGACAAATGGCCAAGTCTGTGAAGCCATGTAATAGTGTAAGGGTTTGGATAAGAGGAAGTGGCTTCTGAGAGAATATTAAGAATCATGCAGGCCTATGAGGAAGTTCATAACATAGTATTGATGCTGAGCAAGGGACATAGACACAAAAATATTACATGTACAGACAGAAAAAACACCACAAGTGTATCTAATAACTGGCCTATATGTGGCATATTCATCCTACGGAGCTTTAAAACTATTGTAGTATTTTGTAATAGACATTGCACCCTGATTAATTGTACTCAGTGACTTCTCAATTTGAAAAACCCTAGGACCATACGATTGTGCAATTCATCCCAAACCTCTTGTGCAGATGTGAAATACAACAAATATTGACGTATGTCTTTACAGTAGAGTTCAGAATCCAAGACAAAACAAGGTTGTTCGCACGCAACCATGACATAAACTGAATAGTATTAGAAGAAGGAGGGAGAACGATTGTACCAATCGATGAATCCTCCCATATTTTTTACGTTGAGCGCCATGGTGACTGCGCGCGACCAGGAAGTATAGTTGTCGCCATTGAAGGTCTCTGCGACAATCAAAGCTCTTGGATTGTCTGAAGCATGAAGAAAGAACGGCGTAGACGGATCATCAGTGGGAGAAATCGTGGTCGTCATGCTGTTCTACACGGCGATTGATAACAGATCGGAGTAGATCTAGGTTTTCGATTTTCAAGGCGAAAAACAGAAACCAAAAGGAATTGGAGTAGCAGCGGAATAAAAGAGTGATCGGAGTTTAACCGGCGAATGATACCATATTGAGTTTTACAATCGAGAGATGATTGGCAGAGAAATGTGAGAGAAAGAGTTTGAGAGAGAAAGAGGACGACAGAAGAAAAATTGAGAATGAATAATAAAAAAATTAAGGTTCTTGTACATGGCTTGGGTATTTATACCTATAATCACCTATTGAATAAAGTTGTTAATAACCAAATAACAACTTAAATATACAGAATGGCAACTACTTTACAAAATGCAAATAAGAAAATGACTATTCTAATAGATAGGGAATACTACTTTTTAACGCCCTAAAAAATCCAATGAGGACATAGGGAATAGTTTTCCTCGGTCAAACACATTTCGAACATGCAATTTCCACAACAACATTACATGAATATATCGATATCTTGGATAACTAAATTACATAAATTCAAAATCACAAAATAAAATAAAAAAAAAATTCCAAAATACATCACGCATGAGCCCAAAGGCAATAATGGTTTATTACGGTTTTTTTTTTTTTTTATATTATCTCTGTTTTTATTTAGCAATATTATTAGGTCACTGTGTGTGCTTTTTCATCGTCTTCCTCATCCTTCTCTGTACTCTCTCTTTCTCTCTCAATCAATTATCTGTCATCTCANAAAAAAGCCTTAATTCGTAGAGTAATTTATATACTAAAAAATATAAAAAAACATGTGGACAAAAAAAAAAAGAGTAGACAATGATAGAAAGCACGTATTTAAGAAATACGTTTTCTATACAATTTGTATAGAAAACGTATTGTATAGAAAACGTATTCCTTAAATACGTTTTTTCCGATTTTACAAAAGAAAACATATTCAGTAAATACGTTTTACAATTAAAAAAATGATAAAACGTATTCAATGAATACGGGATTTGTATTTTAGTTCATTCTCATTTATTTGTGTATTTTTTTTCCACAACTTAATTTTTTTTAATTTTCTGGTAAAAAATTCTTAATTCGTAATCCATCCACCAAAAAGATAAAATAAAATAAAAAAAAATTCCAAAATACATCACGCATGAACCCAAAGGCAATAATGGTTTATTACGGTTTTTTTTTTTTTT
>CACSLK010031421.1:12288472-12300076 GCA_902706635.1 Striga hermonthica | reverse complement strand
TAATAACGAAGCATGTAATTTTACCACATAGGATTCCGAAGCACCAGAAACAGCCACGTAAGCTCAGCGCGTTCTGTATTAATATATAGGGGATAATATGAGTAGCAAGTAAATATTTGTAATTTTATTGGAGGGAAAAGAATCCTACCAAATTAGTTTTTCTCTCAATTCTCTGGGATTTGAAGGGTAAGGAAGGGAATGTCATTTCTATTTTATTCTTTTGAACAAATTATAGGAAAAAATCGCTATCGGATATTATATATCATTGATATTACTAGTACAACGCCCGTGTATTACACGGGTGCTTGTTAATAATTTTTCCTTAAAATTTAAAATTAATGAGAAAAAGTAGGTGAAAATTTAAATATCTTTATATAAATATATATATTAGTATATATTTAGTATGACACTTTTTATTTGTGTGACTTACTTGTGTTATATTATAATAATTTATTTATTTATATATATAATATGGATGTCAAATCGAAGATCATGAAAAGATGATTAATTTGATATATTATATATGTAAAACCAATAAGAAATACAAAAGTTATCAACTTTTAAAATACATTTTTAATTCAATAGCTAATTGAAGTAAACAAATCAAAAGTCAGTGATATATTAGTCATTTAGTGTCTCACTATGTAAATTATAAAGAATTAAAAGGTTATATTAGTACAAGTGATATTAAAATACCTAAGTTAGCTAAATAATATTTATGGAATGTCCGAACTTAAATTATTAATTATTAATATATCAATATTATTTGTCCAAACCTAATTACGAAGCATGATTCTTCGCCAAGTAGGATTCCGAAGCACCAGAAGCAGCCACGTAGGCTCAGTGCATTCTGAAATTATATATAGGGGGATAATAGTCCGTCATATTTGTTTTCGGTCCCCTCTAATATTTTTTACCATGTAACGTGTACAAATATCTATGTATTACTCTTTCATAATAAAAGTTGCTACACGAGCAAATTATTTGCGAGCTTGGTTCATTCAAACTCGAGTTCCAACTCTTCCAAAGTCTGTATAATTAATAAGTCGAACTCGTTAATGCTTGACAATAAATTTCAGCTTGAGATCGACTCAATAACGAACGAAGCACGAATTAGTTTGTTGACCTGTTTTGTTAACAGTTCGGCTCGAGTTGATTAAGGCTCAAGCTTCATACTTGAACCCGGCTTGCCTCGTATTCACAGTCAAATCAATCAAGAAATGTTTCAATTTGCATCTCTTACTCACCATTTTTGTCATGCCCCCATAGAATTCTTCTCTCTCATCATCTCCCGAAATAAATATATAAACAACAACAAGTCAACAACCAACACTTTAGAGGTGTTGAAAAATGAGCTTTCATCATTTTTGGAAAAGTAAAAATGCATTATTGAGCTTCAAAACCTCAAAGGTTCTTGGCCAAAATTATGCAGTTTTCATTGTGTGAGAATGTGGAAAAATAATATGTTGTATTATTCACAAAAGTATGTACACATATATAAAGATATAAGATGGGCATTAACCTTATGTTGGTCATTAACCTAGCCTACAATACAACAATACTACTCTACAATATTATAAATAACATCATCCTTCAAATTCAAGGTATTATAATGGAGTCGACTTGAGTTTGCCAAAAAGCTAACAAGAGAGACCGGGAAGGAGACCCAAAATAAGTTGAACTATCTCATGCGCAACATATTATTGAATGAAGTGGCAGTTAATTTCAATGCTTGGTGCGCCCATGAAAAGATCATAATGAGATATCTTTATAGCACTATGACTATCACAATGTAGAGATGTAGATGACGACCAAGGTGCACCGAGATGATCAAGTAGCTGACCCAGCCACAATACATCTGACGTGGAATCAACAAGAGCACGGTACTCAGAATTAACATTCAATCTGGAAACCAAAGTTTGTTTCTTATTGCGCCAGGAGATGAGTGAATCGCCCAGAAAGAAGCAGAATTCAGTAGTGGAGTGATGATCAGTATGATCACCAGCCCAACCTTCATTAGAGTAGTCACTAAGTGCCAAGGAAGAACGAGCTGAGAAGTGAAAATCATGCAATAGAGTACCCTTCACATAGAGAATGATGTGCAATACAGCAGAATGATGAGTGGTTCTCGGAGCGCACATAAACTGACTCACAATATGAACAACATTAGCTATATCGGCCGAGTGACAGCCAAATAGATCAAAAACCCCAATAAGCTGACGATAAAATGTAGGATCCTAAAGAAGAGAACCATCAAGTAGAGTAAGGCGAACATCATAATCAAGAGGTGTGGAAGCTGTTTGACAATCAGTAAGACAGACCGAGCAATAAGATCAGAGGCATACTTGGCTTAAGACAAATCGAAGCCACAAGATTAGAGATCTCAAGACCCAAAAATTAGCAAAGTTGTCCTGAACTCTTTATCTCAAAATGCGTACAAAGATAACCCTGTAAATCATAAATACCAGAGACATCATCTCCCGTGATGATCATATCGCCAACATAGAGCAACAAAACAATGCTTCATGAGATCGTCGAAGAAACAAGGCAAAATTGTGATCACTCTTAGTGAAACCAAATTGAAACTATTCAGAACTAGCCGTGGCATTCCAAGCACGAGGCGCTTGTTTCAAACCATTCAAAGCTCGAATGAGACGACAAACCTTCCCAGACTTTAAGGCCCCGGAGAAGGAGTAATGTAAACCTCCTTTAGATAAGACACCATGTAAGAATGCATTCTTTACATCTTAGTGAAGAAGAGACCATCGACGAACAACAACAACGTCAAATAAACAGTGGACAATAGTAAGACGAGCAACCGGTAAAAGGACTCTTTATAATCTATGTCATACTCCTGTGAGTAACCCTTACCAACCATAAGTGTTGTAATGTTCAATAGATCCATCTGAATTTATCTTGATTTATAAATTTATTTGCACCCAATGGGTGTCTTGTCAGTAGGTAGTTCTACAAATCCTAAGTATGAGTCTTTTCTAACGCATGCAATTCCTCAATCATAGCTTGTTACCACAATGGATCAACATTTGCCTCACGAAATGACCTACGCTCATGATGGGATAGTATAAACGAATAACAATGAGTCAAGTAGGTGAGCAGGGGGGCGACTTACAAGAGTTGGGTGTTAGTGATCAATGATAGATGAAGGGACATGAGCGGACACAAAAAGAAGCGTCGGTTCAGGATGCGCAGGTGGAGCCACTTTGGGAGACGGAGGTAAGATAGGTTGTCATTAAGCTGTGAGCCAGTGGAAGTGTCTGGAAAGAGACTCGGAGTAATGGACATTAAAAATAGCATGACAAATCAAATGGACAGTGAAATTTAGATAATGAAGAAAATATAGTATGTTTTCAAAAAGTAATGTGACGCAAAATGTGCAATCGACTAGAAATAAGATCCAACACCTAAACCCTTTGTATTCTACCCCATAACCCAAAAAACAACACAGACAAGCTCAGGGTTCTAAGAATGTGACGTTGTTTACGCTCAAAACGTCTATATCGTGGGGAAGTATAAGACATAAACGCTGAACTATTGTGCCATGATCAAAAAGAAAATTAAAAAAATAGAATCATTGTACTCAAGGGCATTGTCAATACGCAAGACCTTTATAGAATAGGAGAATGGTGTGTGAATTTTTAGCATATTGAATATATATGTTTAGTAATTCAGAATGACTTTTGAGAAAATAAATCCAAGTAAAACGAGAAAAATCATCAACAAAAATAACAAAGTAGGAAAAATCATTCATAGAGGCAATATGGTAAGGAACCCAAATATCATAATGTACCAAAACGAAAGGTTTCTCAGCAGTTGACAAATTTTCAGAATAGCTGGGATGGTGAGAGTCGACGGTGGCTGGAGACGAGCAAGGAAAAACCTAATCTATATTGGCCCCCAACCCAACCCTAGTATGATACCATGTGAGAATGTGAGAAAGTTATATGTTGTATTATTCACAAAGGTATGTGCATATATATAGACATGTAAGATGAACCTTAACCTTATGTTAAGCTTTAACCTAGCCTGCAACACAAAAATACAACTATATAATATTATAATTAACTCCTTGAACAATCAATATCATGCTATTTGGTTCATTCAAATATAAGAGAGGGAGAATGGCATGGCAACAGTAAATTGTCATAGCTTCATATTGGTATCATCATTTTAAACTACGGATTCGACAAAACTCGTCTCTGTACATATATATAATTTTAAAGCAGTATGCCAAGGCAAATACAATGGACCCTATAACACAATATATGCCTGTTTTCCAAAACCAAAAGATCAGTACATAAAAGTACATAAAATAAACTGTTAGTCACCCAATTAAAAAACAAAAACAAAACAAAAAAAAAAAAAAATGCCTCTCGAGCCCTCGTGAGTCGCCAGTTTTAGCTAGAAAGAGGAATGGAGTAATAATACATGGAAACACTGACTTAATTTATACAGAGAGAGGGCAAATGCCAGCCTCTTATTTAGGTCGTCGATACATTATGTCATCAAAGCCTTGTTTTATTTGATTCCCTACTTTACAGATGTTCTTGGCCACCCCATTTGCAACCAGGTTTGCATTTCGAGTGAACCTGAATTTTACAACCGAGAAAGGTTAATGTTGGTAAAAGTTTACAGTTTAAGACAGACGGATGTTACCAACGATACCTGAGGGAAAGTTGCTTGATGTTAAAATTAAGTACTAAAAAGTCAGAGGCTTAAGCTTGCATTCATATTTTTGGTTGGAAAAAGCAATATTTTTCAGTTTATGTTCAGCTAGTTAACGGGTATTTGAACTATTAAAGACTTTTTGCACAGAATAGATTGAAAATCATCCAAGTAATGTTTGATGCATAATTCCACACTAAACTGCAATAAGGTAATGAGATGCCACCAACTACATTCAAACCCAGTTGACATTCTAACTCAGCCATGACATGTATATAGTTGCAGGATGGGAAATAAAAGAGTTTGCCTGCTAAAAAACTCTTCCCCAATTGCATTAGTAGGTTTAGGTGTCCGCCTCTGAGGCAAGTCATTGCCATCTGTAAGAAGCAAAAAATAATATTTTCTTAATTGCTACATATCAACCACTAAACTGCAAGCAGCGTCTGTAGACCTTAAGCATACACATGATATTAGTATTACATAGGATGTCATCGGCTTTATGATATCATGCAAAATATACTCTTGCATTAACATGCAAGATTCTCCAAAGGAGCAAGCTATGAAAGCAGAAATGGCTGCTTATGATTTAAATGATTTTTAATCAAAAATAATGAAAGAAAGAAAATGGAAGACTCGATCCATTCAAACCCATTTCAAATATATACATGTAGTTATGACATCAGGAAGCTCAAAAATGTTATAAAAACTTCAACTTTCCTGTGAACTCGTTAGCATAAATAAAACATCATCTTTGTACTGTCCTCTGAAAAATCTAACTTTTTCTCAGAAAATTAAATAACGAACTCGAACTCATTACTGATAATTTCAAAATAACAAAATCATGTGCAACAGTCAATATACCATAATATTTAGTCACAAGACTACAGCTCATATTTCAGTAATTAAGCCCTTAATGCAGCTTGAGAAGAACATTCCAATAATAGTTAACATAAAGTAGAACATTTTTTTACCTCCTTTATTGTGAACATGGGCTGGATTGGGTGCAGCTTCAGCGGAAGGGTTTACTCTCCTGTCCACTAAAACCTGCTCAGAAGCCGAATTAGGTTAGCATTAGTCTATGCAAGTAAAAGGCCACATCAACCAGAGCAAAAAAAAACAGCTAACGAGGAGTGGTAATGATTGGTTGTTTAGGAATTATAGGATTGTAGAAAGTTTAGAGGTTTGGACCAAACTTCAGGGTTGACCTGTCAAATAATTACCCTTAGTTAAACTATTTGGTAATAGATGTTTAAATTCTCTTTATTAATAAAAACGCTAACTCCGAAAAGTTGAATAGAGGTTATTAGTAGGCGCATCTATGATATACAAAGAGATTACGGGACTATTCACTAGTTAAAAACAGCACAATAATTATTACTATAACTAGAAATATAACTAGTACTCAATCATGTGCACATACACAAATACAAAGTATATATTATAAATTATATATATTAGAATAATAAATTAGATAATGGGCATATCACATTTTAGAATTTTGACAATTGGTAAAATTGAACAATATAAATATAAACTACTTAAGTTACATATGACAATTGACGTCATAAATGTAATGGATATGTAATTATTGTAATTTTAAAGGATCATTGCGAATTATTAATAATAATAATAATAATCATAATGATCAAAATTGTTTATGTAATTTTAAAGTGTTTGGTTCAATTATCTAATTTTAATGAAAAGTGATGAATGGGATGAAAAAAAAAATAGTATTGGTTTTAAAATAAGTAGCTTGAGGAAAAAAAATCTGCAATAATTTTTCTTTAAAGTATGTAACTTTCATATACTATTTAGGGTGAACGTCTCATTAGCTGGTGTTAGTAGTAACTATTATATAATAGAATGGTTAGAAAAATATTTACACTTTATTAATGTAAAATTTAACGGTTTGCTTTCATAATTTCATAATTAACTAACAAGCAATGGACGGGAAATATTTTCTATTGGCATTAGTGGAATAGCCCACCTTATATATATATATATATAATATATATAGATTATCATATAAGATTTCATAGCAGATAACCATAAGATTTACAGTTCAAGATTATTAGGAAGAAAAGTCAATTATAGAGGCCCCATAAGATTTGTTTTGTTTTAGTAAAGATTCCGGTTACACAAATATATCTCAAGTTTGGTCTAGCAAAGTTTATTCGTTTGTCTATGTGCAGTAAAAAAAAATGATATAAAGAATAATCACTATGGGACAATCTAATGGTATCCCCCTTCAAATTAACAAGTTATTGTCAATGAAGCAATGGCCCCAAAGAAGGGTCTTGCAAAAATCCAATTCCAATTGAATTATTAGAAATAAAAAGATCAACAAACAATAAATTATATTAGAAAATTAATCATTAATAAGCTAATAAATAATCAAATATGATATTTGATAATCATAAAATTTGGTGATCTTCGGAATATTAATAGAATATTGAAGTATTATATATCTGAGAGTATAAAAAAAGGACAAAAATATATTAAAAATTATTACATATGTATATTAATACGTATTATTTGTAGAAAATGAGAGATATGATTATGAGACTTATGTCCTAATGATACTAAAGTTTGTATTGTTCCTGAAAATTACATTCACCATTAATTTACATATGAAAAAAATATAAATTGTTTACACCCACCGACTAGTAACCTTTACCTATTTCCAAATAATTAAATTTGATAGATCTGCAAATTAGCAACTCAAGAAATTTGTATATTTTAATTTTGAGGTGATAATGGTTCTTTTTCATCTTGTCTTAATTATTCAATAATATTCCCACAGTCCCATCCAAACTATATCA
Organism: Striga hermonthica; assembly: GCA_902706635.1. NCBI lineage: Eukaryota > Viridiplantae > Streptophyta > Magnoliopsida > Lamiales > Orobanchaceae > Striga > Striga hermonthica. The sequence continues at coordinate 12,292,571 of CACSLK010031421.1, read as the reverse complement.
TCAATAGAAAGATGCCAAACAGCAAATCACATCAATGGTATTTTACACAATCAAGCAATTATCGGTTATTTATTAAACATTTCAGGTAGTCAAGCCAACTGATTGTTAGAAAACACCATTATGTTCCATATCACCACCAAGAAAGGGGAAAATTACTGCTCCCATTTTCTTGAATAAGGAGATAAAAGGTCACATAGGTATAAATCATAACGTGCAAATGATGCAACATAACTAAACCCAACCACCCAACCACAATAACAGAGAACAGTTTAAGGCACTAACCTCAAGGCCTAAGCAGACAGGTAATTCTGCTTGAGGCTGTTGCCCACTGGGTGCCTGGCCTTTATGATCCTTATAAAGTGAATAACCAACGCAAGCATATCTGAACTCTACAAGGTTCCTGCCCTCTTTCGATGCTTCAACCTCAGATTGTCCAACAATGTATGGAGGCACTAATCACCAAACATAAGAATTATAATCCACATCTAATATTACCCTAGTGGGTGCAACTTTCATAACTCAGCCTCATAAGAACAAGAACAGAACATCAATCACGAAGTACTGTGTGTGCATAGGGACATACAACTCAATCGCAATGCATTGATCGTACATAGTTTTTATAATAATTATATGCTCCATTTGTTTTATGCATTTATGATATCAAAACCAAAGCTTTCAGATAATAGTCTAAAAAAAAAAAACAAATTATCGCCTCCAAGCATTTCACTATTCGTCCTTTAAATTTAAGTAAACCGTCCAAAGATCAAAACTTTGTCCGAATGACAATTTGCATATGCATATAATTTATTGAACCCAATTTGAGCTCTCCATGTTTAACAAGAAAACGATGACCAAAGGCCAAGCAAGAAATTAATAAGTAGGTTAGGTACCTATATGAAATTCAAGAATAGGGTACCTCCTAACTTCTTAATTTTGTTTAAATTGCACCAAAAAAAGGCGAATATTACATCACAAGCTCAAAGTTGCAACCTTTTTCTCTGTAGATGAAACTTCAAGCTACATGGAAACACAACATCCAGGCCAGACAATATATACAAATGAAAAAGAGAAAGAAAATGAATGAAAAATCATAGCAATTACGAATCCAATTGCGTATTAAATGCAAAAAAAAAAGAAAACAAAACAAAATTGAACGAGAAAATTAGGGCTACCATTGGGAAGGGAACGGGTGAGGCCAACGCAGAGGGGGTTCCGAGAATCGTCTTTGAAACGCGAAGAATAATAAAGGCATCCCTTGCAAGATTTCGCCTTGTTCCCAATTCCATTACCAGTAGCTTCGGCGGTGTTCGTACTCTTCGTCGGTGACGAATGACACGCTCTTCGATCGCTTTGATTCAGCTGATTTGAATCGTCCGATTTCGTATTGATATCAGCCGGCACTGATTTGGTGCTTGGAGATTCAGCCATTCGCGAGCGTGAGATTAACTTCTCTCCTTCACCCTTTGCTATCTAGTCCGCCATTACCTATCTGTGGTTCGTCATCTCGTGTTCTCCGGTGAAGAGGAAGAAAGTGATTCAATTTTGTTTGAACTTTTTTAACTACGGTTATCTTATGTGTTGCGACTCCAAATTAGAAAGTAAAATATAGAGGAGAAGTAAAATATTTTCAAACTTAATTGAATACAAGTAAAAATATATATAATTATTGAATCTAATATGATATAAAAATAAAAAAATATTAACTGATAATAGTTAGTTGTTAGATCACAAATTATTGTATGAGACAACCTAATAGTTAGACGGGTCGTCTTGTCGTACGTTTCTAATGTCATTGATGGCACCGTTCGCCTCTTTTATGGCAGTCGGGGCTGGGGTCGACGCCTTTGTTCCCCGGTCAGTTTCCCTGGTGTTGACAAGGAGGGTTCCTCTGGCGGGGACTTTTGTTTTTCCAGTTGAGCTTGGTCGTGATTATGGGTTTTGTGTTAGGGGAGGTGATAGGCGCGACCTTCAGGTGTTGTTCCGATGGTGATCTCTTTGGAAGGAGGATTTGGATCGTGTGGTTGCAGATCTAGTTAGCCATAGCCATGTCCTATGCAATTTGGAGTTTCTAGATCCGCGACTCGGATCATGAACCTGTCTTTCTTGGGTGGTCGTCTTCGGGTGTTGGCTCGTGTGAATGACAATTTTGGAGCAACTTGACGGTTGTTGGGCAGGGCTTTATTTAGCATCTTGTTATCAGGGTCTTTCCTATTAAAGTGTGTTCTGTCTGTGATTGGCGTGTTCTGTAGTTTTATTCACCTCTTTAGGAGTTCGTATTTTCCACTGGTGGGAGTGTTGTAATATTGTGTGTTAGTGTTATTTGCTCTAGGCTACTTTCGTATAGTCCTTCCAATAGATTCAACTATGTAGTGCTTGATTCAACTATTATCGGTTCTAGATTGCAAATATGTGTGCTATTTAAATTATTGTTCCAACAAAAAAAACTACAATAAAACTTAACCAGATAATATATATCATATGAAAATGAATGATAGTAAAAGAAAGAATACTGAATCGCAATTGTTGTATGTGATATATCAACGCTTCAGGCATGGTCAACAGCTCAAGATTTGGTCAAAAGGGGGTTACATTGCTGTAATTATGTGTACTTATTGATTTTTCATGCGATGACATTTTAGTCACTGCACAGAATCACTGTAACGCAAATGTGCATTCTCATAGGCAATACGTGCATTTTCGTTTAACACTATTGTGCATTTTGTATCGCGGTTACGTTTTGTGAACTTTTAAATGTGTATACTGTGACAATTCTTTAATTTCATAAAAATATGATTGTATTTATAATGTGCATGTCTATAACAAAATAAAATGTCTAAAATAGTTGTTATTTACCAACAACTATTTATAAACCGTTAATACAATTCACTAATCAAATCAGCTATTATAATCGACAATTAGATATCATCTATCGGCTATTACTAGCCAAAATAGGCCTACGTCCAATCACTTCTTATTACCATATTCTTCCCATTTCTTTCTAGCATTCACCATAACCTCCAATTGACATCTAGCAAAGAAGCAAACCTACAATAAAGAATAGTCTGAAACTGTTGCTTTGTCATCGAGCCATCAATCAACAAGTTGAGCCGTCGTGTTCTAGACAGTATGCTCTTTCAAATTGGAAGATGTGTCGAGTTTTACACAAACAATTTTTGTTTTTAGTTTTAAATATAATTTTCTCACCAAGTACTCGTGTAGTAAACGGATATTGTGTAGTACTCGGATATTGTAACTACACGTATATTGTACTAGTTTGCATTTTGGAAAGCATCATAATAGCATTCTCTTTGCACCCAGGTAATACGAAGGTAAACATAACAAAACAGAACAATGTACTAAATAGACATTATCCAATATAAACGAGGCGGGTCGGGGCGGATCTATTTCGTCCCCGAACCCAGAGAAACAAAAAAATTGAATCGGGCTGAGTTTAAACCCACCCGCAGATTACGGGTCCGGGTCGAAATCCACCCTGTCGGTCTTCTCCTCTAACTCTAAACAAACTCTGCTAAAAGCACAAGTTTCTGTTAAAGACAACAAGTTCCAAGATCTCCACACCAAACCTAAGTACTACCCATTTGGGTTTATGTCTACTCCATGCTCTTCTATCAACAATAACACATTTAACAATATCTCAGAATCATATTAAAGTATACATAATATGAGCCTAGGCCTCGAATTAGCCTTTCATTAGCCACGAGATTCTTCGAGTGCTTTCATGCCCATCACCCTTAGAACTCGACCTGTTCGCCATTCTTCTTCACGCACATCACCTTCCCATCAGTATTATAAGCCCACCATCTTTTCTCACGAACCCCACAAATCGGCAGTCTGAGTAACCGGGCGCCACCGCTGGCCGCATGAGTAATAATAATACACGGATCAAATAACCACCAGTAATGTTTTGTACAAATCGTTTTCAGATTTTTACCCTACTATTCGTTCCCATGCATGTTTCCGTCAACATTTCAAAGGTACAACACATTGTACACCTAACGAGCTGCTCTTCGAAACTACTACTACTACTACTACTAAGAATAATAATAATAATAATAAAAACAACAATAATCCCTCGACC
>CACSLK010031421.1:12256111-12275693 GCA_902706635.1 Striga hermonthica | reverse complement strand
AAAAAATGTTTTATTTATTATCTTATTGTATGGTCAAAATTTGTACGTAAAGTCTATCTATACTAAAAAAAGACATATTCAAAATTCTTTATCTAATTCCTTCTTATTATCTAATTGTATGAAAATCTGTTATGATTTTGTTCAATCATCTAATTGTATTTGTATTATATCCCATAAAATCGGTTTAACAAAAAAAAAAACCCATAACATCCAATAAGTAAAAAAAAAGTACTAGAAATCTTTACTAAAATAAAAAAAAAAAAAATATTTTATTTATTATCTTATTGTATGGAAATTTGTTCTGATTTTGTTCAAACCGATTTCCGTATATATATATTCTGATTCAGATTTTCTAATAAAAATATTAATAGCAATATATATATCTACTCTACCCGTTATAAATTACAAATCTCAAAATATCGAGCCATCATCTTCCTCACTGTCAACCTCCTGCAAACAAAAAATATTCTCAATCAGTCTTTTATTCAAAACAATGAATCAAGGATTTGGGTTAATCAAACAAGTTAATAGGTCTAATAGACCTATGCTCAAAGTTCGTATTGTGATAATGTTTTTCCAAGATTGGGGCAGCACATACAAACCATAAGAAAATTCCATTGCAGGACCTTATTTTTTGTGTTATACAGTTTTGCTATGAAGCCATCGGATGACTCGACTTATGGAGTCATCCACATTTATTCACTAATGGTATATTGACACGTGTCCTGCAATAAATACAATTTGGACATGTGTCAATACATTAAGTGGTGGATGACTCCATAAGAAAACCATCCAATGGCTCCATAGAATTTTTGTTGTGCTATAATAGGGTCTACATTTTTAACTTTTTCAATTGAGGGTTTTACTTTTAACTTATTATCAAAATAAGGTTTACTTTTACATTATACTTTTCAATTTAAGGCTCCAAATCACTTTGTATTTTGACATAATTATGTAAGAGAAAAAATCTTTTTCACCCCATAACAAAGACAAATTAAGTGTTTCACACCGCCCAATAAAAAGTTAAGTTTTTCACCCCAAAAAGTGCGAAGGTTATGCGAAAATTGTCCCATATTCATCGCATAACTGTCCGTATACGAAGGTTATGCAAAAAACTGTCGCATAACTATCGCATATCAATTGCATAACTGTCGCATATTCATCGCACAATGCCTTCGCACAGTTATGCAATTGATATGCGACAGTTTTTTGCATAACCTTCGCATATGGAAAGTTATGCGATGAATATGCGACAGTTTTCGCATAACCTTCGCATAATTATGCAATTGGTATGCGATAGTTTTTCGCATAACCTTTGCATATGGACAGTTATGCGATGAATATGCGACAGTTTTCGCATAACCTTCGCACTTTCCGAGGTAGAAAAACTTAGTTTTTTATTGGGCGGTGTGAAAAACTTAACAAGCTTCAAAACGGGGTGGAAATAGATATTTTCACATTATGTAAACCACAATACTTTAAAAAAAATATTTTTAAGCACCTATAATAAAAAAAAATTATTAAATATCTTAATAAAATTATCTAATAAGATAATTATTTCATAATTTATATTTATCAAAAGCTTAATGAAATTTATTTCAAAAGTTAAAAAAATATATTTTAACTTAAATTTAATCTAAATATGAAAATAACATTAAAAAATAAGTTAAAATAGTTTTACTAAGGATATTTATAATTCTTTAAAATATAAATTTTAAAATAATAGTATTTTAGTTTATATATTTATGTAAAAATATAAAGTTAGTTGGTGTCCTAAATTGAGAACCAGAATGTAAAAGTAAGTCTTTAATTGAGAACAACTTAAAAATGAAACATTCAAATGCAAAAGTTGAAAATTCAGACATTATTGTGACACAATAATTAAAAGTCAAACCCTACGATAAAATTTTCCCTTATTATTTACACGTGTTGTTAATCCAACGGAAAAGAATGAAAAAAAAAAAATGGAACATACAAATAAAAGAGGAAATCTAATTGTGCTTATAGTGTGGGAAGTTTGTAATTGTATTACATATTATTCGATACAATGTGATTATCCTTTAGAAAAACAAGTTGATGTAATTCGGTTATAATGAGAAGATATACACCATCAAATCATAATTTTGTCAACTTCCGGGTTGGGCCAACTCGCCACTAGAAGTGAGTCCATGCGAATTGACCGAGTCGATTTACATTTTGTCAAATTAGGACACTAGGGCTTGTTTGTTTATCAAAATTCTAAAAATTAAAAAAAAAAAACAAAAAATATATAATAATCTCACTTCAAAATCTAACTAAACTCAGCTATCATCGGTATTATCAATATAATTAAATAATATCATACGATCATTCACACTTTAATATTCATAAACTCACATAATTTTAATTACTTTTAATTTTTAATCATTTATCTCTCACTTTTATATCAAATCGATTTTAATAATTTTATTTCAAATATTATTTCAATACAAACTTAAAATCTCATTAGCAACTTATCATACTAATCTTTTTTTTAAAAAAAATAAAATATAGTTAACACAAAAACCTAAAAAATCAGTAAAAAAACTGAAATAAAGAAATAACTGGCAATATATGGTTAATTTTTTTTTTTTTTGGTACATGGATCTTCCGATTTCTGGATTTACAGGGAAATCGACTAATCCGGAATCGAGTCGGGTAGGACCACAAAGGCGGCAATATATATAGTTATTTGATTGTTGGGTCAACCAAAGAAAACGAAACGATGTAAAAGGTTATTTGATTGTTGGAAGTTAAAAGCTTTTTAACTGGCAAAATCCCTATTGACTTTTGTAAGAAATTTTCCTACTTTTTTTCTGGTGAGTAAATGATTAAGAAAGACAATTTATGTAAATAACATGAAAATTAATTTCCTAGTCGTGATTATAATTTTCATAGTAAAATCAAACAAATCATAATTTACCGAGCAATGTGTCAACTTCTGATTACGGTGAGCATCGATTCAGAGATTCGGAGATCACTATATTTCCGGAACCGTATAAAAATTGGTTCACCTCGGTGTAGAGATTTTATTTTTGGGTATAGCTCGATTCCGTGTTCAGGACTATTTGGATGATTCAGTTCGGTTTGATTCGGCTCGGAGCTTTAGATTTTTCTAACTATTTTTTATATATATTTTTTTGAATGAGTATCTAGTGATATTTAAATTTTGATAGGCTCGACTTTAGAAAATGTAGAAGTAATTCAAAATTTTAGTTAAGACTAAATTTGTGCAACTAATGATGAAAATTTAAAATCAAATAAAATAGAATATGATTTTGCTAGTATTTCTTCAATTTTTCTTACCATTTTCATTACAAGAAGGAATAGGACTAGGAAAAGTATGAACATATGTAATATAGATATATTTTACAATTATGTAGTATTATTAAGCATAAAATTTAAAGAAAGTGTAATTATTATTTCTATATACTGTCAAGTATTTTAAAAATACTAAAATAATATATGATTAAAGTTGATATAAAGTATATGAACAAGATACATCTAATGTTATAATTTGATTCTTCCGTAGGTACGGTATGATGTAGTTTGGTTCGGTTCTCAGAACTGATAGTTTTAAAATATCTCACACCGTATCAATTACTTTTTTGATTCGATTTGGTTGGAAAAAAGTCAAATAATCAACAGTTATTTTTCAGTTAAGAGTGAATTAGGTTTGTCTTTTGAAACAATTCGAAATTTCCAAGTTCCATGTTGAACCCTACTTGTAGTACTTCGGAAGCCTACGTGTTAGAATATGGTGCTTAGGTCTAATCTATGTAGATTTGGGCTCTTATCTATATTTATTTTTGTATAATTATAAAATATTTTATCAATCTAAATTATAATAATATTATAAAACTTAACGAACTTTATTATATTTGCTATTGGTTTTGATATATAACATATTAATTTAATCATCTTTTGATGACCTTTAATTTGATATCAGTATTGCACGTGCAAAAATAAATACATCAATCTTTATAAATATAAATCAAATTTTCTAATATATCCTAAAATAATAAAATTATTAATTATTAAATTGATTTATCAGCCTATTATAGGATATAAGTTGGAAAAATTATTATACAATAAAACAAACAAATCTTAAAGGTAACGAGGTCCACTTTAAATAAAACTGAAAACTAAAATAAAATAAAATAGTATTTAGAAATTTTAATAAAAACTTCAAATACCAAAAGAGTAAAAAAAATTTTTGGGTTAGGCGGGGAAGTGTGTGGCTTTGCGGAAAATGACGGATGCCTACTTTTGTGTCGTTGAGTTGGAGTCCACATTTGCCTTACACGTTCTCCATTTAGTTGGAGGGCCATAAGGTTTGACATAACCTCGATCAAATGAGCTCGGGGGCCATAAATTTGACAGAACCTCGAGCGGGCGAGCTCGAGGGACACAAATGTAAGGTTGACAGAACCTCGAGTGGAGTAGCTCGAGTACCATAAGCTCTTCACGAAAGGACCGTGAGCAATTAGTTCAGGGGGCTTTAGGTCAAAGAAGTCAGAACCTCGAGCGGTTAGCTTGAGGGCCTAAGTCAAATAAGGCAGAACCTCTAGCGGTTAGCTCGAGGGCCCAAGTCAAAAGAGGAAGAACCTCGAGCGGTTAGCTCGAGGGCCTAAGTCAAAAGAGAAAGAACTTCGAGCGGTTAGCTCGAGGGACTAAGTCAAAAGAAAGAACCTCGAGCGGTTAGCTCGAGAGCCTAAGTCAAAAATTATAACTCGACAAAAATTATAAAGCATCGACTGTTCATGATAATTTAAATGGCAAAAATTATAACTCTGAAAAGATCTATGTAAACACTGCGAAGTATAAATCATCTAAGTGGAAAATCTGTGGATAGCAGAAGTGAGTCTCATCTGTTTGTGCATTTAAATGAGAAATTAGACATTTAAATAGCAGAAACACATGAAGAGAGGAGAGCTCCAAACTAATTCCTTCTCCAACAGCACTCTTCTAAAAGGCACAAATTCACTTCCATAAGGACCATAACTACTACAACAGCATGAATGATACCAACATGCAAACAGTATCCAAGATAACATCTCAAATTGTTCCAACAATATTATCCCAATATATTTCCAGTCAAAAACTAACACCACCCTACAAATTCAAACACATAAAAAAAAAAAAAAAAAAGATTTACCAATTCAAATAATTATACAAAAAAATAATATTATTTTTTTTGTTACCTGCAACGAACCAAATATCCGGCACCACCAGACTGAATCCTCCCGTCAGGGATGATGCAGGTAATCGCAAAACGCCCCCTTCTTGCAATGACCGCTCTCATAGAATTTACACACCCGCTGCCCCTTGGGCAAAGACCTCGGATACCCCCCCATTCCCCTCCCCCACGGGGCCCGCCCCCCTTGGTATCCCCCGGCCCACTCTCTGGGGCTCCCGAACCTCTCCCAGCCCCCTTGGTACTTCCGCTGCCCATCCCAGGGCAGGCTCCCGGCACCAACCGGCCCGTGTCCCAGGCCCGGACTCACCCATCCCGAGCCCAGGCCCGTCCCCCAGCCCGCGGGCCCTCCCAGGACAAGGTTCACATTCCCTTGTACAGTTACCAGGTTGATGTGCCCCTGCACCGCCCCCCACCCAGGGTCCACACATATGTCCGGAGGTGGGGCAGAACTGGGGCCCGCCACACCTGCACCCGGTGGTGCAGCATTCGTCTCCCCCTCGCTGCTTGCGGCCGAGACGGGATCGGGCCGAGTCAAGGCGTCGTTTTTCGAGCCGAACTCCTCGATCGAGCTGAAGCAGTCGTCCCTGCAATCCTCGAGGAACTCGCGGGCGAACTTGATGGCGGCCGAGGGCGAGTGTGGGGCCCCTTGAGACTCCATCGCGTCAACCTCTGCAAGAAGGTCTGAGACCGACTCCTCGCCAAGGGCGTCGAACTCGATGGGTTCGTTCGCGCTTGCCAGCCAGCCGGGCATGCTCGGTGGGGGGTTGGTGGGGGGTGACGGGAGCTCGGGAGCTGAGGTGGCCGCTTCCGGGGGTTTCAAAGAGAATGTAAACGGTAGTTCGCACAACTCGTCGACCATTTCCGAGATTTGGATGGGAAGATTTACGAAACCAGGATTGGTCTCGGATGTGTGGTGGTCTTGGTCGTCGGATCTCGATGCAGGTCCCAGTAGCTCCAGGAATCCAGTATGTTGGGCTGGGGAATCTGTGTTTGGGCCTGCAGGACTAGGGAAATCCAAAATGGACATATTATCGACCTGTTTGTTTGAAACAAGTGATTTTGACAATCCCACATCGTTTGAGCTCAGATCAATATTGAAAGATCTCACTTGTTCTTCGGCAGGTAGAACCACAGGAGCTTCACATCCACTGGAGATTGGGTTTTGAGCGGACCCGGTTGAATTAATTTCCTCTTCTCCATGCCGTGAATCATGGTGGTGAAGATTTTCACTCTCTTGACCACAATCTCTCAGAGCTTCGTGTTTTTCCTCAAGTCTCGATGGAGGAAGCAAATTATGTGCTTGAACATCATTATTAACATCAGCATTATTACTATTATCCTTCAGAAAATCCCAACACCGTGGCCAAGAGTTGGACCTATCTGCTCCCACCACAGCTCCAGCATCATTAGCGGACGAAACACTCGCATCATTACAAGGTGTGTCAACGTTTCTAATATCCTCGTAACTGACATTTATACCCTCGCTTATTGTATTGATATTCCCGGTAGCCCCTTCTTCCTCTCGTGAGCCCGAGTTTGAAGAATCAGATGCTCCATGAAATCTCCCGTTCAAGGCGTCGGTGAGAAATACTGAGTCATATTGCTCGTGATTTGACCATATCCTCATATCGGGCGCGTACAGTCCAGTCGTGCTGCACTCACGCAGTTGCAGCATGGAAAATGGTCCGTGGATCTTGCCGTCCGGGTCACGATAATGCCACAGTTTCTCGATATCTGTAACGTTGGGAGACGGCGAGTTTCCCACTGAGGCAGTTGGAGTCGAGGTCTCCAATTCAGACCTTTGCATGTAATGATCATTTGTACTGTCGGTAGTCAAGTTAGTAATATTTTCTTGATTTGCGTATTTTTCCGAACTAAATGATTCGCCCAGGTCTGTTTTCTCGTTCATGATTACTTGTGCCTGGGTGGGACTTTCTTCTTTACCTGAACATGGTGCAATTCAGGAGGTTCTATTACTCAAATTTCCAGGATAAATAAAATAAAATTTTAATAAATACTGTACCCCCTACCTGAAATATTTTTTATTTAAAAAAAAAAAAAAATACCTTCTACATTCGAAGAAATGGTTATCCTTGCATTTTGGGGAAAATTTGAATAGCTTGTATTCACATAATCATCTGCAAAATTAAGTATGAGGCATCACTAGTCTCCAAATTAGAGAAATAATATGAAATTGAAGTTTCTTGATAGAAAGAAAGACACTTTTAGGTACCTTTCTTACTGTCATCACTACTTTTGTTATCTTCTTCTGATTCATCAGCCTCCCTATCACTTCTAACAGAACTCACAAACCCAGCCGGAATGGAAGAATTATTCTGACAATCGCCCTTTATGAGAATGTGAGACTCAAGAAGCTTCAACATTTCAACATGACCGACTCGAGTCTTTCCGAATATACTTTTGAGCCTTGGGTCACATTTGATCTGACTCTTTCTACGAGGATCCCAAAGGTTGTTTCTATTTATGTAGTCGAGCAATAATGTTTGCACCTCAAATATCGACATCGCCGACACATCACCGTCCTTCATGTGTGCAACAAATCCCAAGAGGTTTTTAGTTGCCCATTCAGTAATATGGTCGGCTTCAGGCTTTTCCGATTCCTCACCATTCTTGTCCTTGGATGTGCATGACTTGTCAGTATCTTTGGTAGAATTTAGTTTGTCTTGATCATTATCCATTCCTGGCTCATCAGTGGCCTTCTCGATGCCTGTCTCTTGCATGATTTCTTCCACGCTTGGTTTTGCAGGGCCGTCTCCCTCAAATCGGTTATTAAGTTTTTCCATATTGTTAGAATCGCTCGGTAGTGGCAGATTATGCTCTAATTGGGGCTTCTTCAACTCCAAGGGATCCGTACTACTGTCAGTAACAGGAACTTCTACATTAACTGCAGTTGGCATTAAAATACTTCTCGGGGGTATATAATTTCCAGCAGTCAAGCCTTTAGGAACTTCTACATTAACTGCAGTGGGCATTAAAATACTTCTCGGGGGTATATAACTTCCAGCAGTCATGCCTTTCCGGGTTTTGTTAGCTCGAGTAAGGTCGTTCAGTGTCAATGACAACTTCTCCTTTAGAATAACCCAATATACCTTGAAGAGATACTCCCAGCTAGTCTGGTCATCAAAATCTACCTTAACCTGCGCAAAAATATCAAGAACAATCAACATGGGTTCATAGCTTTCAGGGCAAGAAGGGACATATCAGGCCAGATTAAAACTTTATTAATTTCGGATTACAAGCAAATGATCGACGGAGAAATTTAATTGATCTAAAAACGTTTATGAGAATTCCCAGCCCAGAGAGTTAGCTTCATTCACTCAGACAAGCTATTGACCTAAATGCACAAATTCCCTGCATAAGTGTCAGTATATTCTGCCCTTTCCCTTGCCTGTTAGTATTCAGAGGCTACTTAACATTCCAAATAGGCAAATGCAATTGGATAAATGCAAATTAACCACAGGGCTCATTCTTTCCTACTGCATGCTAATGACACAATATCTTATTACACCCAAAAAATGCTTAAACGATTGGATTGGTTTGGGAAAGCTATATAATAGAAAGACGAGGAGAGCATATAAGGCCATCTTGACTTGTACAGTTACTGCTGGTTAAGATATGCCACAAAACAATGTGTTAAGGGATGAATACAGATGAATACAGATGAATACAAGTCCCAACCGCAATTTCCACATCGTGCGTGCATCTACAGAATAAGATGCATATTTTATCGTAGCAGGCAACGAAAAATAATAATTTTTAAACCCCTACTTTTTCATTAAGTAAAAGGTTGGGACTTGAGAGTGAGAGACAAACAGGGAGTAGTTTCTATTGTTTCTATTTCTCTAGTAGATGCAGGTATGACAACACAAATGCCATCTTATTCCTAAAAATAGTAAAAGATTTCTTCTTACATGAATGAAAAAGACAAAAGAATGATGGAATTAAAGAAAAACATCAACATCAACATCAACATACCCAGTATATTCCCAACTGGTTGGGGTCTAGGGGGTCAGTTGTACGCAGACCTTACCCTTGTAATTATACAAGGAGGCTGTTTCCGTAGCGACTCAAGGTGCATTGCGTTGTTTGATATATTTTTTTTTTCTAGAAACTTCACTAATAGAAGAAGCACTAGAATTTAATTGAGTCATTTTGATCTAGTCCATTATTAGCACTATGCCAGGAGAATTGTCAACAATGACTCTTCCAGCTCCATTTTGCAATGGACAATTAATTAAAGAATAAGAGACAACTTAAATCAACTCAAGGTTTCAGTCCAGCATTTTTTAGCCTAATGAGAAACTATATTCATGATCTAGATTTTCTAAACAAGCACATTCTAGGAAGCTCGCCAATCTGTAAACGCGGAAAAAATTGAAACGGGAGGGGAAGAGGGGGGATAGAAGAACATATATACAAAACTAAAAACGAAAATGAGAAAGGGACAGAAGGATAAAGCAAAACATAAAAACAAACAAACATATTAAACATTCAGAAAATAATGATCACTGCAAAATTAAAATAAAATAATAAGCTATTGCTCGTTACAGATGTGAAAGTAGCTCTTCTACAAAAATAAAGGGAATGAACAATGTATATTGCTCAAGAAGAAATAGCAACATGCATGCAATTGTTTCAATGAGATGGCATGAAACCGATGCAATTTCCTACCTCGTTGTTTGCATGGTCTTTATTCTCAATCAGCATGATAGTTTTCATGCAGGTCGAGCAAAATCCTTTGTTTCCTCTGACACGCGCGTAATCTGTGTCTTTGATACATCCCTTGCACAGTGAATAAGTGCAAGTATAGCACATATAATAAGAAGCCTTCCGACATACAATACATATGTGCCATCCTGAAAAAAATAATACCATAATACGTATCGATGACGTGAAGGTATTTTACCAGGTAATGTTTATTCAGGCATTGCTGTCTCTAAGTATTAAGAATCAAGAAAATCTGAATGCACTACTGCAAAATGATAAAGGATAAGGCCAGACCGGGAAAAAAAAACTATTTTTGAAGAAACAACTTATTACAACAGTTTATCAATGCAAGAAATACACATTAGGCAGGGCACACAAAAAATTCAAAGTTTTATGCATACCATCTGAAATAATGTTACTAGATTTGTTTCCCAAAGAAAGACACGACAAAACAATTGAATAGCATGATGTATGGCAAAAGAAAATTCAAATGCATATCAATAAAAGTAAAGGAAGTTACTACAACTCATGAAGTTCCTACGAAAGCAAAAGGCAACACACCGCAGTTCCACTTAGTTTTTGATCTAAAAAACGCTTCGTCTCGCTTAATGCACGCCGGATGATATGCCTTCGGACATCCTCTGAGAATCATAAAAAAACTTCAGTCAATAAGTAATCAGAAGTGAAGTAAAAAATTCTCACAATCTGACTAGCAAGCGCGATTACCCTTTCTACTATACAGCTTCCACATATGACAACGAAGCAATTTACAACACATTTATATCATAAGAAGGCAAGGAGATTTCCATTTATGTAGTAGCAATACATCAGATATAAACACTCACTTGCGATCACAGAGAACCAGAGAGCCACCGTCGAAGCAGATAAAGCATACATCCTCTTCCTCTTCCTCCTCCTCCTCCTCCACCGCTTTATTCCGCTTGGGCGGCCGAGGGTTCACCCGTAGCCGCTGCCCCTTGGGCGGCCGCCCTCTCTTCCTCTTCCCTCCAGCGCAAATATCGAGCACGGCCGCCGGCGCCACTTCCTTTGACGCCGGAGGCGTCACATCCGCCGTAGCATTCGGTGGAGTATCGGCCGGAATCACTGCCGGAGACTTCGAATGCTCCGACCCTCTCTCCTCGTCGTCAAATCCCTGAGTCTGAGCCACAGCAGCTAATAAGGTCTCTATATTCTCCATTTTAGAAAGAAACAAACCACCGGAAAACCCTAGAATCCCCCAACTGCTTCCCAGCAACGAATAGCACAAGAGACCAACTCGAAATCCATTGATCCCAACAAAATTCAGCTGAATAATTCCCAAAGAAGTGAAAAATCGGAAATGGATAGCGAAACAGAGAGAGATGGTCGGCGGATCTCAGGCAACTGAGCTTTTGGTTATGGAGGAGTTTGAAGGCAGATTTGAGCTAGCTGCAAATAGTAAAGTAAGAGTCTTTTTCTATTTTCTGATTATCATCCTTTGGAGGTTGAATTTTGTACTTCTTGTTTATATTTATATTAAACTAAAAGCCCCTATTATAAAAGAGCCGTGCGATGCACTAGGTGCACAATTTTAAGGGCATTTATTCATTCTTATAATTATATAAACTAGTACGTACCCCGTGCGATGCACGAGACATAAATATTAAATGAGTTATTTTCACATGCTTAATTTGTTCGTTTGAATATATAAAGCAATAGAATTATCATCTATTTTTCATCTCTTTTAATCAGCGTTAAGTATAATAAACAATAAGGTTATAATATATTTTGCACTTCTTTTAATCAGCGTTATTTTTTTAGTCAAAATATTAAAATAATTAATATATTATTTTACTAACACATTTATCCTAATTTAAATTTGATTTTAGTATATATATTTATTCATTGATATAAGAGAGAATAACAATTTTACTTATTCTTGTTCACCATGTAATACTTAATTTTTATTTTATTATACACTTTATGTCATATAATGTCATTATTATTTATAAAGTTGTAGAAGTTGTACGTCTTCTTTTTTTTTTTTATTTTATGTAATAAAAAATATTTAATGCACGTTGGTATTATTTATTTATGTAATCAATTTAAAATATGTAAATAAATTTAATATTAAATAGTGTATAAATATTTTACAAAATATACACATGTTTTTTTACAATTTAATTTTATATACTAATTAAACAGTTTTGATTTAGAAAATCCCAAAAACTCGTCCCTCTACGATCAAGATTTTTCTAATTCACATTATAAGGATTTATGGTTTATTTAGCGTACTCAACAATGAAAATATATGTTGCAAGAATTTAATTATAGAAATAAATCAAAATAAAAAAAAATGAAAAATATAATGCCAATAATATACAAATATATTCTAAACAATAGCTAATATGTTTCAATTTTAATTTTGTACTATTAGTAAAATTATTTATTGTATTTGGTCATTAGCTCTTAAATGGTAAATTATATTAATTTGAAGAACGATTTATTTTTTATATTTAGCAAAATAAAGCTTAAGAAACAAAAATATTGGCAAACATTAATTCACCAACTTGATTTTGTCTGATTACTTGGAAAAAAAAATTCTACCTAACCTGCTACGATTTTCCATAAATATTTTTGGATAAAAAAGTGAATATCTGTGAAAAAAAAAACTAATATTATGGTTAGAACTTAAAATATTGTGTAATATTATCTTGACCAAAATATTATCAACATGTATCACAAAAATCAATCTTGTAATTTATTATAATGAATATCAATGAAAGTATTAAAAATATTAATAAAATAATATTTATCTTGACCAAAATATTATCAACATGAATCACGAAAATCAATCTTGTAATTTATTATAATAAATATCAATAAAAATACTGCATATATTAATAAATTTATTTAAGTAATTATTTGATCATATTTAATTTGATCTTATTTAAAAACGTGTAAATAGAAGCAATTAATGCATATATTTAAAAAATTTCCAAAAATAGTATGCATTAAATTTTCTAAGATTTTTGCTACTATTTTTAGTAAATGGTAATTCTTTTGATATATATATATATAGATGAATAAAAAAAATGTATGAGATATATATAGTACGTGACCTGTAATAGGCCAAAATGTGAACACGGGTGATGCACGGGGTGCACAATTTTAAGGTCATTTATTAGTACAGAGCCCGTGCGATGCACGGGGTGCACAATTTTCTAGTATGTGTAATAAAAATACATACCGTATGCACAGGATAGAAGCACTAAATGAGTCATTTCCACAGAGCTTACCCGTTAAGTAGCTCCTGAACACGGGTGCACAATTTGTAGTACGTACCATAAAATCAGAACAAATTTCCATACAATTAGATAATAAATAAAACCTTTTTATTTTAGTAAAGATTTTACGTACTTTGTTTTTTTACTTATCGGATGTTATGGGATTCTTTTTTTGTTAAACTGATTTTATGGAATATAATACAAATACAATAAGAGGATTGAACAAAATCAGAACAGCTTTTCATACAATTAGATAATAAAAAGGAATTAGATAAGGAAAATAAGGAATTAGATAAGAAAAAGAAGAAATTAGATAATGAATTTTGAATCTGATTTTTTTTTTATAGATAGACTTTACGTACAAATTTTGACTTCACTGATTTTACGGGATTTATTTTGACAAAATCAATGTTAATATGGAATAAGACAAATAAATAAAGTCTTTTTATTTTAGTAAAGATTTTACGTTTTTTTTACTTGTCATATGTTATGCAATTTTTTTTCTTAAACTGATTTTATGGGATATAATACAAATATATAAAATAATTAAATAAAATTCTGGATAGAAATAGCAATGCATTAATTACATTGACTTTTCAATTTACTAAATTTGGTAAATAGGATACCTTATATAATCTATCTATTAATATATAATAAGGATTAACATAATTCACTTTTAGAAAGTCTTTCCTGCAAAAAACATTAATTACACACTAAATATGGTAATTTTAGAATCTATTTTAAATAAAACTATATTAATTACATTATTATAGTTTCCTATTAAAATGGAATCCGGATTGTATTTAAATATTCCGTTAGATATATTCTGTTATAGCATATTTGTTAGCGGATTTAATAGTGCATGCAATATTCTGTTAGCATATATATAGCGATTTATTTTATACATACCAATTTATTTACACTCAAATTATTTTAATTTATCATGATCCACTTTTTATGCTAGATGTTGGGTATTTTATCTTCATATCAACATATTTTAAAAAATCAGTGATATTGTCAAATCATTTTTATTTAGATTCTTGGATCCTTTGTTGTTGTATACGTTTTCAATTAATTTAAAAATTTCATAAAATCTCGGTTTTTATGAAAATGATTTTCTCGACTAATATCTTTTATATCTATCAGATTTTATAAAATTACTTATTAAAAATTAAATTCGTTTTATCAAATAATTTTATAAAATCACGGTTTGTATTAAATAATTCTGTTGAGTGTAATTTTTTCTATCTATCAGATTTTATAAATTATTGATTAAAATTGAAATCACATTTTACAAATGGGCAATATTTATTTTTTATTTTTATTTGCAGACAAACTTTAAATCATCAATGTTATTAGACATGTTATATTCACAATTTGAAATTTTATAGTTTTTTTTTAATAAAAATAAGTTATAAAAAGTGCAATATAAACAACTACAACATTTTCAGTCTTTCCAATAAAAAACGTAATAAACAACGCGTGAAAAAATACGCAATTTTAATGATACACAATTAGCATTCACGTGAAAAAAAATATACAATATGAATAAAAATCACCATCAGCATTCAATGGTATTAGACATGTTATATTCACTATTTGAAATTTTATAGTTTTTTATATATAAAAATAAGATATAAAGTGCAATATAAATAACTACAGCATTCTCAGTCTTTCCAATAAAAAACGTAATACACAACGCGTGAAAATAATATACAATTTTGATGATACGCAAAATAATCACCATTAACACGTGAAAAAAATATACATTATGAATAATAATCACCATTAACGTTCAATGTAATTTTATTTCCATATTATTTGTTGTTAAAATGATTATTATGCATATAAGTATCATATCAACCCCACATAAAAAATCACCATTGACGAACATACGAGTAATTAGTGAAATCATAGTAAGTGCCAAACAATAAATAGATCAAACTTTCGGTCTTATCGAGGAAATTGAAGGAGAAAAGAGAGTTATGTTGCAACTTCGAGTGGTTCGCATGTTTGAGAGTAAATTTCCTAATTCTTATCATAACATCATAAAAATTATTTTTAGTAATATTGAGGTATAATATTGTTTATTGTTTCTTTTATCTTTTCACTTTCATTTCGTTATTTATTTGTGGAGACTTCTGACAAATACTTTCAGTCATTTCAAAGGGGAATTGTTAGGATATTGTGAATACACCTATTAATGCTTCCACCATTTGGAGGGATTGTACTGTGTTGTGACTTTCAAAACACATGCGTCTTCAGAACATTTCTGATTCGGACGAGCGTGACAAGGTAGCAACGTTTACTGATTGGAATGTTAGCATTGGAGATGGGCCTGTAGGAGGATCAAACGATGGTTGTACCTACATTAACACTCTAGATGTTACAAGACTAGTACCCTTCGATGATCCAATTGCTACAATCGTGAAAAGTACCTATTCAATGTTCAAGAATACAACTGACAATTCAAGATATTTGAATGATAGTGCTCTATTAGCACCTACTTTGGAGGTCGTTGAGTCTATCAATTAATACATGTCGGAGATGAATTCTGACGAAGGTTGTATGTATTTGAGCTCTGACATTATGTGGAAGTCTCACTCGAATAATGACTTTTTTTTTTTGTTTTGGGCAAAATCTCCACACTTTCGAGTTCTTGAATAGCATCAAGTTTTCAGGAACACCGAATCATGAATTGCATTCGAAAAATGGAACTCCAATCATGTTATTAAGGAACGTGGACCATTTTATAGGATTGTGCAATGGAACACGCTTGGTTGTTACCAAGTTCTCTACTCATGTGCTTGATGTAAGATATTGACTGGGAGATCATGAAGGTGAGAATGTGTTGATTCCTCGAATAAATATGATACCTTCCGATGTTAGGTTTCCGTTTACGTTCCAGCGTAGGCAGTTCCCCTTATGATTTTATATACAATGACCATAAACAAGAGTCAGAGTCGTATATTTTCTCATTTTGACATGCTCTTAAAAAATTGATATTTAGTCATGGCCAGTTATATACTGTTGTTTTGTGTGTAACTGATATGAAGGGGTTGAAAGTATTAGTTTATGAGGACGATGAGTTGCCCGACAATCAAACTAATAATGTTGTGTATAAGGAGGTTTTTAATAATGAATGACTTTTTCATGACAATTTTTTTATGATTACTTGACAAATGTTCTACGTATTATAACTTATTGATCAATAACCTTTCATTTATAACCTTTACCAAAATAAATATTGTCCGTGCATCGCACGAGTTGCGTATAGATACAAATAAATAACATGCCAAAATTTTAAAGAATAATTAATGTATTTTAATTTATTATCTAGCCATCAATAATATCATTTAATGATGTGATCATTATCTCTTAAATGATGAATAAAATATTAATTTAAAAAAAAAAATTGTTTTTTATATACTCAAATAAAATTCAAAAAATACTATCGACAAATATGAATTATAATATATATCAGTAAAATCATTGCAGAAGTTAATAAAATTATTTAAGGAAAGAATCTTTTTGATCATATTTGAATATGAAATGTATATATGCAAGCAGTTAATGCATATAATAAAAAATTTCTAAATAAAGTATGCATTAAATGTGAGTTGACTTTTTTTTTCTTCTATTTTTGGTAAATAGTATGGCTTTTAATATAAGTATAGATGTTTTGATGAAAGCAACTAGTATTTCATTATGAGCATATATAAATAAAATTTTATAAGCTATTTGAATATATGAGATCCTTAAAATCATAAATTAAATAACGAGCTATCACATTTTGTATTTTTATTATTGATCAAAATGAATGATATAAAATATAAATTATTTGATTTAGCATATGATATTTTATATTGGTTGTAATGACGTAATTTTTAGATTATTTGTCGATTTTAATAAAACAATATTGAAATTATTATTATAGCAATTGTATATGGAAATTTAAGGGGTAAGCATTAAAAAAAAAAATCAAAATTGGTTTAGGTCAACTTATATTAATAGGAATTTGTATTTTAAACTAGTAATGGTATAATGGTTTAGCTTAAATTCGCTTAAAATTATAATCGAAACAGTTGATAATTATGTTGTAAATTGGTTAAGTATGTGATAGGTAAAGACCCTCGACCGGCTGTAATCGGCTAGCTCACGTGCTTCATCGCTGGTTGAACGCCTTAGACCTGCAAAAACTCTGGAGAGGTTTTTTTATGAAGAGCTTCCAATGTTTAAATGAGTGTGCAGGAGATAATTTTTAGAAAATGTAATGTATATAGAATGTCATGCCTTAAATAGCACATCTCACCCCTATTTATAGGGTTGAGGTACCTGCTTATATAAACTACCCAAATATGATGAGTTGGCTGCCTAAGCTGCCCGATAGTACAACATCTCTGCTAATAATGTCAGAGCCGTTATGAGGCGTGGACCAATCAGGTAGTGTCACGTGTTTGTGCCCCATGTGCAGTATTAACTACCATGAGATTCATTTTTATCCCTTCAATCCCCAGTGATTAGACCTCATGGTAAAATACTCAGGTCGAAGTCTGCTGGGTTAGAGTTTCGACTGCTTTGGGTTGAATGTAGAATCCTCTGGTCGATCCTATGACCAACCATTCCTACAGGTCGAGTTCCATCAGGCTAACCGAGGACCCTAGGTCCCTAGCTCGACTTGTTACTGTCATCTGAACCCCTTACTTTGTCCCCCAGATTGAAGACTGTTTATCTTGAATTTATGTTGTTCGACCACCACCGGTCTTACTATGATTCCGATCGACCAGACGGTTCGTTCGGCCTGGTCGACCGGTTTACTTCGTTAGGTATCACATATCACATATCAATATGCTTCCATTGATTAAGACCATTACAAAATTTTTACAAATAATAATAATAAAAAATGTAGTATGTTGTCAATTGTCATTGATTAAGAATATTACAGTTTCTTTTTTTTTTTTTTGTAAAATAAACAAAAAATAAATAAATAATATAAATGATTGTAATGAAAAAAAGGGGAAAATAGTATATTTTTACTAAATAATTTGCTTGCATTTATATACATATAAACTAGGTGGAGGAGTGAGTCGTGATTCGTGAGTCAATTGGTCCCGAAAGAACACATTTTAGGGTGTGGCCATTTGGTTGCCCATCTATGTAATCATTAATTTACATTAATAGTCATGTCTTAGTCAAAATGTTATGATAGAAATGAACAGCTAAAGTAAATTTATTTCTCATATTATAAAGTTTATAAATTATAGTATGTGATAAATTATGAATTGATTTTTTTTTTTTATATTATGAAAATATATATTACTATATTTTGTATGTTTCTCTATATAAGGGTTTAATTTTAATTTTTAGTATGCCGAAAGGATCGGAACCTTGAAAGTATATTCAACAAGGGGAAAAAATCCATTTTAAAAAGTGGAGCATTGAAATAGATTTAAAATTATAAACAGATATGAATAAAAATAAAATATAATAATTAAAGTTGGTGTAATGAAAAGAATATAGTTGAGCCATCCGATGGCTGCATAGCAAAACATATCAAATCACACCATAAGTTCCCAAAAGTTTGGTTATAAACCTGAAATATACCATATTAGCATTTGGTATTCAAATTGAAATTTCCCAATTGCACAGATTGTTATGAAGAATAACTAAAATGTGATCTATGCAATAGTCTTGATTGTCTCAGTTTTCATACAATGTGAGTTGCAATATAATACAAAATAGCTTACGAAGATAAGCGTTAACTATTTTTATTTTTTTACCTTAAAACCTAACCATACAACCTTACACATCACCTGAACTTGTTATGATTGGCGTCAGTCGAATCAAGTTCAGTAATATACTTTAAATTTTATTTTGTTTTTGTCATTACATGGAACTTCTGCCTGAATTCTGACACTCGGACAACCAAAGATCGATTTGTGCAATGATATGCTGCCTTACTTTGTCGACTGCTTCTGGGGAGCTACAATTCTTGGCATCACCTGGAATATGAAAATTGAGAGTAACTTAACTGTGTGTACAATTCGCATTCATGGTGAGCATTTACAGTAGCAGTAGAGGTGTAAACAAGCCAAATCCAAGCTCCAGCTCGAGTCGTTATCGAGCCGAGTCGAGCTCGTTTATCAAAATTAACGAACCGAACTTGAGCCTTAACTAGCCGAGCTATAGAGAACTATACAAAAATGGTCCTATTTTTGAGTCTTAAACTAAACAAGCTCTAGCCTCGCCGAACCGAGCTTAGAGCAGCACGTCTCTGAGCACAACAATTCAGCAACGAGGGACAAAGATTTTGTTGAACTTTTTGATAAAACCAGAAAGAGCACTGTCCATGTAGTTGTATTGCTGATTT
>CACSLK010031421.1:12164578-12187178 GCA_902706635.1 Striga hermonthica | reverse complement strand
TTTCAACTACTTTTTTCTCAATAATTTTAGATTTTAAGGAAAAAATTAGCAAGCACCCGTGTAATACACGGGCATTGTACTAGTTTTTTATTATAACCATTGAATTGAATTGTAAATGTATTCCAAAAGTTAATAATTTTTTATATTTTTTATCAGTTTCACATATATAATATATCAAATTAGTCATCTGTTGATAAGTTTCGATTTAACATCTACATGTATGTATAAAAAATTGTATGTATAAAAAAATATTTTTTTAATATAAGTAGAAAAATAAATTATTTATCATTTAATTTATTTATATTTCAAGTAGTTATATAATATGAGTTATAAAAATACTATAAGATAACACATATAAGCCGCACATGTAACAAGTGTCATTCTAAAATATATAATAATATATATATTTTCTAAAAAAAAGTAAATAAAATTTAAAATAATTTTTATCATTAAATTTAAAATTTAAGAATAATTTTTTAACAAGCACTCGTGTAATACAAGGGTGTTGTTGTACTAGTCATGTATTAATTCAATTGTAAATTCGAAAAATCTTTATGGGTACTTTGTAATATTGTGTTGGTGATCAAATGAGTTGAATATATAACTTTAAAATTTTGTTTCTGAATTTGAGAACCTTATTAACCCTTACAGAGTTACAGTAGTTCAAATTAAATGAAATCTACAGCTATATATCAGTTTTGGATAATATTGGATAAATCAACTAATTAATAGTCAAAATTGAGGCAATAAAGAGACTTTTGAATCTGACCATACATATAACATAAGTCTGAAAATTGTTCACAGTTCTCTGAATGTGTTTCTTTTCAGGTCGCTTTTGATCCTTCAATTAAAATTAAATTAAAATATACTGTCTAAGGGTGTCTCCAATGGTTAGCTATTTGGCTAGCTATTATGACGTGGACAGGGGAAAAGTAAGAGAGAGAGTAGTCACTAGCTACTAACAAATAGCTTATCTATTTCACGTAGCCCAATATTATGTGAGAGGAGTATGTGGGTCCAATAGTGTAAAATAGTTATTTTTCTTATCTCTCACATCCATGTCAGCTGACTATATAGCTAGTAATAGCTATTACCATTGGAGATGCCCTAATGAATAGTAATTTAAATTTTTTTTTTTGGTACATGGACCTTCCGGTTTTCGGATCCATAGGGGAACCGACTAATACGAAATTGAGCCGGGTAGGACCACAAGGGCGGCAAAGCTCTACCTCAAGAATTTTAACACTACTGCATTCTCAGGGCTCAAACACGAGATCTCTGGTTAAGCTAGAAGAAACTCAAGTCATCTCAACCAAGCGCTCTTGGGTAATAGTAATGTAAATCTTGCTGTGAATATTTCCAAAAATTCTATGGTGCCACAACATGATGTGGCACATTATGATTGGTGCCACAACTATCACACATCATGTTGTGGCACCAATCATAATATGCCACATCATGTTGTGGCACCATAACACGTGCACATGTGGCACGTAGAATTTCTGGAATATTTCACCTCAAAAGATTATCAATCCACAATTAATTGTTTAATTAGAAGGTGGCCTGAAAGAGCTTTCAGCACATCTGTGTGGTGGATATGGGCCTTAACACTTGGGCCAAAGAATTGTACTTGACAGGGCACATATCTATGTGGTGGATATGGGCCTTAACACTTGGACCAAGTATTGTAGATGACAGAGTAGTTAAAAATTACCATGAAATCTGGCTAGATTTTGTAGACCAATTGACATGCATACTGATTGAAAAATAATTGCAAAAATATATATACTTTATTTATTTATTTATTTTATTTTTTATTTTATTTTTTTTTTGCAAATACAACTATGATACCATTCATTGGATACATTGGATTTTGAATATTATCAAAAGAAAGATATTTTAACAATTTAATTTTAGCAAAAGAGAGATAATTTTCTCAAAGACGTGGTTCAAAGTGTCATTTGGCAAGGGATCGCACAAACCACAAATGACCGTCAATGCATCCATCTTAGCATATTGAATAGAGAAACCCTAATCTAGAGAAAAGCAGAGACCTAGCCGAGTTTTACGTCGTTTGCGAGCTCGAGTCGCGACTCGCGAGATGGTGTCGCGACTTTCCCCAGATTTAGTAGATTTTTTCGATACGCGACTCGCGACCTGGAAAGACGACAAGTCGCGACTCAAGACTTGATCAACGCGAATTTCGAGACGCATATTTTACATCAGAATTTCGACCTAAGGGGATCATTCATTCACTTCCGGACTTTAGTTTTACGCTTTTTCTCTCTACTGAACTGAATCCTGTCATTACTTTTGCACTTTGAATTTGTTTTTGGAGATTGAAAAAAAAATCATTTCTTGCTTTGGATTTGGATGCTCTTGGATTTGACATTAGATTATTTTACATTAATCGTAAGTTCCTCTTTTCTCAATTATTTATTGGTGATGATAGTTAGGGTAAATATGAATAGTGATGTTGAATTTGTTATGAGTAGTTAAATATCATATACTAGGGATAGGGGATGATTGATTCGGTTCGTTTTATGATTGCTTGCTTTTGAATGTTCATATCTATTCGAGTTGTGCGAATTATAGAGTTAGTCGATTGATCACCAGTCGAATCTAGTTAATCAACGTGTAGAACCGAGAGGGGAGACGTTGGTCGATTTAGGCTCGTTTAGAATAGACTTGTTCGAAAAAGTATTGTTTATGTGTTGTTGGATCTGATAGTTGATCGTTCACATTCACTCTCTTGTTACGAAGAGTTATTTAGAGCAAATCTCTGGACGAGAAACAATTCAAGTCCTTTAACCGAGCAATTGATAGTCCGGTAATTGTGTTAGAACCGAAAGAAATTATTCTGATTCCCTAGCTCTTCGATATTGAGTGAATTAGTTTGCTATTTTTTTTTTACTTTTCATTTAGTTTAAAATCATTAGCTGACAATTGAACCCAAAAACCTTTGATATATAGTGTTTAGGATCTTGTCTTCTCTTTTTTTGTGATCGAATAATCGTACAATTGAATCTGGCTAACCTTCCTTGCGATACGACCCAGGGAACGAATCTCTTAATTCTACTCCGATAAAAATACTGACAACATAGGCATTTTGTGCCCGCGAAAAATCTCGCCTGGATCGCGAGTGTTTTTCAGCGGCACTCGCTGCGAGCCACTACTCGCGACCCCACGGACGAGTGCCCGAGACCGCACAACTCCTACCGTACTCGTTGTGAAGCGCCAGTCGGGGCTGCGCGAGCCCAGGCGTGTCACCATCCACCAAGCGCCCAATCGACAACGAACTTCATTCCGCGTGCGCGCGACCTAGCGCGCGAGAGGATCTGCGCCTACTCGCCAGCGACCCCAAGGTCGCGACTCGGGGAGTTTCCATCCGTGACCAGCATTCCACCTAGCACACACTAGCAGCGAAACTGATTTCACTACTTAGCGAGTCTGAAATTTCATTAAATTGTGTGTATTTTGGTGTGTGTTTTTGGGCCTAATATAAATATGGTCATTCCCTTTGTAGTTGGGAAGCTAGACTTCATTTTTTACTTTTTCCCTTTTGGATTTGTTATCTCATTTTATTTTTCTCTCTATTTTGTGTTGGCGTTCTATGACCGAATTTTCTGGCGGCTTTCCGGCAAGTTTATTTTATGCAAGTTTCAATCTTTTCACTCCGGTTTGCTTAGATCATTCAATAAGAGAGTGTGTACTTACTTTTAAGCCTCATTACTCCATATTTGTTCCATTTTTGCTTATAAAATTTTTCAAAGGGGATGTTGCTCGTTGAATGGAGGAAAATTTGGAGCTTTTTATTTTTATTGCTTGTCTAAGTGATTATAGGAGTTAAAAACTTTTTTATCTTATTATTTCATTGCTTTCCTAAGTGATTATAGGAGTTAAAAACTTTCTTATCTTGTTATAAAGGTTTAGACTTTGGTGAAAGCTTAATCATTTAGGTTAAAAAGTCAGTGTTAATTACTTAGGATACTTGGTGGTTGCATAATTGTCTTCATTTGAGTGCGTTTTTTCTCAAGTTATAGAGACTCTTGTAGACCAAAATTCCCATTGTTTCTCTTAAAACTCTCGTCTTTCTTTACTTGCTTTCAATTGCTATAACTCCTAATTTGAATTTAAATTATTCTTTATTCATCAACTCCAATCATCTTGATAAGATGTTTAGGATTTTATTTGCTCTTTTTGTGATATTGGACGACTACTTATTGAGCGAAATTCCAAACCGTCTTCCTTCAGAGACGACCCGAGATTCGAATTGGCCGAACTCCGTTATCAATTTTGTGTTTTTTTTTTATTTCTCGTCTTTTATTTATTTGTTGGCTTATTTTTGTCGGTAGTTGTATTTGCCATATTTGAGGTATTTTATCCATTATCGTTTGTTGTTCTACACTAAAAGCACTCACAATGCTTTGGGTCTCTTAGAAAAAAATCACATGTCATGTAGGAATTAAACTTAGTCTATAAAAAAAATGTTTCACAATGCAATTAAAAGTGGACATAGTCTAACTTATGTGGCTCTAGAAAAAAGAGACCAAATCCACACTTGGGTCTATTTTGGACCCAAGTGCAAACCCGCCTAGTCATTAATTGTCCACAATTTTTTTTTTTAAAGGCAAAACATATTTTTTTTTTGTATGCATTTATTATTACTATATTTTTATTGGTTGTGTAGTATTATAGACTTAGTACTTTTTTGTTTTGTATTGGATAGATTTTGGATTTTTTAGCTTGAGTTTGTACATGTAATTGTTTTTTATTTTGCATTGGATAGATCTTGGATTTTTTAGTTTGAGTTTGTCCATATAACTAGTACATACCCCGTGCGATGCACCGACAGAGATATTAAATAAGTTATTTTTACAGTTTTTTCCATTTAAGTCTAAAAAGTAATAAGGTTATTTATCTATTTTCTACCTCTTTTAATCAACGTTAGGTCTAAAAACAATAGGGTTATAAGCTTTTTTCAACATCTTTTAATCAATGTTTTTCTTAGCCAGAACATTAAATATGAGCATGATAAAGGTTAGCTTGTAAAATAATTAATATATTATCTCACTAAAACATTTATACTAATAAAAATTTAATTTTAGCATATAAATTTATCCTTGATATAAGAGAAGTAATAGTTTTACTTATTCTTGTTCACCATATAATATTTAATAATTATTTTATTATGATAAAAGGAAATCTATTAAGCCGCTTTTTGACAAATATGTATGGAATTATGTGTTCGTGTCTCATAAGTCACAAACATAATGAATAACATTACAAATTATTCATTCAAACTTTTATTCATTGCAAATATATTAAAATAGTTTATATAACGGCCATTAAATACCACTTTCAATATATTTATAAACAAAAAATACATAAAATTTCTGGTGTGTTTAAATTTAAATAATTTTTATGGGCTCAATTATAAATCATCCAGACATTTGGTCAAACGCATAGGTGTACATGCTCAAATTTAAATCATTGTCATTTTGTTCGGTTGAAATTTAAATCATCTATCATGGTACTGTGATGTGTATTATATATATATACAATTTTTTTAACAAATAATATGTGCTTTATAAAAATAACAATTTCATAATATTTTAAATATAAAATTTGGTCTTTAACACAATAGAAAAATCATGATAAGTTGTATTGAAAATGTGTTATGGCCTATGGGATAAAACAATTAAATAAAATAATTAAATAAAATACTTGATGGAAATAGAATACATTAATTACGTTTGACTTTTCTTACTACTAATTTTGGTAAATATGATGGTTTTTTATATAAGTATAGATTATGGATTTAATTCTATTTATTTGCCACGTAAGCCATAATTATACGCTCTAAAAGAAAAAAAATACTCCCTCCTATTTTTTTAAATGTCTTCTAGCTTTATCTACTATTTGCTAAATAAACTCGTTTTGGATCTTTTGTACATATTTTTCCATTATTACACTGCTAATTTCAAAACGACATATATTAAAAATAGGAGATAGTATATATTCTCATCATAAAAACTATGAATATACTATATATTATCAGTTCGATTTTTTCTCTAACAAAGTGATTGCTGCTCACGTGAAACTCACGTGACCTGAGCTCCTACCCAGGGTTTTACTTCCTTCCCACAAACCTTCCCAAAAACCCTTGTCGCCAAAGGAACACACAGAAGCTACAGCACAGACTTGGCCACTTTCATGGCGAATGTCTGAATAATCTCTCCATCTCACCCATTTTCGCCCCCCACAATCTCAACAATGAGACAACTATCTGCAAAACCCATATTAACCCTCTCCCATTTCACTACCAGAACCCAAAATTTTTTCCAGAAATCACACATTTTACCTTTCTCCACGGATAGCCATCAAAACCCCTTCCCGAGTCACCAATCGCGGCGGCCTACGGCGGAGGATAGCCGCAACGTCCGCGTGTCGGTGTGGTGGGATTTCGAGAACTGCAATTTGCCGCTGAACACAAATGTATTTAGGGTGTCGCAGAGCATTTTCAATGCGGTGAGGGCAAATGGAATGAAGGGGCCGCTGCAGATTACGGCGTTCGGGGACATAATGCAGATCTCGAGGACCAATCAGCAAGCTCTTTCTTCTAATGGGATCACTCTCATCCATGTTCCTTCTGGTAGATTTTTTGTCCCTTTTGTTGATTGTCGAATTTTAATTTGGTGTGTGCTTTCTTCTTATGCTCTGTTGATTAGTGCTTTCCTCTTATATTTAAGATTTCATTTTTGCTGTTATTTTGTGGGTTTGTGTTTTGCTTTGTCATTTGGTTATTTACATATTGATTTGTTGTATATTTTTTTTCGGTTTGTGTTTGATTATAGCAGAAATCGAAGAGTTCATAAATTGGTATGTTTTTGCAAGTACAATGTAACAAATATGCATTAGTTTAAAGAGGGCCTGTGAACATGTTGCAGAAGTATTTTGTTGGTGAAAGTATATGAAGAAGCTAAATGAATATCCACAGAACAATCACTTATTCTGATTTTTTATGAAACTATGTAATTAGAAGCAAAAACTGGCATTTAAATATACTTTGAAGGATTTTTTTCCTTTTTGCTTTAAGCTAATTACAACTTCTTTTATCCTCTTTTCCCTTTTAGTGATTCCAAATACTCCTTTCAATAATTATTGAGAATTCGTGATGAGATGAAAGGACGATCACCTTAGAAATTGATTTTTTTTTTCTCGTATGGTAAAATTCTGCTTAGGACTCTGATGTTTGAAGGTTTTTCCCCTCGTTGGTGTCACGGTGTGGAGTTCTTGTTAAAAATTAATTTTGTTCACCCTTCGAGGCTTATGCCAAAAGTCATATTTAAATGAGGTGGGATTCATCATTCTTTTTATTTTATTTTTTCCTTCCTTTTTTTTTTTTAAATAATATTGCAGATAGTAGTAGTTTATTAGTGAAAGCAAGTTCATCAATTTGGCAAGTTGTAATCGCTGGGCATGGTGGATATTGAGGTTCAATCCTTTTGGTCTTGTAAATTTCAGTTTTTTTTTTTTTTTTTTTTTTTTTTTTTTTTCATATTGATGTGCAGTTGAAGATCATTGAGATTTCTCTTTTCTTTTGTTTTTTTCCTTAACTTCAAAGTTAGAAGATCGTAGATCCTCTATGCATAATGACAACATCATTTGTTTAGTTAAGTATGATCAGAATTACCTGCAGTTATTATATTCTTCTAGTTGTCCTTGGATTCTTGTAACTCAGTCCCCATACCAGTGATCTCTGTCTGTAGCTTAATATGAACGTAAGTGATTATATTTTTGGATATTTTGTGTTGCTCGGTTAGACGTAATTTGAAATTGTGCATATTTTTTTGTTTTCTATGTGTGTTCATTGTTTTTCTGTAAGTAAATATTTTCTTGATGAGAAATTGGTCCTTACAGGAACATGTCACATACATATTTTGCTATCACCTTTTCTTCTAATGATTAGTTTTCTGGTCTGCTATGATGAACATCAATGGCAAATTGCAGAAAGAAGTTCTGAGTCCACTAAAATTACATGTCAGCTGGACCTGAAATTTTACCATTTTGCATTGTTGCATGCTTTTTGTAAACCACCTTCTCTTTATATTGAGAATTTGAATTTCTGTTTCCCTGATACCTTTCGGGAACTCAGTACTTTATTAAGTAAACTGTTAAAAGTACTCAGAGAGTGTTAGTTTTTTGTTCCTGTAGTTTGAAAGTATCAAACCCTTCCATCTTATGTCTAATCAGTAATGGAGAACTGAACTTGAGATAAATCCGTTAGACTGCATCATCAAAAAACCCTTAAAATCCACTTTTCAATTCTCTAGGTGGCAAAAACAGTGCCGATCGATCCCTCCTAATCCATCTCATGAGTTGGGTCTCTCGAAACCCTCCCCCGGCCCACATCTTCCTAATCTCTGGGGATAGCGATTTTTCGGACATTTTGCACCGTCTGAGGATGGAAAATTACAATATATTGCTCGCCAGTCCCGATACTGCCCCTAGCGTGTTATGCAGTGCCGCAACTATTATGTGGCAGTGGAGCTCTTTGCTTAAAGGTGAAAATCTAACGGGAAAGCTTTTCAACCAGCCGCCCGATGGCCCTTTTAATTCTTGTTACGGGCACTACCGGGCCCCACTTGAGGACCCGTTTGCATCTACTGAGCAAAACCCGTGCCTTACTACTAGCGCCGATGAGCCCAAAATCCGGCCGATACCAAAGGCTGTTTCGAAGCTGGTTTCGCAGATTCTCGACTCGTTTCCCGATGGAATCTCTATGTCGCTCCTCCGCACGGAGTTGTCTAAGAGTAATTTAGCTATCGATAAAGATTTATACGGGCACAAGAAATTTTCTCGTTTTCTTCAGGCCATGCCTAGTGTTCTGAAGCTTCATTCTGGGAGTGACGGGAAGTGTACCGTGAAGCGTTTGGGGAATAATAAGTGTCTCGATGAGCATGTTTCAAGTGCATATGCAGAATCTGATATTGGAAGTGATGAGAGCAGTTGTATTGATAATGTGACTGAGAAGTCGATAATACCCCCGGCTCTGGAACCCAAATCTTTGTCAGCGAACTTTTTCGAGGCTCGGAAGGAAGAAAATCAGAATGATTTGTATTCAACGACGGTCGTGCAAGAGACGAAAACCAATGCTCCTCATCCTGTGAATTCACAAGAAAAGAAAAAGGAGGAAAAATGGAAGGAGATTATAACGAGAAGAACAGCTCAAGAGGTAAGAGAGCAGGATAAGAAAGTGAAAATTTCAGAGCAGCCAGAGAAAGTTGTGGGTGACGAAATTAAAGAATTTCCCGTAAAGAATGAGAATCAAGTGCCTGTGGTAAATAATTCAGAACTTGGAATCATGAGAAGGATATGGATAGTGTTGTTTGGGAGTGGAGATGAAGATTCTAATCGTGAAAACTTTCAGAAAAATGGCGGGAAAGATACTACTTGCGATAAAGCTATTAATTGGAACCAACCTTACGAGCTTGTGCGTCCTGCTTTGTTTTCGCCTTCGAGTCACGAAGCTCTGATTTATAGGAAAAATGCTGGGCCTTGTGATGTTGATGTTGCTGATGTATCCAGTCAAGATGCCAGCTTATTCAATCAGATCATGAGCTGGTTTAAATTTTCTAGTTCTAAGGAAAATGATAATAAATTTGAAAAAGGTGGTGAAACTGCTGCTACAATGAAGGTTGATGCTAATCAACTTGAGATTTTTTCCAGGGAGTCCTTTTGGAAGGAATTGGAATCGTTTATAGACACACCAGAAGGGGTGGCTAGTATTTCCCTGTCAAGGAACAGGTAATTATTTGATTTTTTTGTTTTTCTTTTTCAGCTTTATCATTCATCTGCTGCATGCTGTCATGGCGTATGTGTTCGTTGAATGTAGATTTATTCATACCGTTTCATTAAGTCGGACTATTATAACTGACTATGGGTGTGTGACTCGATGTTACTCTCATTTTGAAAATTTTCTATTTACTAGCTAATAGTGATAAAAAGTTTGAGGAGTGTGTCGAACTTGAGGCGTTCATTGTTATCATTTTTGCATATAATAATAACTATATTGTGACTACATGATTGCATAAAGTATAAAAGACGTGGAATGAACTAAATTTTTATTCTTGGATATGGGGATCTTGAGTGGCTCAAAAGTTAAGGCTGACCATAAGCAAGAAGTTTCTGAATGAGTGTTCTGTTAGTGTGAAATTCTAAAATGTAATAATTACATGCTGCAGCTTTATCTGTCTAAACTTAATCATGGTTAGAGTATTGATTTCTTACGGCGAGTCGTTTTTAACCAACGACTCACCCTATGAAAGCTATACTCCAACCAACCACTTAGTTAAGTAGGTCATGACCCAATCTGTTGAAGGGTCCCTTGACTTGTTAATTTTTAAGTTTAAAAAAGATTCCAAATTTGCATCAGTTTTGAATTCAAATGAAGACTCTGTTCATGATCCCTGCATTGAAGTGTTCTTACATGCTCTCCTCGGTCTATATTACCAATACTGGGATTGAGATTCAAATGAACTTCTGCCGACTTTGATCGAGTTGATTCTGTCAAATGTCAGATCATGATTTATCATTATTTTTTCTAATTCGAAATGGTCAATCTGTTACTCTAAGTAACAAATGTGTAATTGGGCTTTTTTACAGCGGTTTCACTATTCTCATTGTCATTTTCATACAGTTTATTTTGATTAAATTGTTCATTATTTTGTGTGCCACATGTTACAGAATGATTATTAATTTGTATGTTTTTTTCCTGGTGATGATTTAGGGATAAACTAGCACAAAATCTACAAAAACAGGGGCCTCCCTCTCTACAATCTCTCTCTAAAACCGAACTCCTCCACCTAGTCGACCTCTTGATCTCCCACAAGAAATGGGTCGAGGAATGTAGCTCCCGGACATACCCGTTCCAACTCACTCGCCCGCCCGCCATGAACAACGGGCTGAGTCAAATCTTTTCTGCCAAACACCCGAGCCCTCCTGAACCCGGGGAGAGAAAGCACCAGAACAACCCTCCCCACACAGGAGTCTCACCACAGCACACAGTTCATAAAAACCTTTCGACCAAAACAAGAAGTGAGCTATTAGCCGACTGCCAGAAGCTCGTGGACCATATCGTGAAGGAATATCCCGAAGGTTTTAACTTGGGTTCCTTTAGGAAACTGTTTCTTGAAAGAAATGGTTACAGACTCCACCTCCAGAAGCTTGGCTATGAGAAACTGGTGAATCTCCTGCAGATCATGCCTGGCGTGAAAATCGAGTCCAACTTAATTTTTCCGGCTGGGCCATTCAAGCGCCCTAGCCCGCCACAAAAAAGCTCCGGCAGCAAGAAAGACAACGATTCTGACTCTTCGTGGGATGAGCTGGGCCCAGTTGATGATTCGATTTCGGGCCGTAATAAGGGGAAGAGTGGTCACGGTTATGATCCGGTGAGGGACGAAGATTTCTCGGACTCTGAAGACGAGGAATTGGGAAACGAGGCAAAACCAAAGCCTGAGGAGGAAAGCTCGTTGCTGCAAATTCTTGATACATGGTATGGCAACAAAGGCTGTGATGGCAAGAAAGGCGAGCCCGCGGGCCCCGACGTGTCTGCTGACGGAGGCGGGCCTAACACCAAGTCGCTTGGTGGGCAGACAGGCCCGGGACTGAGGAGCGAGAATCAGGATGTGGGCCCCACAAAGAAATACAAGCCCAGCAAGAGCTACTCGTTTGTGTCTGAACAACAGCCGAAGCAGCAGCAGCAGCATGTTGATAGCAAAGACGAGCTGGTGGAGGGTATATTGGTCAGCTTGAAAAAATCTGGCGAGAGATCGAATGTTGAATCGAGGGTTTTCGGATGAATGGTGGTAAGAACGCGAGACAGCACAAATATTTATTTATTGTGTAGCTCCGTTTTTTGCATGAAAAAATATGAAGAGAGTGTTATGAAATACGGGGAATATAAAGAACACAATGTAAAAACCGGATATGAATTATAAGAAGCTGTCTTTGCTTTCTTTCTTCACTTCATGTGTACATAAATGGCAATGCATCCATCACCTTTTATAGCCAAATTTGGCACACTATTCAATACATTATATAATATAATAATAAAAAGATAATCCTTGTTAATAGTGGTAAATCCACTTGTTCCTAATAGAGAGACTGTTTTGTGTCTTTTTTAGCTTGGATTTTCTTTGGTTCTGATGGAATAAATTGGTCTTGGTGTCTCGATTTTTTGTTGGCCGCCTGTGTTAACGATGTGATTCGTGCTTATAGCTTAGTCGATTAGCTGATTTTGACCGCGTTAAAATTATCTCCTCCACGTTTCTGGATTATAAGCTCTATGGTAAATGTGCTGCAAGTTACTAAAATGAAAGGATAGTTATGTTTTCAAATTAAAGGACTTCTTTCTGTAAGGATTATTCAGTTATTATTCATAACTTTGTAATTCAACAGAACTTGCTTCGAAACAGGGAAAAGTTAAAAGGGAAAAAAATAAGCATATGTTGGGAATGAGCATGTTTATAGTTTATTTTAGCTGAAAATAAACGAGTTGTTTTCGTCGCTGCCTAAGTTTGAACAACACTTGACTCGGTCAAATCTGAAAAAAAGTTTAAAACTATATATGAAATGTAGGAGATTGCGACGGGATGGTTCCGTCAGTGATTGTTACCGTTGATTATCCATACAACATAATTTATATGCAATATTCTAGAAGTCGCTAGACGCCTGCTAGAGTCTCGGCCAGCGCCTAGCGCTTAGAATCAAGATTAAATCAATCAATCAATCAATCAACATACCCAGTATATTTATTTTCACTATCTAGATTAAATACCT
Source organism: Striga hermonthica (assembly GCA_902706635.1). Taxonomy (NCBI): domain Eukaryota; kingdom Viridiplantae; phylum Streptophyta; class Magnoliopsida; order Lamiales; family Orobanchaceae; genus Striga; species Striga hermonthica. The sequence goes on along the minus strand of CACSLK010031421.1, from coordinate 12,174,335 downwards.
TAATTTTTTTTATTTATTTTCACTATCTACAAAATAAAACTATCTCAACTTATAATAAATTAACACACCTAAGTTCAAATAATAATATATAGTATATTATAAAAAAACATGATAACAAAATAATGTAATTAGTACTTATAAAAATTTAAAAAAAAAAAATTGAAAAATTTTAGTCGAGTCCGCCTAAGCCCGCCTGGACGCCTGACCGATTTTATCAGTTGATTTAGAACAGAGCCTACATGTGTATCAGATGGTGAAAAACGCTAACGGTATCATTTCGTTACGGGACTTTAGCATTTTCTTGAAATGTAATAATGTGTTACAAAACATTATTGCGTATTTTGGTTCAGTAACTTGTGTTGATTGACAAATACATTTTTTTTTTTTTTTTCAAAAATAAGTCAGTTACTTTAGAAACTGTTCAATCGACAACGAGTTAACTGAATTTTGCTGACAAACCCAATCTCACTAATGTGGGGGGCTCAGCTCATTCGATCATTTGTCTTTTTAATTGCGATTTTTTTGTTTTCTATCCCACTAACTATTAGATCGTAATAAATCATTTGTCTTTTTAACCTTAACATTTTTGTTAGCCACTAACTATTAGATCACAGTGAAAAAGAATAATTTTTTTGTTACGTCTGGTAAACTAAGTGATAGTTGATAAGCTAGTTTATAGGGTATTAGTAATTTTCAAATTTATAGCTTATAACTTATGAGTTATAGCTGAAAAACAAGTTCATATGATAAAAGTGTTTGGTAGAATTAGCTGATAAGCTAGCTGAAATAAAAATTTCAACGAGCTTATTTAAAAAGCTACCTAAAGAAGCTTATGAAATAAGTTCGAACTTTTTAAAAAAGGACGTCCTACCGAATGAAATTTATTTAAATATGGAAAACTTATAAGTTAATTGAATAGTCTATAAGCTAACTTATTCGTCTACCAAACATAACCATCTTGACAAAAATAAACAACTTAAAAAATCTATGAACAATAAAGGTTGAAATTGCCAAATATCGTCAAAAGTTAATCTCAAACTTGAGAATTTTTCCGATTAAGCTAATTTTAGTAATTATGGACTAATTTGGTGATGATATTGATAGTCCACATTATTAATTTACGGTTTTGCTATGGAGCCAAAGCTAATTTTAGTAATTATGGACTAATTTGGTGATGATATTGATAGTCCACATTATTAATTTACGGTTTTGCTATGGAGCCAACTGTTGGCTTCATAGCAAAACCGATTTAATTTATATCGAAAAAATAAAATAATTTTCATTCACTTATATATTAATATTCATAGTTATCAATCATTATTATAATATTCCTATACTTGTTTTGGTTATTGACTTTGCTTGGTTTAATATTTCTTTTTGCATGTATTTCTCGCTTTTGTTTTATCACATATCAGTTTGTTGGTTCCTTTATGCTTACATAGCTTGGACCTAACTTCTTCTATGGCTGTGAAGTCTTTAAAATTCAATAAACTAGGTTCTAGTTACATTAGAATGAACAATTTATGTTTATTTCTTATAATGCTATTATATCTACTATTGATATTACCTTACTGTTTTTCCAGTGCTATTTTTGGAATCTTAAAACAACATGCAGTGAAACGAAAATGACCAACAATGTGTCGAATGATAGAATAATTCATCGTTTGTTTCGTCCTATACGTATATTTTTATACCCCTTGACACAAATTTGTTTCACCAGGGCGCGTACAATGAGTCTTGACCAAAGAAAACCGCTTTTAAATCAAATCACCTTTTCAGATGGATGGTCGAGGGATAACCAGTGGAACTTAGCAAAAATCCCAACCAACGGTGCAGTATTATATGTGCAGGCTTCCGTCTGCGCAAAATTATCCCTCTTGTCCCTAAACCCATCCTCGGAATCTGGTCCACCCACCAAAGCCGCAACGAGCACGTTGGGGTTAGGGTTGGGCGACATGAACCAGTGATGGTACCCTGGCATGCACCCCACGAAATCCCTGCTCTCCTTGAGAGACACGATGGATGCGCCCCTATGGTGCACCCTGGTTGGATACGCAGGTCCGTACCCAACCAGGTAGCTCAAGCCCATGGGGTTGGATCCCAAGATGTAGTCCACCTGGGACCTCACAAAGGCCATAATCTCGTCTTGGCCCACTGGGCCCGCATGGCAGTCTAACACTCCTTTGGTGGACCGAAGGTGGTTGGTGTAGGCTGCTAACAGGAGAACTGAGGTGGTGACATATTGCATATTGTTCCACCGACGGGTGTAGAGGAGCCCACCAGGGGTCCGCTTCACGTTTGCAGCCTTGTTCTTGTTGAGGCACCCACACATGTAGTGTTCGGCTTTTGAACGATATTCGTGCAGGACTAGCTTGTCTCTTTTCTTCTTTCCTCTCATTGGCAACTGCATGATTTTTTAATATTACAATCTTTTAGGAAAGAAAGAGGCAGAACTGTTAATATATTACCATGGAAGCTAAAATTTGGGCACCGGCAAACTTAACATCCCAACTGAATTCAGTGATGGCCCAAGTACTCCCACCAAAGGCCTCAGCATTATTAATAGCATAATCCAAGTAGGTTATATTGTTTGTTGCCTTATGCAGCCACAGGGCAGCCCACAACAACTCATCCTTGTATCCACTAATTGACGTATAGTATCTTCTTGCAACTTCAATGCTCGTATCGTATTTGCCTCTAAATTTGTCCCCAAACTCAAACAACTGCAAGCGAATCATATATTTGCATCTTTTGCAGTTTAATGTCTAATCTTATAATTTTCATAATACATGAGACAAACATGAAGTTCACTACATCAAAGTAGACAAAGACTCTTGACTCGATTATATGAAATTTGAGTTAAATATGAAATCACAACCTTAGCATTTATTAAAATTCCGACTTTCCACAGAAATTAATGAGGCAAATCTGTATGATCTAGGATAACTCACAAAGTTGAAAAAAGTCTGTATTCTTGTTTTCAACTTACAACCTCAAATGACAAAACTTTACCTGTTCTGCATGGTCCAAGAGAAGGTGTGAGTAATGTGGATCTTTTCTCTTGAACAAGATAGAGGTGGCAGCCATGGCTGCTGCTGTCTCAGCCGCCACCTCAGATCCAGGATGTTCCTCGTCAACCTTGTAAGCGCACCGGGAAGTTGTCATGTCCTCAGGCCGCTGCCAACACATGTGATCCGTGTCCCCATCGCCCACCTTGTAGTCACGTCCATTAATTGAAAATTGTCATTTATTACACTTATTACATATTTCCCTTACTTATAGTGAATTATGGAAAATTAAAATTCAATCACAATTTTGATAAGATCTCTTTTATTACAAATGGTGATTCCCATTACGCTGCACATTATATACACGATAGTCACGTGTGTCGAAAAAAATTACCTTATAATCGAGCATGTATCTAATTTGCATTGAAGAATTATTACCTGAGCCCAGAGAATATGAGGATGAGTGTGTGCTTTGATGAAATAATCAGTTCCCCATTTGATGGCTTCAAGAGCATGATTGAGTTCACCTGCTGCAACTATTTCATTTTTGAACTCAATGACACCCCAAGAAAGCAGTGTAATAGTATAAGCCATTGGCAGACCGAACTTTACGTTGTCGCCAGCATCATAATAGCCCCCCACCAAGTCCACCTATGCATATTTGCATATACTCCATACCATTTAGTATTAGAAAACAAAAATTATAAGAGTCACCCGAGCAAACGTGACAAAAGAAATTGATAGCGTCTATGTTGGATGTCTTAATATCAGCAAGAATACGGTGCAAGACCCCCTGAATCTGTTGATTTCATATAGTTAAAAATAAGAATGAGATACACATTCATACGTGCGCATATCAATTAATGGCTAATTTTCAATATTTTTGCCTCGAAAAAGTTGAGGTCCTCATTAATTTAGTTGTCGTTTTTGCTTTTTCGGCATAATAATACAAGTTGAGATGATGTGTTGTATCATAAAAATGAACTGACCCCTTGTTCAAGGCCGTCTGTGAGACCAGAGTGGTGTCGCCAGGTCACCCTTTGGTCGTGCGGGAGGTGCCCCGATCGTTGGGCCTCAAAGTAGAGGAGGCTCTTGGAGAGGGCTTCTCCATAATCGTGGGATTGACATAATGAGAACGTAAGTGTTAAGAATACAACAAGAAAATTTTTGAGGTGAGCTAAAGGGTAGCATTTGTTTTGCATTTTTTTTCCTTTTGTTGATCAAGTGAGGATGATTATGCCCCTCTATATAACACCTGGAGACGTTTGTTTTGTAAAATGTTTGAAAAAACTACAGATTTGTTATTTCATTTTTTTTGTTAATTATAGGCATGTGTGCTTACGTTTAAGGAATTGATATCCATGTATTTAAACATGTGATATATAAACAAGGGAAATGCTACGGTCCCGTTACGGAATCATTCCGTCGAGGTTTGTAACCGTTAAATCATCTATCCCCGACGGTTACATGATAATCTAACAGTTACATATCCCGACGGAATGGTTCCGTAACGGGACCGTAACATTTTCCTATAAACAATTACATATTCATGTGCAACGAAAATATCTGTCAATCTGGGAAACTATATATCGATCACATTGGGTTGCACACTGGTAACAATGTTGAGGTGTGAAGATTAGTCAAAGAAAGAGAACTTCCTCGTAAGTTCTCGGTGAAAGAAAGAGAACTTCCTCGTAAGTTCCTGGTAAAAGATAGGGAACTTCCTCGTAAGTTCCTGGTCAAAGGAAGGCTACTTCCTTGCAACTTCCTGGTCAAAGGAATGGAGCTTCCTCTCAACTTCCTCGCAAGAAGGATTTGTTTGGCTATAAATACCTCATTTTGTAACCTCATTTGTATCCAATCCAAGTGAAAAAGAAATACATATAAGTGTGAAGAAAGAGTAGAGAGAGTGTATTCATACGGGCTTGTGTGAGTTGTAACATTCGGTTTATCCTCTTATTCTAGTTCATTCTCCTGGCTTGGTTCGCCCCCAGACGTAGGATTTAATCCGAACTGGGTTAACAAATATTCGTGTCTTTTATTGATTTCACATTGGTGTATTATTATTATTCCATCTTATCCGACCTTATTTCCCAACAACTGGTATCAGAGCCAGGAGGTTGGAGATAAGATGGAGGGAAAGATTCAAGTCGAACGGTTCAATGGTTCCGACTTTGGATTCTGGCGAATGCAAATGGAGGCTTACCTGTACGGGAAGGACCTCTACGCACCTCTTGGGGAAAAACCTGAGAAGATGAGCGATGATGAATGGAAGGTGCTCGATCGGAAGGCGATGAGCGCTATAATTCTTTCGCTCTCTCGGAACGTCGCCTACCATGTGAAGGGAGCAAAAAGCACGAAGGAGGTCTTGCAGACACTCGCCGACATGTATGAAAAACCATCAGCAATAAACAATGTGATGCTGATGAAAAAGCTGTTCAAATTGCAAATGGAGGAGCGAAAGTCAGTGGCCGATCATCTCAACGATTTCAACCAACTCACGACGCAGTTGGCATCAATGAGGTAAAAGCCCTAATCTTGCTCTCATCATTGCCGGACAGTTGGGACGTGGTTGTTACTTCGGTGAGCACTTCTTCTGGCAAGGAGAAGATGAAGTTCGACAACATAAGAGATATGATGTTGAACGAGGAGACCCGAGAAATCAGGCGGGTGGGTCGTCTGGCTCAGCCCTACATACAGAGTCCAGAGGGAGACCCGAAACACGAGGGAAAATCCGTGGGAGGTCAAAATCCAGGGGAAGGAATAAAGGCAAGAAAGAGATGGTGTGTTGGAACTTCGAGAAGCCTGGGCATATGAAAAGCGAATGCCGGGCACCAAGGAAAGACAAAGAAGGCCGGACAGCCAATGCCGCGACGGAGGACACGGCGGATGCACTCTTGTTGAGTGTGAGAAGCTCGCTCGATGACTGGATCGTGGACTCAGGGGCCTCATTTCACTCATGCAGTAGCAGAGACATCATGGAGTCATACACTGCAGGTGATTTTGGCTTGGTATATCTTGCAGACAACAAATCCCTAAAAATTGTAGGGAAGAGAGATGTGCAGATCAAGTCCGCAAATGGGTCATGCTGGACCCTACGTGATGTGAGACACATTCCAGGACTGAAGAGAAATCTCATCTCAGTTGGACAGCTGGACAATGACGGCTTCCACACAATGTTTGGAGACGGAAAGTGGAAGGTCAGCCGAGGAGCTATGACTTTGGCAAGAGGGCTGAAGTCAGGAACGCTTTACACGGCGAGTAGATCCAGCTCAACCATTCTCCTGGCAGGAGCTGTCTCACAATCGCACTTGTGGCACAGTCGTTTGGGCCACATGAGCGAAAAAGGAATGAAGGTACTAAAGTCGAGAGGACTTTTGCCCGAGTTGGAGTCAGTGGACGTGGGTCTCTGCGAGCAATGCGTGCTTGGAAAGCAGAAGAGAGTGAGCTTCATAACCACCGGAAGAGCTCCAAAGACAGAAAAACTGGAGCTCGTGCACATTGACTTATGGGGGCCAGCACCGGTGACATCTCTTGGAGGATCGATGTACTACATGACGTTCGTCGATGACTGCACAAGAAAGGTATGGGTGTACTTTCTGAAAAGAAAATCCGAAGCCTTTGATACTTTCAGGAGATGGAGAGCACTCATGGAGAAAGAGACAGGTCTAGAAGTGAAATGTCTCAGATCCGACAACGGTGGCGAGTACAACAGTGAAGCCATCAAAGAATACTGCGCTGATCATGGGATCCGGATGCAGAAGACGGTCCCAGGGACACCTCAACAAAATGGCATTGCGGAGAGGATGAACAGAACACTGAATGAGCGTGCGAGATGCATGCGATTGAAGAGTGGACTGCCCAAGATGTTTTGGGCAGAAGCAGTCAGCACGGCCGCTTTCTTGATCAACCGGGGGCCTTCTGTCCCACTGAACAACAAAATTCTAGAAGAGGTCTGGAGTGGTAAGAAAGTTGATCTCTCTTTCTTACGTACCTTTGGTTGTTTGGCTTACGTTTTGAATGACGACCGGACAAAGCTGGATGCTAAGTCCGTCAAATGTACATTCATTGGATATGGGACTGACGAATTTGGGTATAGATTTTGGGATGATCAAAATCGGAAAATTATTCGCAGTCGTAATGTGGTGTTCAATGAAGGCATAATGTACAAGGACCGGAAGGAATACCTGGACGATGACAAGACCATGCAGGAGTATGTTGGTCTCGATATTTCAAATACCGGAATCATGAGACCAGCAGATTTAGTAGGAGCTCAGATAGATGAGATCGAGCGTACAGAAGAAAAGGTAGAACCAGAATCGGATGAACCGATTGCTGAGAGCAGCACGCCTCTGGCACTGGGCCGAGAACCGAGGATGAGAAGGGCCCCTGATAGGTACTCCCCTTCTCTTTATTACCTACTTTTATCTGATTCTGGGGAACCCGACTGTTATGCAGAGGCAGTTAAAGATGCCCACAAGAGCAAGTGGGAGCTTGCGATGGAAGACGAGATGAACTCGTTGAAGAAGAACCACACATGGGATTTGTGTGATCTCCCACAAGGAAAGAAGGCTCTTCAAAGCAGATGGGTCTATCGGGTCAAGGAGGAATCAGATGGAACAAAACGGTACAAGGCCAGACTTGTAGTAAAGGGATTCCAACAGAGATACGGTATTGACTTTACCGATGTTTTTACACCTGTTGTTAAGTTAACCACTATACGTTTAGTGTTAAGCATCGTAGCGGCGGAAAACTTGGAGTTGCAACAGTTAGATGTGAAGACGGCCTTTCTGCATGGGGATCTCGAGGAGGAAATTTACATGGTGCAACCAGAGGGATATAGAGGAAATGATCAGCAGGTCTGTCGCCTAAAGAAGAGCTTGTACGGACTGAAACAGGCTCCTCGACAGTGGTACCGAAAATTCGATAATTTTATGCTGGAGATAGGATACTCCAGGTGTAATGCTGATCATTGTTGCTATGTGAAGAAGTTCGGTAACTCTTTCATTATTTTACTGCTATATGTGGATGACATGCTGATAGCAGGATCAGATGTCAAGGAGATCGAGAGGCTCAAAGATCAGCTATCAAGGAGATTTGATATGAAGGATCTAGGAGAAGCGAGACAGATACTGGGCATGAAAATCACGAGGGACAGAAATGCTGGTAAACTTTGGCTTTCTCAATCTGATTATATTGAGAAGGTGTTGTGCTGATTCAATATGAATATTGAAAAGTCGGTTCGAGTGCCATTGGGAAGCCAGTTCAAGTTGTCCAACAAGGATTCGCCCCAGGATGACTCTGAAAAAGAAAAGATGAGAGTTACGCCGTATGCTTCGGCTATCGGGAGCCTAATGTACGCCATGGTCTGCACCCGGCCAGACATAGCACATGCAGTGGGAGTAGTCAGCCGGTTCATGAGCAATCCTGGAGTGATGCACTGGGAGGCGGTAAAGTGGATCCTTAGGTACCTGAGGGGTACTAAGGACCGGGCATTAGTATTTGGCAGGGGTACCCTTACCCTGTCTGGGTATGTCGATGTTGATTTTGCAGGAAGTGATCTTGACAAGAGGAGGAGTACTACTGGGTACGTATTCACTTACGGCGGGACGGCCGTATCCTGGATCTCAAAGCTGCAGAAGATAGTCACATTGTCCACAACGGAAGCTGAGTACGTGGCAGTGACGGAGGCAGCCAAGGAGCTCGTTTGGCTGCAAAACTTCTTGAATGAACTTGGGAGACCTCAAGAGGATGTGGCTCTATACAGCGATAGCCAGAGTGCAATCCATCTGGCAAAGAACCCCGCGTTTCACTCGCGAACGAAGCACATCGAGGTTAAGTATCATTTCATCCAGCAACTTCTAGAGAAGAAGATGCTGCAGCTGAAAAAGGTTCGGGGAGATAGGAATCCTGCAGACATGTTGACCAAGGCGGTAACTTTGGAAAAGTTGAAGCTGTGTGTAGCTTCGACCGGCCTTGATGATTAAAACATGCAGACTTGGCAGAACCAGGAGCAGAGATGAACAGGTTGACCAATCTTCAAGTGGGAGATTGTTGAGGTGTGAAGATTAGTCAAAGAAAGAGAACTTCCTCGTAAGTTCCCGGTGAAAGAAAGAGAACTTCCTCGTAAGTTCCTGGTAAAAGATAGGGAACTTCCTCGTAAGTTCCTGGTCAAAGGAAGGCTACTTCCTTGCAACTTCCTGGTCAAAGGAAGGGAGCCTCCTCTCAACTTCCTCGCAAGAAGGATTTGTTTGGCTATAAATACCTCATTTTGTAACCTCATTTGTATCCAATCCAAGTGAAAAAGAAATACATATAAGTGTGAAGAAAGAGTAGAGAGAGTGTATTCATACGGGCTTGTGTGAGTTGTAACATTCGGTTTATCCTCTTATTCTAGTTCATTCTCCTGGCTTGGTTCGCCCCCAGACGTAGGATTTAATCCGAACTGGGTTAACAAATATTCGTGTCTTTTATTGATTTCACATTGGTGTATTATTATTATTCCATCTTATCCGACCTTATTTCCCAACAAACAAAAGTTGTGTTAATGTAATTTACAGAGTCACGTATATTCAACTGCTACATTTATAGTATATGCTTGAGTTTTAATCAGTTGCTACATTGATAATCATTGTTAAGGTGCACGTGCATCGCACATGAATTAATCGCACATGAATTATGTGATATTTAATTAATGGTATTTTATCAAATATATTGTCAACATAATCGTTTATATATATATATATATA
>CACSLK010031421.1:12116757-12129438 GCA_902706635.1 Striga hermonthica | reverse complement strand
TGTATTTATTAATTAGACATGTACTTCTATCATATTATTTTTTCTTAAGTTATTTTTCTCATGCAAAATTAATTGAAATTTAAATATTATTTTAACCATGCAACTTTTACATTAGTAACATGAATAAAATAATTTATATATTTGTGGCATATATTAAGAAAATTAACATAAATAAACAATTATTGGTGTTTATGATTTTTAGAAAAAAAAATATGTGTCAATCATATTTTTTTTCAACAATGCAACTAAATATAGCGATTACAACTCTGGATGTGTCTATCACCTTTAAGTTCCAACATGCCGTTACAAATTTGAATATTTTGCTACCAAATTTAGAATTCAATTAGTAGTAGATCCAAAAAATAAATAATAAAAATATATATATTGAGGTGTAACGGTTTTAGTAGATTAATTAATTAATTAAAAAAAATGTAACTCCTTTTGGAGGAAAATGAAAATAGATTTTATTAAATATTTTATTAAATGCATTAGCTAGTAATTATATATATATATATGTATATTATTACAAAAACAATTGTTTGTAAGATTCTAAAGTTGTTTAACTATGCTATTAAAACAATTTACTAATTGTTTTTAAATAAATTTTTGTATGAGATACAAAATAAAAAGATAATATTGATGTTAAAATACATAACTTGAAACAATTGCTTATAATTATGTAATTTATATTTATTGTGAATTATTATTAGTTGGTATTAGCAATGACTATTATATAATATAATAGAAACATACATGATTACACTCATTAAGATGTATTAATGTGAGAAATAAAAAATATTAATGACAAATTTTGTAACCGAAAATGAAGGGAAAATTTTAGAAGTTTTATTAAATGTTTTATTAAATGCTACATGCTAGCAATTATATATATATATATAGATGTTGATGATGTAATGATGTCAAGTTAATCCTATCCCGTGTTTGGTGTTCTAACCTTGGAATGATTAATTTAACTACTTGTAATGAGGTTTTGCACTTGCCTTTGCCTGTTTAAATCCCGTGAAAAACATGAACAAAAAATTTTGGTAAAACGAGCAGTAAAGCACTCTAGTAGGTCTAATTGTTACATATCTAATTTTTTTTTTCAATAGATATGTATAATTTTTAAATTGAAATATCATATTTGAAAAAGAAATAATATAAACAAAAATGTAAAATATCCTAATATAAGTACATAGTTTTTTACAAAAATATGATGAGTTGACCTACCAAATGATCACATCAAAATTTGTACAAAGTGAAAGGTTTATTAGTGTGTGTGTGGCCGTTTGTCCCTGGGTGCTGTGTCTGTGGCTTCGCAGTTGGTTGCTATGTGTTTTTTATGTGTTGTTTCTGGTTTATTAGTGTGTTAGTTTTATTCTCCTTTTGTAGGAGTTTCAGTCTTCTTTGTAGAAGTTTTAGTCTTCTTTGTAGAAGTTTTATTCTCTTTTGTTAGAGGATTTAGTGGGTGTGTTAGTTTGGCTGTTTCCGGGACACACCTTTGTGTGTGATCCTCCTAGATTCGGCTTGGTAGCTGGTTGACTTAATTTAGCTGATGTCTAGTTGTATCTGTGTTTTATTTGTTATAAAATTTATCATTTTGAAAAAAAAAAACCAAAAAAACGGGGCAAAGTGTTAGAGCATTTACAATGCATTAAGTTCAATTTTACATATGTGGTATATAAATAGACTTAAGTCCTGAATAACTCAGAAAAACCCAAGTAAAATTCAGCGTAAAAATAAAATATTAGGTCTATAATATCTGCTAACCAATAAAAATGTTCTAATATATTTTCTATATTAAAAGAAAAGTAAATTAAAAAAAAATGCTGACTGTTCTGGTTTGTACTTGGATCCAAAATAGACCTAACTGTGGACTTAGTCTCATTCTTTGATTGCCACATAAGTTAGACCATGTCCACTTTTAATTGCATCGGAAAACATTTTTTAACATACCGATTCTACATTTTCTACATGACATAGATACTTCTGTAAGAAACTCAAAGCATTGTGGTGTTCTTACGCGGCGGTCGACATTATCGAGTTTCGTGTGAAGATTATATTTTTATCTTAACCCGATTACATTGTCTTAACCCAATATGAAAATGGAAAAGACATGCAGAGGGCCGATCGACATGAAAAACCCCAACAAAATAATGTCAAATTGTACCACTCAAAGTTGAGAAATATGATACATTCACTTAATTGAGTTAAGAGAGTTGAAAATTTTGATTTTGTGATGATTTCAAACATTTTGCTAACAAAAAATGACTGCCAAGTTGACTTTTAGCTTTGGTCCATCTTTAGCATTGCTATTTGTAGGTCAGACCTTTTGGTATTATATTATATGTATGGAGGTGATAAATTTGACTTGTTATTGTTGTTACTTTTTTATTCTTATAATTAGCAGAAGCAATTTTTATTTATTTATTTATTTATTTATTTATTTATTTTGAATTATCATTGACCTCTCAATTTGTTGACCTAAGAACTCATTATTATTTATTTATTTTTTTAATATTTGACAATTTCTATTGTCAAACTTGAGAATTGATGTGATTTTTTCTAATTTTCATTTTCTTATGTGAGCCACCCTAAGTCCAATGCACTCTAAAGATTCACTTCCGAAGAATTTTGTATATATTTGTACAAAAATTCTATGGAGTCGTTCATTACTTAATTTATTGACACATGTAGAAAGTGTATTTATTGTAGGACACTTGTCAATACAGTATTTTGTGAATAACTGTGGATGACTCCACAGCAAAATTTTGTATTTGTAAGATCAAGTTAAACTCAACAATTTACGAAAATATTGGCCTAATTGTCCACCTAAGTATTGGTATTTAGTTCATATATACTAGTACTATACATGTGTTTGATAAAATAATTAAATGTACAACATAAAATGAAGAACAAGGTGTTTATATATTTTGTTGAAGTTAAAAAAATAAATAAATAAGAAATATGTAATAATTTATAATAAAGAGCTAAGTGAATTAACAATATTATAAATTCTGAAAACTAATTTACATATATCGTTAGTTCTATTTATAATCTCTATTAACATATAACAGAGAGATAAATTTATTTGAAATAATATTAAAATTCTCGCTTAAAATTTTCAAAGTTATTATTTTTAGTATTTTAAAAATTCGAGGTATTATTTAGGTTTTATTACTTGTGGCTAAAAATTAATCAAAATCAAAGATGAAAGCATAGAACCAAAAGATATGTAATTCCAAGAACATGAGATGCTGAATGAAAAAATAAAATAGAGTGCGAAGAGAAAAAGAATGGATTTATTATTATTATTATTATTATTATTATTATTATTATTATTATTATTATTATTATGAGAAATGAATAATGGTTTAACTAAGAGAAAAGGAAGTTGACTTTCAATGCATAAGTGATGTACGGCACTCAACACCGTCAGCGTGCTAAACTAAAATAAGTCATGTGATGTGCTGACGTGCACGCCTGAATTAAATGAAAAAACAGTCAAATATTACTCTCTTTTATAGTATTAGTACATACTAGTATCGGGGCTGTGCAAATGCACGGAATTATTAAAAATAAATGAAATAAAAAAACATAAATAGAATAAATAATTTTTATATGCAATTAAAATAGACTACTATATACAATATTTATATTTGTATATTTTATTTCTCATTATATATCAGTATCTTTTTTTTTTTATTTGTAACTCGAGAAGCAACAATGTAAAGTTCAGTATATATCAGTATCTTGAATTTTTTTATTTGTAACTCGAGAAGCAATAATGTAAAGTTCAGAATTAAAAGCCTAAAAGTAGATTCCTATATATATATATTCTTTAGTTTTTTTTTTTTATTAATATAACAAATTGACATAGTATTAACGAATTTCTTTCTAAAACCGTTATTTTTTTTAATGAAATGTAATGATATTGACCAAAATTTATTGATAAACAAAAAGTTGAGTAACTAAATTGATTTAATTGGAACATCATGTACTAAATGCGCAAAATATATATAGTTGGGGTATAAGAATTTTCTCAAATTATTTTATTATCTTAACACATTTTAATACAGTTTGTTTGAATTTATCATGTAATTTAAATCGTATTTTGACACTTGAATATATTATTTCTTACTTGTCCGGTTTTATAATTTATAATGTAATCTTATCTATTAACTATTATTTTCTATACATATACTTACAATTTATTTATTTGTGAACCATTCTTTTATTTAAATAAGTACCATATTATTATCTAGTATCTTCATATTTTTAGGAAGGCTTTAAATATAAATTATTATTTAACATACATCATAAATAATTCACCGTGATTCAACATATCGTGATTCAACATATCATGTACATGTAAAAAGAAATTTACTTTTATATTAATGAGAAATCAAAACAGACAAAATATTTTAAAATGCCTATCTATAAATGGTAATAACAAATTTAGGTCCACTTTTACTATTAACTTATTATTAAAAATGAAAAAATAATTAACGGAGGTTGAAGCACGTTTAATAAAATAATAAAAAATTAGAACTAACTTTTCATAAATAGTAATATAATGGGGGATTCACTAAAATACTTGCTATTTTTAGTAAGTGGGTTGCCTAATTATATAGTAATAGATAACAGTTAAAAAGGGGTAATTGGATATATAGATTTGATTGAGTTTCGATTAGTTTGTTTTGTTAATTATTGTTAATTTTTAAAAAATGATTTGGGTTAAATTTGTTTGGGATTCTGAGTTTCTAATAAAATATTTTTGAAAATAAAATAATTAAAGTTAATTTGACGTAAAACTATGAAAAATATTTTTAGAAGTGATGTATCGTAAAATTATGTGAATAGATGAATAGTGAATTAAAGTTAATAAGATTAATACGGATAATTAATTGATATATTTAATTATATTGATAATACTGAGGATAATGAGGTTAAGTTAAAGTTGAGTTGAAAAAAAATAATTAAATTAAAAGTGATTGGATTAAAACTAGCAAAATTCATATCCAGTCACGCACCTAGGTAATTGACATGAGTGTTGTACAAACTAGAAACACGTTTTTCTAGGCCAAAACCAAGTTTTATGCACTGTCGAGAACAAACTTGGTTTCTGCATTGAAATCACTCACTTGCTTTAGACGTGGCCAAACCCTGATTTCGGATTGAAATCGTCGATTTTGGGCCGGGATTTGGAGGGCTTTGAACAGGCCCTATCAGATCCACAAGCAGGCTCAATGAACCGGCGGTTCCAAACCAATCTGGTTTATTAAAAAATAATAAAAATAAAAAAATAAATAATTAAATCGAACACCGATTCAAACTTTGTATATGCTTGAAGCGGAATCGGCATGGGTAAAACCACAAGCTAGTTAAAGGCTTGTGGTTAATGGGTCGGTTTGGCCCGCGGTCATCTCTAACTTGATTGCCTAAACTTGTAAAATAAAACATAATTCATATTTAAGCGACATTCTATTTTCCTTGAGATACTTATTTTTTTTTTTTTAAATTACTCCATTAGCGTTATTATAAAATTAATAACAAGAATGTTATTATTATTTTTATTACATTTCTATACAACTTCACTAGTACGAATCTCGTGCGATGCACGAATAAAATATATTCATTAATATTTATAAATTAAAAATGCTCATTAAATAATATTTATAAATTTAAACTATAAAAAGTATGTAATATAATTTAATATATTGATTTATTGAAATTGTTATTTGAAATTTAAATTGTGCATAAAACATGTTTATATGAAATTAGTACACAACCCGTATTATGCACGCAACTGATAGTAGAATACATTATATTCATTTTAAAATAAGTGTCATTTTAAAATTTTTATTCAGTAATTCGATTTGATTGTAACGTGATTCCATAAAATAATTATTTTGTTAAGATTTTATCCTATATTTAAAAATTTATGTGAATAATAAGTATAATTACAAAACTTATATTATTTCATTAACTAAATGAATTTATTTATTTATAAACTATCCAAATAAAAAAAATATTAAGTAGTCGAGTGATCTATTAAACTGTAAATAATAGACTATTCTACAGTGTTCTAGAAGTCGCTAGGCGCCCACTAGGCGCCCAACCAGCGCCTAGCGCCTAGAGCGCCTAGTCGGGGCCTAGGCGGGGCCTAGAAATTATAATAAATATATTATTTTTTATTTAGTTTTACAATTTCACTAATGAAATTATAACTTATAATTAATAAATCCATACACCTAAGTCTCAATAATATTATTAATATTATATTATAAAAAAACTCCAAGTCAAAATAAGTACATAACCACAATATAACTTCTTCTCATTGTAATTTTATCAAACACATTATCTACATGTTATGTTTTAAATATTACACAACATAAGATAAATATAAAAAATTATAAAATAATAAATTATAAGATTTATTATTTAAACTAAATGCATTTAGTAAAAAAAAAAAATTGTAAAAACCGCCTAGAATCCGCCTCGACCGCCTAGAACCCGCCTCAACCGCCTAGTCCCGCCGAAACCGCGTAGCCGCCGAGGCCGCCTAGCTCCGCCTAGGCCCGCCTAGGCGCCGTCGAGCCCGCCTGACCGATTTTTATGGCCAATTTGTACCGGCGCCTAGCGCCTAGGCGGCCGCCTAGGCCGACTTTTCGAACACTGCTATTCTATTTACGTTTAAGTTAATATTGACGAGTAAGTTATGAACAATTACTTGTTTGACTTTTAAATTTAGAACTCAGACTACACAATAAATTTCCATAACACCATTTTTCTAAGTAAATATTTGTATAATATGATTTTTTTGGTGTAAAGTATAGTGTGATGTTATTGAAGATAATTTGAAGTTTTGTGAGTAATTACACCATTTTTTGTGTAAATAATTCACCAATAATACACGTATAGAGAAGGCCGAACAATATACAACTATTCACAATTTTTAATATATCTTTGCTAAATATAATATTTGTAATTTATTATAAATGTAGCATCAAATAATAATTCCTAAATAGCATTGTCTAATAAAATAAGACTAGTTTAGATCCGATATCCCATATAAGCCTCAACTTCACAAGATATTGATATTTGAACTGGTCATGGTCAACAATAAGTTGACCATCAAAATTAGTCTCAATTGTACGGAAGTTGAACGGTCCCTTATGTGATATTTATATGTATCTTGTTGAAGTCTTAAAGGCAATAAATATCTATTATTATATAAAAAAAAATAACTTTTTATGATTTCTGGCCAAAATTTACCGCCCAAATCATTTAACGAATAAATGCGGCGCTGGTTTTTCTAATAGTTCTATTTTTCCTATTTTATAGGTTAATAAAATAATAGATTGTGTTTGTTATACCACACAAACCTGGACCGCTGGACCGCTCCTCTTCGAACCGGGTTACGTCTCCTTGATCGCCGGTATCTGCAAAACACGCCGGGGGTGGTCCCAACGCGAACACTCCGACGCTCAAGTCAGTGGTGATCCGAAGAAAAAGCGGCAGAGTAACGAGAGAATTTGTATGTGTGTGTTGTGTAAATAAAATAACCTGCGCCCCTTTTATAGATAAAGACATGTAGAGGCTGTAGAGTTCTTATCATATCATGAGTCTTCTCCTCAGATTAGGTCAAAATTCAAAGAGTCCTTGAGGTTACGAATCTCTTTAAGACTTGAGTATGATACCCCCTTTGGACTCTGGTCACCTCAATGGGGCGTCCAGCTACCTGGGTGCCCAGGTGCTGCCTAGTTCATGCTGAACTAGCCTCCGCCGACCACCCATGTACTCCAAAGGTACCATGGGCTGTGCCTACCAGAAACCTTCGCCCACCGACCATGCACCCTAAATGTACCATGAACTGCGCCTACCAGATTGGACCACCCGGCTGAGTGCGACCAGAACCCGGGTCGCAACCGGTCCTTCATGAGCCGCTACTAAGGACCACATCAGTGTTAATTTTAAAAACCTGCAATAGTTTTGTAATGTTTCCCTTATTCTTATTTTTTAGGTTAACAAAATAACAGATTGTATAATATTCGAATAATACTAATATTTAGGCATAACGTCTTTATTAAATTAGGCTTATAATATTTTAGATACTTTAAACAAAGAAGACATTTTTTTACATATTCGTTTATATATACATATACACATATACATAATTAATGTTAAATTTAAATATTTGTAGACATATTTTCTTTACAAAATAGTCTAGATTTTTTTTTTTTTTTTTTTTTTTACACAATGTTAAATTCAAATATTTTTAGATATGTATTCCTTCTAAAATTGTTTAGAAAAGTTGTAGGTGACTTCACATCTTTCAAAAATAATATAGAAAAAATTGAATACTTTTACATATACTAATATAATATTTTAGGTGTTTTTAATATTAAACATACAAATATTATATTCTCTTATACAAAATAATGTAAATTTTATATTCTCTTATACAAAATAATTTTATATTGTTTGACCCTGAATCTTTAATTTATAATTATTAAGTATTGTTTATTTTCCTCTATAATTATTATTTTTTTCTTCCTCTTTTTAAATAGGATCAATAGTAGTTTCCACTTCCGCCATTAAGTGACTCAAACTCGAGGTATATTTGTAATATTGTTAATTTAATATTGTTCTCGTGCATCGCATGGGGTATACACTAGTATATTCTAAAGTATTATATTATTTCAGAAAATGCTACATCTCATTATGGTCCGTTGGGATTTGTAACTAATAAAAAATTATGTAATCTTTTTGAATAGTTGATTTAACGATTACAAATCCTAACTTTAGAATCTCTCATTTTTTCATAGGACATATGGGAGACATAAAACTGAATTTTGTATTCTAATGAACAAATTTGACTTTCGACTAAGGAAAAGTACTTTTGTTTGTATCAATTTGATGGTATCATGTTTATAATAATAATAATAATAATAATAATAATAATAATAATAATAATAATAATAATAATAATAATTTTATTATTATTATTATTATTATTATTATTATTATTATTATTATTATTATTATTATTATTATAATAGTAACCCTTTTATATGTAAATTTAGAATTCCTAAGTAACACGAGTCAATTTAACTCATAAATATATTTTAAAATTGGGAAAATTATGCCTAATATCACCACCTTTATCGAAATTGCAAATTAATCACGACTTTTGGACTTTGACGCACAATATCATGATCTTCAATTTTTGGCAATACGGTACATGAAATTCCTCAGCTCCCAAAAAAAAATCGACGTGGCTTAAATTTGCCACCGCGGAGGCTCAGATGGCGGTCCACCTCAGAGCAATACCGCGTCGTTTTAATTCTTTTTATCTACGTCAGATCAAAACGACGTCGTTTCGATATCCTAGCAATACTGAAGTCATTAAACCCTAATTCCCTAATTCAGAAAAATGCAGAAAAATGCAGAAAAAACCAGAAAGATTCATAAAAACCTAATAAGCCATAACCTTAATCCCTAATTTTTTAATTCCATAATCAATCAACTTCATGGTTTCCAAATTCAGAAAAATTAAACCTAATAAGACATTAAACCCTAATTCCCAATTTAAACAATCTACAGGCTCAAAGCAATTACCATGGATACATGTAAACTAGGCTTACCAATTGATTTTTGCACATGTAGAACCTCCTACCCAAATTTCGATCGGTATTAGAGGTTAGCAATTCGGCCTCACCATGGATACATGTAAATTTTGATGTTGTACTCCTAGATGAGCTGGATTTGGTTGACATTTTGCCTACTCCTTCTTCTCCAATGACGAAAACCCAGCCCCAAAAATTTTCTCCTGCAGATTGAAGAAGGGTTCATCGACTGATTTGGGGATTTAATCAGCAATTTACCACTCAAAACGGCGTCGTTCGATCTGAGGTGGAAAAAAAAAACTCAGATATCGAAACAATGTCGTTTTGATCTGACGTGGATAATAAGAATTAAAACGACGCCGTATTGCTCCGAGGTGGACCGCCAGCTAAGCCTCCGCGGTGGAAAATTTAATCCACGTCGATTTTTTTTTTGGGAGCTGAGGAATTTCATGTACCGTATTGCCAAAAATTGAAGATCATGATATTTTGCGCCAAAGTCCAAAAGTCGTGATTAATTTACAATTTCGATAAAGGTGGTGATATTAGGCGCAATTTTGCCTTTAAAATTTAATATTTATTACTTATTGATATAGCCATGTAAAGATTTATTGGCCCAAAGGTTCTCTGCTCGACCGGAGAATGGATGAAACCGCACACACTTTGATATATACCCGTCGACACTCCCGAGTCGACTTCCTCAAAGTCGATTCTCCATCAGAGTGGGTGGTAACAAATGGCAGATCCCATACAACGTCTAGAGGTCGACTTTGTCTAGTCGACTTCCAGTTCGTCGACATTCACCTGCGAAGATTAACAAGAATGTGGCCGCTGAACAACCAGAAGATCGTGGGTGGACCTGTTCATATTCGATGTCAACCCCTCACATCTCGAGACATAAGGTACACTGACGATTCTACACACTTGGTACAGTCCTGAAACCTCTTGTCCTCTCATGGATAAGAAGAAATCTTGGTGTGACTCAGCAAGGAGGGGAGACGAATCGACCAGGGTAATTTGTACCTTTTGGGTCCACCGACCAGGGCATTTCGGGTATCTCAGGTAAGTGTTCCCTCCTATATAAAGGACAAGAGGTAGCCTTAAACTCTAACTCCCATTCATCCCATACTCTCTTCCATAGCCGTTGCTCTCTGAGAGCAGCTTCTCTTCATCTCTTCGCATATTCACTTGAGGCTCTACGCCGGAAACACCTCCGGCGTTGAGTTCTTGCAAGTATCTTGGCGGTCTAGCAACGGTTCGAAGGCGATTCAAGCATATCTGAGCTCAAAACCACCGTTCTCTTCAGATCCAAAAGTAGACCCATCACTTATTATCAAGTACTTGTATAATATATCAAATTAATCAGAACACTTTTAACACTTAAGTCCATATTTTGAAATGACATGAATAAAAGTCCAATATATAAGTTACAAAACATCACTATCATACCAAATTAATCACACAACACACTTTTTGGGTGTGTGTTTGTATATGAAATATCTTAATTTTCAATTCATACTCAAAATCTAATTCAACTTAACTCAGTCCCACTATTTTTAATATTATCAATATAATTAAATAATTTAAACCAATCATTCTTACACATCACATCAACTTTAATTTATTATTCATTCACCCATATAATTTTAGCTACCTATCACTTCATATTATCTCTCTTATACTATTAAGAGAGAATCAAATCAACTATAATTATTTTATTTGAATAATATTTTAATATAGAATATATAAATTTCACTAACAACTAGTTATACTATTTTTTTAAAAAAATTAAAAATAAAATTCTAGTTAATAAAAAAACTCATTTTGAGTGAATATATATGTATACAAACACGCCCTTAACATTTAAGTCCATTTTAAAATGCAATACACGTTACAAAATATCACTAATAAAGCATTAACGATACTTTGATCCACTATAAAAATATTGTTATATTTAAACGGAACATTCTATGGTAATATAATTCAACTTAAATTCCAACGGATATTCCAATGGTATATATTCTGTTGGAATCATTTCAACGGCAATATTCATTTTTTATTAGAATTTTAGATAGAATTTGATGAATCTAACCACTATATTTCCAACAGTTTTTTACCATATGTATTTCAGTTGAAATGTGCAATTTTTGTTCCCGTTGGAAAATTTATCGCTGGATTCGTCAAAATCCAACAAAATTTCCAATGGAAAATTCATTCCAACGGAATATTTTTGTTCAAACTTTTGTTGGAATCCATTGAAAAATTCTAACAGAAATAATAACATTGAAATATCTATTGGAATTGTCGTTGGAATAATTCTATTGATATATATATATATTGTCATTGGAATTCATTAGCGTGAGTTTTTGACTATGTTTGGTAGACAAATAAGCTAGTTTATAGCTTGTTTGGTTAGCTAATAAGCTCTCTGTATTCAAATAAGTTTTATTTGTAGGACGAGCTTTTAAAACTTATCTGATAAGCTTCTTTAGGTAGCTTTTCAAATAAACTAGTTGAATTTTTTTATTTCAGCTAGCTTATCAACTAATTCCACTACACTTTTACCATATTAACCAGCTTTTCAACTATAAATTATAAACTATAAACTATAAGCTAAAAAATTAATAAAAAACTATAAACTAACTTATCAGCTATCAACTAGCTTATCAGTTAATTTTACCAACTATCGTCAAACCAACCACAACAAATAAGAAAACAACTTTAAAATCTTCTAGAGCCAATCCCGTGAGTTGCAAGTTATTTTCGAAAAACCTACCAAAACTAATTACGTCATCTTATTATGTCTTGACCTATAATAGACCTCTTTTTCTTTATTCACCTCAACACCGTCATGAATTTCATAACCGAGCACCACGTGGCTACATACTTTTTTCCCCCTTTTTCTACCAACTCTTACTTTATTTTTAAAAAAATAGATTTTTGTATTTAAATTATCTGATGACCTTAAAAATATCGTGAAAATGAAATTTATATATTATTGAACATTCTTCTTATGTACAACATTCTTATTTTGATTACTTAAAACGTAAAG
>CACSLK010031421.1:12096247-12114110 GCA_902706635.1 Striga hermonthica | reverse complement strand
TTATTTGTAACTCGAGAAGCAATAATGTAAAGTTCAGAATTAAAAGCCTAAAAGTATATTCCTATATATATATATTCTTTAGTTTTTTTATTAATAGAACAAATTGACATAGTATTAACGAATTTCTTTCTAAAACCGTTGTTTTTTTTAATGAAATCTAATGATGTTGACCAAAATTTATTGATAAACAAAAAATTGAGTAAGTAAATTGATTTAATTGGAACATCATGTACTAAATGCGCAAAATATATATAGTTAGGGTATAAGAATTTTCTCAAATCATTTTATTATCTTAACACATTTTATTACAGTTTGTTTGAATTTATCATGTAATTTAAATCGTATTTTGACACTTGAATATATTATTTCTTACTTGTCCGGTTTTATAATTTATAATGTAATCTTATCTATTAACTATTATTTTCTATACATATACTTACAATTTCTTTATTTGTGAACTATTTTTTTATTTAAATAAGTACCATATTATTATCTAGTATCTTCATATTTATAGGAAGGCTTTAAATATAAATTATTATTTAACATACATCATAAATAATTCACCGTGATTCAACATATCGTGATTCAACATATCATGTACATGTAAAAATAAATTTACTTTTATATTAATGAGAAATCAAAACAGACAAAACATTTTAAAATGCCTATCTATAAATGGTAATAACAAATTTAGGTCCACTTTTACTATTAACTTATTATTAAAAATGAAAAAAAAATAATTAACGGAGGTTGAAGCACGTTTAATAAAATAATAAAAAAATTAGAACTAACTTTCCATAAATAGTAATATAATGGGGGACCCACTAAAATACTTACTATTTTTTAGTAAGTGGGTTGCCTAATTATATAGTAATAGATAACAGTTAAAAAGGGGTAATTGGATATATAGATTTGATTGAGTTTTGATTAGTTTGTTTTGTTAATTATTGTTAATTTTTAAAAAATGATTTGGGTTAAATTTGTATGAGATTCTGAGTTTGTAATAAAATATTTTTGAAAATAAAATAATTAAAGTTAATTTGACGTAAAACTATGAAAAATATTTTTAGAAGTGATGTATCGTTAAAATTATGTGAATAGATGAATAATGAATTAAAGTTAATAAGATTAATACGGATAATTAATTGATATATTTAATTATATTGATAATACTGAGGGTAATGAGATTAAGTTAAAGTTGAGTTAAAAAAATAATTAAATTAAAAGTGATTGGATTAAAACTAGCAAAATTCATATCCAGTCACGCACCTAGGTAATTGACATGAGTGTTGTACAAACTAGAAACATGTTTTTCTAGGCGAAAACCAAGTTTTATGCACTGTCGAGAACAAACTTGGTTTTCGCCTTGAAATCACTCACTTGCTTTAGACGTGGCCAAACCCTGATTTCGGATTGAAATCGTCGATTTTGGGCCGGGATTTGGAGGGCTTTGAACAGGCCCTATCAGATCCACAAGCCGGCTCAATGAACCGGCGGTTCCAAACCAGTCTAGTTTATTAAAAAATAATAAAAATAAAAAATAAATAATTAAATCGAACACCGATTCAAACTTTGTATATACTTGAAGCGGAATCGGCATGGGTAAAACCACAAGCTAGTTAAAGGCTTGTGGTTAGTGGGTCGGTTTGGCCCGCGGTCATCTCTATACAATTTCACTAGTACGAATCTCGTGCGATGCACGAATAAAAGATATTCATTAATATTAATAAATTAAAAATTCTCATTAAATAATATTTATAAATTTAAACTATAAAAAGTATGTAATATAATTTAATATATTGATTTATTGAAATTGTTATTTGATATTTAAATTGTGCATAAAACATGTTCACATGAAATTAGTACACAACACCGTATTGTGCACACAACTGATAGTAAAATACATTATATTCTTATTTTTAAAATAAGTGTCATTTTAAAATTTTTATTCAGAAATTCGATTTGATTGTAACGTGATTCCATAAAATAATTATTTTGTTAAGATTTTATCCTATATTTAAAAATCTATTGAATAATAAGTATAATTACAAAACTTATATTTTTTTCATTAACTAAATGAATTTATTTATGTATAAACTATCCAAATAAAAAAATATTAAGTAGTCGAATGATCTATTAAACTGTAAATAATTGACTATTCTATTTACGTTCAAGTTAATATTGACGAGTAAGTTATGAACAATTACTTGTTTGACCTTTTAAATTTGGAACTCAAATTCAGACTACACGGTAAATTTCCATAACACCATTTTTCTAAGTGAATATTTGTATAATATGACTTTTTTGGTGTAAAGTATAGTGTGATGTTATTGAAGATAATTTACACCATTTTTTGTGTAAATAATTCATCAATAATACACGTATAGAGAAGGCCGAACAATATACAACTATTCACAATTTTTAATATATGTTTGCTAAATATAATATTTGTAATTTATTAGTATAAAGGTAGCATCAAATAATAATTCATAAATAACATTGTCCAATAAAATAAGACTAGTTTAGATCCGATATCCAATATAAGCCTCAACTTCACAAGATATTGATATTTGAACTGGTCATGGTCAACAATAACTTCACCGTCAAAATTAGTCTCAACACCATTCGTTGTACGGCAATTGAACGGTCCCTTATGTGATATTTATATGTCTCTTGTTGTTGAAGTCTTAAAGGCAATAGATAGTATATATTCTAAAGTATTATATTATATTATTTCAGGAAATGCTACATCTTATTATGGTCCGTTGAGATTTGTATCTGTTAGAATATCATGTAATCGTCGTGAATAGTTGATTTAACGATTAATAAATATCCACTGTAGAATCTCCAATTATTTCATAGGACATATGGGAGACGTAAAATTGAATTTTGTACATTATTCTAATGAACAAATTTGACTTTTGACTAAGGAAAAGTACTTTTGTTTGTATCAATATTTGATGGTATTGTTTATAATAATAATAATAATAATAATAATAATAATAATAATAATAATAATAATAATAATAGTTAACCGTTTTATATGTAAATTTAGAATTCCTAAGTAACACGAGTCAACTTAACTCATAAATATATTTTTAAATTTAATATTTATTACTTAATGATATAGCCATGTAAAGATGTATCGGCCCAAAGGTTCTCTGTTCAACCGGAGAATGGATGAAACCGCACAAACTTCAATATATACCCGTCGACACTCCCGAGTCGACTTTCTCAAAGTCGATTCTCCATCAGAGTGGGTGGTAACAAATGGCAGATCCCATACAAAGTCTAGAGGTTGACTTCGTCTAGTCGACTTCCAGTTAGTCGACATTCACTTGCGAAGATTAACAAGAATGTGGCCGCTGAACAACCAGAAGATCGTGGGTGGACCTGTTCATAATCGATGTCTACCCCTCACATCTCGAGACATAAGGTACACTGACGATTCTACACACTTGTTACAGTCCTAAAACCTCTTGTCCTCTCATGGATAAGAATGAATCTTGGTGTGACTCAGCAAGGAGGGGAGACGAATCGAACAGGGTAATTTGGACCTTTTGGGTCCACCGACCATGGTATTTCGGGTATCTCAGGTAAGTGTTCCCTCCTATATAAAGGAGAAGAGGTAGCCCTAAACCCTAACTCTCATTCATCACTTATTAATCAGAACACTTTTAACACTTAAGTCCATATTTTCAAATGACATGAATAAAAGTCCAATATATAAGTTACAAAACATCACTATCATACCAAATTAATCACACAACACACTTTTTGGGTGTGTGTTTGTATATGAAATATCTCAATTTTCAATTCATACTCAAAATCTAATTCAACTTAACGCAGTTCCATTATTTTTAATATTATCAATATAATTAAATAATTTAAACCAATCATTCTTACACATCACATCAACTTTAATTTATTATTCATTCACTCATATAATTTTAGCTACCTATCACTTCGTATTATCTCTCTTATACTTTTACATCAAATCAACTTTAATTATTTTATTTAAATATTATTTAATATATAAATTTCACTAACAACTAGTTATACCATTTTTTAAAAAAAGAAAAAATAAAATTCTAGTTAATAAAAAAAACTCATTTTGATATATATATATATATGCAAACACGCCCTTAACATTTAAGTCCATTTTAAAATGCCATACACGTCACAAAATGTCACCGATACATTAACAATACTTTGATCCACTACAAAAAAAAATTGTTATATTTAAACGGAAAATTCTATGGTAATATAATTCAACGAAAATTCCAACGGATATTCCAATGGTATATCTACTATTGGAATCATTTCAACGGCAATATCCCGTTGGAATGTATTTTTCATTGTAATTTTAGATAGAATTTGATGAATCTAACGACTATATTTCCAACATTTTTTACCATATGTATTTCAATTGAAATGTGCAATTTTTGTTCCCGTTGGAAAATCTATCACTGGATTCGTCAAAATCCAACGAAAATTCCAATAGAAAACTCATTCCAACGGAATATTTTTGTTGAAATTTCTGTTGGAATCCATTGAAAAATTCCAAGGAAATAAATAGCTCGCTAAAGTTGCCGCTATTTGAGAAATAACTTTTTTTGGCAGCGTGCCGCTATTTGTATTCATGTGCAATTTAGTCGTTAAATCCCGCTAAATCTCTGCTATAGCTCCACTATAGCTACAGTGCCATAAACGTTTTCGCCCGCTATTTAAAATCTTGAAAAATTCTAACAGAAATAATAACATTGAAATATCTATTGAAATTGTCGTTGGAATAATTCTATTGATATATATTTTTTCATTGAATTCATTAGCGTGAGTTTTTTTACTATGTTTGATAGACAAATAAGCTAGTTTATAGCTTGTTTAGTTAGCTAATAAGCTCTCTGTATTCAAATAAGTTTCATTTGGTAGGACGAGCTTTTAAAACTTATTTGATAAGCTTCTTTAGGTAACTTTTCAGATAAGCTAGTTGAATTTTTTTTAATTTCAGCTAGCTTATCAACTAATTCCACTAAACACTTTTACCATATTAACCAGCTTTTCAGCTATAAATTATAAACTATAAACTATAAGTCAAAAAATTAATGAAAAACTATAAACTAACTTATCAGCTATCAGCTAGCTTATCAATTAATTTTACCAACTATCGTCAAACCAACCACAACAAATAAGAAAACAACTTTAAAATCTTCTAGAGCCAATCCCGTGAGTTGCAAGTTATTTTCGAAAAACCTACCAAAACTAATTACGTCATCTTATTATGTCTTGACCTATAATAGACCTCTTTTTCTTTATTCACCTCAACACCGTCATGAATTTCATAACCGAGCACCACGTGGCTACATACTTTTTTCCCCCTTTTTCTACTAACTCTTACTTTATTTTAAAAAAAATAGATTTTTGTATTTAAATTATCTGATGACCTTAAAAATATCGTGAAAATGAAATTTATATATTATTGAACATTTTTCTTATGTACAACATTCTTAGTTTGATTACTTGAAACGTAAAATACTGCATGAGTATTCAAATTTTGTCTAAAATTATGTATTATTAGTTATTAATTAACAAATTATATTTAAAAAAAATTAAGGGATCTTATTTATCATACCAAATTCTAGTAGAAAGAAGTAGAGATTTTTTAGGGTTTTTCACGCCATTTTTTATATTCTAATTGAAAATTTTGATTAGTAAAATTGAAAAGAATAATTCATTTTTCTAAAAGTGAAACCGAATTTTTCTACCAATATACCGATATTTTACCAAACAAATTGATTCGATTGTTTGGTTAAAATAAAGTGAAAAAAATAATCGTTTTTTTCCTAAATTTGATACCACATAAATGACACTAGGATTATCCCAATCTCGATCTATGTTAGTAAACCGAATAAGATTAGTTAAAGAATGTTATTCCGTCCTATCTTGATAAATGAAAGAGAAAAACTATTATAAAAAAAGATAAAAATATTGTGGAATTTGTGCCTGGTCCAATTTGTATTTCTTGGCCGGTTACCACTATTTTTTTATAAAAAAAACTAAACTATATCTACTTTCATATATGCTAATATTTAGTAATATTCAACCAGTTGAAAATAAATCTAGTAATCAAGTTTTGTGCATTTGCATAAGTTTAACTAAAATATTATAAGTTATATACATGTGTATAATATTAAAATTATAAGTTAGATACACATTAAAATTTTGGCATTAGTAGCACCATCTACAATCCTCTGCTAGATTTTATACCACTCTGAAGTAGAGAATGAAAAATTTAAGTTTCGTCTCAAATTATTTGCGCTACATTTTACTTTGCATAAAAATATATTGATAAAAAATAAAATTTAAATACAACTATAAAGTAAAAAATATAGAATTATTTAACAAGATAAATAAATTAATTGACATATATTTTATCAAAATAATATATAAATATAAATTAATGAATGAAAATAAAAATAAAAAAATGTAGTGCGGTCAATAGTATCGCGCTACATGAAGCGAAATATTATTCACAACTTTAAAATAACGCGACATTTGAGCAAGTTTTTGGCACTACTCTGAAGTAAAGTTGCAATGTAAAATAACACTAGAGTTACTCTAATAATAAACAGTGTAAAACTATATCTAACTATGTACGAATCACAATCACAATATTAATTAAATAAAATGTAATGAATAATGTAATTTTTATAACTTTCATTTATTCTGATCAATCACTTATCTTAAAGATATTAAAATTATTATTATTACTATTATTATAGTTATTATTATAGTAATTGTTTATGCGACTTGACACCGTTTGACTATATATACTACTAAAACTAATTAGCTCATTTAGAAAAAGAAAAATGCTTAATGAGATTAAGAAATAGTATTTATTCTAAAATAAATAACTTGAAGAATAACTTTGCATTATAATTTTGTACTTAACTATTCTAAATACTACTATTTTAAGTGAAGTATAACTTCGTTTGTATAATAAAATAGTTAAAAAATATTATTATACTTTAATTAATATAAAATATAATTGTTTGTTACTCTGGCTAACTAACATAAAAAAATAAAAATATTGCATTAATTTGACAACGAATTATAATAGGGGAGATGTTACGGTCCCATTACAAGACCATTCTGTCGGAGTTCGTAATGGTCAAATTGACAAAATATGTGAAAGCTAATATATTTTCCCAAAATCTTTGCTTTTGATATTCACAAGAGCCGAATATATAAAGATACAAAGGAAACCCTAAAACCAATATACACCAAATCTCTAATATACCCAAAATCTATCTATACCAAAAATACAATATTCACAAAATCACTCTAACATAGATTGTCATGTAATTGTCGGAGATAGATGATCTAACAGTTATAAATCCCAACAGAATAGTTTCGTAACGGGACAGTACCATGTCTTTATAGATTTGAAAAAAAAAAAAAACGAGGCGGTGATTATGTCGGCTCCACAAATACAACAGTACCTACACCGACATAATAAGACCAAAAACCGTGTATCGGATATCGGATTTTGCCAACATACCCCATTTATTCTTAAATTAGTGTGAATTCTTGGTTTCACATAGATACCCCCAAACTTTTCCTTTATTATTTAAGTGGCACACTTGCACCTAAAACCTGGTCAAAGTCAAACTGCTTAAACTCAAATAAAATAAATAAATAAAATACTAAGAAACATCAATATCAATATAAAAAAAATTATATAATCAGATAAAAAAAAACTCTTTAGCTTCACTTGGAAGATATACAAATACAAGTCGACATCGTCATTTTGGCGGCGATTTTTTCCTCTTTATTATTTCTTTCAATCTTTTTATTCCATTCTAATTTAATTGTGAAAATTAAAAGCGAATTTTTCAACTGCAACTTGCATAGCTATATATATATATATTAATTATATATTTTGAGTATTTGAGGTATCATTTTCTTCCATTGTTTTTTTTTTCCTTATTGCATGCGTGTGTTGAAGGTGGCGAATTCAAGAGAGGATCCTTATTACGACCCGAAACGGGTCGACGACGAGGTTTTTGGGTCGGAAAACGAGAGGCTGAACTCGCTCGTTCTGCCTACGTTCTCGGGGGTCGATAGGGAGAGAGAGATGTCGGTTATGGTCTCGGCTTTGGCTCGTGTGGTGGCCGGAGATGTTGGTGACGTCGTGGCGGCCGAGGGCGGTGGTTCGTCGTCCTCATCGTCAGCATGCAGCAAAAGGGGACGTGATGATGAAGGAGATGGTAGAGTTTATAGGGCTAATTATGCTGATTTTGCCGTTGGAACTAATTCTTCTACCTTGGGACCATCATCATCTTTAGGTACACTTTTTTTTATAAAGTATTATATATGTAAATATATTCATCATATACAATTCATTATCATTATATAAGCACACATCAACTCGGGAAAAAAAAATGCAGAGACCATCAATTCAAGTCAAATCAAGCCAACCATCATAACATCACCAGACTTATCCTCAGTCTACACTTACCATCCTCAAGAAGTCACAAACTCGTCATCTAACCGAAAGTACCGAGGCGTGAGGCAGAGGCCGTGGGGCAAATGGGCAGCCGAAATACGCGACCCGCACAGAGCTGCCCGAGTCTGGCTGGGCACCTTCGACACGGCCGAGGATGCTGCCCGAGCCTACGACGAGGCTGCCCTCCATTACAGGGGCAGCAAAGCCAAGCTCAATTTTCCCGAGAACGTTCGCCTCCTCCATCCCGTTAATACCGAGCCCATCGTCCACAGCCGACCCGAGCTTCAGGGGCAATTCGGTAATTTTGGGTTTCAGGGGCAGTTCGGTGAATTCGACTCGGCTCGGCCGGGGGTTTCCATGACGCTCGATGATATAGAGAGGCAGACGGGTTTTCTGGATGAGTTGATGGCTTACGATCCTTCCGGATTGCAACAGTATGTGCCGCCGGCCAGCGAGGGTTTTCAGGCGGCCGGGCCGCCGCCTGAAATGGATGTCAGGCCAGCTGGCGCCGGCGGGAGCCAGAACAGTGGCGGCCATTGGGCTTCATCTGGATGATATAGTTAGCACGAATTATTAGTTGAAAGATTCTTGATTTTGTAATGAGGGGTTTGCTATTATGAATTTGATATATGAGAGCATTTTATTGCATGGACTAGTTGTGTTCATTGCATGACGTCATTTAAATACGGCAGCGTACTTTTTTCTAAGTTTGTCTTTTCATATATTTCGATGTAATGAATACAAAAGTACAAAATGTTGTCTTAAGTTTGACTTTAAAGTCGCGTACCGTATGCATCTAAACGTACACCAAAGCAAATGAAGTAAATTTGGACTTATCTATTTTCCTTTTAAGTTTGAATCTCTACAATAATATATTACAATAAATATTCCAATAACCTAACTTCGGTTGGAATAACTCCAACGAAAATATTTCGCTAGAATGAGTTTTTCTATTAAAATATTAATAAAATTTAATTATTCTAACGACTATTTTTCCAACATTTTTTACCGTTGGAATATACACTTTCAATTGGAATTTTTATTCACCCATATTTCAACCGTTGAAAAAAGTACCATTACAATCGTCAAAATCCAACGAAAATTACAATGAAAAACTCATTCCAATAGAATATTTTTATTGAAATTTCTACTTGAATCAACTGGAAATCTAACCAAAAAAATAACATTAGAATATCCATTAGAGTTGCCATTGAAATTTCATTAGCATACATTTCCATTGGATTTTTCTGATTGAATTTCATCATATTCTTGTAGTGTATATATACACCCCACTATTTTGTCCCTTCAAAATTACTACAGGAATACAAAACTAAACACATATGGCTAATACAATTTTTTCAACTTACTCAAATTTCCCAACAACTAATTTTTCTAACAAATCACCAGGATAGACGTAACCTATGTGTTTTCAACATGGCACTGAAGACTGGTTCAAATGTGGCAACTACACAAACCAGTGGTTGTCGAAAGGCTTTTGTATCCACGAGTCCACAGATTTAACTGTCTACACTCTTTCTTGAATAGGAAGCAAACAAACATTCAGGGGGCAATATGGGCATCAAAGTCATAAGACGACTCAAATTCAACCAAGAACACATCTGTATAACGTTCAAAGTGGCAAAACTAATTACGCATATTTCTGGTCATGTACGGAAACTCTGAACAAATATTTGCTCATGAGCACGAATTCATTAATTCCCCAAAAGATCTTAGATTGCATGTAAAATTTGACGGAACAGAACCACATGAAAAATGCCAAGAATATTAGAAAGGATAGAACATGGAATAGGATAGGCACCTAGTGCCAAATCATATCCCGAAAGTTGGGGCACACAATAGCAATGAGCGTCCATCCTGGCTCTTGCCACTGGAACAGGCACAACGTGCTACCTGCACGGTAAATTACGTAGTCAGTTTTTGTCCCAGGTGAAGCCCATCCACAATATTAAAAATTTAAAATACAGAAAATTACAAACAAATGTATGAAATTTGGCCTACCTTAAACTAGATAAGGAAAAGAAATAATGGTAGAAATCTCTCAGTTACCCGGAGAGAGAGAGAGAGAGAGAGAGAGAGAGAGAGAGAGAGAGAGAGAGAGAGAGAGAGAGAGTAATTTGTTATCTGAAGGGTGTTTCTGTATTTGTTATTTTAATAATTAACTGGAATTTATTTTTTCCTCCCTGGGTAAAATGAGACCAAACCGAAACGGTTAAGTTATGTAATTATCAGTTTTTTAACAAAGAAGTTGTTCCAAAGGCAACACAACAAGAAGATAAATGATTGTTAACCTCTTAAAGGAATGTAGATTTCTCAAACTCTAAGCACAGCTTTGTGGATCATTGTCTCCTTGTGGATTTGGTGGCAACTCTTCTCAACAAGGTCGAGCAGCTTCTCCAAGTTCAATGCCCATGAATTTAAAATGTCATTGCTGTCCTTGGCCGATTGGAAACTAATCACACCCACAGGTCTATCGATTTTTGCCACCAATGCTTTTGAGACAACCATGTCCGAGAGATGTTTCTCTGCTTCCTGCATTGTGACAGAAGATGCTGCTGTTTAAACAAAGATGAAGATCCGATAGTAACGTTTACCAAAACAGGTAGGTACTGAACCACACTGGCCGTAGTGCATCAACTAATCCAAGTAATAAAAGAATAAATGAAAAATTTTACTAATGTAACATATTACCAACCACACAGACACGCAGC
Organism: Striga hermonthica; assembly: GCA_902706635.1. Taxonomy (NCBI): domain Eukaryota; kingdom Viridiplantae; phylum Streptophyta; class Magnoliopsida; order Lamiales; family Orobanchaceae; genus Striga; species Striga hermonthica. The sequence continues at coordinate 12,102,872 of CACSLK010031421.1, read as the reverse complement.
AAATCAATTTATTGAATCTGATATTGGTAAAATTTAAAATAAAATTTTAAATTAGTAAGGCGTAAGCTAATAATATTTAATTAATACCTTCCATGTTCTCTCATATCCTCCACCATAACAGAACTTGTCATTGAGTACAAATAAAATAGGCATCAACCGATTTCTCAGATTGCCCATATGCATCTTCAACATGAACCTTACATCTAGAGTAAATGTTTAATAAATAAAAACTTCAAAACGGAAAGGACATCAAAGATATGCCGCCGATCCAAAAATGGTTCAAAAATCTATAGGGAATACTTAATGTCAGCAAGAAATACTCATTCATTTAAAGATCATACAATCTGAAGCATCATTCAGGAGAACGTGACTGACCTTGACGGTAAGGCATAGCAAATCTGCAAGTCTCTTCAAGGTAATCCGTGAATAGTATTTTGAGACAACAAGGATATTCTGCAATGAACACATTCCTCAGTTACACATATAGATAGATAGATAGATAGATGTAGAATATATAAGGGACCAACGATTTCATTAGAAAAAGGCCATGGAAATGAATCTTCCAACATTATCATGATGTGAGTTTATGAGTATTACATGTTCTATTATTCTGAGTTTCAGATCTTCAGCTGCCTTTTCACCTAAAGAACCACCAACCATGTGCTTTTCACTCTCAAACTCATCTTTGAAAGAGTCCCACAGAGCTGTCCACTGAATAACCTCCATGGTAACTAGTTGTTTCAACAATAACCTAATGGAAGGATAAAACAAACACCAACAAGATTTGAGCACCAAATGTTGGTGAAGAAGATGAAAGCAATAGCCATAAAGGTGTTACAAGGCTGACCTGAAATGAGGAATTTCTGAGAGGTTCTTATCCTCCAAGGTCGAATTGAGAAGGCTAGACTGCATAGGATCATGAGGAGACAAGGCCAGATACCAACATATTTTTCTCAACACCTGAAGCATGTGATAAAAAATAATTCATAATTCAATGGTGACAAAAGAAAGCAAACTGACCAAGTGAGGCAAATATATTCCCTATACTAATATTTGAAAGTAATGACAACCACGATATAGATGATATACCGGTATCCACTGGGCAGGGTCTTCTTTCACAGAGGGAATCTCATATATTGACTTGTAACAACGGCATATTTCAACGTAATCATTGTTATGCGTATAATACCTGCAAAAGATAAAAGACAAATAATTAGCTCACTATCGATACGTGAAAAAACGACAGGTCAATCATAACCAGTGGCTGGGGGAGGTATGATAGGCTGACACATACATATTTAACCACCTCAGATGTTATAAAAAGAATTCTCAAGTCATGTCAAGATTCAAAGAATCAAACTTCAGCACTAAGCAAATGAACAGAGATCAAACAGTAAAAGAAATCATATGGAGATAGCAGTAGTGATCACAAGCCAAAAAAGAGTTCCCAAAGGATTAACTCCAGTGCAAGAGGTGCCCATTAGTAATCAAAACCATAAATAGAAGTTATAAAGATGGTTTTCCCATAAATCAAAAGTAAGGAACTCAATGAATCAATTAGATAAATGAATGTTATTCGAAAGGCAAAAGCCAGTAACAAATCTACTTGTTCAACCATCAGCGCATCTATGTATGTATCTGCAGGATGGAGCGCATCCAACACATGTAAGAGTTCTACGAGTGCACCTTTAAAATTCACATATAGATGGTGCAAAATGACATATTAAAACAGGAAAAAGGACCGCACTACATACCGAATCATCAACTGGTAGTATATCTTTTTCAACTCCAACAGCGATGGAATATCAGCAGCAGGTTCTTCAACAATGTTTTCACCTTCTTTAGGCTTCTTTTTTTCTTTTGAAGTATCAGCTTCAAACACTCTAGGACTAATTTTTCGCGACAGAATCTGTGCACGGACATAATCCTGCCGATCTAAACACAACCGGACCTGCATATTATTAAAAAAGGGTTCCAGTTTCATTAACAAGGCATTCACTGCAAAAAACATAAAAATGGACAAAGTCCCATACTTGCTCAAGAATGAACGCAATTTTTTCGGTTTTTGCCATTGCGCCAAATGTTTCCACCTGTTACAGACATTCGTTCATCAAGTTAGTAATTACGTAAGTGTCTACTAATGAATCAAGGAAAAAGATCTAAGACTTAATGAAAGGGCATCCACTGACAGCAATTTCTTGCATCAAGTCCGCAGCCTCAGCAATTTGACCTTGCTCTTCCTTAATCTTTGCAAGTTTCCTAACCAGACGAGCTCTCTCTATCTCCACATAGATCTGACAGAAATAAACCAGTAAATTAAAATCAGAGTCCTGGACACTAATTGTTTTTTAGGTTTTCCACACGAGAATCACCTTCCCAGCGGACACATTGTTAAGTGTCTTGATAAGCTCTATTTTAGTATCAAGATCTGGAGTCTGGTCAATGTATAGCATTGCTTGTTGGACCATGACTTGTACAGCCTGCATCGACACACCGAGAAGGAAATTCAGGACCACAACCCAGACCATAATTGTATATTCATACCACTATCCCACTCCAATCACACATATAACAACCCAGATAACTAATCAAGTAAACCACGTGAGCTTTTTTTCAGAAAAAATAATGAGCAACATACTTAGTAAAAAGTTCAAGATGATTGTTATGGCTTCATCTGCTACCTACAATACTAATCTCCGTGAACGGATATGAAATTAACCAAAAAAACCATATGATGTTGAAGTGAAGAGTAATAGTTCATTTCTTAAAATGGAGATAATTGACTAGGTGTTACATGAAAGTTTATGAATGATAGATGATGCTTCCTAACAGAAAATGCTGATCAGTGTGGTCTGAGACTGGAAAAATTAATGTGGACAAATAATATATCTAGCACAATAAAAGTTTAGGATGAAGGCCAGCTTCATGTTTTTCTATGGTTTGGCTGGTTGAGGTGATTGATGATTAGTGAGCTCAGATAATGAAATTTCAAATGTGTTCTTCCATAGAGACTACGAAATTTCACTAACCAAATTTTAGAGAAGGATATCAGAGTAAAAACTTTCAGAACAATTACGAGCACCAATCATTACTTCTTTTGACCCACATAAAAACATAACACAGCCTGAAAATACTAACCAAGAGCACGAAAGAATCACAGAAGAGTACAAACCGCTAATTTCATACCTCGAAGTAATTTGATTATAGAAGAATAAAGAGAAATCATATATCAATAAATAATCTACATGATGAAACCACTCATACAGTGCCACAGAAACATATTTTTGCGCACTAGAATGACTGGGCTTGTGGCACAAACGGCCGACGTTGTTAGCCAGATCAACACCACAAAGCAGGAACCCGAATCGAATGTGAACATACCGCAGGCACGCATCGACAATTGAACTTATAGTTTCAACTCAACTAGACTAACCCACAGCTGAAACAAAAGGAAAAAAGCACTCAACAATCTCAAGAAACCAACAGGCACCTGTTTCAACTGCCCACGCCGCTTGGAGATGAGCACAATCTGCTCGTTGAGTGTCTTCCACGCGCTGGCCTCAAGGCAGAGCTTTAGAATATCGGTGACGGCCTTCCGCGTGCCGGAAACGTCGCCGACCTGCCTCATCTGCTTCTCGACGTTCAGCAGCATCTCAATTTTCGCCTCCAGAGTCTCCCCTCCATTTTCCTGCGACATAGAAACCAAAAAATTGGTGCAGGCGAGATCCAAAAATCCAAAATGGGCAAATCGATTACAGGAAAAAACTTGGCTAATTGAACATCGAGTATGGCGGAGTTGCTTACCATTTTGTCAGGATCGAATCAAGGAGATGGGAAACTTTTCGTGCTACCGAAGACAAATAAAACCCTACGTAGAATACTCTTCTTCTCTCTCATTTTTGTTTTTCTAATTTAATTTACATAATAATTTAATGAAGCTTTTTATTACGAAAAATATATTTTACTGAAAATAATAAAATAAATTAATTGTTTAGAATTGCGTTTTATGTTATACATGTAAGTGGAGAATTGGAAAAATATATTTACACTTTCTGGAATGGTTCACATCTTAAATTCATATCCGTTAATTGATATGATTATTAACTATACAAATCCAGACATATCCATATAAAAAAATACACACTTTTTTTTACAATAAAAGATTATTTATTCAATATATTTTTAAAATATATTTATTAATACACATATAAATTATAAATTAGTATTCTATGCACGAAATTTCTCAAAAACAAATATAATACTAATTCATTTTTGGTTATAATGTAATTCACTTGAGCCTTATTCTAAAGCCATGCTAGCAGTCAAAACCAAATATAATAGTAATTCATTTTTGGTTATAATGTAATTTACTTGAGCCTTATTCTAAGGCCATGCTAGCAGCAGATCCATATGAATAAGGTCATGCTAGCAGCAGATCCACATGATGGCCGTTTTTCAACTTTTTGACCTAAAACAGCTCCTACCGCAAAATTCCAATTATGGGTATGTCAATTTCGTGACGAACCTACGCTTCAACTCATTTAAAGTATTCATTCCATTCTTCATTGAAATAAGCAAGTAGGACAATTTTAAAAAGTCTTTGATAAATCGCCGGTACATATGTAAATAAATGTTATAAGTTAAATTTATATATGTGAATATGTGATATTAAAATTATAAGTTTGATAATCGTATTGTGTTTTGGAATTTGATGGTTAAAATAAATAGTTATAACGATTTAATTGCATACGAATCAATATATTGATTGCATAAAATATAATAAATAATGTAATTTTGAGGGATCGTGTCTAATTAATTAGCTGAAAAATATTAAAATTATTATAATAATTGGTTATGCAATTTAAAGAAATTTTACTATAAAATTTTAAAAAATAATTTAAAAACCAATTGCTTAATCAAATAAAAAAATATAATATTGATTTTAGAATAAATAAATTTGAAAACAACGTTATTGCAATATAATCATTTATATTTATCTAACTTTCATATATCATATAGTGTGATATATAATTACTAATATATATATATATATATAATTATATATATAGAATTGCTAGCATAACATATAATTTTACTATTAATTTATACCTACGTGGCAAATTTGCTAGATTCCAAAACCGTTACATAAAGAGCCACATCCTCCCTATATATTATTCTCGAAAGCGTTGAGCCTACGTGGCTGCTTCTGGTGCTTCGGAATCTTACTTGGCAAATAATCATGCTTCGTAATTAGGTTTGGACAAATAATATTGATATATTTAATAATTAATAATTTAGGTTTGGACATTCCATAAATATTATTTAGCTAATTAACTTAGGTATTTTAATATCACTTGTACTAATATAATCCTTTTTTTTGTAATTTTACATACTGAGGCACTAAGTGACTAATATATTCATGACTTTTGATTTGTTTCCTTCAATTAGCTATTGAATTATAAATGTATTTTAAAAGTCGATAACTTCTGTATTTTGTATCGGTTTACATATATAATATATCAAATTAATTATCTTTTTATGATCTTCGATTTGACATCTATATTGTTTATATGAAACAAATAAATTATATTTATATTTATAATAATAATAAATAATAATATTTATTAAAATTCACTAGAAAAATAAAATTATTTCTCAATTGATATATTTATGCTTAATGTAGTTATATGTTGTAAGTTAAAAAAAATATTATAATATAACACATTCAAATCGCACAAATAAAAAGTGTCGTACTAAATATAGAATAATATATATATGTGTATAAAAGATATTTAATTTTTCAACTACTTTTTCTCATTACTTTTAGATTTGAAGAAAAAATTAGCAAGCACCCGTGTAATACACGGGCGTTGTACTAGTTATCCATTAATTAGCCACATTTTAGTGAATAAAACAGATTTAATGTTTTCATTAAACTTAAATATACAGATTCCATTACTTTTTACAATAGTCATATAATATTTTAGTTTTAATTGCAACAAAATCATATAGATGGTGGCATGCATTAAATTTGAAAATACAACAAAAAAATCACGAAGAACAATTTAAATAAAAATAAAATTGAAGATGGTCACCAAGAATAAATTTGAAAAATAAACAATCTCAACCCACATTTTATGCAACTGGTCAAAATATCATTACATCTTACTTTATTTTATTCTAACTATTTTTTATTAATAAATAGCATGATATCAGCATGTCCACTAAATGATTGTATTGACGGTTGATCGACAAAAACTGATCCTATAATTTTTTGTTCTAATTTGTGCTTAAACGGATTATACTATTCTCACAAAATAATTTCGATATTGTTGGTCTAATTAATTCCAATGATGTTTTTGCACCAACATTAAAAACTTACCATTTCTTTTCAAATTACAATACTTACGTATGTAAATATATTTGCTGGAAATAAGTTAATCAAATTCAATAATTAGGAATCTAAAAGTATTAAAAAATAGCTAGACAAATTGTAAGTCAAATGAATTATAATTCAAAATCCAATTAAGTTTTTCTCACCAACCATAAAACTTAAGTACTTACAAAAAAAAAAAAAAAAAAAAAAAAAAAAAAAAAAAATTATTTTTAAGTTGATTGTGAAATT
>CACSLK010031421.1:11970754-11984580 GCA_902706635.1 Striga hermonthica | reverse complement strand
TTTTTTTTTTGCTACAAATGAAGGAGGCCGGAGCCTAACGCTTTTATATATTAATTCAAAACGTGTTGAGCTTAATTGGTAGCTCTTCACGCTTCGGACGCTGACATGGCGAAAATCTATGCTTCGTGATGTTGTTATTATATTATATTTGCTTTAGAGTTAAGTTTGTTATTAGACATCAATAATTTTAATCATATATTTTTTAACTCAACACTCATATTGTAGATGAGTATTGTACTAGTTTACTAATAATACTCCAATAACATAATTAAAATGCAATTGGATAATCTTTCCTTTTTTTTTTTTTTCCAAAATCGTTTTTGTCTAAAAAAGTGATATGGAAAAATGAATACAGTTACTTTTTGTAAAACTGAGGTCAATTTAAAATTGTAAATAATTATGAAATATAAATATAATAATTAAAATTAATAAAGATGAAATTGATAAATATGGATTGATAATATACGTAGTCATAAATATGTGAATGAATAAATATTTTTTTTTTTTGTGTTAAAAAATATAACATAATGACTATATTTTTTTTTTTGGGTGTTAGTATAGTGTAAAGAAAAAAACAAAGAAATGAATAATAATTTTTGTAAAATAATATTTTATTTTTAATTTGAATGAGATAAATTTGAACTCCACAACCCAAAAAAAAAAAAAGTGGTATTAAAAATAGGAAAAGCTAAGGTCCCGTTACCATTCTGTCGGGGTAGATAAGCGTTAACCATCATATAACCGTTAGAGATAGTTGATCTAACAGCAATCCCAACGAATTGATTCCGTAACGAGACAGTATCATCTTCCTTAAAATGACATCCACTTGATCCAAGTTAAAAAGTTTTTGTAATATGTTAATCACCATTTCACCAACATATATGTGTAATGCAATTTAAGTGGTAAATTGTGAAAAGGGCAAACTTCAAATTGCAACAATATTTTAATACTCAATTTATTTATTTATTTTTTATTTTTTTATTTTTTTGCAGAAGATTATTTTATCAATATATATGTTAGAGCCACATACAGACACAAACAAGGACTCGAATTCTTTCTCAAGTCTACGTCTTCTCCATAGCCCACATTCACTTCACGATGACGCAAAACACAGTCTTTTTGCCAAGTTTCAACTCCTCGATAAACTCTATCTCTTCACCCTAACCACAAATGGCCGCCGCGGCTTATTTTCACCCCAATTTTTGATATTCTTTCATAATTTATCGCAGGCCCAGAGAGAGGTTAACAGTGTTGTGGTCAGAGAATTTTTTACCCATCCTTTTCTCTCGTAAGTAGTTAAAAATCGAATCTTTATGTAATTTTTCGCTGATTTTGTTTCTGGATTTTTTTTGTTTGTGTTTCCTGAGAGTAAATTCGAGTTCCTTTAATGGGCTTGTGGGTTTTAATCAGCTGTATAGAGATTCTGTGTTAATGGGGTCTCTCTGTCTGATTCGTTTGTAAACATGAATTGCCTCTGATGAGTGTATGCTCGTGAATAGTAATTGTCTTTTCTTGGAACCTGTTTGAGGCTATTGATGATTGGCTTAAGTGAATAAGGTTTCGATTTTACTGATTGTTTTTCTTCGATTTTTCATGTATATTTGTCCCTCGTGTTTGTAGCTTGTGAACGATTTATTTTATGATGTTGTGTTGTTTGTCAAGTAAGGGGAGTTAAGAGTTATTTAGGAAAGGTAAAAGAAGCATATACCTCTGTAATTTTGTGTAATAAGCAGCTACTCAGATAATGAGTTCCGGGCTCATTTTCGTGATCATCGTCTTGGCTTGTAACTATTGCCTTTAATTCCTTTTCACGTGTAGCATAATGTACTTTAAGTCTTTACGGTTAAGGAATCGTGCCTAATGTGTTGCGATTCCCTTGAAATATGGTACATTCTCGGTTAAAATATTGGTTAAGAGAGAAAAGAAAAGCAATATTTTCATCATTTACATGATCTTCTTGTGTTATAGAAGTCAGATCAGCCGGCTGTTTGGTGGTGTGGGATGTTCTTGCTACTTTAATAAAGCAAGAAAGCAGGATGTCTTCATAATTTGTTTTTCTCCTGGCAATAATTTGTCACTTTCTTTTTTTTTTTTTAAAAAAAAAANNNNAAAAAAAAAAAAAAAAACTCTAGATTTGTTAGTTTTTCGATCTTCTTTTTATCCTGATCTGAGTTCTTCAGAAATTTTTTTCCGAAGCAGATCAATAAAATGTCTGTGACAAGCAAAGATGAACCGAACAAATTGGCTCTTGATGTGGGTGCTTGGATGTTCAATATTGTCACCTCAGTTGGTATTATTATTGTCAATAAGGCATTGATGGCTTCATACGGTTTTACATTCGGTAAGTTGGTTTTTTTAACTTCTCCCATGGTTTAAATTTCTCTGCATTTTCTTTCCTGTGTTAGATAGAATAAGAGCTTCTCTGATACCTTCTTTCTCTCTCTTTCAGCTACAACTTTAACTGGTCTACATTTTGCTGCCACAACCACAATGACCCTTGTCCTAAAAAGGCTCGGTTACATTAAAAGCTCCCCTCTTCCAGTCTCTGATCTCTTGAAATTCGTCTTGTTTGCAAATTTCTCTATCGTGGGAATGAACGTGAGCTTAATGTGGAATTCCGTGGGATTCTATCAGGTCACTTGCCATTAAATACCGTTAAAAATTAAATTCCAACACCTTATAAGTTTAATGTGTTTTTCGACTAACATGTATTATGCATTACATATCGTGTCAGATTGCAAAGCTAAGCATGATACCCGTATCGTGCTTTCTTGAGGTTGTTTTGGATGGCGTTCGGTATTCGAGGGACACCAAACTGAGCATTTTACTGGTCCTATTGGGTGTTGCCATCTGTACAGTCACGGATGTGAGTGTTAATGCCAAAGGATTTGTTGCGGCTCTTATTGCTGTTTGGAGCACGTCCCTGCAGCAGTATGTAAGTACTGCTTCCTATGAAACTTTTGGTAATCTAATTAACCTTCAATCATAATTACTAGTCATGAAGTGCATTTTCTGTTGCTTAATTGTTCCTTATATCAGTAATGTGTACAAGTAATTTTCTATTAATTGAAAAAGGAAAAGTTGTGTTTTTCGGCTTCTTGCTTGAGAAAAGAATAAGTGAGTAGCGTTTTCAAATGTAAAGCTTTACAGCTATTTTCATATACTTTCGATTTGTACTGCATTCATAATGGTTCTTTTATTTTCTTTTTATTTTTAAATATCTTTCTATTATTCAACTTGAATCTTCTTCTCCCTGTTGCAATGCAGTATGTTCATTTTCTACAAAGGAAGCATTCCATTGGCTCTTTCAACTTACTCGGGCAGACAGCACCTCCACAAGCTGCATCGTTACTGTTGGCAGGGCCATTTGTTGACTACTGGTTGACCGATAAAAGGGTCGATGCCTATAACTACACCTACATATCAACTGTACGTATCTTACTAAACCTTTTTTTTTTTTTTTTAAACTTGATCATTTATGATGAACCTAAAAAACTTGCAATAATTTTCCTTTGTGTTTTGCAGATGTTCATCGTGTTGTCGTGTGCAATTGCAATAGGTACCAACTTGAGCCAATTCATCTGCATCGGCCGATTCACGGCTGTCTCGTTTCAAGTGTTGGGTCACATGAAGACCATTCTTGTCCTGACGCTCGGTTTTCTTTTCTTCGGTAAAGAGGGTCTTAATGCCCATGTGGTTGTGGGCATGATGTTTGCCATAATCGGGATGGTTTGGTACGGTCAGGCCTCGTCCCAGCCTGGGGGCAAAGATCGGCCCAGCTTGCCTCCAGCTGGCGAAAAGCCCGAAGAGGAAATTGGGCTCGTGAAATCCACAGAGGTCGACGAGAAAGTATAGTAACTTTTCTTTTTCTTCTTTTGTTGTTGTTTAATTGTCGAACCAAGATCGTGCCAGTCTTTGGCGAGGGCACCTATAACGAACTGGGGAAATTAACGTCGGTCCAAGACAATTTACTTGGCTTATTAACTTTACTTATTTAAAGAATCAATCGCTTTCTCTCTCTGTCTCTCTCTCGGTTTCGAATGAATGGATGAAATTGAGTTGATGCAGAAGTTTGTCATACTTCATGTTGTTTATTAACTTCACATGAAAGATTGTCCAATATGATGAGATACCCAGATGAACTGAACTTGAGAAGAAACAGCTCTTTGTGAATGTGGTTTTAAATTAAATTAAATATTTGTAGAGTCACAGCAAATCTAAGATATTGGCATCCAATTGCACTTTGGTAGGATATGACCATTATTGCACTTTGATACTGTGTTGGAGTGCACTGAATTTTGGTGTGCATTTAACTGTCCTTATGTGGTTAATATCTAACTGCACTTGGATTTGATAAATATGGACATTATTGCACTTTTGAAATTTGTTGGAGCAAACTAAATTATGGTTATGTGGGAAAGCTTTTGACTTTTGTAAGCTAGGGGATTGGCTTAGCTGCAGATAAGTACAAGAGACATGAAAGAATGTAAGAAGATCATAAGAATATATTAATCACACGACAATGTATATAAAATTATAAAACCATAATAAAAAGCGATATAGCCATAGATGGGCCAACGGAAATAACACCAACTACGAGTGGGTTGACTGAAAGTATACTCGACTGAACTCTTACTAAGACGACCCGAAGGCCGTCTAAAGGAATACATAGACGACCTAGAGACCTTGGAGTACGCACTACCACTCGGACGACATGCTGAAAGCGTCACGACTAGAGCTGCAAAGAGCCGAGCCGCATCGAGCATTGGCCTTATCGAGCAGGATTGAATTTTTATTTGAGTTGCTCGAGCTCGAACTCGATTTATGAAGCTCAAGCTCGACTTGATAAATAAAAAAATACAAAAGCTCTCGGCTCGAGTTCGGTTAAAAAATTTTCAAGCAATTTTGTATAATTACCATTAATTGCATATATTAATATTATGATACATATATATACAAGGTGTATTTTAGTAATTTAACATATATTTTGAGCCGCTCGCGAGCCGATCGAAAATGCAAAATATGGCTCGAGAATGCGACAATATTACACAATACCTATAGATGGGAAGAACTATCAATACAGATTGCGTATGACGGATCTTCTGACCCCTCAAGACACCTGAGGACTTGGAGTAGAAAGAAACTTGATGGGCTCGAAGGAGCTTCGAGAATACGACAATACTAGACAAATATAATGACCCAGTGCAATGTAGAGCTTTCTTGACCACATTGCGAGGACCTGCGCAGGATTAGTTTCATCAACTTACACTAACCTTTAGGGCATTTAGCTATCAACCAATTTGCGAGTGCCAAAGCTCATGAAAGAACCTATTTAACTCTAAATATTGCAACAAAGGGAAAATAAGTATTTGAGGGATTACGTGCTCGTTATACCAGAGCGTGCATAGATGTACACTTGGAGTCGGAGGAGATACATGTTTGAGGACTGAATAGAGGATTGAGACCTGGAAATTACAGAAATTTTTTGGCTAAGAAGCATGGGCGAACTTTTGATGAGGTATTAGCAAGGTGCAACAAGTACATGAATGCAGAAGAGGCAGAGGTTGATTTTTTTACAAACTGCGAAGCCGACCAGAGCTGCGGGAAGAAAGGAAAAAAAAAAGTATAGTTTGCGAAATGACAAGAAAGAACAAAGGAGATCGAATAGATGAAAAGAACCACCCTTGAAGGATGGGCAGAAGTATGAAAAGTACACTACGTTGTCGGTTAGTCAAGCTAGATTTTTGGAGGTCATAGAAAGAAATGTATACGATAGCTTGGTGACCTAGCCAAAGACCAGGAATGATGGACTTGTTCGACCCAAAAGCAACTTATATTGTTGCTTTCGTAAAGACTACAACATAATAAGATGATTGTAGATACCTGAAGGACGAAATTGAGCGATTGATAAAAGCAATACATCTGAAAGAATTCGTCTACAAGGATAGAGAGCGGGGCCAAGTTCGTTGAGAGGACAGAAACAAGAGACCCATGTCGCCCTAAAACAGAGAAGAGTTGCCCACAAAAAAAAGAGTCATCTAAATGATATTTGGAGAACCAACTGATGGAGATTCAAACAGAGCTAGAATGGCATACGCCAAGAGTCACAAGGTGAAAGTTAGTCGGGACGCTGCGAAAAGGCCTATGGTGAATTTTGGACAAATCTACATTGAAGAGGTCGAGAGGCCACACAATGACGCTCTAACGGTGGCATCGGAGGTCGCTGAGTACAAAGTCCGATGAGTTTTTATTGATACAACCAGTTTAGTGGATGTAATCTTCTACAATTGCTTCAAACAGATAGAATTGGAAGTCAAGCTGAAGGCAGTCAATACAATATCATATGGTTTTAATGTCAGAGGTATCCTGATAGAAGAAGTGACATTATCCGTGGTCTTGGGAAAAGAAAATTTGAGGAAGGTAAAAATGGTGAGATTTCTATTTGTGGTGTGGACTCGCCTTACAATGTGATCATAGGTAGACCTGCTCTGAACGCATTTTAGACAGTAGTGTTAACATACCATATGAAGTTGAAGTTTTCAATTGGATACCAAGTGCGTGAGGCTAGAGGAGATTATAAGCTGTCGCACACTTGCTATCAGATTGTTGTATAAGCCAATAAGCGAATTGAGGTAAAAGAAGGAAAAAAACCAATGATAGGGATAAAAAGAGACTTGGTAGTGACCTGGAACCACATGGAGAGTTGAAGGATATCAAGATTTGAGAGACTTAAGATCAAACAACTACGATATGAAATGGGCTAGACAAGACTTTACAAAAAAGCTAGTCGACCTAGTAAGAGAGTATCGAGATATATACGTATTCACTACAAACGAGATAACGCGCATCAACCCAGAAGTCATGGAGCACAACCTTAACATAGACCCTGTAAAAAATCATATGAGGCAGCGAAGCAGGCACCATGAAGTGGAGCTCAATAGGGTGATAGAGGTAGAGGTAGACAAATTGCTTAAAGTTGGACATATTAGGGAAATTTAGTTCTCCGAATGGTTGTCTAACATGTCATGATGAAAGAGGCTCTTGATAGGTGGTGCATGTGTATAGATTTCAGAGACCTAAAATTGGCTTGCCCAAAAGACCACTGCCCGTTACCCAAGATCGGCCAATTGGTAAACTCAACAGCTAGTTGCCAGGTGTTAAACATGATGGATGCATCCTAGAGGTATTACTGAATCCCACTAGCCCCTGAAGACCGGAGTAAAGTGATTTTCGTGACTGGTAGAAAAACATATTGTTTTGTCGTAATGCCATTCAGACTTAAAAATGCAAGGGCGACCTACCAAAAACTAATGGACAAGATGTTTCAAATGCAGATATGTTGCAATATGGAAATATATATATATATGACATGCTAATGAAGAGCAAGGATAAAGTAGAACAACGAGCCAACCTTGGAGAGATGTTCAACACTCTGAGGGAGTTCTTTTTTAAATTGAACCTGACAAATTGTGCCTTTGAAGTTTGTGAAGGAAAATTCATTGGATACATCGTGACGGAAATGGGCATAAAGGTGAATTTGAACAAAGTGAGATGTTTTAGACATGATTCCACCAAGGAACATTCGAGAGATACAATTATTGACACGTCGAATTGTTGGACTTAGCAAGTTTATAGCAAAAGTCACGGAGAGGAGTTTTGAAGTGTGGTGTGCTACAACTTACGAGATAATAGCCATTGTGTTGTTAGGGAGACGCACAAATTCATTAGCACTATACGAGGTGTATTTGTCTTGCGGAAAGAGTTTAGTCGTCTCAACTTTAATCTTTCCGTTCTTAAGTTGTAATTTGTTTTCAGTTTGAGTTTACTTTAGAAGAATTGAATACTTAAGTTCATAAATTCTCGTATAATTGAAATTGAATTTGTAACAATAAGACCTCATCTGCCGCCTCTCGCAATCCTTTCGCTACAACCACACACTCACACATACAAAACCAGCCCCCGAAACTTAAAAGAAGAAGAGAACCACATATCTTGAGTTCTAGACATGAGAATTCCGGACTGGACTCGAACGACTAACGAAATCTGGCGTACCCAGAACTATGCACCCAAAAGTTTGTAGCCTGAGGAGAGACTAAAGCCGAGAAATCCAACTTGATTCACCTCACCAAAGAAGTCACTATCGCCGTCCTCGACCCAAGACCGAGAAGATGGGGCGAGGCATGACGGAGGAGCCCGCTAACACCGGAGCCACCCCACAGCCAAAAACACGGAGAGCGGAAGAGACAACCATCCATCACCACGAGTCCAGCCCATGATTGGAGGAGTGATACAAGTCGCGATTGATAGAGGACAAGGAGAAGGGCGCCAAATTGGTGTGATTTCTAGTTTCTTTGTAACACCAAAGATATTTAGGGAAGAGAATTTTTAGATGGAGAAATTTTCGACATGATTTTTGTTTGATACAAAGTTATTTCTATAATTAAGTAATTAGATAAATAAAAATTATTATAAAAAAAAAATCTAAGATATTAGACGCTAGTTTGGTTTGACATAAACAATTCACATCATAATCAAAGTTTGTAATATTTTTTTTTTAAATTGGCAACAGTGATATCATTTTATTTTTGTTAAGAGTGATTATTATGAATTCATTAAACAATATATTAAATTATGGGAACAAATGAATATGGCAATATTTTATGTTTCTCCCACATTTTTTTTTTTTAAATTGCATAAATCCAAATATTAAATATTTAAAATAAAAATACTAAATTAGAATTAAAAATTTGACAAAAAATCACAGTACTTATTATTTTTTAGTTTCTATATCGAATATTATCTTATTGGGAACAGTCGCGTTACGGAATCATTCCGTTGATGTTTGTAACCCTTAGATTAATTATCTCATACGGTTGCATGATGATCTAACGGTTATAAACCCGACGAAATGGTTCCGTAAACGGGACAGTAACATTTTCCTATCTTATTACCATCATTTAAAAGCCAAAAAAAATATGATAACAGACCTTCCTCTCATTTCTCCCTATCCCAGAAAAACAGACCTTAGTCGGCGACAGAACTGCTAAACCCTCGCCTGTGCATCTGAGGCGAACCTTCATTCCCAGGCTCCAAAAGAAGGTAATACTTATGGTGCAAATGCTGTTATCTCTTGATTGTGGACTGATTTATCATCACCCATTAACTTTTCTCACTAGGGTTTTGAGCGTATTTACCTGATCTATGCTTCACTTAGCTGTTTCGAGTTTCTTGGTTTGTTGCGGATGCTGAGTGAATGTTACTTAGCTTCGATCTGCAATATGTTTGAATGATTTTGAATCTGTGTGTTTGTTCGTGTTCGTGTTTGTGTTCGTGTTTGTGTTAGTGTTATTGGCTTTATATTTGGAAAGGAAATTCTGAAAGGTGTATATAGGAAGCATTCTTGGTACTCGAATGGATTCAAATTAAATTACCGCCTTTGTTATGATTCGGTTTTGATAGAAAATGTTGGTTATCCTAATGTTGAAATTGGTCTGATGTGCATATACCCTTTAATTATTTTGTTGTGGTTGTAAAGGATGACATTAAACTGTAAGAGTTAAGAAGTTAGTCACATTCTTTAATAAGAGTTAATAAGTCTTTGAATTTGCATTTGGAGCAAAGAGAACAGTTTGGCTGGATTTGGATACTGCTATCACTGGATTCCTTACGACTTTATCAATGTAGAAGTTTGAGTTGATAAGTCCCACTAACAAGTTTCATCCTTTTAAGTCAGCTTATTATATGAAAGGGTCATGTCGTTAATCTGATAGTGAACAGTAATTTTTTGATTGGGATTCTGTTTGCTTGCATTCATTTTACCTTGTTCATATGTGTGTCAGTGTGCTGTGAATTAGGGGATGCCAAGGGATGACACGGCACAAAACACAAACACGGCACAACACGATTAGGAAACACAACTATATAGACAAATGACACAGTAGGCATGATATGGCACGACTTGAATAATGCAATCAATCAATCAATCAACAAGCCGTTAAAATCCCACTAAGTGGGGTCGGCTTTATGGATCACATGTCGCCATCGTGCTCGATCACAACACATATCCTCATTCAAATTTAAATATTTTAAATCATTTTTTATTGCCTCCTTCCAAGTTTACTTAGGTCTAACCCTCACCCTTTTAATATGCGTTTTGGGAATATACAGGGTATGTTGATGTTGATGAATTCTAATGTTTCTACCCTTCTCACTAGTGTCTCGAAATCTCTCCTACGCACATGCCCAAACTTTCATTTTCTCCTTTATGATCCTTGAAATAATATGAAATGAAAAATAGTTAAATATTGACTTATTATTATATTTATGATCAAATAAAATAAATAACACGAAAACACGATAGTGAAGCACCAATGTGATAGCATGATAAGTGTTATCAATGGTGGATGGCGGCAGGCCAAAACCCTGCCACAGCGCCTGCCGTGGCGGCTTATGGTGCCGCGCCATAACAGCCATCCTTCACAAATATATCATGGCGGTTTGGCAGAAATCCGCCACTCCATACTGCCATTTGATAGCACGAAGCACGATTTGCCACCCCTATGTAATCCAACATGGAAATTGGTTGTTTTTACGTTGGAATAATCAATAATATGTATTGCCATAGGCTATTGAAAATAGTTCAAAAGCCACATGCTTTAGCGTGAAAGTTAAGGGCATGCTTGTTTATGAAATAATTTACTCAAAATGAGTTATTTTGATACAAGAGTTAAATTTGAAAAATGTGGTATGATTAGTTGTTAGTGGGATTTTAGTAATGTATTAAAATAATATTTAAAATAAAATGATTATTATTGATTTGATGTAAAAGTAGGAGATAAATGATTGGAAATAATAGATAGTTAAAATTATGTGAGTGGATGAATAGTGAATTAAAGTTGATGTGATATGTAAGAATGATTGGTTTATAATATTTAATTGTATAAATAATATTAAGGATAGTGGGGTTGAGTTAAAGTTGAGTTAGATTTTGCGTATGAAATAAATGTGAGCAAATTATTTCATAAACAAGCGTGCCCTAAAGGATCTGGAAAGCTAACTTGAAAATTTCAAAGAGCGGAGTTGATGGAATAATGTAAGAAGAGATGGTTGCCTTTGCAGGTTCTTTTCCAATTTGATGGCCAGTTACTGTCTATCGTGTGGTGTAAAACTCATGGCTTTTTCTACCTTTCTAGTGCTTTGAAATATTGGAAAGTAATAGTCAGACTGTTTTAGTATTCGACTCCGCTGAAAGTTCTATTTTGGACTTGTTGTCAAAGGATGAAAAGGCCCCATTGAAATATTGGAATATTGACTCTCCCAAAGCTTGTTAATACATGACTTTACAGTTGGCAATTGACGCAATGAACATGAGTCCCAGGGTTTTGTTTCTAACTGCAGATACCTTATCGTTGGGTTAGGTGGTTTATGCATTGTGTGGCCTGTTGATGGCAAGCGGATTTCTGTGTCAGTTCAAAGTGCGACTCACACAACCACCTTTTCTTTTTTCAATTTCTGATGTTCATCCTTCTGTTTGAAGTGTAGAATTTGCTTCAGTGGTTCATGGCAGCAAGATTACAGAAACTGCAAGGCAAGGCTTGCCAAGCAACAAAATACGTGGCCGAGCATGGAACTGCATTCTACAAGCAGCTAATGGAGCAGAATATACAATATGTTAAAAAGCCACCCACCGTGGAGACGTGCAATGAATTATCCAAGCAGCTTCTTTACACTCGTCTTGCCAGGTTATTTTTTGGAAATTATAACTCGTATTGTATCTTTGAAATTCGGGAATGCCAATTTACTATATGTAGACTTCAGTGTGGTGTAGTTCAGAAAATTTGTGTAAATTCATTAGTTTATATATGGTGCCATTATCATTTTTATCATGATATTTGAACATTGAACTATATAGATCTAGTTATTGATGTAATCAGTGTCAGACATATGAGTTAAGCTTTGAAATGTTAAATTGCATGATTGGAAAGGAGTGGGGCAAGATATTGGCAAGATACATATATCTATTTTGATTAGTTCTTTTGTCTCCCATTGCAGCATCCCGGGACGCACAGAGTCATTCTGGAAGGAAATTGATTACGTGAAGAATATGTGGAAGAACAGGCATGAGCTGAAGGTCGAGGATGCCGGCATTGCTGCTTTATTCGGGCTCGAGTGCTTTGCATGGTTCTGTGCTGGTGAGATTGTTGGAAGAGGGTTCACTTTTACCGGTTATTACCCCTGAAAACCAACTGGCTCATAATAATTGCTGCTCTATCGGGTTACATGGTAATGATCGTGCGAGACTCTACTCCCTGTCCTTTAGGTGCAAGATTTTGTTTTGATTCAGAAGCTTTCAAAGCTGAGAAATCGGTGGAATATTAAACTTAATGCCTAAATAATTAGTGATTGATAATTTGATATTTGATTTCCTCTCTCCGAAGCGGCCTTTTTATTGTTTACTTTTTACCTTCATAAATTTCGCTGTCGCTGTAAGGAAAACTTAAAAAAGAAAAAAAGGTTTGGGAGTTAGCTTCTTTATTTGCCAATGAGACCTGTCTAAGAAGCCATTTATAAGTGCATTTGTTTGAGAACCTTCGCCTGTGATTGCTTGATTCTGAAAAGACTTTTTATAGCTCAAGTTATCTTGTTCATTTTCTATTCTCTTTGTTTTCTTTCGTCACTCTCTCTTTGACCATAAGTTATTTTCTTCTATCTGGTAAAAGTAACTCTCGGGGGTTGAGAATTGGCATTTTGTGTTTGGAGTTTGGATCGTTTAGTAAACGAGCTGAGCTGTCGAGTTTGGCTCGTTAACTAAACGATCCATTAATCAAGCTTAAGCTTGAGCTCGACCTCGGCTCGTTTATCAATATTAATGAGTCAAGGTTGAGCTTTTAACGAGCCGAATTATAATTTTTCAAGTCTTAACTATTCGGGTTGAGCTTAAACTCGTTCACTAATTTTGTTTATCAAATTAGACGAGCCGAAGTCGAACCTTGATGAGTCGAATTCACGAGCGACTTGTTTTGTATAATAGTTCATTGCCTTGGTATTTTGTCAAACTTGCCTCGGTTAATAGAAAAGAACTTAAGCTACCACATTTTTGGGAAAACCTGGACTATGAAGTATCAACCCTGACATCTTTTCTTTGTAGCAACAGAGATTGGCCTCGTGATTCTCTGTTATGTTGTAACATTTATGAAAACAGCAATAATTATGAAAACTAACCTATAATTACTTGGCCTACTAATTTATTCAGAGGCGCCCTTTATATATATTTGGTTGATATTGTACCAGTTAATGCTTTCCCAAAAATCGCCATTCAAGTGCCTCTATTCAGACGCAGAGTAAATGCTAATACTTGGCAATATAAAGTACCAAAAATTGTTGGTTTGCAGATGGAGAAGATTACCACAGATGTGAGCCGAGCTCGAGTAGTTTGATCTTCTCACACGCTTTATCGCTTTTATTATTTCGTTTTTCACTTTTGTAGCCGAGCGAAGGAACATGACTCTTCAATAAAAATTGAGTTCATCAATCATAGTTTTCTTACAATAATCTGCTAGGTAGATATATCAAATCAGTAATTCGTTTCATTAGGAAACAAATGTCACGATTTTTCCATTTATGCTGTTGTAATTAATTAATTCAAACTATATGAAAGTGTTCTTGTGAGAGTGTGTGTGCATTGATTGTGACATGGCACGTGAATAAATAACAAACAACTTCACATGAAGAGATAGTCCAATTTATCTGAACAGATAAAATTGGATATAGACTGCCCTTGATAAATTAGGGCTGTTTGTGCTTTAAATTAACAATAATGCTAAAGA
>CACSLK010031421.1:11959840-11970195 GCA_902706635.1 Striga hermonthica | reverse complement strand
AAATATAATTGTAATTAATGCAAAAGTAACGGAAAAAGGCGGGAAAACGAAAAGAGTTTTATTAAATGCTAATGGGCCAGTAATTATATATATATAGATTTGGTTGATATTGTACCAGTTAATGCTTTCCCAAAAATCGCCATTCAAGTGCCTCTATTCAGACGCAGAGTAAATGCTAATACTTGGCAATATAAAGTACCAAAACTTGTTGGTTTGCAGATGGAGAAGATTACCACAGATGTGAGCCGAGCTCGAGTAGTTTGATCTTCTCACACGCTTTATCGCTTTTATTATTTTGTTTTTCACTTTTGTAGCCGAGCGAAGGAACATGACTCTTCAATAAAAATTGAGTTCATCAATCATAGTTTTCTTACAATAATCAGCTAGGTAGATATATCAAATCAGTAATTCGTTTCATTAGGAAACAAATGTCACGATTTTTCCATTTATGCTGCTGTAATTAATTAATTCAAACTATACGAAAGTGTTCTTTTTTTTTTTTTGATGAAAAGTGAAAAATGCATTTCAAAAAAAGTAAGAGTGAGTGTACATCAAAGTTCCAAATTACACAAAGAGGCTAAGCCTACAAATAAAACCAATCAAAACTAAAAGATATAAAGACTACAGGAAAAAAAACAAAAACCAAGCAACTCTAAACAGAGATACATACATATCAGTTGAAGGTAGAAACCAAGACTAAGACTTTCAGCTAAAACGAGAAGCACCCACACTCTCCTCCAATATAAAAGGAAAAAAAAAAAAAATAACAGAAAGAGTCCAAACTTAAAAAATTCCAGCCAAAAAAACACCAATCCTCCATAAAACGATGCTTTGACATTAAGCAGGGGGGACATCGTGGAACACAGTCCAATATGCTGTAAGGGTGGTGGTTCTAGAGGCCCGAAAAAGTTCCAGCTAAAGTTGTCCGTGTGCGAACGTCCAGACCTGCGCTACGTATGTAAAGAAAGAGGAAGAAAAAAAAATCTCAAAAGGAGGGGTGAAAGAATCCCCTTTTGAGTAAGCGGCCCACGAAAACGGATAAAACCCTAAAATAAAAAACAACGTGACATAGCAAAAAAACTAGAAATTAATGGCATCAGTAGGGAAGATAGAGTACATTACCTTATAAACTTGATTTTGAATTTTTGCAAATATAACTTTATGAGTAAAGGGCTCTCCGTCGAAAATAAATGCATTACGAGCGTTCCAAATATGGTATATGGTGCAACATAATGAGACCTTCCTGGCTTTAAGCATGATCGCCCCTCCTTTTTCTTTTTTAATCCATTTAATAGCACTAGCAATAGTGGTCATGGAGTGTTTGCAATTCAACCAACGACGGACTGAATCCCAAACTATTTTGGTTCCAGCACACTTAAAGAACAGATGATTAGCAGATTCTACATTAAGTAGGCATAACTTACAAGATTGATCCGTATTAAGGAAAGAGAGATTATTCAAAGTGGCCAACCTATCTTGAACACCAAGCCAAGTACAAAAGGAAAATTTTGGGGGAATAAATGTCTTCCAAATGGCAGACTTCCAAAAATTCTTTTCACCTTTGTAACGAAATAAATTGTACAATAAAGAGCAGTTAGGACCCTTCGGAGATAAGCAATTATTAAAAGCATGGACGACTTCTTCTTGATTACCAAGAGAAGAGACAAGAAGATCTCTGATGTCACAAATCCTTTTGATTAAAGGGGATGCATCTTTTTTTGGATTCCAGTCCCAAAAAGATTGGTTTTTAATGTAATAGGCATGAACCCATTTAATCCAAAGTGAATCAGTTTTAAGATGAATATTCCAAAGAACTTTTGCAAGCAAAGATTTATTCCAGGCATTAAGATCTCTAAGACCTAAACCCCCTTCATCAAAAGGCAAGCAAGTACTTTTCCAAGCAACAGGAGAGGTTTTCTTACCCCAAAGGAAACACCTGCATAGTCTAGTAATTCTATCAATCACGGTATTAGGAAGAGGAAAAATTTGCAACCAGTAACATTCCACGCCCTGCAACACAGATTTGATTAATTGTAATCTACCTGCATACGATAAGGTGTTAGTTGTCCACTTGTTAATATACGCAGCAATGCGATCAGTCAAAGGTGCATAGTGTGCAGAATTAAGTCTTTGAGCTGCTAATGGGATGCCTAAATATTTCACAGGAAGTGTACCTGTTGGAAAACCCAACAGATTTAAAATGTCATCAAGGTGGGGCCCATAAAAACCTGCAGTAAAAATATTAGACTTGGAAGTATTGATGCACAGACCAGAGACAAGTTTAAATTCTTCCAGGCAATCAAACAAGATTTTAACAGAATCATAATTTCCATAACAAAAGAGCATCAAATCATCTGCAAAAGATAAGTGGGATATTTTGGGTTCATTGCATCTCGGGTGAAACTTAAAGGGGGGGACTGAAGTGTTCTTGTTCAAAAGCCTGGACAAATATTCCATACAAATTAAAAATAAAGCAGGTGACATTGGGTCTCCTTGGCGGAGCCCTCTTTTACCTTCAAAATACCCGTGAAGAGTGCCATTAATGGAGATGGAAAAGGATGCGTTAGTCACACATTCCTTAATCCAAGAGACAAACAAAGCAGGAAACCCAAGGCCTATCATTGTATCAAAGAGAAAATCCCAGGAAATTGTGTCATATGCTTTTTTGAGATCTACTTTAAATTCTTTTTCTAGCATAATTTCTCACAATTTCTTGCGCAAGGAATATATTATCAGTAATATTGCGGCCTCCAATGAAAGCAGCCTGAGCATGGTCTATAATCGAAGGAAGGACAGCCTCCAATCTAGATGCAAGAATTTTCGTAATAGTTTTGTAAACCACATTACAAAGAGATATAGGGCGAAAATCTTCCACTGAAGGAGAGTGATCAGTTTTAGGAATAAGAGTTAAGGAAGTGTGGTCCAGTTGTTTGAGAAGTTTCCCATTTTGAAAGAATTCAAGCACAGCTTCACAAACATTATTTCCTGTTAAGTCCCAGGATTTTTTGAAAAAGGCCGAAGAATAGCCATCGGGGCCAGGAGATCTTTCATCCCCGATATCAAATAAAGCAATTTTGATATTTTCATAAGTGACAGGAGCCGTAAGAGAATTAGCCTGATCAGAAGAAAGAGAGGGCCCAAAAGAAATAATATCCGGGTCAATGGGTTTAGAGGGAACCAATGTACCAAAAAGATTTTTGAAAAAATTAACAAAAGCCACAGAGATTTCTTCCATGGAGCGAGAAGGCTGGCCATTCTCAAGAATAATAGAAGAAAGATGGTTTTTGAGATGGTTTCTTTTAAGGGAGCGAGAAGGCTGGCCATTCTCAAGAATAATAGAAGAAAGATGGTTTGTGAGAGTGTGTATATGCATTAATTGTGACATGGCATGTGAATAAATAACAAACAACTTCACATGAAGAGATAGTCCAATTTATCTAAACAGATAAAATTGGATATAGACTGCTCTTGATAAATTAGGGCTGTTTGTGCTTTAAATTAACAGTAATGCTAAAGAGCCAACTGTTGATTCCGTTACAGGGCCAACAGCCATGGGACAGCTCTATGTGGGACTGTCCCACATTGGAGCCATGTGGGACAGTCCCACATAGAGCTGTCCCATTGGCTGTTGGCTCTGTAATGGAGCCAACAATTGGCTCCTTAACATTATTGTTAAATTAAAACTAGTATTAACACACACCTTTATACAACATGGGTGTTGAGTTAATGAATATATGTGTAAAGTTATTTATGTCTAATACCAAACCTAACTCTAGAGCAAAAATAATATAAAAACAACATCACGAAGTATAGATTTTTGCCATGTCAGCATCCGAAACGTCAGAATCTGCCACCTAGGTTCAACACGTTTTGAATTAATATATAAGGAGGATATTTGTACAGCCACATTAGATCCATATATCCCTAGCAAAACTGAAATTTACTGTTCCCTACACTATTTAAAAGCATGTTTTTCTGTTAAAGGCTTTAACTTTTCTAAGTTGGGGGAACCTTTTTTATTTATTTATTTCCTAAGTTGGCTGAGACCAAGCTACAAGATACAAATTAGATTAACAAAGATTTGCTGTAGTTACATTTTATTTAATCCATTTTTTTTTAAGATGTAAGTAGTGTCAAAGAGGAAGTCCTAGGAAAAGTTCTACCCATGAATGTTATAGAACATGGGAATCAGATTACCAATGTTACTTGTTGGCTGAGCCGAATGCATAGTGATATAGCACCCATAATAGTTCGTGAATCGGTTTGAGTGGTTAGCTAAGGTGTGGACGGTTCGAGGGAGCTCGGTGAAAGTGCTTGACCTCCCCAGGAGGCTCGCTTCGGTAGCTCGGAGTACTAATCAACCTGACTAAAGGATTGAGAGGCTGAACACCTTTTAGACCGATGAGGGGATGTTACGACCTGTAGGTTGTACGAGCAAAGGTCGGGGTTGAGAGGCTGAACACCTTTTCGACCTAGTAAGCAGTTACGAAAAAGGGGTCACGAAGTTATGGAAACAATCTAAGGATATAAGAGTCGTATCACAGAAGAAAACAGAATTTTAGTAAAGATGGAAAATATATCTCACTAGGGAGCCCAAGATCTTAAAAACTTGCTATGCTAGAAAATGAAATACGACAGGATCTCCTTCCTAGTAAGGAGTCTACTTGCACGAAGATACCTAGGTAGGAGTTATAGTTTCTATTTTATATAACGTGTTATTACGCATTTCACATACAATTTTTGATATACTCACGAGCGACAACTGACTTAAGTGTCGGAGATTTTTTTACGGAAGCCCTCCCAGGCCTATTTGCATGTCATCATCAAAGCTCAAGACGAGGGACCGTTCGTGGCAGTGCTGGTTTAATCCGGTCTGGGAGCAATTTGCATATCAAATTGACTCCGTCTATTGGACAAATCTAGTCATTTATCGGCTACAAAGAGCTAAGCTTTTTTTGCTCACAAAGTTATTATAAGTATTGATGTCATGGCTAAAAAAAATTGGTGAAAGAACCTTGGGGGAAGGATATGAAAGAGGCTTGGGTAACACGTCGCTATGGGAAGAGGACCACCACTTGGTTGGTCAAATGGTACGACAACCCAAATCTCGCCAAGGGAGAGTCTGTTAGCACCATGAACGGGCATGACCCCAGTGGTAGATCTTTTACCACGACCTAGTTCTATGCAAGAGTCATCAGTTCTCCTGTGAGAGGTGACGACAGTGTGGAACTAGGAGCAAGTTGTGGTGGCTCATGCCGTTGGGCCCAACCAGAGGGTGGATGAACAACAACTAGAGGTCATTGGGGCCGCCCAACCCCAGAGGCAAGGAGGACAACAAGAGAATTTGGATGGATAAGAGGTCCACATAAGAAATCAGGTTATCCAGCTCACCAGAGTACAATTGGATAGAACTGTGGCCGAGGCAGTGGCTCGAGCTCAGACATCAGGCCAAATAAATTTGTTCCACAACCACAACTTTAGAGGAGAGAAAAAGAGACAGAGGTGAGGTCGGCACCATCGTCTAGAACCTGTCTCGACCAATTAGTGATTCTACCTTAGAAAGATTGGCAACCCAGTTGCCCAATACAAGCCCAGATAGAGAGCAGGGTAGCACCTAGAATTCATGGGCATCCAATTGCTGATGAGGTTTCTGAGGCCGACCTGCCAAAAAACTTCTGCCAACTGAACATGTATCAGGATGGTTTGACAGACCCGACTAGACATCTTAAGAGATTTAAGAACGTAACGGTGTTAGATTGGTACAACGATGCGGTTTGCTGTAGAGATTTTCTAGCCACCTTGAAGGGTCGTCACAGGAAAAGTTTCATTAGTTGTCGGTAGAGTCGATTAATAACTTTGAAAGGTTGAGCTCTCAGTTCATAAACCAATTCTCTAGCACGAAAAAACACGAGAAGTCTTACCTGACTCTGATCAACATGAAATAGAAGGAGTCGGATACTCTCTGAGAGTATTTGACTCGTTATACTAGGGAGTGCTCTAGTGTCTGAGGAGATCAAGGCATGAGGTCTTACCAAGTGTCTTCGACTAGGGGCCCGCAAGAACTCATTAGCTAAGAAGTCAGCGAGGTTTTTTTATGAGTTGCTGGCACAATGTGTAAAGTACATCAGCAATAAAGAAACATGGATTATTTTTTACAGAATGACAAGGCCAAGGTCAAGCAAGCTGAGGAGAAGCCTCGCTCGAACAATAAGAGGTATTTGAATAGGGATTCAATAACGAAGGAACGCGAAAAGATGGGGTACAAGTACGGGCAGTATGTGCCTTTAACCATACTTCAGAAAGAGGTATTCGAGGTCCTAAAAAGCATGGGGATATGTGCGTCTTTGCTCGATCTACGCCCATTCCCAAGAAGCGAGAGTATGTTCCCTTTTGCACCGACCCACATTGTACGTAGCATACGGATTATGGTCACTCTACAAGAAGTTGCTGAAAGCTTAAAGATGAGATTGAATTTCGAGTTGGACCTGAAGTAATTCATTTTAAGAGATAAGAATAAGAAAGAAGAGCGCGAGGGCATAGGAAAGAGGCAACGACCCGAGGATCCAGAAGAAAGACCACCCAACGACTTAGCAAACAACGTGTTATTCATCGCTTCTCACCAAACGCACCTTAGTGTACACTACATATTCGGCCATTTTTCATACTCTTTCATTTAAAAGCTAATATAATAAAACTTGATACAATGTAATTTTCAAAACATTACATACATTTACCCAAACTAATAACATGATTTTAAGTAAGAAGAAAATGAAAAAAATAATGAAATCAACCCAATCTTCTCTCTTTCTCTCTCCCCAACACAGACATTTATGATCAGCATAATTTGGTGGGTCCCCTCCCCTGATTTGTTCTCTTGTGGCATTGATTTTCATTCTGACCTTCTTTTGTTCTTTGGGCTTTATTAGCTGGTAGAAAATAGAAAGGCCGAGAGAACCTGCTTGGCCCACAAAAAGTCTCTATAAGCCCTTGGTTTAATTTATTAAATGGGCTAACTATTCTTCAATCATAATTTAAAGAGGAATTTTCACCCCTTACTAAAGGATATGATTAATATTGCACTTTACACTCATTATATTCTTAATTATAAAATTACTAAACAAATCCATAAATATTACAATTATACCTAAAATGTCAATGTAATTGTTACTAATGAATTCAGACTAACTAAATGCAATTAATATAATTAGTAGTATTAATGTTAACCGTGTTTTGTGGGCTGCAAAAGATCCTTACCGGAAGGTGCAACAAACAAGAGGATCAAGTGCAGAAAATCAAAAAAATGTTTCAGCAGTAAGTGTACTTTTTCACTTTAATAAATTCGATGATATTTTCTCGAATGAATAAATTCTGAGGATTAAATATTCCAACATCTTGAAGGTTTAAAGATAACAGAAGGTGACAAACATTTTTTTATCCTTTTCATTTCTTCATCTTTTATCTGCATTTTTTTTTCTTGATTTGTTGGATTTTCAGACATAAACTCACGCGCACAAAAAATGATTTTCCAATTTGTAAAATATTTTTTTTGTTCTTAAAATATCTCTTTATGATTGCTCGGCTGGTGGATTCATTTTCTGCGGCCAAGGTTTTAAGCAGGTGAAATAAAAAAAGAGACAAAAGAGACCCATAAATCTATTCTATCCCTTCTGCAGAGGATAATTACGCTGGGGAGGTCGGGAATCGCCCTCAAGCTCACGGTTGGGCTCTCTGTCTTCGTGGTGGCCTGCTTCGCGGTATATGTTTGTGTATAGGCAAACAATATAATATATTTTATGTGTATAGGGAGTATATTGTGTGTATAAACGATATATACTATATATATGCTAAATATAAACTCAATATATATTGTCAATTCAAGATATGAAAATTACACTGACTTTTTAACTCAACATATACTTCGTTGTAGCTGCAATTTTTACGAAAAAAATACGCAAACGCAACATATACTACAAAATATTCAAAAACTGATTTAAAACTAGAATAAGCTAAATATTTTTGTTGTGCATATGTATAGTTTATATACATAATCCATTCATCATATAATGAATGAAAATCATCAGGCAACTCCAACCACAAAATATCAAAACATATACCTTTAATATACCAAAAAAAAAAAGATGCATATACCATTAATAAAAGCAACGCTAAATATACCATTGATAAAAAACTATCAATTCACGTATGTTTCAATGAACGTTAAACTTAAAAAAAAAAAAAAACAATAAGGCATTATTATTTTATGGAGAGTATTTTTTCATTGCAACATATACTAATATAAACGCAATATATACTCACTTAGACAGTAGAATGAATTACGATACATGTTTTTTTTTTTTCTCTCTCTCTCTCTCTATTAAAAACTCCAAGATGCGTGAATTAAGGAATTAAAAGAGTGATGGAGGTTGAAAGGATATGGTAACTGATTTTAGGCATTAATATATATAATTAAGGTCTTTTAGGTAGAGACACAATTATTTCTACTTACACGGTAGAGTTGTAATTATTTAAAAATCATGTAGCAGTGCTAAAAATTTCCCCTTTGAGAAAATTACTCCCACAACGACACCATCCAAATTTTATTTTTAAAACACGATACAGGAAATAAATTTACACACTTACGAGAAGATAGATAATTTTAGTATTAAAATTAAATCATTAAGTTTTATCAGTTAGCATTGGATGTGGGAAGTTGCTTCTTTACCGGGTATCTAAAAAATAATAAGAATTCTGCCCGGATTTTTCTTCTCCCAAAATCTCTTTTTCACTTCCCCACTTTCTCAACCATATTTGCCAAAAAAAAAGAGGATGAAGAAGAAAGAGCATATGTTAATGAAATTGGAGATCCAATCGAACGAGATCAGAAGATTCGGAGTTCGAACCAATTGAAGACGATGATAGGGATGACGACAACCTTAAGAGCAGATGTTTATGAAACTGGACCATCCGACGTTCATCAACAAAGTGGTAAGAGGCGACCACTTATCGTCCTCGAGTAGTGCAACCGTCCGCGCGAGGAGAAGCAGAGTCGTTCGTCCCCGAGTAGTGCAACCGTCCGCGCGAGGATCAGCAGCGTCGTTCGTCCTTCGAGCAGCCCTTCCATGAGTCGTCGATTGTTCTCCGAGCGAACAGTCCTCCACGGGCCCAGTAGAGTCGAGTTCCTTACAGCAGCCCCGTCCGCCATCACCGCCGAGGACTCAGTTCGGCCGCCGTTCGACGTCGCAACCTAATCGTTCGTCGCCGAGAAGTTCGTTCGCAACAGCTGGGACATGTCCACACTTTAGACGTTGAGCCGTTCGTACGTCCGTCCGTTCGGCGGAGTGTAGTAGACATATACACAAATTATACGTTAGTTATACACAATATATATTGTGTTGTTTTTTGTAGTGCACAAAGTTGATTGAACTTTGTAACTGTCGTGTAAATCTGAAATATGTTTGAATTGATAAGTTCTAAGTTCAATTCGGTATCATGTAAAGTAGACATATGTTTAT
This sequence comes from Striga hermonthica, assembly GCA_902706635.1. Classification (NCBI taxonomy): domain Eukaryota; kingdom Viridiplantae; phylum Streptophyta; class Magnoliopsida; order Lamiales; family Orobanchaceae; genus Striga; species Striga hermonthica. The sequence goes on along the minus strand of CACSLK010031421.1, from coordinate 11,960,683 downwards.
CTAATGTATAACTACATTCAGTTTGGATTTTACAATCATTCAGAATTTTGAATTATGTTTTTATACCGTTTTAGTGTTGTTTATATGTTGTTTATCTTATGTATAACTGTACGGTTAATATTAGGGAAATGTTAGATCATGTTTATCTAATGTATATATACAGTATATCTAAACATATTTTTTCGTGGTTATGAAGAAGTATATATACAGTATATCTGAATTTTTTTACCAAAATATTTGACGGAGAGAGAGAAACGTACGAAGAGAGAAAAATGTATAACTACATTCGATTTTTGGATTTTGCAGTCATTCAGAATTGTGTATTATTTTTTATCCCGTTTCAGAGTTCTTTATATGTTGTTTATCTTATGTATAACTATACAATTAATATTAAAGAACTGTCAAATCATGGTTATCTGATGTATATATACAGTATATCTTCCGAAGTTTTGATCAGCGGATATTTGTCGACGAACATACATGAAATTATCTTCCGAAGTTTTCTGGCGCTGTTTATCTCAAATTTATATTCCGCATACTTTGTTGTTTTCAACATAGTATCAACGTAATCGTTGTTGATCCATACTCCATTGTGATGGATAAATATAGTTACATCACACATATTCATGAAAATCCATAAATCAACACTCGTCGTGTAACACAAGAAATTATCAAAAGTAAAATATTAAAACTAAAAAAAAGCACAAAAATGTTGCTATTGAGCACAAGACATGTTTTTACATTACAACATTTTTATACTCTTGTTGCACCTATTCTTATTTTGAGGCTCCGAACATTTTTATTTTTTCCGGCGAGTGTTTATCATATCCTCTTGCTAGTTTT
>CACSLK010031421.1:11936390-11959816 GCA_902706635.1 Striga hermonthica | reverse complement strand
TTTTTTTTTTTTTCTGGAAGATCGATCAATTGTAACTGATGTATATGGTATAATTTTAAGATCACTTTAAGCAAATCTATTACAAAAACCGAAAGTAAAGTGGCGAGATTTATGGATAATTATTAGGAATTGATGAAAGGATCATTACACTCTATAGTTAGGAGATTCGTATATTTAAAAAATTTCACCTCAATATTAACCTATATAATAACCTATATAATAATACCCTTATATAGATATATAAGGGTATTATATAGATATATTTACATATATACTATCTGTAGAAAAATTAATCAAAAAAGGAATAAGTAGTGGATTTATTTTCATTTGTACGAGAATTGGTTCAAATTAACATACCCGTTTCTCTCTCCATATATTAATTAATGGTATCAAATATGATAGTTTATCTCTCCATATAATGAGCATGGCATGATGGCCTCCACAATCAACGTATCAAATCTGATACGTTTCTCTTTCCATCCATTTCTCTCTTAATGTTTATGTTTTTTTCTCTCTCCGCAAATTTATTTCGGTAAAAAAATTTAGATAATATATATATTCTCATAACCACGAAAAATATGTCAGATATACTGTATATATACACTAGATAAACAAGATCAAATATTTTTCTAATATTAACCGTATAGTTATACGTAAGATAAACAACATATAAACAACACTAAAACGGTATATAAACATAATACACAATTCTGAATTATTGCAAAATCCAAACCGAATGTAGTTATACATTAGATAAACATTATATGTCTACTTTACATGACACCGAATTGAACTTAGAACTTATCAATTCAAACATGTTTCAACTTTACATGAAATTTACAAAGTTCGATCAACAATTTTGTGCACTCTAAAAAACAACACGGTATATATTGTGTATAGATATACTGTATATATTCATAAGATAAATAACATATAAAATGCATGTAAATTAACCGTATAATTATACATAAGATAAACAACATATAAACAACACAAACGGGATAAAACTTAACACAACATTCTGATCGAGTGCAATATAATTAAACTTAAGATAAACTAACAATATATAAACACAAAACCTCATACAACTATGACACATGTACAATTTAACATATCTAATCTAAACCAAATCTCGAGTCGTACTCTTGTTGAAAATGAGAAGAATCAAGGGGTGGGAGATCGACAGACGATGCGACGACCAACGACGGAGGACTGTCGTGATATACCGCTTGGCTCTCGGTTGAGAATCTTGCCAAGGAGTGACGAAAGACGATGCGACGGCCAGCAGCGGCAGTGGAGGGTTTACGTGGTCCCGCTTGGATCTCGGTTGAGAATTAAATTTTTTGAGCGACATCTTAGATTCATGGCTCAACGTACGGCGGCGGCGACTGGCTTCTTTTGGATGACTTTATGCTCGAATTTTTAATTTTTAGTTGTTAGACGAGATAGTGAGCGAATTATCAAACTTCATCTTCACTATTGTGATAATTGACATCTTGTAATTTTCTTCGATTGACAATTGATAAATCTATTGAGGAAGATGGTGTTTGAGTGTTCTATGGAATTTTTTTTTCTCCGTCTCCTGTCTTGTATGAGGTGAAGGAACACAAAAGTCGTGATTTGGTGAGAGATTTTTTTTTTTTTAGCGGGTTGTTTTTTTGGTAATATATGAATTATCATGATTCCCGATATGCTTGTTCCAATTTGACCAATTAATTGTGTCTTCAGGATGATTATGATTAATAATTTCAAACCGCACAAACCGTCAATTACATATTTAATTGAAACTAAAAAAATTCGTATTTACAAAGGAGAGTTTGGACTTTCGTATTTTTGCAAATAATGTTAAAAGGTGTAGTAATGGGTGTAAATTTCTCATATCCTTTCAAGGACAAGATCCACTTATATAAAATGATGATATTGAGCCACATCTATTTTTTTTCCTTTTTTAACAAGGGGGATAAATACTGGTTCTCTAATTCCCCCCGGGTGACTCGAACTCGAGACATGGTACACGCCGAGCGAAGGTATGCGCCACTGCGCTAACCCCTCTTCGTCTATTGAGCCACATCTGCATATCTATATAATTACTAACTAATAGCATTTAATAAAATCTATTTAATTTTACCTATGTGGCAATTTAACCATTTTCCCTCCAAAAACCGTTACTTTTGATGTACTTAATCTTTCATTTAATTTTTAAATAATCAACACTAATAACTTTAAAATTACAAAAATCATTTTAAATTTTTTATTACTGACAGTTGACCATATAATGTGATTAGATGTTATTATTGTGGTTACATTTAAATTAATTTTTTTTTTTAAAATAAAAAACGTATTTGAGATTTCTACATAAATAATAAATAATTTACAAAAAAGACGTACCAAAATATACATTACATCCAATCAGATAAACGCAATTTAAAAAAAATACTCCAACTCCTGTAATTGTAAATTTGGCCAGCAAAAAAATGAAAGAATAAATAATTAATCATTATATGCATACAAATAACTCACAATATTTTATTTACATCTATACAATTTGCACAGGGTCAAATACTAGTAAACAGGAACACCAAAAATAATGAAAAGCAAGAACTGAAAAGTAGAGTGTCGAGGACCTATTTGAGATATTCTCTTTAAATTTGGGCCATAAATGTAATATACCGAAATCTACAAGCCTATATAGTAATTTCTGGAAGCTCAGTTTCAAACAGACAATTTTTTTAGTAGAAAGTAGAAACTAGAAAAAAAAGCTAAAAATAAACAAATCAGTTTCAATCCCAATTTTTCATTTTTATTTTCTGTTTCTTAATTTTGTTTTTCGTTAATCTAATCTCTGAAGGAAAAAAAAAAAAAAAAAACGGAGGGAAATTTCATCTTCTTCATCGATGAGAACGGTCATCTAAACGTCGCCGTATCAGGTTTCACTCCGACGATTTTACTGTTTTATTATGTATCTATGGTGGATATGCTGTTGGCAGGTTGCTGTGTTACTCCGAAGATTTTACTGTTTTATATGTATCTATGGTGGATATACTGTGGGCACGTTGTTGTGTTTTCAATTACTGCTTTGAGCATGAATTGGGAAGTTGATGAACAGGAACATATGTAGTTTGAGATTATTGATTTAGCATGATTTTTGTTTATACTTTACTAGAGCTTTCGAAACTGATATGGATGATTTTTATTTTTTATTTTACTTCACTGCTTTTTGAATTTGGTAATTGGGGGTTGAGCTTGTTATTTTCTACTTCGGTTTGGCGCATCTCGAATTCTTCTGTATGGTTGGAGATAGTGAGCTTATGGCTTAATTAACTTCCTTTCTCAGAGATTAGCTCAGCACTCGATCAATCTGCGTTTATGGTCTTGTTATGTGTTGTTGATGATGACGGTGATGATGATGGTGAAGATGATGTTGTTTTTTTTTTTTGAGCAGAAAATTTATGGCTAATTTCAATGCCTCTATTTTGGGTTTCACCTTATGCAGAGTTCTCTATGGATTTAAATTGCTGTCCTGATGAGGATGGCCTCCCTGTGCTGCAGTTGCGGAAATGGGGTCCATCTGACTTTCCATATAATCTTTCCGATTATAGAGAGGGTTTTATTTCCCCAACAAGGAAGTCGGTGCTGTTACTTTCATATGATTCTGAGGCATTACTGATTCCCTTAGATAAAGGTCACTTTCTTTCTTCCATTTAACATTTGGTTTGACCGCATAGTGCGTTAGAGTATCAAGGAAGTTTGTGTATTGTTGTCTTTGGCAGGCCAGTCCATGAATAATGAGGATCCTCAAGTTACTTCCAAGCGAACCTCCATTGATCCGTATGAGTCGAGTATGCCTAGTGTTTCTGATTCAAGGGAAAATATATTTAGAGTTTCTGAATATTTGGATTTGGATAATGATGCTGGCAATACTGCTCCAACTAGTTCCTCTAGATGTAAGGATGCATTTATATCAGATGTATGTTCAGTTGCCTGGGGCCTATGTGGGGATTCGTGTGATCAGCACGATGAGTCTTCATTTCGTGAGCTACTTTTCGTGTCTGGAAAAGACGGGCTGGTTGTGCATGCCTTTTCTCCATCTAACGAATCAAGTGAAACAACAAAACTTGCACAAACAAATGATGTTGGGAAAGGGACATGGGTGGAATGGGGACCATCGGCAGCCGTAACTCATGTTTTGGGAGTTCATGATGAATCAAAATCTTATATGGACGCCTCTGGGGAAAGTGTAAAGACTTCCCAACTGAAAGCAGCGGTGGATGGTCCGTCAGAAAGTCAAAAGATATGGATGCGCACTTTCTTGACAGAAGCGGAAACAGTAATATCTGGTAATGATGTTTGTACTGGGTTCCCAAAGTGGCCATCCTTTTCCAGGGATAGTATCGTTTCATTTAGGATATTTGACCGAGACTCGCAATTGTCTGATCATCGTATCAAAGTTATAGGTCCCAAGACCAGTGAACCAGACGTGGATGTTAGTTTGTCCAACACTGAAGTAGAAAATGATGGCATGGGCCATGCAGAAAGGTGTTTGTATAATTGTGTCAAAGTGTTCTCAAATGATTCATACCAGTTGGTTGGATTTGCACTGGCGATGATTAATCCTCGTCCTGTTAATATCCTGAATGTAGATGGTGACAACTGCAGCAAAGTTCTGGTTTCTGTGGCCCGAATAGTTAGCTGGGGAATGCAGTGGGTATACACTATAAAGGTTGATGAAGATATTGTTGGAGGGCCATTTGAATGGCTGGACTTTGCCTTTTCTCACAGATTTCTGATTTGCCTTAGTGCATCTGGATTGATTGCTTTGTATGGTGCCACAAATGGTGAATATATAGCTTCTTTTGATGTTTTAAGTAATATTGGACCTGCGCTGAAAGTTGACACTGATGTGCCTAATGAAAAGTCATCGCACCAACTACGTAGTCTTGATTGCAAAAGAAGATTTACAAGGCTTTTTACATTTCCTTATTCCTCATTGATAGGCGGGATGGATGAATGTGGTGTAATCCATGTTATAGACTCTGGCAACCATGTCCCAGCGGACCATTCTTTATTTGAAAACATTCTTCCTTATGAGTACTGTCCAGAACTTGGACTTTTAGCTCGCTGGGTGGTAGGGGGTACTGACATTGGCTACCAAAGAGTACTTCTTAACAAATCATCGCCTCATGACCTTGCTAGATTACAAGTACAGGATGAAAAATCTTATGATTCGGGTAGGTTAGCAAGAAAAGAAAATCAGAGACATGAAAATATTGATTTCAAGGATTGGAGGAATCAGGAAAGGTCATACATCACTACCCAGTATGATGCAATCCAGATAATGGATCAGAAGAAGCTCGTGTTTTCTAATTTTCCGTCCTGCTTAACGAGGAAAGTCTTTTTACCCCTATATAGATACCGTGAAGATGATATTATTTGCTGTTCTCCTTTTGGGGTTACTCGTCTCACTAGAAAACATGGCTGTGAGAAGAAATCGTGTCAAGTTGTGCATTCTAATCTACAATTAGATTTCATAGTGAACGATGAGAAAAACTACATAACTCAAGGTTCGGAAACCTCCACAAATGAAGCTGTTGGCTGCAATTTCCATGGGTTTCTGTATTTATTGACAGAAAAGGGTCTTTCAGTTGTTATTCCATCGATTTCAGTTCCCTCCGATTCATTTCCCGTTGAAGCAATTGTATATGGTATACCAAAATGTACTAGTAGCTTGAAAAGTGGAGCTGGCAATCTTCTAGGAATTGATCGGATTAAAAGAGCCTGGTCACCTTTGAAAGTGGAGGTTTTGGATAGAACTCTTCTTTATGAGGGCCCTGAAGTTGCAGAAAAGCTGTGCCTGGAAAATGGTAAGCATCAGCTTTAAGATAAATAATCTTTCCATTAGCAAATGGACACTGCCGTGTCTCTTTCTGGGATGTTCACGGATATTATTGTGTATTTTAATTAGCAGCTTCTAAACCCTTTCTTTTCTAAAAGAACTACTTAAACCATCTGTTTGTGTCGAACTGTATTGTATGCTTCCCTTTCAACAGTTGCATACTTTTTGTGATTAAACTTTACTGTGAACATCTTGAGGGAGAATGTTATAAAAAAGTAAATATTTTGCTACTCATCTTGTTCTCTCAAAGTTTACTTTATTTGTGTTTTTGCACAATTTGACATTGAAATAGCGTGATGAGTTTAATAAGTATGATCACTGATCAGTACTTATGCTAAAGGTGAAAGAACGCATTAACGGTTCTGTTTGCATTTCGGCTCTTCCATTAGATTGGATCATTGTCTAGAGCATTTTGGTCTGCAAATGAAGTGGTTCATATTAGGCTGTTAGACTGTTGCCCTTCATACTTCTTACTTTCTTGTAATTTACTCTTCGAATGTTACATCTGCAGGAAGTAGGATCAAAATTTTGGAAGGCTTTGTCCATTAGGTAGGTACATATTAGAAAGATGATATCCATAACAGCTGACTTAGAAAATTTTCAGGGTGGGACTTGCGGATTTCTCGGATACGCCGCTTGCAGCTGGCGTTGTTCTACCTGGAATTTGATGAAATTGAGAAGTAAGATTCATGTCTCACCGTCTCTTTATGTATCTATTTTATATGTAAGTATGCATCTAACATACATAAATGAGTAGGATTCCCTAAAAACAATTGTGACATCATTTCATGACTGAAGATGTACTTGCTAATTAAAATTTGAAGGCCAAATAAATTCAAGAATTCTGTATTTTCCTCCTTGGACAACATGAGCTTCCATTATGAAGGAACGATTTACTAACATCATTTGTAATATATCTTATTTAACATTTATGTTTGAAGTAAGAGTTGTTTCAACATTTTTTTAATTCTCAACAATATTCTTACAAAAGAAAATATTTATGGTCAATAACAACAACATACCTAGTATATTTCCAATTGGTTGGGGTCTGGGAGGTCAGTTGTATGCAGACCTTACCCTTGTAATTATACAAGGAGGTTGTTTCCTTAGCGACCCAAGGTGCATTACGTCGTTTGATATATATTTTTTCTAGAAACTTCACTAATAGAAGAAACACTAGAATTTAATTGAGTCATTTTGATCTAGTCCATTATTAGCACTATGCCAGGAGAATTGTCAACAATGACTCTTCCAGCTCCATTTGCAATGGACAAAAATATTTATGGTCATCAATGTAAAATTTATGTTAACATTATGGTGTTACAATAGATATTAATTAGTATCTTTAGAGATATATGAAAAAATGGATATAAAATAATCACTTAATATTTCATGAAGTTCTTGTTTATTTAGAATATATTTTTTGTTCTCAAATAAGTGTCACTAGAAAAAAATAGAGAAATACGTTTGTTTTTTTGTAAAGAAAATTTTGGTTTCGGCTCAGACTTATGTTTTAAAGATGTCTTTTGTTCGGAAAAATATTTTTATTCATTAAAAGTAGTTATTTTGGTTCATTTTGTTGTTATTGTTGTAGAACATAATTATTATCTCGGCTTGAACATATATTTAGAGATTATTTTTGCTTGAAAAAAATATTAATCAATAAATGAACATAATTTCTAAAGCTATTTTTAGAAATTTGATTGGTATCTTTTTATTGGTTTTGAATATCCTTCTTATTGTACATAAAAAAGATTCATTGATACAATAATTACGATGTTGAGGCAAAGATTTTACCTACGCGGAAAGCATAGAACCTTTGATGAGCGCTTGCTCCCAGTTTGGCACCTTGTCATAGCGTATAAAATCTACAATAATTACGATGTTGTTATTTAGTTTAATTGTTAATACGATCTAACATTAAACAATAATTAGTTAAATATAATGAAATCTTAATTGTAAGATAATAAATGGTTTTTTAACAATAATAATATTATATATGTATATATATATAAAGTAAATGATCAAAGTCGTATATGATCAAAGTCGTATAATAAAGTAAAAAAATAAGTTTTAACCAAATTATTGTAGATACACTAACATGCATTGCTATTTGTAATCATTGTTATATTTATGATAATATATAGTATAATAAAATGAATCAAACAAATATTTCATCTTAACAAATTGTTTATAAATCAATTGTGTAACAATATGATTAAATGAAATTTAATTTATCGAGAGAGATATCATATATAATATATAAATACGAGTTTAAAAACTAAAAATAATAATTTAACTTTATATATCACTAATAAATTTTCACAGGAACTGGTATTTACACCATAAACTCATGGATATATGTGTGTTTATAATTTTTGTCTAATTCATATACAATGTGTGTTGGAGAGGATTTTTAAGTTTAGTCGTAATGAACTTAACATTACTATCTCACTAGTACAATATTACAATATTCGTGTACTATACGGGTACTTGTTAAGAATATTATATTTTAAATTAAATGATAATAAAAATAAAAATTGTTTTAGTTTTTAAATACTTCTCTGAAAAAACATATTATTATTTATATTAAAATGACACCGTCATTTACACAACTTATTATCTTATATTATATTTTTTTTTTTAAAAAAATTGTATCAGCTAACTACTTTGTAGTTAAGTTAATTACAATATATTTATTTTTTAATTAATATTAATAGGTAATTTAATTTTAAATATAAAGAGAAATAAAATTATTTGTTTATTTTTATAGGTAATTTAATTTTAAATAAAATTATTTGTTTATTTTTATGTATAATATATATGTCAACTCATCAAGACATGTTTAATTTGATATATTATATATAAAAAATTGTAAAATTAACGAAAAATTATTATATTTTATATATATTTATAATTTAAATTTGTAAATTTATGATAATTTTTAAAGAAATATGAGGAAAAAGAAAGATTGGGAAAATAATTATACCTTATAAACCACGTTTACAATAGGAAATGATATTAAACAAAATTAATGTTCTTAAAAAGGACCATATTTATGGATACTAGTTGTAACCTGTGCAAATATACTAGTTGTAACCTGTGCATTTGCACAGGAAGCTATATGATAAAGAATAAAATAATAAAAAAATTGTAAACCTTGAAAGGTACCCTCAAATCTAATAAAAAATATTTTTAAAAAATATTTTAAAAAAATATTTTAAAAAAATAACCTTGAAAGGTACCCTCAAATCTAATTGTATGATTTTGAGCCTAAGAATAAGAACTTTATCACCAGCTCTGGCACCGGTTCATATTTTGCATTCGAATACACAGTTGTTGAGCTTAGTAATAACTAATCGAGTATCTGTTCATCTCAAAATTCGGAGAACAAAAACATATCAATCAAATTGTACAATAATCAAAGAAAATATAAATAATATATAAGAATTTTGTGGGCTGCCAATTGAAGTGCACCCTTTATCGTTGGATGCGATTACCATTTGTCGTTGTACCGGTTATCTTGATATCTTCATAACTATCACTTGCAACCCCAAGTGGTCTGAAGACAGTCGAATCTTTTATGAGAGGAACCTCAACCCTGAGAACCGTCTAGATATAATTTTTTCTTGTCGTTAATGAGCTAAAAAATAATTATTATTTTAAATAAGTAGTTTAAAAAATCTAAATAATTTTTTTTATATGTATAAACTTTCTTATATCCTTTAGTTATTATTAGTTATTATGTAATTATAATTTTTATAATTTAATTAATTAATAAAAAATGTAACAATTTCTTTTTACAATTAGTTGAATAAAAGGCGCTGATTTTATTTTTGCAATAAATCCTTTGTCAGTAGTTATATATATAGGAATATAAATATAATCATAACGGGTATGATATTTATTTAAAATACATTTATTATCATTACTACTACTATTTGAGGCTATAAATTTTATTTAAACGAATGCATTTCCTAAAAATTAAACACTACTACTATTTGAGGCTATGAATTTTATTTAAACGAATGTATTTTTTAAAAAATTAAACACGTTCTTATGCAACAATAAATTGTCATTTATAAGAATGATTGTTTTATTTTTATTTTATATTTTTGTATTATACCCACAGGGTCTGGTAGAATAATTTGTAATCGTTCTATTTAAAAAATATATAGAATAAAAGTTAGAATTATTAAAATGAGAGGATAAAATCGTAACAATTAATTTCAACATTAGTATGCTTGCATAGTAAGTAAAAACGAAGCTACTAATGTAAAAAGAAAACAAAAAGAGTGGAATATGCAAATATTTATTGATGTGATAATCCCTATTATATATATATATGTTGTTTTAAATTTTAATTAGTTTTTATTAGATGTCATAAAAGAAAATAAAAAGATGAAAATACCATTTAAAAGAGTGAAATGTTACAATGTATAATAATAAATGTACAACAATAATCCTTACTTGTAAAAGTAACGTTCATTTGTATATGGAAGGTTGTAATATTTATTAGATATAATTTATTTGGTAAAATTAAATAGGTTTTATTTATGAGGTTTTATTTAATGATTAGCTAGCAATTATATATATAGATTCCAAGCCTAGTTACTTTTGGATTGAAGCGTGCGAGTCAAACAACAAAGCTTAAAAATTTGTCATATATGACCGAAACGTGCGAGTCTGCCACTTACACTCAACACATTTGAGATTTATATATAAGGGGATGTATTTTACTATCCATTTAATTAGTTGACATTATACATATTTAAATGCAATATTTGAGCATCAAATGTGCTCTTAAGCCCAAAACAATAATTTAATATGTAAAATGTTAAAGTTTAAATAAATATTTTAATTTCTTAAGTAAAGATTCAAATACAATCCACCAAAAAAATATTTTTAACATTTTTTTAAATTATCTTAAATATTGAAATCTTGTTTTAAATGAGCTTGTGTACCATATACTTCGTAATGATGCACGAAAATAAAAAGAGTAATGCTATATGTACATAATATTGTACATAAAAGTGTATATAACACTCGCATTGAGTGGGACTCACCAAAAATTAAAAATTAAATGGACCCCCTCTATGTGAGTATTATGTACAACTCTATGTACATTTATTATGTACACATAGCATTACTCAATAAAAATAGTATTTGAATGAAAAAAATAAATAAATAAAATTCTACCAAAATTGAATACTAACACATATTTATAGTTCATACAAATAACTATAACATATTGATAATTGGATCAAGTGATATATATATATATATATATATATGAATTTATGTCATTATAATTGGGAAGATAATATGAGTAATTATAGAATATTAGGTTAGCAAACATAACTGAATTATGCTTTTTATATGCTATCAGTGAAAATAATAAAAAGAATTAATATGGTAATTGACCCAATTTAAAGAGAAAATAATTCACACAAAAATGATTAACTTTCAATTGCCATTTTAAATAAGGATCATCTCACATGATGCTATAAGCAATCATCTATAAATTTTCAACGAGTGTCAAATCAAAATGAAGAGTGGAAAGACTAAACCAAAAAATGACAACACTATCAATAATCAAACCATTTCAAAGGATAATAAGGACACTAGAGGATCTAAAACAAAATATATGTTGAAGTATTAAAAAAATAAAAAAGTCTAAATTGTAAAATATATCCATTTTTTAGGACACGTGACAATTTTACATAGTAAATTTTGCAATTGTACAAAAATTCACTAAGTAATCAAACCACGAATATTTCGCCCAAACAGTTAGCAGCCAATTTTTTTATTTGCAACTTTTTACAATTATTACCAGGTAGTTTGTTCCTATTTTATTATTATTATTATTATTATTATTATTATTATTATTATTATTATTATTATTATTATTATTCTTTTGCATTTTCTAACATGTTGTGCTCAATTTATTTTTTTTTATTTTTTTATTTTTTTTTTTTCTTAGTGGAAATTTTGTGTAGTCGCAAGAGTACGAGGAAAAGTAGTCACTTGGCATATTTTTCCTAAACTGAAAAGATTTCGAACTATTGAGATTAACTTAGAGAATGAAAGTTTGTACACCAAATAAAAAAAATATTTCGAAATCATAAAAAAATATAAACGATACATCGCATGTGCACTTTACTAGTACATAATAACTTCACGTATGAACTTGTTGGCGTGGGAAGAAGTGGAAGTTGAATGGGTATAATGCTTAACCTTATGCCCTTCTCTTTGAGACCTTATAGAAATGGGCTCATATGATGATGATCTTTATTAATGCTTCTCAAATTGGACGAACAGCTCCCTGGAAATGCTTATGGGGGTCAATCTGGCAGTGGAAGGCATATTGAGGCTTCTCTTTGCTGCTACCTATTTGATGTACAATAAAGTAAGCGGCGATACTGAAGTTTCTGCTGCATCAAGGTATTATGCATATCGTGCTTCCCAGCTACTGTATGTTATATGTGAAAAGGATTTGGGTGCTTAGGACTTACAGGACACGAGTAAGATGCAGTTTCTGATGAGTCTACTCATATAATCATATGATACTATAATCTTAAATCAATAATGATCACTCGCAGGTAATAGTTTCTTTATTTTCCTCTCTCAGACCGGTTGAGACAGTATAATTGTGGCATTGAGCTTGGTTGGCATTTCTTCATGTCTGCTTTTCAATAGAGAGAGTACATAATATTAATGTAGTCAAGTGACTCTTTTAGGGGTCAAGAGTAAACAGAGGACCTGAAAGATTAACTTCGCATATTACTATCTCTAGCAGAACTATAAGTACCTCATCTAACTGTGCACAACTTATGACATAGTGGACTTGACTCAAGTCCTCTACCACATTTATTTTCCCCCTTATGCCACTCTATTGCTTCACTTGGGTGGTTGGGTGTGGGGTCGGGGGATGAGGTGGTGATAAAACTTGGTTCCAAGCTCTCTAGCACATGTTTATTTTATGTTTCTTCTATATTCTACCTTCAAAACATGTATGTTTTGCTTGATATCTTTGATACTTATTCGATGATCCCTTGGTAAGCCCTAACTAGATTAGAGCTCTTTTTTTTTTTNNTTTTTTTTTTTTGTTTTTAAATAAAATAAAATTGAGTCATAGAAACAAATGTGCTGAAAAAAATTGAGTTCCCTTTTTCTTTAGTTGCCTGGTTGTATTTATATCATTGTCGATAAAATTGACGCAGGCTTCTGGCATTGGCCACCGGTTATGCGATCCGGGTCATGCGTAAATGTGGTTTGTTGCAGCATAAGAAAGCAGCTGTGCATCCATGGAATGTTATGGGCAATGAAGGTTTTCCTCTTCTGTTAGAGCTGACAGATAAAGAGCATAACAAAGAGGAATTTTCCAGAATCCTTAAAGAAATGGCACAACTTTTGGTGGTTATCCGTAGTTTGCAGGGAAAGTTAAATGCCAAATTCAAACTACCAGGCCAACAGTTGGTAAGTGCTTAACCATTTTTCTTCTTTTGCTGGAACCTGACGTGATAACTAATGGAAAATTTTCATGCATCTTAGACAGACAATGCTGGGCCTCAAAATTTGGTTAGTGGAGAGTTATCTGAAGATGGACCGAAGGATCCATTTGTTTTGGAAGATACACCGTTTGATACATCCGATCATCGTGAAATTGCACTTCCTGCATCTGGGACAGAATTGTGTAATGCGGAAAACCTTGCTCTAGTGCCCGCAGATTCAAGTGATGAAACCCCAGGTTTTGACAATTTTGATAGAACAATTCTAGTTTCTGAAGGAAATGCATTTGGAAAAACGGCATTTAGGGTAGAGAGTTCGAAAGATATGATGACACGTTGGGCGCTGGATAACATGGACATCAAGACTGTTGTCAAAGATGCTTTACTTTCTGGTCGTCTTCCTTTGGCAGTGCTTAGATTGCATCTTCATCACTTGAGTTTAGCACCTGGCACAGAATCTCATGATACCTTTAATGATGTCAGAATTGCTGGAAGAGCGATCGCCTACGATTTATTTGTCAAGGTTGGTTAATTCTTGGTTAACTTGAATCAATTCATCACGTTATTTCTAATTATATTGTACATTTCAACTGGATAGGGAGAAGTTGGGCTTGCTATAACAACATTACAAAAGCTTGGGGAGGATGTTGAAACCACTTTGAAACAATTAGTGTTCGGCACTGTTAGAAGATCTCTTCGGGTGCAAATTGTGGAAGAGATGAAGAAATATGCATACCTTGGACCACATGAGTTGAAGATATTGGATGTGGTATCACTTATAGAGGTATGTGAGCGTTTTATTGTTTATACCCCTATCCATGATATCATATTATATTGCTGGAAATAACTTTTGAGCTAACAAATAGAATTTTTTTTCCAAAGAGGGTATATCCTTGCAATAATTTCTTCAGCGCACTGGCTACACGGAGAAAGGCGCTTAATATAGTAACTAACAAAGATGATGCTGGGAAGATAAGCCTACGTCTGTTCCATCCTCTATTTGACAATCTGTCCATTTTGTGTGGTGAGATAGATGGAGTTGTTTTGGGTTCATGGAAAACTATAGATGAACATTCTGTAGCTCCTGAAGCTGATGATGATACTAGTCATGCTGCTTATTGGACTGCTGCTGCAGTGTGGTCAGATGCCTGGGATCAGAAAGTCATTGACCGTGTAAGTCAAATGTTGTAATTTACTGTTTATGCTGTTAATATAGCTTTTTTTCTTCTGATTGTTAAGCTTTACACTAATATTTTTAACTTTGTGAATGCAACACTTCATTGTCTCCTTTCGCCAAGACCCTGAGTCTGATTGACTATTATTTGGTGTCTGCTACATAATTTATTTAAATATGGCGCATGCATTTTTCCTCGAGATGTAGTCATAGAGTAATACGTGTATTTTTTTCAAATATTCAGAAACTACTAAAGGAGTGTCTGGATGAAGAAATTGATTTTATCAAGAGTCTTAATTTGCTTCTGACCATCACCAAAACTGAGAGAATGAGAAGTGATTTATATGTTCTTACTCTTACCACTATAATAGCATAATTCATTTGATTACTTGGGGAATATGATCGCCCCGCTGTCGAGTACAGTATCATGCCCTTTTATTTATGAATAGTGAGGAACACATATTGAACACGGATGATGCATTTATATATTATAGTTGGAGTAGGATATACCAGTTTAGCTGTCATTGAAGCAATATATTACTTCTGTTTGCAGAAAAGATTCACATCGATTGTCGTTGTATTTCACTTCTGTTGCTTGTTATATTTTCATATGTACTTATAGTCAACCAGGTTTGAGACATACGCCATAGCTCATTTTCCTCTTCTAGACCTCCAATATTTTCTGGAATGCCCTAGTGTGGTTTCTGGTTTGTTTGAAATTGGAGTATCTTATCTGGTAGCAGCTGTTGTCATACCCCCATTTCAAGGGGAAAATGGTTGTATGTTTCTTTTATATCAGGTGCTATTATTTGCATGAAATCTGTGAACATATGTGAATGCTATTGTTTCTTTTCACTTGTCAAAATCATATGAAGGCTGTGCTGCTCTGCTGTTCTTATTTTTGTAGTTTCAAGATGACCTCCAGGATAACTCAGACATTTTAAATGTTCTCTCTTTATGCAGATATTGCTTGACCAACCTTTGCTCATGGGCGTTAATGTATTGTGGGAATCACAACTTGAGTACCATGTCTGCCACAATGACTGGTTAGAAGTTTCCAAACTATTAGAGGTGATCCCATTGTATGCACTTTCCCATGGAAGCCTTCGCATTAGCTTGGATGATATAGAACCAGCTACATCCATAGAACATGGTCAAGAGCTTCCTGGATATAATAAATATACAGGCTTCCTTGAAGAGCTGGATGGTGTGTTTTTTAATGTCCCAAGAATAAGATTTTTCAGGTTTTCTGCAAATAAAGCGTGCTCTGAATGGTTAAAAATGCTTTTGGAGCAGCGGCTTGCAAAGGAATTTATCTTCTTGGTAGAATACTGGAAAGGTACATCAGAGATTGTTCCATTGCTGGCCCGGTCAGGTTTCATGATTGACAAGCATGATCAGTCACTCCTGGACGGAGCCGATGACAGTTCATCTAGTTCACTTCTAGTTATTGATGATACATCAATGAACCCACAAACAGTAGAAGCTCTTCATAAAGTTGTAATACATTTCTGTGCGCAGTATAACTTGCTGAACCTTCTAGACATTTATCTTGACCATCACAAGCTGGCTATCGACCATAATTCCCTTTCCTTTTTATTGGATGCAGCAGTAAGTACCTTTTTTTTAATAATAAATAATACAACAACAACATAGCCTTTTAGTCCCAAGCAAGTTGGGGCTTAATGTCATGCGTGTTTTTTGGTATAAGGGTATTCGTGTTTAATGTCATGCTTTGCTCTAGTCCAATAATTGACTCGTAATTTGCTAATTATTATTAATTTTTTGTAGGAGACTTTCAGTTGCTTAATTTTAAAAATATATTTACTGCATCTTGATTCAGGGTGATAATGAGTGGGCCAAGTGCTTGCTCTTATTGAGGATTAAGGGAAAAGAATATGATGCATCATTTTCAAATGCTCGTGCAGTTGCTTCCCGTAATTTAATTCCTGGGAACAAACTTACTGTTCTGGAGACTGATGACATCATTCAAGCTGTTGATGACATAGCGGAAGGAGCAGGGGAAATGGCAGCTTTAGCCACACTAATGTATGCTCCTAATCCTCTGCAAGAATGCCTTAGTAGTGGTAGTGTAAAAAGGCATTGTAGTTCAGCTCAGTGCACCTTGGAGAACCTTAGACCAGCCCTGCAACGTTTTCCCACATTGTGGAACACACTTGTGGCAGCATGTTTCGGTCAAGATCCTCTTGGAAGCAAACTATCGTTTAAGGCAAAAAGTAACATATTATACCCTTAATCCCTTCCTATTCATGCATGAAATATATAATTTTTTGCCTCCCATGATTTTCTGGTTATTTCCTTTTCAATGCAGCATCTGGCTATTCTGATTTGTTAGAGTACTTGGATTGGCGGGAAGGCGTATTCTTCTCTTCTGTGCGAGATACTTCAATCCTTCAGATGATCCCATGCTGGTTTCCGAAGGCTGTCCGGAGATTAGTTCAGCTTTATGTGCAGGTTATTCTTGAATTTGCTTGATTGTTTGGCTCTATTCAAGGAATTGTCTCGTTATCTTCTTAGTGGGCTTAATCTCTATTATTTCATCTATAAATGTATTTATATGTAAAAAATATATGTTCTCTAATAAAGATAGCCATGCATCAAATGACAAGTCCAATATTCTCGATGCAGTTTGTGTCTTCTCATATAAATTTTCTGTGAGAATAGGGCCCAATTGGCTGGCAATCACTAGCTGAGTCAGAGACCGAGGAACTTTCTATGCTGAGAGACATTTATTATGTTGTAAATTCTAGTGGTCATGCTCAAATTAGTGCAACGTCCTGGGAAGCTGCTGTTCAAAAACATATTGAGGAGGAACTCTATGCATCTTCATTAGAGGTAAGATTAAGAGTTCTGAATGGCTTGAAGATCCTCAGTTTTCCAAATTCTCCAATTGATTGCTGCAGAAGGTGCACTTAACCTTGTCTAGCGGTCTATTTTTAGTTGTCGGTATATCAATATTAAAATGACACCTTTTTTTTTTGTCTGTAGGTAGAGGATAACAATTAAAACTGAGTGATTCCATTGTTTAATTTTCTCCCAAACTTTTTGTCTCTTCCTTTTTGTGTTATTAAATAATATTGTAATTTGCTTCACCGGTTCAGGGAGCTGAGGTGGGTCTCGAACACCATTTGCATCGTGGGCGTGCGTTGGCTGCTTTAGACCATCTCCTTTCAGCAAGGGTCGTTAAGTTGAAGTCCAATAATAAGAATAGTTGGCAGTCTGAAACCCAACCAAGTGGGCAAACAAATATCCAACTGGATGTACAAAACCTTCTTGGACCAATAACAGAGAGTGAAGAGTCTCTTCTCTCACCTGTAAGATTTAATTTTATCATGCATATTGAAGAGGAAATTTCATCGGTTGGTTGCACAAGGAAACCAAAAGCGTATTGGCTACTTATTTATTTTGTTTACTAATGTTATTCCATAACAGTTTTTTACTAAAATTAACAGAAAGACTTGTATGCAAATATATTGACAAATTCATCTTATTTCAATCAGCATCCACCTTTCTTCATTTCTTGTTCTTTGTGGGTTGTTAGTGCATTGGTTGCTTTGAGTTGTGTGATAAGGGAAAGACTACATCTAGTATGTGAGCCGAGGAACTGGGTTGAATGTTGACATAAGAGTTGCAACTAAGGCTTTCTAATTTTGCTTTTATTCTAAAATATGATACATCCACCTCTAGATAGATCATATGGGGTTCGTTCTCGACTTCTAGTCGTGATTGGTTAAACTGGGGCTGAAATTGTTCCACGACACCACCTTGAGATCATTCTGATTTACACAAATTTTTAGTACGGAGATTAATCAAGCAAGGTGATTTACTCACCTGGTATAGATGTCCAAGATGCATTGTCTTTGAAAGTATGACTCCTGGAGAAACTAGATTATTTTCTCTGTTGACCCACTTAGAACTATAAATAGTACTGACTGCAGTCAACATGGAAATCCTTAGGAAATCGAAACGAAGTTGCTAAATTTAAATATGTTCCCCCCTCCCTCCCTCCCTAAGATGCGATGACAACCCGTTATGATTGAAGCCTATGACTACAAGCACACAACATCCCAATTACTGGTAATCGAACACCTTGGACTTGTAGTAGATGCTGCTCAAAAAGTATGGTATTTAGATGCTGTTTAAAATCATTTCAGAATCTATTTTCCCGATCAATCTGGTGATTGTGTAATTGGTTTTATATATAAACTAATAAAGCTAACACAAAAAGACCTGTTACCCAAGGAGCTGACAAAATTTTTGAAATAAAAATAGATAAAGCTCAAGTAGACCCATGCCATTAACAATTTATCATCATGTATTGATGCAACTCTGACAGCTGTTTCTTTCTTTCCTGATCAGGTGATACCACTTGCTATTGAGCATTTTGATGACTCTGTATTGGTGGCATCGTGTGCTTTCCTTTTGGAGCTATGTGGTTTATCCGCTGCTCTTCTACGTATTGATATTTCTGCCTTGAGAAGAATATCTTCTTTCTACAAGTCTTCTGACAACATTTTGTACAGTCAATTGTCACCTAGGGGCTCCACATTTTATGCAACACCTGTTGAAGTTGACGTGACAAAAAATCTTGCACGAGCACTGGCGGACGACTACCTTCATAAAGGTTCAAGTAAAATGGTACAAAATGGTGAAGGAGACAATACCACTTCTAATCAACCATCACGAGCTTTGCTGCTTGTTCTGCATCATTTGGAGAAAGTCAGTCTTCCACTGCCATCCAGTGGTGCGACATGTGGATCTTGGTTAGCCAGTGGAAATGGAGATGGGGCAGATTTGAGATCTCAACAGAAAATCATAAGCCAGCAATGGCAGTTGGTCACAACTTTTTGCCAGATGCATAACATTCCTCTGACCACTAAATACCTAACTGTATTAGCAAGGGACAATGATTGGGTACACTCTTTTGATGTCTACTTATATGTACTTCAAATTTTGGTATCTTCCATATGTCATTTAATTATTATTAGCAAGTAAAGTTATTCTTCTTTTCCCCTCCTAGGTTGGCTTTTTGTCAGAAGCTCAAGCTGGGAAATACCCGTTTGAAACAGTTATCCAAGTGGTGAGCTTCATATCCATTTAAGAAATGGATTATGTACATTTTATTTATAGTCGTTGTTTAACCTTCTCTTTTTATATATTGGGGAAAACTGTTCCCTCATTTTATCCTCATAGCAGTTGTTGCAGTCTCAATCTATTTTATTATCTGCCTTATGTCAGGCGTCAAAGGAGTTCAGCGATCCACGTTTGAAGATTCATATTTTAACTGTTCTGAGAAGCATGCAGTCTCGGAAAAAGATTAGTTCATTGAATGTTGATACTGCAGAACGAGGGGTTGGAACCATTATGCCAGATGAGAACCTTTATATACCTGTTGAATTATTTGGAATCATAGCAGAGTGTGAAAAAGAGGAAAGACCTGGGGAAGCTCTTCTCCTGAAAGCAAAGAATTACAGCTGGTCAATTTTGGCTATGATTGCCTCTTGCTTTCCTGATGTCTCTCCATTATCTTGCCTGACAGTTTGGCTTGAAATAACAGCAGCAAGGTTTTGATGTTTTTCTTCGTTTGTCACCATTTTTTTAAACAAAGTTTTTATATGCTTTAAATATCTACCTTTTTCTCTCATTTTCCAATTTTCTTTCTTCTTGGGTGATTCTATGGTTAGGTCCCCTTGTGAACCTCTAGATTACGGTGAGATACAACCTTAACCGTCCACCTTATAAGTACAAATGTACGACAATGAACATACTTTTTTGCTCTTATTGTACTTATTCACTATTAAATTATTTTAATAAAATTATTCAATTGTAGAATGTTCTATATACCTTTACTCAAAAATTTAATATAATATAAATAATGTTTAAATATAATGTGCTAATAAGTTTGTTGATATTAATTTTAAATATATTTGATAATATTGTCAATTCACCGCAAACGTTTAGAGCTAATTTTATATGTATTTATTAATATAATATAACAGTATAAATAGTTAAAATAAGAGTACAAGTGCGTTTTAATTGTTGTATATCTGTACTTAAAATGGATGGTTAAGATTGAATCTCATTGAAATCTGAAGGTTCATAAGGGTGTGCCTGGTGTCAGGCAACAAAGGCTGTCTGAACATAGAACCTCCCTGCTTTTCTTTCTTTTCTTTTCTTTTTTGATCTTTTAGTTAGAAAAAATCTATAATGGTGTATTTCACTGTCTTATCAGGGAGACTTCTGCCATCAGAGTTAATGATATTGCATCGCGAATTTCGAAAAATGTTGGAGCTGCGGTGGAGGCTACTAATTCCCTTCCTGCTAGTGCTAGAACCATTACATTGCATTATAATAGGAAAAACTCAAAGCGAAGGCGCCTTTCGGAACCCAGTTCAACAGATTCACTGGCTTCACAGTCTTCTGATGGTTCTGTTATCTCCAACATTCAGGGTGTTATTTCTGAGGACACCGAGAAACTGGGTTATGAAGATACTAAATGTTCTACTGACTCTGATAACATAGCTAATGCCTTGTCAAGAATGGTGGCTGTGCTCTGTGAGCAACACCTGTTCCTTCCTCTGCTTCAAGCTTTTGAGATATTTCTTCCTTCCTGCTTGCTGTTACCTTTTATTCGTGCTCTTCAGGTTGGTTGAGGTTCTTCTTTTCCTATTTTTGTCATGTTTTTGCTCCACTTGGAGGAACTAGGTGGTTGTCTAGAAATCAGGTGTAAAATGTGGTTTCTTCTCTTCTGGCATTTTATAAAAGCAACAGATGTAGTCGTACTATTGATCCAACTGAATTTTTTCAATCTGAATTGTAAATCCTTTTAGATCTAAATGCTTTTTTTCTTCTCTGCTAGGTGTGGTTTTCTATTTTACTTAACATCCCTTTCAATTTTGATGTATAACATATCAGTCATCTGAAATCCATGGCAAAGCATATGCCACGTGTAACAATTACTTACATCGGATTGTTTTACTGGAACTTCATGATTTTTCTAAGGTTTTATAGGGCTAGGTCCTTGCCAAATTACTAAAGTTTTGGTTATGCCTTTAACTGCTAGTTTGTGGGAGTTGCAGAACATGCATAAAAGTTCCTATTGTTTCAACTTGCGGCTTTGCATGTTGATTTATAAGTAATAAAGGAATATTCTTTTCGTGTCGATAGTAGTTGAAAAGACAATAAATTGTATTTACTTACATGATTTTCCCCCTATAGGCCTTCTCGCAAATGCGACTTTCGGAAGCTTCAGCACATCTTGGATCCTTTGCTTCCAGAATTAAGGAAGAGACCTCTCATACACAACCAAATTGGGAAAGAGAAGAGAAAGTCGGAAATTCATGGACAATTTCCACTGCCGTGAAAGCTTCTGATGCCATGCTATTAAAATGTCCGTCTCCATATGAAAAAAGATGCTTGCTTAGGCTCCTTGCTGCTACTGACTTTGGTGACGGTGGTTCCACTTCCGCACGATATGGTCAACTGTGTTGGAAAATTGATATGGCTGAACCTTCTCTACGGAGTGATGAGTGTCCCCTCTTAGGAAATGAAACATTAGATGATGCCTCACTTTTAGATGAGTTAGAAAAGAATGGATACTGGGAGCAAGCACGCAGTTGGGCCAAACAGTTGGAAGCCAGTGGTGAACCATGTTGGAAATCGGCGGCCAATCATGTGACGGAAATGCAGGTAAATTTTTCCAACTTCTTTATTATTATAATATGTGAAGTTCACTGCACCGTGTATCTACATATCAAATAACTTGTTAACAGTATGTTTCCAATCATATTATTACTTTCTGAGTGCCTTGCTTCTATTTACAAAATTAACCTCCCAACTTGGTGGTTAGAACTCTGTGTACAATATTT
This sequence comes from Striga hermonthica, assembly GCA_902706635.1. Classification (NCBI taxonomy): domain Eukaryota; kingdom Viridiplantae; phylum Streptophyta; class Magnoliopsida; order Lamiales; family Orobanchaceae; genus Striga; species Striga hermonthica. The sequence goes on along the minus strand of CACSLK010031421.1, from coordinate 11,937,349 downwards.
TCATATGTTATGCTGAAAGATGTCCTATGTACTATTATCTTTTGTTTCTTGGTGCATCACATGAGGCTTGGTTTACAATGCATCTCTAAAAGAATCTAGAAGATGTGGATCTGAAGCCCTGGCTCCCTGGTATGGTGCATTTTGAATCTCTGTCTTGTATCAAGAAATCTGAATCATATTGCCAATCATGATGTATGATGAAACCTTATCGGTTAGTAACATTTCTCCAGAAGAAAATGGTTTTTGTGTGTCTGTTGCATTTAAATAGCTTTTCAGTCATGAAACGTGTACAAGATTGTTTTTGCATGATCGCCATTCATAGTTACAACCGAGTCATTGTTTCATAATTTGGATTCGAATGGCCATGAGTTTCCATGACAATTTATGTTGGATTTTTCTTCTTTAGAGCGGTAAGTATTTGTTTGTTTTTGTTTTCCAATATTTTTGTATTATTTTATCCAAAATTTTAAATTCATGCATGTGTTTCTGCTCCTAGGCTGAAGCAATGGTTGCAGAATGGAAGGAATATCTTTGGGATGTTCCAGAAGAGAGGGCTGCTTTGTGGAGTCACTGCCAGACACTTTTCATCAGATACTCTTTTCCGGCATTACTGGTAAAGTTATTCCGCAACAGGGATCAGTGAATGGTTGTGATCATACAAGTATTCATTTATCTTTTACATTTCTGGAGGTTTCTTCTTATTTTCATAATGTGTTTTTTTCTTATGAAATGTGCTTGTCAGTCACCGATTTGCTTTATATCTTCATTTCAGTAAGAAACTCATTTGCTGAAATTTAATGTCCTTCCTTTTGTTTCTAGGCTGGACAGTTCTTTCTCAAACATGCAGAGGCAGCTGAAAAGGATATACCAGCTAGAGAACTTCATGAAATTTTGCTACTTGCTCTGCAATGGCTGAGTGGAATGATAACTCAGTCAAATCCGTGAGTTTTTTTTTTTTT
>CACSLK010031421.1:11825219-11859528 GCA_902706635.1 Striga hermonthica | reverse complement strand
AGATAAAATAATTGGGAACCATGTAGTACCAACTGTTGAATTTCTCAGTTACAAAAAGTGATTTGATGCTACTATAACTCACCTCCAACATCCATTTTAGGTTTTTATAGTAATCTGGAACAACAACCACTATATCATGATAAGCCAACCTTACCCAAAGGATATTCTTGTAGAAGTATCAAGTAAAATAAACATCAAGCAAATGTCCATAAAAAAGTGCCTTAGTAGCCTACAATGGAACAATATGAAAGGTTTGGCAGTTAGGCTCCTATTTCTTTCAAAAGAAAAAAGAAGTGAAACAAGAAAAAAATAGAACTTTAGTAAAAGATGGCTAATAAAATCAAGACTCGAACTTTAGTAAAAGATGCCCTCGATCACATCTCTCTTGGACACCAAATTATCCTCATCTTCATTTTTTCTGTGTGCATCATGTACTCATCGAGCGAGCCCAGCAACACGTACAAACCTGAGTAAGCCCAGGACACACATGAACCCTAATAATTTAATCTAAATTGTAAAAGTAATAAAATCAAAAGACACGGAGCTTACCTAACAAATAGTATCGACAGCCAAATCTGTACCCCTCAAGTCCATAGCCTCCATGTCGTTGAGGTTTAACAAAAAAAAAAAAAAAAATATGCCAAAATTAATTGGATGTCACTTTGGGAAATTATTTGAATTTTATTTACCATAAAATCAAGCAGCATTAAATGTTCTCTTAAATGATGGGTTTATTCGATTTATTCATTGCATTTTATCTTACCTTACATATAATCATATTCTTAATAAACATTAAATTTGCTTATATAATTTTAAATTAATTACATCAAATAAATAATATTAATATAAATATATGTTATTAGATAAAAAATAAAATTATTTCTATAAGTGTTATAAATAATAATGACATTATACGACAATTAATTTTTGAATAAAATAATATTTGAATATTATGATGAACCAAAGTATATAATATTATTATTATTTTTGTATTAAAAACTAAATATATATGTGAAAATATTATTTATATTAATATAAACGGGTCAGCGGACTAATATATTGCTAAAATGAAGGTTTGAAAAAATGTTTTAAAATACGAAACCCCGTGCATCGCACGGGATTCTCAGTTGTGTAGATACAAATAAAAAGCTTCTGATGATTAATTTGATATATCATACATAAAAATCTAACAAATATGAAGTTATTGGTTTTTAAATTTATTTGTAATGTTAGTTAGTAATGTTTTAAAAATGTTAAATTTCTAATAGGCATTGATAGAAATTTTAATTTTATTCAAACTAGCCTAGAGCAATTAAATTGACATTAGGATTATGAAATACTAAATATTGACTCATATGATCATGAAGCACGGTAAGTTGGCACATATATAGATTTGTGCAACTCTCATTTATATATGTGATATAAAAAATAGTGAAATAATGAATGTAAATGATAAATAATGAAAATATATGAGTTGATAAACAATGAATTTTGCTGGAAAATATATAGTAATGATTGAGTTATACTTATTTATATATATAAGGAAGGATGTGATATAAATAGTAAAAAAATATATAAGTAGATAAATAATGAAGTTTATTGAAAATAGTGTAGTAATGGTTTAATTACATTTTTTTTTGTAGCCAGCCACAGTATTTGGAGCTTTGTCCGACACGGGTCGCACACCTGGCAATAGTGGGTGAGTCTTCTAACAAGGGTTTTCTGCATTCACAAGAACTCGAACCCGAGACTTTGCTTAAGCGACATCAAACTGCTTACCACTTGAGTCAACCCTTGTTGGTTTAATTATATTTTTTAATAGTGTTAGACAAAATTGAAGAGAAAAAAAATAAAAATAAATGAATATCAATTTCTTAAATAGAATTGTATCCATTTTCGATATGGGTAACTAAAGTCGCATTTGCTAAATAACGTTTAAAGCACCGCTACAATAGATCACACATGTGACCCAACTCGTAGCTCAACAGTTGAACCCAACCGCTCAAACCGCCATTCCCCGGCACTGATCCAAAGCCACCATTTTCTAGATTGCTAAGGCAATTTCAGGTGAGATCACACCCATTCTTGGTCCCTCTGAGCTCGCAATTTCAGGTGATATAGAGCGTTGATGCTTGGATAAGGCTGCGTCGTTTGAGATCTCATTTGCCTGTTTGTTCTGAACTCAAACCCTATCGATTTCATACTTGAAGAACTTTGATTTCGAGTGCGATGTTTCTGTGGATATATTATGATTCAAGGTGATTGATTATTTGGGGAAATTCTGAGGGATCCGCCCTTTTGGGTCATTGGGGATGAACTGGTTGTTGTCGGATTTTTGAGTGGGAGTCTCGAAGATCGATCCTGGGACATTATTGTTTTTAGTGGAGATTTGTTGGACTTGTGGTTGTATTCTGGTGATTTTACTTTCTGGGTTATTTGTTACAATTTAAGTTTTAGTGGGAGATAATATTCTGTTTCTGGAGGAGGAGACAATGTTCTGGAGAGAAAGAGAAAGGGAGAGTAAGGAGCAGAATGGGGGGCCTCCGGTCGGACAGGTCAGAGTGCTCATTGTTGGAGACTCGGGTAACTTTATTTTGTCACACAGATCTTGGGTTGTCATTGTATTTGTGTATAAATTGTTTTCTCCAGCAATATTTTCTTGTTGTCATCATGTTTGTCTGATTGAGGGTGCTCTTTGGTGCTTACTGCTTAGTCATATAGAATTATTACTTTCAGCTTTATGATATAACGGCTTCATGGGCTCGGTATAAACCTATGGGTATTTTTCAATAACTGAATCCTGTTTATATTCTGCATTATGTCAACTATAGGTCTGCAAGGACATGAAAGTGATTTTAGCTTGCTTTCTGTCTCTCATGTGTTTGGCCAGTTGTCATCAGAAAGCTGTGATGCTTATATCCATATTTTTCCCTATTTCGATCGGTGTTACTAACGGCAGATGGCGTTAAATGGCGGATTGTCAAAATACCACCATAGTGCGGCTCCCTTGGCTGCCTATGCCGCCACTATAACTGCCATCCTTCAAAATTTAGCATGGTGGCTTGTCAAAAGTCCGCCACGCCATAATGCCATTTGATAACACTGATTTCGATACATGACTGGCACTCAATGTAGATGTAATGGGGTTTTCTGTTCTTGAGCTTAATGCACTTATGAATAAATTTACGGGGTTTCCATTCTTTAGATGCATAGGTCTAGCTATGAGCCATGTACTGGTTAAAGTTGAAGAAATTAAGTGGTTTAGGAGGCACAAATTTCTGTTAGTGTAGTATTTATTTTAAGGAATTGGAAAAAGAAGAAAAGAAATAATAGGAGTCCGAGGAAAAAAATAGGTGGCTTAGGAGGTATTTATGAGTTAGTTTAGTATTTATTTTGAGGAATTAAAAAATGAAGAAAAGAAACATTGGGACTTCTCATCTTTAAATAACATGATACGAATAATGTTGTAATCTGTGAAAGAATATTACAGGGTCTACTTTAAGCTTATTCAATAACTGTAATCAGTAGTGTTTCTAAAATTGGGCTGTGAATAAATCTGGTGGGATGAATGGACATCCAAATCAACTTGTGAAGCTCAGTAAGCGTGTTAATATTGTGAGGAATTAAAATATGATGGAATAGTGGGGCAAACAGATTAACCAATCATGTAAGTACCAGACGGATTTATTACTACCAGTTATATTCAGTTTAATATCTTGTTAAAATTCTTTAGGTTCTATATTTCTATATGGTAGTTTACCTGATCGGTACAAGGGTTACTTGACACTGGTTTGGGGTTACAGATCTGACTTATTGCCTTGTTCACTGTTTGAGCCAAAATTCATGCCAACAATTCCAACAAAACTCTGTGACTTTATTAGAATGGACTTTAATTTTGTAAGTTTGAAATTATTATCTTACGTTTTGTGACACCTTTTCTCCCCAGTTGTAAGGTTTGCAAAAAAGTTGCTCTATTGTTTTATGTATCTTGAATTGTATATTAACTTCCGTCTTACTTCAGGTGTGGGAAAAACTTCTCTTGTTCATCTGATTATGAAAGGTTCTTCCATTGCACGTCCTCCTCAAACTGTTGGTTGTGCTGTTGATGTCAAGGTTGGGTTTTCACCTTCAAGTGGGGAACTGGTAGCATTTATATGTAGTTAATCCTCTGTTGTTTGTAGACACTTAAAATTTTTATGCATGTCCCTCTCAGCATACAACCTATGGCAACTCTGGTAGCTCATCCAGTAGCATCAGAGCTGACTCGGAGAGAGATTTTTTTGTTGAACTCTGGGACATTTCGGGGCATGAACGCTATAAAGATTGCCGTTCTCTGTTCTATTCCCAAATTAATGGTACTTTTCTTTTGATTGTTTGAGAGAATCGGATTTTGTTATGAGAAAGCTCAAAGAAGTATAGCTTTACTGTCAGAGCATGATTCCTATTTTTTAGTAAATAATAGGGTAACCCGCAGAAATTATTCTTCAGCAGTCTCTTTAATTTAGTGTTGATTAGAATCTTTTCAGGTTCTATACCTTTCCGTTTCAATTTTTTTCTTTTTTTTTTTTTGAATTTTGATCTCCTTTATCTGCAAGGTTTTCGAAAATATTTTTTCTTCTTCTGTGTCCATTTATTTTTGTTTTTATTTTTCTCAGGCGTTATGTTTGTTCACGATCTTTCTCAAAGAAGGACAAAGACAAGCTTGCAGAAGTGGGCTGCTGAGATTGCAGCAACCGGGACATTCTCAGCTCCTTTAGCTAATGGAGGCCCAGGTGGGCTTCCTGTTCCTTATATAGTTATAGGTAACAAAGCAGATATTGCTTCAAAAGAGGGTACACGAGGAAGTAGTGGCAATCTTGTAGATGTAGCTCGGCAATGGGTTGAGAAACAGGGGTTACTTCCGTCAAGTGAGGAAATTCCTTTAACCGAGAGTTTCCCAAGTGGTGGAGGCCTTCTAGCAGTAAGTTTATGTTTTGTGTATAAGGTTCATACTACTTTTATGCTTTTGTTTCTGAGATGTGATTCCTTTATTTTCATGCAACATAAGATTGACTGTATAGTTAATACCTTTTTCATCGTGTCAGTTTGAATATTTTGGATTGTTAAGAGGTATTGGTTGACTTTAGTCATTCTATGTTGCCACCTTATATTAATTGTAGGTTTGTGATTACTCAGATGATAAGATGATGTATACAACATTTTTTTTTTTTGCCTAATTTGGTTCTTCATTTTTTTCTGCAGTAGTACATGGCTTCAATTCTGCTGTTCTTAATGAATTCCGAGTATGTGTGTATGTCTGTGTGTGAGAGAGAAAGATTTATATTCATAAGTTTGAGATGACTTTATTTGTAGTTTGATGATGGTCATTGAACCCGTATTCACATGAGAAAAGCTTTGGTATTGATTTATTGAGTCTTGAATCTTTTGGATGAGCTTTATCTCTCTTACCCGGAAACATGTATGAAATATCACGATATTTTGAATTTTAAAGGGTAATGAATGTCCTGAAGGTGGAATTTGCTAATCTGAAGACCTGAAGTTGAAGTAATAAACCGGTTTTTATTCTTAATCGTAATCTCATATCAAGAGCTATTTATGGAGTTTCAGAAATGCCAAGTTGCTAACTACTTACTTGATTAATCTGCAAGTGATTAGGAATTCTGTTCAATGTTGTATTATCCCAAGTTTAAGCTGAAGCGCCTTATAGTAGTGAAGTTTAAGACAAACAGCTTCTGTATCTGTATGCTACAGTTTGATTATTGAACAAATATTTGGTCTCAATCCAGGCAGCCAAGGAAGCCCGTTACGACAAGGAAGCAGTGATGAAATTCTTCCGTATGGTCTGTAATTTAATTGACGAACTACATTAAGCTGCCATTTATCTTGGTGATATCTTCTAAGTAATTTATATGTTAAATCTGTAGTTGATCAGGAGGAGATACTTCTCAGATGACTTGCCTGGTGCAGGCCCATGGTCTGCTCAATTAAATAGACCATTGACACAATCAAGTGAAATCACGAGTGATGATGACCACCTGTATAAAAGTTCAAGGTACTCATGGAGAAACAATTCTATTTACTTATCCATTTTTTTTTTTTTGAGTTCCTTATAAGTTTGCATGCCAAACTACATGGTTTGTTTTCTAGTTCTCGTAAATCTTTGTTTCCATTTTATGATGTAGATATCCTTTTTCTATACTCTGCTTAAGTTTTTAGCATTTAACTTATATTTTTCTATCATGTTTATATCGATAAATTAATCTTCAATCGGCAATTCTAGTACACTAATTCAACTAAATGCAATTTATATTGCCCAACAGCTACTGGCCACCAGCTATTAGCTCAGAGCCTAAGAACCTCATTTCATAAGTATAAGTCATGTTGCTATATACATGCTGATAATCAGCTATCAGCATAGCTCGAGAGTAAAGCGAATTTACAAGGCTGACCATCAGTCATGTTGCTTTGCTCCCCATTTCAGTATTTTTTATTTTTTAATCAGTTTACGTGAACTTCCCTTATTTTTTTCAGGCTAATTAAAGTCCCAATTATTTGTGTTTGTGCGAACAGATACTTCCTCCTACTAATGTGAAAATAATGTAATAGTAGCTCATGTCAACGATTTTATTTCCGATTTTTAACCGCAACCTTTTTGTAGCCAAGCTAAGTACTTTAGAAATGACGTTTAGTTACAGCCCTGATGATTACTATCAACTCGTTATACAACAAAATCTTCGATTTCATACGATCCGACTTTGATCTATTATCCTAGTTTTTTTTTTTTTTTTTGACAGCTTAATTGGAGGGGACCCATACAAGTACAACACGCTGCCTCCGCTTCCAGCTCAGCGCAACCTGACCCCGCCTCCCACGCTTTACCCACAGCAGCCCATGTCCACACCCGACACGTATAACCTCCCGAGATTCTCATCCCATGAGTTGCCCAGTGCACGATCAAAACGTATGGATATTAATGTATGATCGGGAAACTTTTCATAAATATGTACACAAGTGTGCATTACCGCTAGTGTTTTTTCTTCCGGTTAATATCGCATTTCGAGATGCTGTTATTGAATGACCTATTCTTGCTGCCATTCTTCCATTTTTCAGGTTTCTATCTGTTGTGGGTTTTTACTTATATATATTTTTATTTTCTGGGTGGGTTGTGTAGAGTACTACACATTCTTTACTCTTTGAGACTGGCTGGCTAGTGATGCCATTTTCAGTTGCTGCTTGGACATGAAAACGTAGAACGTGTTTTCAATTGTCTTTTATTTATTTATCTTAATATAGGTGTATGTGATTTTTTGGGAGAGTATTATTGTATTATAATAATAATAAATAAATAAATAAATAAATAAATAAATAAATAAATAAAGTGGAGAAGGCGTGAAGAATTAAGGACAAAGAAACTAGAAACACACAATTCTTGTGGTATATTCACAAAAGCAAACAGTTGCCAGCACTCAAGTTGTGATTTTTGGAAGAGGAGCTGCGTGCATGGTTTGATTAGAAGATTTAAAGGAGCAGCTTGATATTTTATTTATTTATTTATTTATTTTTTTTTTTTTACTTTGGCATGATATATTTGATGATACGATAAAGTGAATCTTGTTTCGAACTCTCACGTTTTGTTTCTCGTAGTTCACTAGACGTGTGGAGATATTTTGGGTTTTCTTTTTAAAAAGCACTGTGATTGATATATTTCAATGAATGTTTTGTCATTTTGATTTTCACTTGTATGCTAAATTTTGAGTCTTTCGTGTTTATTTATTTTCAGCTATATATACTTTATTTTTTTTTATCTTCGTATGAAAATCTGGAATTTTTTATACCTAAAATTCTAGCATAAATATTAAATAAAAAAGCTCATAATTTTAAAAATATTTACTCGAAAACTCTTCACTTATTTATATATATAGTTGATTTTGAATAAAAACACTAAAAATAAATAAATCATAGTAGTACACATAATAAAAAATAGTGTTCATGGTTAGTTCTTAGAATAAAATTTGGTCTTATTTGGATTACATCTGACATATATCTTACATTAAAATTTGGTCTTATTTGGATTATTACATCGGACATATACAAAAATGAAGTTGATGAAATATTGCACATTCAAATTATATGTAAACATTAATTCCCCTTAATGATATGTGGTGTGGAAAGTAAGAAAACATGAAGCTTTAAGGAAGTCTTTGCCGATACTTTTGGCTTAAGAGATGGAGTTTCGTGGAAAATTTCAATTGTAAGTATATTGTTTATTTGTCTAATTAACATTGATAAAAAAAATATATATATATAACATATACTAATCGAAAAACGATACTATTCATGTAATTACATGAATTTTAAGTTGCGTCAATTTCAAGTGTTTCGTAAGTCTATATATCGATTACTTGTTCTTCATAATCTCTGTGTCAATTTTCGGTGCTTCGTAATTGTATACGTCGATTACTGATTTTTCGTAATATTATACATACGTATATCAAAAGTGTTAGACAGGTGCTTCGTAATTTTATACGTCGACTACTGATTTTTCGTAATCTTATATATACGTATACCAAAAATGTTAGATAGTTTAGTCGATGTCACCCGTATGGATGGCTCTCACTCATCACTATTAACTTTTGATGAATGGAGACGTGCATCACACCTTAATTACACTTTAATTATCACCATTAGCACTTTACATAAAATTAAAAGGCATTATTTTTTAGGCAAAATTACAACTGTAGTCCTATTGGTTTGATCAAGTGGCATTTTTTAGTCTTAAGAATTGAATATTTTTGCGATTTGGTCCTATAATTTTAAAATTTAACACAATTTCAGTCTTTTGGGACTGAAAATGAGCAAAATTTAAAATTACAAAACCTAAATTGCTGATAAAAAATCTTTTGGATTGATTTTTTATTAGCAATTTAAGTTGAGTAATTTTTTTATTATTTTTTTTTTTTGTATTTTCACTCCCAAATGACTGAAATTGTAGAAAAATATTAAATTGCAGGAACAAAAAACATCAACATCAACATCAACATACCCAGTATATTCCTAACAGGTTGGGGTGTGGGGGGTCAGTTGTACGCAGACCTTACCCTTGTAATTATACACGGAGACTGTTTCCATAGCGACCCAAGGTGCGTTGCGTCGTTTGATATATTTTTTACTAGAAACTTCACTAATAGAAGAAACACTAGAATTTAATTGAGTCATTTTGATCTAGTCCATTATTAGCACTATGTCAGGATCAAAAGACAAAATTTAAAATCTTTGGACTAAAAATGCTACGGCGTTAGATCAGGAGGACTAAAAATGTAATTTCGCATATTTTTATTATTGAAAAAAAAAAAAATGTGTATTCATACTCTAATATAATAATGGGAAATGAGCTAAACATTTTTGCCAGCATTCACCAAACACATTTACGAGCTTACTTCCAAAACCCACCAATTTTATAACTGATTTACGAGGTTACTGCCAAAATAAATCACCAACACTTCACCCTTTTGTACGCCTATTTCTCGTGGCCTCAACACACAAAGAATCTCTACAATTCACAGCAAAAGCAAGAAAATTTTGAAACCAAAACAACAATGGCTTCTTATTACTTAGAGATTTTCCTATCAGCAGTCTGGTTCTTAGCCATATGGGCATGGAGAACCAAGATTCACAAAAGGGTGTCTTATAAGAACCTGCCGGTGATCGGAATGCTCCCGACTCTCTTGCTCTCTGTCGAAAACATCCACGACATTTGCACCGAGGTTCTGAGAAAGAGCCCACGTGGAACCTTCCTCTTCCGAGGTCCATGGTTTTCGAACATGGAGATACTCTGCACCGTCGACCCGGCCGACGTCCACTACATCATGAGCTCCAACTTCCAGAACTTCCCGAAAGGCCCCCGGTTCAGAGAAATTTTCGACGTTTTCGGACGAGGGATTTTCAATTCGGACTCCGACTCGTGGAGGTTTCAGAGGAAAGCCGCGCGCGCCCTGCTCGGCCACCGCGGATTCTTCGAGCGCCTCGCGAGGGTGAACCGCGAGAAAATCGAGGCCGGCCTTATCCCTGTTTTCGAGACGATGATTCGTGAAAAGAATCGGGTCTTTGATCTGCAGGACGTTTTCCAGAGGCTCACGTTCGACACGACGTGCGCTTTGGTCACGGGTTACGATCCCGGGTGCCTTTCTGCGGAAATGCCTGACGTCCCATATGCGAAAGCCATGGACGATGCCGAGGAAGCCGTCTTCATGCGGCACGTGCTGCCCGAGACGGTTTGGAAGTTCAAGAGGTGGGCCCAGATTGGATCCGAGAGGAAGTTGCGAGACGCACAGAGGGTTTTGGATGAGGTCATTGGCGGGTACGTTGTACGAAAACGAGACGATTTGATGAAAAAGGGGAATTTATCGAGTGAGGAATCGAGCGACGACGACGACTTGCTAAGTTTGTACATAAGTCGGGGATTGTGTGAAGGCGAAGACGAAGACGAGTTTTTTAGGGATACGGTTCTAAATCTGATGATCGCGGGTCGCGACACGATGAGTTCTGCGCTGACGTGGCTAGTCTGGCTCATCTCAACTCACCCGGAGGTGGAGAGGAAGATTCTAGAGGAATTGGAGTTGGTTATTTGCGGCTCGGGAGAGGGAAATGATGGGGGGAAAAAACTGAGAGTTTTTATGGTTGAGGAGACGAGTAAGTTGGTTTACATGCACGGAGCGATTTGCGAGGCGTTGAGGTTGTACCCGCCAGTGCCTTTCCAAAGTAAGATGCCGACCGAGTCGGACATTGTCCCGAGCGGGCATTATGTGAACCCGAAGATGAAGGTGATGTTCTTCTTGTATGCAATGGGGAGAATGGAGTCGATTTGGGGGAAGGATTGTTTGGAGTTTAAGCCCGAGAGGTGGATTACTGAGAGGGGGACGATCAAACACGAGCCATCGTACAAGTTCCTAGCGTTCAATGCTGGTCCAAGGACGTGTTTGGGGAAAGAAGTGGCGTTTAGCCAGATAAAGAGTGTCGTGGCCACGATTATCTTTAACTACCGGGTGTCTGTGGTCGAGGGCCATCGAGTGGCGCCGAATTGTTCGGTGATATTGTACATGAAGGATGGGTTGAAGGTTAGGGTTGCCAAGAGGTTGGGTTGAATGGATGGGAGAGATGGGGTTATGTGTTTGTTTTAGGGTTGTGATTTGTGGTGTGTGATGGGCTTCTTACATGCAATCTATCTATTTTATTTGAAGATTTCTAGTTTTTCTCTTCTCTATAGATGCCATCTTTATCATATTAAGCAATGTTTTACTTTGGGTTGACTGTTGAACTATATATGTGAAGGCAACTTGTGTAATATGATTTTTTTAAAAAAAAAATAAAAATTGGATTCAATTTGAACATATGTGTGACATTTTTAGATGTATTGAATGTCAAATGGCAATGTGTTTAGAAATGCATGCAACAAAGTTTACGGTGCTTGGGTATGCTTAAAAAATGATGGTTTGGGAAGAAATTGAATATTTTAAAAAGTGTAATTTATGATGATGATGATGATAATAATTTGTGAGGGAGTTTATAGAGTAGCACACGTGTAGGAACACAAAAAATAAAAGCAGGAGCGACTATTTAAACAAATTAGTCTGCAAGAGCATTTCGCTATCCTTCGGAGTTCTTTCACTATCAAATCGGTCGCGTGCACGATGTATAATTTGTAATTACAAGTTTAGGACTCCTCATAAACCTACCACAATTATATTCGAAACTATTAACTACTTATGTGGCCACAACGTGGATTAAACAGATATTTCGAATTCCTCCAAACTGATAAAATACTTAATTCTTATGTACGCGAGAGTTATGAGAATAAATAGATTCAACTCTTTAGTAATGTAAGAACACAAAATTAAATTGGTGAATATATAATCTATGAAAATATAAAGGGCGTGATTGTTTATGAATTCTACAGTAAATATCTTACTCAAAACTTAAATTTAACTCAACTCCATTATCTCCAATATTATCAATATAATTAAATAATACCATCTAATCATTATTACACATCACATCAACTTTAATTAACTATTCATCCACTTACATAATTTTAACTAACCTTCACTTCCAATCATTTTCTCCTACTTTTACATCAAATCAACTTTAATTATTTTAATTTAAATATTATTTTAATATATCCACTAACAACTAATCATACTACTTTTTTTTTTCAAACTTAATTATAGTTAAGAGAAGTAGTTTTTTACTAGTTGAATTCATATCCAATCACCCCCAAAACAACTCACGAACTTTCAGATACTATCTTGAATAATGAACTCAATACTAAATTACTAATCGTAATTGCAGCAACATGTCTATGAGTCTTCGTGAAGACATATATACAATTTCCAAGTCGGTAAAATGTCTTCATATTTTCATGTCTTCAACGTTCTTCCTTGGGGAGTCAGCTTACTTTTAAATTGGATCCGCTTCATTGAACAAAGATCTTCAAAATCTTTGTTCAACAAACATGCATGAACAATGTTTCCTGGTTTGTTAATTACTGAATCTTGGTCGAGATCTTCGTCATATTTCTTCGGGCTTGATTCGGATATTCTCCTTCTGTGTGCAAGATATTCAAACAACATCTCATGTTGTTATCCTAGGAACAAATAAAAGAAGCACAACCAAGCCAAATATTCAAATATTCTTACAACTCCTTCATCAATGCATAATAAAAACTCTCAAAGCAAATAAAACTAGCAGCAACTTCAGAACTGATATGATTAGTCTTTATCATGTTCCTCCTTATCTTCATCGTCTCTCCCATTTTGGACATGGATGCCAAACGGCTAGTCCCAAGATTGATGCGTCTATGAGTCTTGACTATCTTGTGCATCGTTTCCAAATATTTCTGACGTGCACCAATATCCTTTGTCGGCTTGTCCCAGGCTTGCCTCTGGTGGGAGACGAACTCATCCTAGCGAGTAAGTACACCAGTCGGTGGTAGCTCATGGCAGGCTTGGGACTGAAGAGCTCTTAGATAGTGCGTGTGCTCGCGGCGGTCAAAGGTTGTCAAGGGTGCGCACGAGTATCAGCCAAATGTGGTTCCATGTGAACACCTACACGTTCATGATTGACATTATTAAAAAAAGTCAAACAGCCAAAATACGCCAATGTTGCAAAATTTATATGAATTTTGTTTAGTATCAATTTAGAATACAATAAACATTGCACATTTAGAAACACCAAACAATTTTAAAAAAGAAAAAAAAAAATCAAAACCAGCCTAATGTATTATTCCCCATGTCTAATATAGGTAAAATCATCTATATGTGACATACATTATGTCACAAATTCAAACCTTGTAGACAGTATGTTTGTTTAAGTGAATTTCTGAAGGTATAATAGGAATTTCATAGAAAAAAAAATAAAATAAAATAAAAAATAACGTCGTTAAGGGCAAAATGATCGAAATGGATAGTGTGCATTGGTTAGTTAAATACAAGGGTGAAAATGCCATCTGAATTGGCCAACATAACAACAATGAATCTCCACCTTCACATTGACATTGAGCTTATCTCACCTATTCTATCTTATTGTGTGTCTATATCTACATAACATATGAACACAAACATAAACGCATCGGTGTGAAGACTGAAGAACCTTCTACTTCCATCTCTTAGCGTTCTTCAATGCTTTTGATTTCTGGTTAGCAGCTTGAAATGCCTGTCTTTTCTGTTTCTTCATGACTTCTCTTTCCGCCTGGTTAAAAAAATCGACGATTAACGTATTTCGCTAATTACAATCGATGATTAACGTACTTGGTTAATTACAAGGACGTTAACTGATAGCAGAGTTGTCTAGGATAGTGAATATACCACATAGATTGATAAATAGTCAAAAAATAAAAAATAAATAAAAAATAAAAAAAAAAAACCTTGGACATCTTGGATTTAGCTTTTACTTTTGGAGACTTCTCTTCAAGCTCTGCCTCCCGTTCGAGCTCCCTATCTCTGGCTTCAAGATTCTTCTCCAAATAATACTGTCATAGTAGTCAGAAAACAAAATCGAGAATACAATTAAGATGACAACATAATTCACAATGAAGGTAAATCGGATTTCGAAAAATTACGAGTTTTCTACTCCCACAATTACAAGTTGCACAGTACTTATAAGCTAAGAGTCTGATTGCATTAAAAAATAATAATAATAAAAAAAAAAAATAAAAGAGTGATTGCATAAGATGCCGTTTCTTCATCTGTCACCTTCAGAGAATATTTATAATAATAATAATAAAAATAAATGAATGGACAAATAGACTAATATTGGGAGTGTGATCGGCGGTGAGATGAGAAACTCATGTTCATAGTGAAGAATATACATGTAGTAAAATGCTGATCAAAATTATTGGCAATTGGATACATATGGTGTGAATAGTGGAAATTAGTAGGAAATGGTAGTAATTGTCTGTTTTCTTCCACCATATATGTGATTGGGTGATGAAAAAGGGGAGAAGAATAGCGTACTATTGAAAATTGTTATTAAAACAAAAACATATAATCTTTAAATAAAACGAACATGAAAATATCCCACATCGAGGACTCCCATATTGCAGCCTAAAAAATCCTGACTTACATTGTAGTCTCCTGAATAGTCCTGAAGAACCCCATCTTTTACTTCCAAAACACGGTTAACAAATTGCTTTATAAAGTATCTGTCATGAGAAACCGCGATGACAGTCCCTTGATACTCATTTATCGCCTCCTAAAGCAACACAAATGAAAAATAAATGAAGAGACTTGTTTGAGAAAGCATTACTAGACACGAGTCACAAAGAGGGAAAGAGGAAAAAAAAAGCATTTAGAAACTAAAACCTCGAGCATCTCTTTTGTGGGTATGTCCAAATGATTGGTTGGTTCATCCAGAACAAGCAGAGTCGATGGTTTGACCATAAACTTGCAAAAAGCAAGCCGAGCCTGCATAAGGAATGGGATGGAATTATGGTTGTGCAACATGGGAGATAGTAAAGTTCCAAAAGGCAACGATTTTAACTTATTAAGAAACTCATAAGGAAAGAAAAAGTCAAATAGAAACTACCATATCAAGACAGAAAATCATAGTAATTAGTATGTAGACAACTTATAACTGAAAAATCATTCGATCACCGTGCCAAAATAGAATTAACTAAATGCTAATCAGGTGAACATGCACAATAAGTTCCCAGTCAATTTTTATCAAAATTCCACATATACAGGATATTTACTGACATCTATGAAACCAAACGCTTAAAGCTTCATTATTTGTCTTTAGCCTTTACTTTGCGACTGAGTAAATATTACTAGCTACAAGCAGTTGAATAAAACATCAAGGATAACATAGCATACTAAAACATGTCAGAAGTCTGTGAAGATTTATCAGAATCATTACCTTCTCACCACCACTTAGAAATGAAACCTTCCTGTCAAGTAACTCAGACTTAAAGTTGCATCGGCCCAAAAGACCTTTTATGTCATCAAGTCTCCAATCTTCTGCAACTTCAGCAACGGTTTCAAGCACAGTTTTATCCAAATCAAGTGCTTCTGCCTGAAAAAATAACAATAACTCCCCATCAAACATTAGGAAAAGGTCAAAATAAATGAAAACGCATATTCAAACTACGCAACGAAGGAAAGTTGTATGAATGAGAGACAAATCAACAGCACAGAGAGCAAACCTGATTCTGCTCGAAGTAGTTTGGAAGAATATTGTGCTCTCCAAGCAGAATCTCTCCGCGTTCCGGGGATTCCATGCCCATAATCAGCTTAAGAAATGTACTTTTACCACATCCATTTGGCCCAAGAATGGCTATCTTTTCTCCCCTTTCAATCGTCAAATTTGCATTCTTGAACAGAACCTGGGGGCAATTTTTTTATTTCAAAAAAAAAAAAAAAAAAAGGCAGTTCAGTGATGCTTCTTCAAAGATCAGTAACCAGAGACATCTTTGATACTTTAACCTCGTAAAAGGTTTAAATTGTTGCAGTAAATACAGTAAGTTGATACGTCAACAATTTCCTACCATTAGATGAGAAAGATTACCTCATCCTCGTAACCAAAATCTAAACCTTTTACGGACACCACAGATCGCCCACTTCTGCCACGTTCTGGAAATCTAATCTTCATTTGCTTGCGAATGAAGGGTTTCTCAACTTGTTCCTCATTCTGAAGTTTCTCCAGCTTCTGGGGTGACCAAAAACATTAAAGGATAATGAGAAAATGGACATAAATAATTGTTTAGGAATATATTAGATAACTGATGTTCAGGTCTGAACTTAATAGAAAGCGGATTAGATTATCAGTTACGTAAAAGATTTGTCGAAGACATGTCGCTACGTTGTCCGAATCACTTCATCAGTGTGTGTATGTGTCCAAATTGCTTTTTCTATTCAGAGACTAAAATTTAATAAGAGTTTTCCCAACATAATTTTCCTATGTAGACAAATCGTAAAGGAAATAGAAGAATTTCGATCAACTTACAGCTTTGAACAAAATACCAAACATCATTCAACCAAAACAATATCAAGAAAAAAGGTAACCAAGAAAATGAA
Organism: Striga hermonthica; assembly: GCA_902706635.1. NCBI lineage: Eukaryota > Viridiplantae > Streptophyta > Magnoliopsida > Lamiales > Orobanchaceae > Striga > Striga hermonthica. The sequence continues at coordinate 11,842,963 of CACSLK010031421.1, read as the reverse complement.
GTTCAATAACTCTAAGGAAGCACCATGTAGTGCACTACTAAAAGTTCAATAACTTTTAGTTGCGAAGGAAAATGGAAAATGTGGTCCAACTTAAAATCTTCCCAATCGTAAAGGACTAAGCAACACTGCAAACATAAAGCGAACTCATCGCGAGCATCAAATATAAGTTTTATATGTATCAAGAGAGTACGCCTGACACTTTGTAAGTTTGTATACAAATACTAGAACGACATGAAAAACATCAATAGTGACCTTTACAGCAGTAGAAGCACGACCAGAATTTGCTCCAGCACTTAACCGGCTTATAAGATCTCTAGTCTGTTCTATCTCCTTTTGTTGTTTTTCCCATGCTGTAAACTGAGCTTCAACCCATGCTGCTTTAGCTATGACATAATCTGAGTAATTTCCTTCGTATGTTCTTGAAACACCCATATCTGTGTCTACAATTTTTGTACAAAGTTGATCAAGAAAAGCCCTGTCGTGTGATATGATGACCATTGGAACATCTTGCTTATTCAAATAACCCTCGAGCCACTCAATTGTGTCGAGATCAAGGTGATTTGTCGGCTCATCCAAAAGCAACAAATCTGGATTCTGAAAATTGATTCACATGTAATCACGTAAGAAACTTCCATACACAACGGCATGAATTCAAAAGCATGCTAGAACCACTAGTTCACATGGACAAGACTCATGTATACTCGGCTGTCATACCAAAAAATCCATGCAAAACTGCCAACCAAAGTTTCCATTTTCTCATTTAAAAACCGATCACAAGACACTAAGAGGTGCAACTGGATGCCAAAATTCCTTATTTTCAATTTGTGAGAAAATATTATACCCCATTTTGAAATTGTTCAAGAAGAACTTTTATAAGTTATTATTTCTCCCAATGTCTATTACATATTTACATCACAACCCTCTGTAGAATTTTCCACAAATCAAAGGAAATCCAGGCCCACCCTAATAGTTATAAGCCTGCAAACACATAATATGAAAGACCATGAAAATAAACAGAGAAGAATCATTTGTACCTGCAGCAAGATCTTCCCAAGTGACATCCTCATCTGCCACCCTCCACTAAAGGATGCAACAAGCCTATCTCCATCCTCAGGTGCAAAACCGAGCTCGGGCATCAACTTATTAATCTTAACATCAACCTCATCCAAATCTACGGCTTGCGCCCTCCTCTGCAGCAAATCAAACTCATCCAAGAGCCTCCCCATGAGCTCCAAATCATCCACAGATTTCTCAATTGCTTTCTGTACCTTCTCAAGCCTAGCCGAAACCTCCATTTCCTCCTTAAACGCACTCAAAAACTCCTCCCTCACCGTCCTCGTAGAATCCACCTCGAATTCCTGGCTCAGGAACGCAATTTTCATGTTGCTCTTCGCCTTAATCACATTCCCCGAATCCGGCTCTTCCAAACCGGATATAATCCTCAACTGTGTCGTCTTCCCCGCACCATTAACGCCCACCAAACCCACCTTTTCGCCTTTCTTAACTTCCCAATTGATGTCCTTCAGCACGGTGGTGCCCTTGTAGCTCTTGCTCACGTTTTCTAACCTCACGCCCGAGGAAATACTGGAGGCGCCACTCGAGCTCCTGTTGTTCCCGCGCTTGTAGCTGACCTCCGGCCGTTCGGAACTGTTATCAGAAAAGAGGGATTCTATATCCTCTTCCTCAACGATGGCGGCGGAGGTGGTGGCATCGGTGGCAACGGCTTGTAATTTTGAGGAAATTCGGGCTCGGTGCCTGAGGAGGTTGGGGTGGACGGCTGTCGCTTTTAGCGAGCGGGACGCCGCGGAAAAGCGGCGGTTGAGAGGGCGGCGGGCGGCGGCGGGGAAGGAGCTCGTGAGAGGGGCTGCGCCGGCGAGGAAACTCGACCGGAGGTCCACGAACTGGAGTTTTGAGACAAGACCCATTTCTCCTTCCTCTCCGTAAATTTGGTGGGTTGTGAGTTGAATCAATATGTGTGTTCGTGTGTGTGTGTGTGAGAGAGAGAGAGAGATGTGAGGAGGGCTTCCAAGACTCTAGAGAGAGAGTGAAAGATAACTCTGCGCAATGCAGTCTCCTCTCTCCTTTGCACCGATGATGCAAACTGGAGCAAAAATGAGAGTCTTCGAGGGTAAAATTGTCCGTTCAAAACAATGGATAAATAAAATTGAGAATAATTGATAGTAGATCAATTCCAGACGGTTACATGATGATATAACAAACTCTGACGAAATGTTTTCGAGACTAGCATTTCTTGTGTTAAAAGACTGATTGGAATAGTATTTATGTTTTTTCTTTAAATATTTGTTTATTAAATAATTATTTTATTTGAAATATTATTTTGATATGTTATACTAGGAGTCATCTCTAATTAAATAACTTCTTTATCAAACAATTTACTTAGCAAATTTGAATGTTCAAATTTTTAAATTAAGTTTAATTCGTTAATTTTACAATAATAATGCTAAAATAATGTATAGTACATAATTCAATGTTCAAATGACATACTTTGAAATATAATAAAAATTATAATATTTTATAATATAAATATATATTTAGTGATATGGTTTGATATGGGGATAAATAATGTGTGTTTGTGCTAATTTCACAAAATGCGGAGTGATATCAACCTCACACTCCCATGCCACGTTAACAAATTTCATGATAGGCCTACCACATATAAATTGGAAATATAAAATCTAACTAAGGGTTGACATTTGGTTTCAAAAGTTATATTTTGTATAGTTTTTAAATTCGGCCCAAAAATCAACAAGTCTGCAGGTCATTTGTTCAACCGTCGAATCGCTGGATTAATTGTTGAACCAGATAATAAATTTCAAAAATTTTAAAATTATATATACATAATAGTAATAAATTTTAATTTTTTTAGTATATAAATTTTGTGCATCAAAGTGTTAATAATATTGTTAAAAATAAATATATATACATAATTTTTATTTTTTAAAATAAAAATATTTTAAAAATATAAGGGTCGGGTCAACCAGGTTGACCCAGACGGGTCAATGCCCTGGGTCGACTGGGTTTCTACCGAGTTTGACAGGGTCCGTTATTGTCCGGTCCGAATAACTCATCCAGACCAGTTTTAGATTCGGGTCGACCGGGTCCCAGGTCGACCTATAGGGTTGGTTCGGGTTGAAACACTTATATTTTGGGAGTTCACAACTAAATAAAAAATTAGATTTGACATACATATTGTATGTATAAAAAAAATTACACTGTTCATTAATTCTAATTATAACCTAATAAAATTATAATTTATCAACTAAATAAATTAACTATAAACCATATTAGACGATATGAGTTACAAAATTTACAATTGGATCTTTGGGAAATGGAAAAGAACATACTCGAGAGTCTCTGAACTTTCACCACAGCTTCTACATATTGGATCTACCTTTACTCCTTTCTTGATGATATTACAATTGACAAGTAGGGTTATAACAAGACCAAGTAAAGTGTTTAACTTTACCTTTAATTTTGAGCCCTTAGAATCTCTTCATGACTTTGTTGGAAATGAAAGGATCTTTGCTGCCTTTAGGGATGTCCAGTTGATTCCATTTTTTGGCTATCAGTTTGGCATAAGAAGATGTCAAGTACCTTCAAAGGCCTGTTATGAGATTGCATTGATTGAGAATCATGATCAACATAGCATGTGACACATTGGCTTTAGCAAAAATCATAGTATCATCAGCAAAAAATAGGCGAGTAAGAGAAGGATTATGTCTGAAAATTTTGACTCCCTTAAATTATACTTTTGGCACCTCATTTTAATGAGAAAAGTATGGATCTCAAATATCAAGATAAAGATGTAGGAGGATACAGGATTCCCCTATCTAATACCTCTAGAGGCCTGCACAAAACCAACTACCCCTGCCATTAATGTTAAAGGAAAAGGTGGGAGAAGAAATACATGAAGTGATCCATCTGACAAAAGAGTTGTGAAAACCAAGTTTTAGCATAATCAATCTAATGGACTCCTATTCTACTTTGTCAAAAGCCTTAGACATATCAAGCTTAATGGCCATGTAACAGTTCCTGCCGCTTCTATGCATGTTCAAGAAATGCACAACTTCAAGGGTCACAATAATATTATCAATAATTTGTCTATTATGGACAAAAGCAGTTTGATTATCACTTATACAAGAAGACATGCAAGGATTGAGCCTATATGCAAGAATTTTGGAGATAATTATGTAAGAATCACTGCAAAGGCTTATAGGTCTGAAATGACTCACATTGAAAAGGTTGATGAATTTTGGGATTAAGGTAACCAGTGAGTGACTATTATTTTTTAAGATTTGCCCTTACTCAAAGAAATTGGAGACCATTTTATAAATATTAAGAGAAATGAAATCCCAAAAGTGTTTAAAAAAGAGAGAGGTCATACCATTTGGGCCTGGTGCTTTGAGGGTGTTGATGCTGAATGTAACTCCCTTTATCTCCTAAATTCCCACAGGCCCTATCAAGTCTTTATTTTGGTCATATGTGATGACTAGAGTGACGTATTGAAGAGCCTCATTTCTTCCACTAGACCCATCAGGACGGATGAGTTTCTTGAAGTACACTTCTATAGAGGTTGTTATTTCTTCCTGAGTTTCACTTATTGAGTTGTCTTCATTTTTTAGTCTGGGGATTGAATTGACTTTCTTTCTTAGTAAAGTGTAGGCATGAAAGTATCTGAAAATTTTGTCTAGTCCACTTTTTTCTTTCTGCTTCCTAAATTGCTCTTCTTCTTTGTAGTTCTCATTAAGTTGTCTGGTTAGTGATACCCAAAAGTTCCAGTCTCTTAATCTCCTTGATAATGAATCTCAGCTAACTTTTTATTCAAAAGCTCGATTTTTGTAGCCCTAGTTGATCTGAACCCTTTGCTCCATTTGAGAATTTCAAGTCTAGTTGCCTTGATTTTGGAGCAGAATTGGTACATTGGTGTTCCAGATTGTTCTGTTGACCAAGATCTTTTCACGACTTCTTAGAATCCTTCTTTTCCTACCCATCTGCTGTCAAACTTGAACCATTTTTTTTTGGAGCATGTGATTTCAGGAGTACGGTTGAGCATAAGTAGTCCATGATGTGAGGAACTTCTGAATCTGTCTGATACTGAAGTTGTAGAGTAGCTTGCAAGACAGTTTAAGGATCCAATGATCATGTCTAGCTTCTCCTCGGCATAACCTTCTCCATCCCTTCTATTACCCTAAGTGAAGTTGTAGCCCTTCTAAGCAAACTCTGACATCTTCATTTCGGCAATGAAATCTATGAAAGTTGAAACATATGATTCAGATCTTCTTCTTCCACATCTTTTTATTTATCCTCATGACAGGTTTGATCATCACAATCTCCCCCTAAAAACCAGTTATCTTCCCAGTTAACTTTCTCTTGAACTAGCCAATCCCTTTTATGTGATCTAACTTTGTTATCAGTACTAATATATACAAAGATACCTCAGCAAAGAACTGCTTTAGAAGGTTCCAGAACTGGACTTGAATACATAAGCTATTTTTTAACACACTGATAATCTGAACTGATCTATCCCAACGCAACAATAAACCCCCACTTTTACCAACTCGCTCAACAACATACCAATTATCCCCTAGAACCAAATTTCTACAAATTGTATGTACTTTTTTTTTTCAAAAATAAAGAATATACCTGGGTGGTGGAACCTTGAGATCTCCTTTTATGGGAAACTATAGAGGCTCACCCAACACTATAGAGTTCCACACCACAACTCTCATTTGAACTGGTGGGGCCATTTTAAGTTGGCCTCCAAAACCTCAAATTCTCCGGGTTTGGTTTTTTTAATTAAGCTACGGTTCTCCTCTGATTTGTCTTGAATAGGCACTTCAATAGGTTTTGATAATCTAGATTATAGTTTTTAAGTGAATTTTGAGTTTATAACTGATAGCTTATGATTTATGGTTGAAAAGTTAACTTATATGATAAAATTGTTCGGTAAAATTAGCTGATAAGAAACTGAAATAAAAAAACTACAATTGATTTATTTGAAAAGCCACCTAAGAAACTTACGAGATAAACTCGAAACTTTATAAAAAAAAAAAAAACTCGACCTATCGAACGAAACTTATTTAAATAACGAAGATTATAAACTATGCTTACCAAACCCACCTCAAATAATGTGAAATACAGTGGCAATTTTGTAGAATATATCCAACCTCAGCCCTTATTTCTTATTTGCTTTTACTTTAATAAGCACCCTACTTTATATGCTCTGAAAGTTGATCTCACTCTTCAAGAAATCCTACCCACATGATTAGTTCTTCTTTCTGTTGTTGTGCCTCTTCAAAGTTTGAATCTTTATTGTTTTTTTTGAAACCCCACTTTTCGACACCCTTTTATCTTCCTTCTTTCACGCATATTGCTTTTCATAGGACAAAGGGAAGTGTGTTCTTTTAGTTTTAGGCTGGTATTCATTTTTCTTCTGTGAAAGCAAGAAAAAGGGCTTGCTGTATTTTCAGTAAAAATTCAATCTTTTTGCAGCTATAGTAAAATGGAAGACCGCAAGGAGGTAAATTTTTTGTTTATCTTAATTTCTTGTTAAAAAAATTATTTTTTTTCTCATCCTTGAGCTTCTTAATTGCTTTGTGCATGTGGGTTCACTTTTATGTGTTAATTGAAAGTTGTTGGTGTAGATCAAATTTTCCTTAGTTTTTTCTCATATGTTCTGAAATAAAGGAGCAATTTTTTAAGGAAAATTGTAAAAACTGTAAGCTTTGTCTGTGTTAGTTCTTGATGGGTTGCTCTGTAGTTTCCTTGTTTTCTTTCAGCGATGAGTAATTGATATTTCTTATGGATAATGGTTACATGGGCCAGGGAAAAAATGCAGAACATTACCATGTTGAGAAGTCATTTTTTTTTTTTATTGGTAAAAATAAATTTTTAGATCAAAATTGATGTTCGAAGGGCCGACAGACGGCCTACAATAGCGTAGTGGGCAGCCACATGCACGGCTCCTCACTCGCAAGTCATAAGTCTAAGAGGCCAACCCGGTAGCTCACTCAAGTCACAAGAGGCCAACCACATTACCATTTGAGAAGTCAATTTTTGCCACTGTGTGCTAGTGACATGCAGAGGTCAATTGACAGATAACAGACATGATAATGATACACAACAGATTCAAGCTATTATGAGGAGTTTGAATATTTAAAGCATAAATTATTGCCGTTTTTTATAATTTCAAACAGTTGTGTGTCAATGGGTGCTGCTTATTCAAAAATTCTATGGAGCAATCGGATTGTTTTTTTATGGAGCCATCCATTGGTTAATTTATTGACACATGTCCAAATTGTATTGTAAGACACGTGTCAATACACTATTGGTGAATAAGTGTGGATTGCTCCATAAGCCGAGCCATCCAATTGCTCCATAAGGCGAGCCATCCGATTGCTCCATAGCAAAACTGGCTGCTTATTTTCCTACTTATTAATCCTTGTTTTTTACCCAAAGCTTGTTCAAAGAAGATATGTTTTTCTATTGAATGTGTATTTAATTTTTTTTAGCAAAACTGGCTGCAAAACTCTGTTGCTTGAGGTTTACTTTGGTTATAAATTAAAGAAAGAGTTCATGCAACAATCTAATAACTGAAAAATGTGAGAAACATGAAAGATAACTCGGGCTCATGTAATTTTACCATAAGTATTTTGCGTTTTATTTTTCTAGAAAATTGCACCATGGCTCTCTGTGCCACAATTCGGCGATTGGGACCAAAAGGGGGAGCTCCCCGATTACTCCATGGATTTTTCCAAAATCCGAGAGATGAGAAAACAGAACAAAAGGGACCCCTCTAGGGCGAGTCTTGGTAATGAAGAGGAGCTCATCAAATCAAAAACAAGAAGCTCAAACACAGTTCACAATAATGACCTTCAAGACCATCGTCCAATTGGTTCGCAAACGGTATGTTAAATTTTTTTCCTTTTCTTTATACATTCATGTGGAAGAGTAGATATCCTTAGTTGTTGGTTATTAATACATGAAAGAAACCAATGGGCCATTGAACAAGTTGATTTGTATATAGCTATTAATTGGGAGTGGGAGTAAAAGAAGTTATATATGGAAACATTTGGTTGGGACAATGAGAATGGTGAGAAGGTACTTTTTAATACATTCCTTAAGTTCCATTGACATGTGTTTATGTTTCTTAATACATTTTTTTTGTGAAGGTACTTTTTAGATATATAAAACTATAAGATGTTGTTTGTAATAATTTTAAAGGGAGGATACAAGTGAACTTTCTTCTTCAAGTTTTTGTTATGGTAGATTTCTCTTCGTCTTTTATTCTCTGCAAATGGCCTAAAGCTGAGGTACTTTTTTGTAATTACCTCGAGGGCATCTTCTAAATTTCTTTCATGTAGCCGACAACTTGGGGAAAAACATGCTATTAATCCAAATATGAATTCATGACAATTGCTGAAGGATAAGGTCCATATGGTTGATTTAAATCTTGGTGGTCCTTGGATAAGAAGAGCTTTTAGCACATGTAATAGTTTTGTCCGTTCGGTAACATAATTATATGTATCGATGTTGTATTAACAACACAATTCTATGTAATAAGGTCCTTTTGCTTTTTCAAATTTCTTTTTTTAAATCTCATTAACAGGCGAGACGGGGCATCTTCAGTTATTTCAACTGCTTTTCAGCTCTTTCGACTGGTTTAAAAGCTTGAATTGTTTGATCAAACAAATTTTGATGCACATTGTATTTTCTAAAGTTTGATGTGTGGACCATTCTTGTTATATATGGTTGATGTTGCTGTTAAATTTCAGTGTGTTGAACGTGATTCTTGCTTGTAAGTTGCTGCTATTTCTTGCACAATGTACAAATCCAGTCAAGAACTTTTTTTTTTGGTCTTATTTTTATTAGATTGTAATTCCATTGAGTATTGTTTTAGGGAGATGCTACGGTCCCGTTACGGAATCATTCCGTCGGGTTTGTAACCGTTAGATCATCATGTAACTCTGACGGAATGGTTTCGTAACGAGACCGTAACATCTCTCATTGTTTTATTCCGACCCAAAAAATGAAAATGAAACATTGGGAGGCATTGTTGAAGCTAAGGTTCTATCGGAAAAGAATATTGGAGCAAATTACTTATTGCTGACGTCAGATTGTCGATCAAGGGTCAAATTTATGTTACAATATTTAGAGTTAAAAAGTTGGGGAGGCTTGAAAATTTTGTGTTGCAATAAGGATGGAAAAATTATAAATTAAACTAATAATGTTGTGTACACTTATTTTTTCAAAATTTGAAATAATATTATTCAATTTTATTATTTCTTATTCTGGTAATTTTATGTGAAAATATGTAATTTTTGTCTTTTTATTTTGTGTTTTAAATTTATTTATTTTTTCAAACACTCCCATATAGTACACGTGTATCACAATACTGTTATATGAATCTTAAGGGGAACTAGAAAGAATTTTAAGATGACTAGATCGGACTAAGAGGTGATTAAGATGTGGATAAGTACAGAGATTCGGGCAGCCAGACAAACTGCCCGCAGACACCCAGGCATAACATTTTGGAAAGTATTTTGGAAATCATAACTTTTGCACTATCCATACATTAAACTGATATCATTTTCAAAGCATCATCATCACTGACTTAGGCATGAGAGACTCTTCATCGAGAACTCCTCTGACGTTTTGTTCTTGCATGTACGCACGCGATGGTTCAGGCAGATTGGAATTATCTCAACCGGTTCAATTCAGACCTGGGTTTTGTTCTTGCATGTACGCACGCGACGCTTCAGGCAAATTAGAATCATCTCAACCGGTTCAATTCAGATCTAGGAAGGACTCATCACACATATATAAATATATAGAAGGGGGTATGTATAGACCTATACAGGGCCTGTCCTGAACATTATAAGGTCCTGGGCCAAACACGAAAATAATGTCCTGAGTATTATTTAACAAAAAAATTATAGAATTTATAGCCCATTTCTTTAAAAAAAAAATTAAACAATAGAATTATATAACCTAAAAAAATAAAATGCAACCTTAGGAACGTTAGCAACTACAAACAGATTCAATAAAGAAATTATTGCACCCTACATAAAGAATAATAACATGATGTCAGCATTCTAATAGTTAGTGTATGTTTTCATTAAATATTACTAAATAAATTTAAATATACATTAAAAGACTTTTATTTAGTGAAGTAATATTAAGCTATAAAATAATATATATTTTTTTTCAAAAGTAAATAAGATAAATAGGATACTTAAAATAATAATAATGTATAACATATAAATATATAATTAGGTAGAAAGAGAGAGATAGAGAGAGAAATATAGGGGAGTTGTATTATAGAGTACAAAATTGTTATAGGGAAGAGAAATAATAAGAAGGCCATATTGATTATTTTAATATTGGAGAGAGATTTTATTTAATAAATCTGGATGCGCCTCTTTTAATTGAGCTGGTGTTACTTCATTTTCTCTATTTCCGAAAACAAAATGAAAATGAGACAAAAAGCATAATATAAATGAGCTAAAATCGAACTCGAGCTCAACTCGTTTATCAATATTAACAAGCCGATCCCGTGTTTTAACGAGGCGAAATATAAAAAATTATATAAAAAATCTTTTTTTCAAGTTGAGCCAAGCTCAACTTATTAAAGAAACGAGCTTTAAGCAAGCTCGAATTCGACACTTTTATCAAACGAGTTGAACCAAATTCGAATCTTAACGAGTTGAGTTGAGCCCGACATGCCGTTAACGAATGACCTTTAAGTAAATTCGAGTTCGACTCATTTATTAAACGAACCGAACCAAACTCGATTTAAACGAGCTGAATTGAGCCAAACTTTACGAATAGCTCGTTTCGTTGAATAACGATAATAAGTATGTACATTTGTCCGGTTTGGTTATACTTACATAAAAAATGGAGTAGTACAACAAGTACATGTCCTTGGTGAAATAATGGAGAGAGAAGGATAATGTAGGCAAACTAAACGTGGCATTTATACTTACCTCTAAATCCACCTAATATTGATAGGGAAGGGAAATAAGGTAAGTAGTATAGTGTTTTGTGACCCGGCCCGGCCCGGCGGGTCGACCCGGGACCCGATCGACCTGGAGCCGGAACCGGTCTGGGTGGCCTATTTGTGGACCGGCCAACAACGGACCCGGTCAAAACCCGGCCGACCCGGCCTTGACCTGGTCGACTCGGGGCATTGACCCGGCTGAGTCAACTCGATTGACCTTGTCCCCATATTAATTTTTTTTTTTAATTTTCTTTTTCTTTTTAAAAAATAAAATTATGTATATATATTTATATGGTAAATATATACGTATTATTACCACTTTAATCTACATATTTTACATACAAAATATTTAATTTTGTTATTTTTATGTATATTTATATATCACAAAATAATCTATATATAATTTTATAAATTTTAAAATTAATTATCCGGTTCAGCAATTGAGCCGATGACCCGGCGGTTGACCCGGTGACCCGAAGACCTAACGGGTTGATAGTTTTAAAACTATGAAGTAGTACCTTTATTCATAAAAGTTAATTCACATTCCTTCGAGAAAAATCACATTCAGTTAAATAAGTTCTCCATGTAAAATAATATAAAATTAGGACAATATCCGTATATTAAATAATATAAAATTAGGACAATGTCCGATACAAAATTTCTAAAAAAAATCTAATCATTTTTAATCAGTTATTTTTTAAATTTAAATTTAGCTCAATTTTAACTTAATTTCACCATTTTCAATATTATCAGTATAATTAAATAATATCAATCATTCATCTTACACATTATATCAATTTTAATTCACTTTACATAATTTTAACTAATCACCACTACGCAATAGTATCCCACTCTGTGAATTTGCATAAATATAAATAAAAGTATTATAAGTTATGCATATGCATATAATATTAATAGTACAAAAAAAAGGATAATATTTATTTTAGAATAAATATCTTGAAGAAAAAATTTTACAATAGAATTGTTTATACTAAACAATTTCTTTTTAGTGTGGATTGTTATTAGTTGGTATTAGAATTAATTTTTACAGTGTACTAATGTGATAGGTGAAAATGGAGGGAAAATTAAAAATAATTTTATTAAAATTTTGTCAGTATATTGATTGGTCATGGTATACTCCCAAAACTATGACTACTAATTTTTGTATGTATTGTAGGAACAATTTGTTGAGTTGGTTGAAGATGATAATGTTGTTGTATTTTTCTAATATAAAAAATTAATTATTTTTTTATTTATTTCTGTAACGTCAATTAGGATGTTTATATAATATAAAAACAGATTATATTTAATATTGTATACGAAATCATTACAAACTAAATATTTAGTAATATTAATCTTTTCTATGTGTAACTGTTTTATTGTATGTATCATAAATAATTTTATTAAACGATGTGTCTAATTTTATTAAATGCTGGCAAGAAATTTTATTAAATGAACTCCAAGTTTTATTAATTGAAGTTGAAATAAAATTAAATGAATTTTGCTAGCAATTATATATATAAATATATATTTACATATTAAATAGTTTTTTCAGGTATCATATTACAACTAGTACAGCGCCCGTGTATTACACAAGTGCTTGCTAATTTTGTTCTTAAAGTCTAAAATTAATAAGAAAAAGTAGTTGAAAATTTAAATATTTTTTATAAAAATATATATATTATTATATATCTAATATGACACTTTTTATTTGTGCGACATACTTGTGTTATATTATAATAATAATAATAATAATAATAATAATAATAATAACTTACAACATATAACTACATTAAATATAAATATATCAATTGAGAAATAATTTTATTTTCTAATGAATTTTAATAAATAGTATTATTTTTTATTATTATAAAAATAAATATAATTTATTTATTTCATATATACAATATGGATGTCAAATCGAAGATCATCAAAAGATGATTAATTTGATATATTATATATGCAAACCGATAACAAATAAACAAGTTATCAACTTTTAAAATACATTTACAATTCAATAGCTAATTGAAGGAAACAAATCAAAAGTCAGAGATATACTTTATTATTTTTTGTAATCAATTGATTATCATGTTCAAATATTTTAATTCTAGAAATTAAATTTAAATATGAATAAAAAGTAATAAAAATAAAATAGCAATATGTTTTTTGTATTTTAATAGCAATCGACTCATGTATTTGGCAATAAGTCTTCACAAGTAATTTGTTACATGTTATCCATTGTTTAATTATTATATAGAGTAGTTTTTATCATTATATTTCAGCTTATAAGTTTTTGTTACTTTTTCAAAATTGACTTTTTATATTTAAAAAATATTACTAAAAGTAGTTGTTAAACTTTACTTTAATAAAAGACACATTTTCAATAAACTATGTAATACATAATTTATAGAGTCATAGTATAATAAATAAAATTTTATACTAGTTGAAATTATTATTTTTTTCTAATCAACTTATTGCCGTGTTCAAATATTTTTAATTCTAAAAATTCAATATACATATGAATAAAAAATAAAATATTTATATTTTTTTAATATTTGCTATTATGTTAATTATTAATATATAAATATTATTTGTCCAAACCTAATTACGAAGCATGATTCTTCGCCAAGTAGGACTCCGAAGCACCAGAATAGGCTCAGCGCATTCGGGAATTATATATAAAGAAGATGTGCGATTTTTCAGTTATATCATATCTCTATCGTTTCGAACAAAAAAAAAATATCACATTACAATTTTAAAGAGTTATGTTAACAGCATAATAATTAGGTGGATTGATTCGACCCTAAATATGGTCATTACCAGGCGAAGAACAGAATCGAATGTGAAGCAAAATTTCCGTTTTCGCCATTCTTCCCTTAACCTCAGACAAAGACTAATCTCACGCTTGGCCAAGCCATCATTTTGCTTTGTGTTATTTTCCGAGCTACAGTCACAAAAGCACCTTCCTACCAAACCCCAACCCCTAAATTCATAGGGTCCATCGCCAAGTTAAGAAAGTATAGCTGTGTTTTGAACTGGTAAAAGGGCCACCTACCGCCATCTCCACATCATCAACTACCACTCGGATTAGGAATTTCTGGTGAGCGAAGGCTCTCCGTGTACTTAATTACCTTTCGGAATCATCCCGTTGGAGTTTGTAATCGTTAGATCATCGTGTAACCGTAGCATCTTCCTAACTTTCCTGTCAAATCTCTTGTTAAGTGGATAATTATCATCTCTTAATCGGATTTTGTTGAGACCCTTCTATTTATACTCCACCTTCTTGGATGGGTTGAGTTGAATTTGTCCCCCCCATTTTTTTTTTTTAAATTTTTGGTTATTTTTTCATCTGGGTTTGTTGGGCTGATCTTGGAATCCTGTTCTGCGGTGCATTTGCTTTGTGAGGTGTGAAATTATAGCATGTTTGATTAGTGGAAATAGAATATGATACAAATGATTGTGATTTTTTTGTTTTAATCAAGTTAAAGTCTTGATTTTTTATTTATGCTCTTTGCAGAATGTGCGAAATTAGACTTTGGTTTCTGTTAAATTTTTGGTTACCTAGTATTTGACTTTCGAGTTTTTTATTTTATTGGGGGTGTAGAGAGATTCTCTTGGGAAGAAAAGATAGTGATACAATATGGAGGCAGGAGTTTCTTCCATGGGCTTGCAATTAGGCACATGGATGAACCCGGAAAATATCGCAAGAAAACCGAACAATTCTTTGCATTTTTTTCAGAAGTATGGGGAGCGATCGGTTTACCAGGTACCGGCTAGTTGTCGTCTGCTAGCCACAAGTTTAAGGTTTCGTGGACCTAAAGTTTTAAGGGTCTCATGTTCCGATAGTAGTTCAGGTAAACCCTTGAGTTAGTAGCTTGTTTGATTATCTTTACCCTGAACCTTTGTATTTTCTTTTGATTTTGTCAACTTTTTGTGATTAGTTTTCTTGAGAATGCTACTCTTAAGTTCTTAATGTGATGGTGCTTTCAGAAGAAGTTCATTTTATCGCAGTCTACCCTGGCCCTGTAATACGTTGGAAATTTGATCTGCATCACTAGTTAGTCATATAGGAACAAATTGAAATGTCAGAATGAAGAATTCAATTCTTTCTTTTTCTTTATTTTATTTTATTTTTATTTTTTTTCCGACCATTTTCCAATCCATCACTGCGTAAGAGTCTTTTTGGATAGTTGTTCACAGGTGCAACGATGTGCAATTGCCACAGGTGAGATTAATAAAGATATCCACTTCTTCATTTATTTTTGCTTGGCATGTTCAAACCATTTTTTAGAACTTATCTACACCCGTAGACTTTAAAATCTTGATGCTCATCGCTTGGTATTTCATTTCAACTCTATGTTTTAATGAAGACTTTGTTGAATTAATTGTAAAGAAGTAATTCATCAGCTATTGATATCCTTTTTGTTTTTTTTTTTCTTGTTCTCAAAGCTTCCTTGCTGGAGGCTGGCAGGTTTCCTGCCTTTTTCGATGACTCTAAGATAATAAAGGTAAGTTCTTATGACGTTTTTTCTTCATTTAAGCAATGTCTGCAATGAAAGTTCAACTTTTCGTAGTGTCCAAGGAGGTGCATTGTCTTTGCATATCTATTAGTTGGTGTACTAGAAAATTTGGGCCATCCAAAGTGTAACTGTGAAGTAAGCTTTTGATTTGACTCGTCACTCGTACGTGAATGCTGTTGCAGAATAAATCGGAAGAGGTTGAACCATATTTGCATGGTAGATGTATATACCTTGTTGGTGGGTACTCGCTAAATCAACATATCGGTTGCCTATTGGTGTTCGAATTTTAAATTATTTTTCTTGCTTTTTTTCCTTGTAATTTGCAGGCATGATGGGATCGGGAAAAACAACCATTGGCAAGGTTTTGGCAGAAGCCCTTGGATATTCATTTTATGACTGGTTAGCCCCATATATTAACATCTTTTAATTGTAAGTGAGGAATGAAGGCTAATAAGTTGCAATTTCAGTCTTGAAACTATTGGGGATTGCCAGTTTTAGTCTTTCAACTCTTGCAACTTTCACTGTCGTTGGACTTTTGGCATTTAAGGGAATATTGTGAATAAATCATATGTTAGACTAATATTTTTGTCGAAATTGAACAAACTGAAAACATATAGGAGTGGAATGCGAGAAATGAAATTTTGTAGGACGGAGAATTTCAGAAACTCAAAGCTTAGGAGGACAAAAAGTGTTACCCCACATACTTGCAGGACCAGAATTGCAATTGCTAGCCCTTATAGTTTTAGTAATTTGTTTGTTTTTATATCATCCAAAAACATTGAAAGTGCACACTTCACCAGAATTGCTAGTCCTTATTCATCATGTTATTTTTTAATATTTCAGTGACAAAATGATAGAGGAGGCTGTTGGTGGAAGAACAGTGGCTGAAATCTTCAAGTCATATGGCGAGAAATTTTTCAGAGATAATGAGGTTAGTCAGTATCTAAGCATTTGTTACCTGTCGAGCGTATAATATCCGGCCTACCAGCAAGTACAGGACCTCTCTCTCTCTCTCAGGAACTCTCTCCCTCTCTCATGTTAAACGGCATTATTTAACTTGTCAAATCTGTTGCTTTTATCTTCATAAATCCAAACTTTTCCTATCTTGCCTTACTATGTTTGAATCAATGTGCTTACTTTTCCTTTTTTTTTTTGTCCTTCTTTCTTCTTTTCTTGTGTTTTTTTTTCTTTTTAGACTGAGGTATTGCATGAATTGTCTTCAATGCGTCGGTTAGTTGTTTCCACAGGTGGAGGTGCAGTGATTCGGCCTGTGAATTGGTAATAATGTGTGAAATTATTGTATTAGCTTTTTGCAAGATAAAAAAATCTTTTGTCTTAAACTGTTGATTCTTTTGACTTATTAGGAGACATATGCGAAAGGGTGTAACTGTTTGGTTAGACGTGCCTTTGGAAGCCTTAGCACAAAGAATCACAACTGTTGGAACTCATTCTCGGCCCCTTTTGCATCATGAATCCGGAGATCCTTATTCTAAGGTAGGTTGCAATATGCACCAAGAAAAAAAAAATGTTTATTTCATTATATTTACCTTAAATTGTGAAAGTTAATCAAAGCTTTCCTAAAAAAAAAAGAACATCTCGAGGCATGATAAATGGGTTTGTTTGTGGTTGGATTGAACTTCAATGTAACATTTGTGAAATTTTTATTAATTAATTATTTATTTTTTCTCGCATGATATGGGGTTTGTCTAGACTATGAAGCGGTTATCTGCCCTTTTTGAAGAGAGGGGTGAAGCTTATGCCAATGCAGATGTTAGAGTTTCTCTTCAAAGTATGATTTTAATGCACATTTATTCTTTCGGCTGATATAACTTAAAAATCAAAAAATAAAAATAAATCTTCGCCTTCCTCGTTTTGCTTGTGGAAATAAATATTTCGTTTTGTGTCGTAATAGATATTGCGGCAAAACTTGGATATGAGGATGTATGCAATATCACTCCAACTGCAATTGCACTTGAGGTTCCTCTTTCTCTCTCTCTCTACATTGTCTTCACTGACATTATGAATCCATTTTAATCAATTTGATCTTAACCTTTTAATGTTTATGATAAATGCGACTAAATTTTCATTCTATCACATTCGCAGGTACTTGTACAACTCGAGAATTTCTTGAAGAATTAAGGTCTAATATTAACGAGTTCTTTTCAATCTATCGACATTGACTGCATGATTGCTATGCTTCAATT
>CACSLK010031421.1:11729572-11741982 GCA_902706635.1 Striga hermonthica | reverse complement strand
TATTGTATTACATATTGATTCAATATTTTTAATTTATAAATATTATTTAATAAAAAATTTTAATTTATAAATATTAATGAATGTTTCTTACCCGTGCACTGCACGGACTCATGCTAGTTGGTCATAATCAGCCAAACTTGCAAAAAGCATATTATTGTGATTAATATAAATAGAAGTATGTAAGTTAAATAGTTTATATTTACATCATTCATTTTACTATTTTACTAATGATAAACTATAAAATGTAATATGTTCATTTTCTAACTTATGATTTCAAATATTACAGACAGACACACACATATAACATATAAAATTTTATTTGAATATGTGAATGCATATATGATCAAATACTAATTGTGTTAGTGGATTAATAGCGAATTAAAGTTGATGTGACGTGTGATGATGATTGATTGATACTATTTAATTATTTTGATAATATTAAGAATAACAAATTTATGTTAAAATTAAATTTAAAGAAATGCAGTGACTTTTTGCTCGAGCACATTATTCTTTGTTCATTTTCTTGGGCTATCCGACTAAAAAGCTTCGTCTAGAAACAGAACCTCTCGGGCTTTCACGCTGATTGAAAGCCTGAATTCTGAAAACCCCTTTTTTCAACATACGCTAACAAACCTGAATTTTATGCATAATTAGTGCAAAAGCTTGGAATTCTTGGGGAATATTCAGAAAGGGGTTTTCTTTTTGACCGTATGAAATTGAAGTCGAATTGTTGAAACATCATCGTATTGTGTTTTGGTTTTATTTTCCGGCGAAAATGGGCGGCGGGCACTCCGATTCTTCACCGCTGGTGGCGCCGACGCCCGCCGAAGACCCTTCTGAGATTGACCTCGAGGCGGGGCCTGATGAGCAAATTCAGTGCCGTATTTGCCTCGAAACCGACGGTGAAATCCCTAATTTTTACTCGAATCTCAGTTTTGAAGCCTAATCGTTTATGCTGGTGCGATAATCATAGAATGAATAAAGTTGCCTCTTTGCTAAATTCGTTGTACCTTGAAGTGCCATGGACGTATTAAAGCCCTTTTCTTTCTTTCTCAATTCTCAGTTGGTTTTCACTTTTCTTCAGAACTTTACCGGGAAAAATGGTGTCATACACAGGTTTCTGATATACGAATTATTTCGTCGTTTCTAGTTACTTCTTATTTAGTGGCAATATTACATGTACATTGGATTGAATTTTCTCTATGTCAAACTCGTGTCTGAAAAAAAGTTATGTGTGCAATTTTCCGAAGCCATTACCTTTAACAAGTGTATAGGTTACAGACTTTCTGCATTTTCTGTTTTGCTCTTATTTGTTTCTTTCATAAACTCGTCGTTGAGGGGAATTTTCTACTTGGGTTGATGATCAGGTAGGGATTTTATTGCTCCTTGCAAGTGCAAAGGGACATCAAAATATGTTCACAGAGAATGCCTGGATCATTGGCGTGCTGTGAAGGTAAAAAAAATATCGTTTTGGTTATTGAAAAGTTCTAATCTTGATATGATCTTTCCTAAAAGGTGAGTCTTCTGCTAATGTAGAGTTCTTGGAAATTTTGCAGTCAATGTCACTTCAAATTCTGTTTCTATTTTTCCTCCACTGCATTTATCTTATTGTTATTATAATTTGATTTTATCGTTGATACACCTTTCCTCCGTTGTGTCTTGGATATGAGGTTAGGGCATGTCAATTATTCTTCACTGGCCTTTTGATTTATGATAGTTATTGAGTGTTGTAGTTAAAGGAAGTTCTTTTTTGTGTTACGGGTAGTTACTTGAATCAAATTTATAATCTCTTTTACCTTTCTTACTCTATATGAAGCCGCTAATTATTCCTCTTCTTTCCTTTTCTATCCTACAGGAAGGGTTTGCCTTTGCTCACTGCACTACTTGCAAGGCTCCTTATTATCTCAGAGTACATGGTGTTGCCGATAGGAAATGGAGAACATTGAAGTTCCGATTTTTTGTTACTAGAGACATTTTATTTATATTTTTATCCGTGCAACTGGTAGGTTGTTGGACTGTTCTCGATTAAAGTGATATTTTTTTTCCTTACATATATAGTTTTGATCTCTTTGCTTGCTTTAACATGATGGTGCCCAAAACTTTCTAGGAAGGGTGATTTTTCGTAGTTAGTATTTTGAAACATGACCAAGTATACTCCTTGTTACAGGTTATTTCTCTCTTTGCATATTTGGTGTATCTTATAGATGGTTACCAGAAATTTTGGTTTCGTCTGACATGCGGTTTTGACAGTGAAATTAGCTTCTACTACATCTGTGGTAAGACATTTTGAACTTATTTGAGCTTCGTCTGTTATGTTCAAGAGTTTAGTGATTCTTGAATTAATTTTACTCCAAATTTCAGTATCTTCTTGATTATTTTCAAAATAGCCATACAACAACTACTATCACCTAATTTGTCTATCCTTCGGAGTTTCTGTAAGATATTCGCTGTCAAATTTAAACTCATGCAAGCGCAGAACACTTGCGGCTTGTTTGCTTTGTTGAATTTCATTCAGCATTTTTGGGTGTTAAGTCAAAGTGGAAACATTTTTGGTTTAGTGATGTCTGATGAAGAAATATACCTTATATTCTTTGAATGAACCTTGCAATATAAGCAATAGTGAAATTTCATCATATTTACCATGCAACAAAGGTGTTGCATTGATAATTGAAATTTCATCATATTTTCAGAATATTTACGCATGTCACTGCTACTTTTATGAATTGATGGAGAACCATTAATGTTAATATGCTAAAGGCAAATCCATTTTGATACTGTTATGTAGGAGCATTATTGTTTTTCGCTTTGCTTGGCTTATCCGGATGCTTTATAACTTGTTACGACAGAAGAGTGCGAAATGATCTGGCTCAGCCTTGTCGAGAACTTTGCCTTTGTTGTTGTCATCCTGGGTATTCTCCATATCTTGTCACATAAATTTCTTGAAAAAAATTTAAAAACTTAAAGTAACTTACTTTGTCTTACATTCTTGATACATACATCTGATATAAAAAAATCTCTATGTGATAATGGTCTTTCCTTTGAAACAAAATTTCGGAAATCTTTTTCTGCACACTGTCAAATATAGTAACTTTTACTTTGAATAAGGTGAATTAAATAGTTTTTTGGTAATTTATTTTATTTTCCTATTTCTTTTTGTGCAGCATATGTGCCGACTGCCACTTGCCTGGCACTCTTTGCATGTGGGCTGATTGTACCTCGTGCTTCGAAGGTTGTACCAGCGCGGTTAGCGAATGTGGTTGCCTTGGGGGTGCCGGTGAAGCTGGGCTGCCCTTATTACTTATAGTTGCTTTGATAATCCTTGGCTTATTTACCGTAATCGGCATATTTTATAGTGTACTGGTGGCCACAATGGTCGGGCAGAGGATTTGGCAGAGGCACTATCACATACTCGCCAAAAGAATGCTAACAAAAGTGAGTTTTTCACGATTACTCGTGGTTTCTACTTTCCTTTTGTGCTGACAAAAAGTTGCATTGTCTTGCTATGTTTCATTCTATGCGCCAAGAATGCACATTTCCTCAAATTTATTAAGAAGTTTGTGATTATTATTATTATTATTATTATTATTATTATTATTATTATTATTATTATTATTATTATTATTATTATTATTATTATTTACAGGAAAATAGCACCCAACCTTTATTCTCAACATGATCCCTATGAAACTTATCTTCGTAATGTTTCAATGATATTGGAATGCCACGTTGTGCTACTTATGCAACAATATGTGGTTAATTTTTGTTATACTTAAAGATATTCATGCCACATATGTATAAACATAGCCATGTTTTTTGTGTATTATTTTCTAAGTTTGTTGTAATTAAACATTGTATACTAAAATGGCACAAGTTTAAACTACATCAATGTTCATATGGTGTCGAGCTCAACCAAATCTGCAAAATATTGCCCGAATGTCGCATGGATCATTTTACCAAAAAAAAAAAAGAAAAATAAAAAGTCGACTCAACATTGAAAATATTTGAAAATTGGATTTAAATGGCAAAAATCACAAAAGGTTGGTTATTTTTAAACAAGTGCCCTCATTATTATTATTATTATTATTATTATTATTATTATTATTATTATTATTATTGATTTATTTCTTTTACAGGAATATGTAGTCGAGGATGTCGATGGTGAGATGATGGGAGGCGATTGGTCACCCCCAGCACTACCCTCTGAGCATGTTCAGCAGCTTAAAGGGCTTGGCCTCCTGTGAGTTTTGCTTGCCCGCCATAAGTAATATCCTTGCATTATTAGGATTGACTTTTTTCGTCAATTTTTTTGCGGTTGGTATTATATTATAGCAAGGAATGTAAATTCAGAAATCGGAACCATAACGAAAAATTCGCCTAATCCCGTTTGATTATTGTTTGTAATCAGTGATGAGAGGAGAGGAAAAAATGTATGATTTAATTGATATTACATGCCTCGACTTGTTCTAGCGAATGCTCTATATTTCATGTGTTGATACCTATATTAATTTATTTAGTTTATTACAGTTGGACACATTTTGTATTCTGGGATACTGAATACTGATGAGTATCATATTGATGATATTATAAAGTGAATTCTTTATGATTAGTGAAATCTCTCCACTTTTTTGGAATTTCATGGGATGATGATGATGAGTGACCTTGCTCAATTGTAAGAATATAATGTGTGTGTGTGTGTGTGTGTGCGAATTTAGCAATGCTAAAAGGAAAAGTAAGTTTTGTGATGTTTAGAGTAGGGCTGCAAACGAGCCGAGCCGAGTCGAACATTAGCCTTATCGAGCAGGATTGAGTTTTTTTTAGCTGCTCGAGCTCGACTCGAAATCAAAATGCTCGAGCTCGGCTCGAAAATTTTTAAGTGGAAAGGCAAAATATGGGCTCGAGTCGAGCGCTCGAAGCCCTAGTTTAGAGTATGTGTTGTCATGTACACTGAATGGACCATTGTGTGTAAGTTTTATGAATCATTCATGCTTATATAAAAATCTGAATAAAGAAGGAGATAGTGAATGTGGGGTTTATTTTGCCCACCCATGTGCAGATACCCATGTGGGAAGTTTGCAACTTATGCATGATTCCAACATGATTCACATGATTAGGGCTGCAAATGAGTCAAAGAGTTTGGCTTGAAATTTCTATAAAATCAATTTTAATTTAGTGATATATAAGTCGTTTTTCGTATATTTGAATGAATTGTCGAACATCCAAGCTTACAGACTGTATATTTGAGCTTGATTCGAGCTCGATTTTGAGGTGCTTGAGCTCAACTTGAGCCTGGGAATGTTTTGTTTGTAACTCTAATTGTGAGGAAACAAATATATTTTCTAATTATATAAAAGTTTTGTGGAAAATGCTACGATTGTGGATGGAACTATTCCGTCGAAGTTTGTAACGGTTACAAACTCCAACAGAATGGTTCCGTAATGGGACTGTAGTATTTCACAGTTTTGCTGTTAAGTCGATGGATAACATCGTAACACAACATTATGAGTCAACTACAACTATTTACGAGCAGTTTATTGGCACATATTCTAACGTATATACATTTCATTTATTTTACGCAATGCATCCTAATCCTAACTATACAAATTAAATTCATTTCTTAAAAAAAAATTACTAAATTCCGAAAATCCATTTCACACAGCCTTAAAAATGTGGACACGTAGTCAGCGGTGCACAATATTCTGTATAGCACTTCACATCAGTACATCGCACGCTAAAACCTACTTTAACTAATTAATTAATTTATCAATAAATTAATTTTATTATTAGTTTATGGAAATTTCTACGATTACAAAAGCATTCCGTCGAGATTTACAACCGTTAGATCAACTATTAACGACGGGTTTTTTCGGAATTTGTAACCGCTAAATCAACTATCCACGACGGTTACATAATGATCTAATGATTATAAATTTCGACGAAATAGTTCTATAACAGACCTTAATATTTCTCTTAATTTAGTACCCGTTGTTTAGAATTTAAAAAAACAAACTGCCGACCACAGAAAAAGAGAAAAATTTCAATGTGCCAAACGCCGCTTTATTATTTTATTAAATAAAATAAAATAAAATAAAAAATACGCACTAACAAAACCAAACCTTATCCACTTCTCTTCCCCTTTAAATACCCACAAAAAAAAAGAGAAAAAAACAAACACACACACACACACACACACACTTCAAATTCAATCAGTCAAAAAAGAGAGTAAAAAAATTGGTACTTTTTAAATTTTACTGTGAGCTGTGGTGATTAATGGCGGACATAGCAATGTTGGTGGCGGAGGAGTACGAGAGAAGGGTCAAAATCTCGAGGGAAATCGGTCAAGAGATGGAGTTGACTTCTTGCGTGGGGTTTTTTGGGGCCAATCTGAAAGAACCAATTTTTTCTGGGGTCAAAGAGAGAATAAATTTGTTGATGGAGGAGAAATTGGTGAGGGCTGGGATTAATTTGGAGCCAAAGTCGCAGATGAGTCTTGCTGCTACCAACGGTTTCTTTTCTGCTTGATCTTAACTAAATATGTTTTTTTTTTTTTTAAATTTTCTGATTAAAAAAAAAAATAAAAAATTGTGTTTATGTGTAGTGTTATATGTTTTGTAAATTAAGGTTAATAATGTTTGTTTGAAAGAGTATTTTGATATCCAGATGAAGATTGAAAGCTAATTTTCTATCTTTAATTTTATTTTATTTTATTTTTTTTTCATTTTTTGATCACTTTTCTTGTCAATTTGATCGGATTGTTTTGTGTCATAAAATGGATTTTAGTACATGGTGATTAATTAATTTAATTTAATTTAGTTCCGAACAACTTTGGTGCAACTATTATTATAGTTTCCTTGCAACTTGCAAGTTGGAAGATAATAATATCTAAGATATAAAATAAAAATATAAATAATAGCAAGTGGTTGACAATTATATAGAGAAATATGCTAAGTTACGGAATTATTTCGTCGAAATCATTTCGTCGGAGTTTGTAACAGTTAGATCAATTATCTCCTTCCGTTACACGATGATCTAACACAAACCCTGACCGAATTGTTATGTAGCGGGACCTTCACATTTTCCTTAAAATAGAACACATCACCAAACAACTATAAATAGTAGCTAAAGAACCAGAATTATATAAAACACATCAACAAACTAAGTCCTCACATGCTTGTCCATAAATACAGTCTCTTTATGTCCGATTCTCTTAAGTTCACAAAAGTGTATATAATAAATGCAAGAGACTGCAGAAGAAGTTGGATGTTTGATGATAGCACCAAACATTAGTGAAGCAAATCTCATGAAACAAAGCTTCTTATTACTATAGACAAACCTCTAATGGAAAATTGTATGCACTTCACATCTTTGAACGAACCCGACTAAGGGTGGCTTCAATCGATCCATGCGGTTCATCCGTTGGTAAATACACATCATCCTCAAACTGTAAATATATATATAATGCAACTATTAGATTTCCCTCCAATTCAGAAAAAGAATTACACTCTTTAAAGAACATATCAATACCCAAAGGTAGTAATAAGTTGAGAAGTATACCTTAACAATTACGGGGTTATCTTTGCTGGACAAGTTGACCGGCAGAAAATGAATGTTCGGCATTTTCAACTGGATTGAAGACACATCAGGAACCCTGAAATCAATGAGAAAAGTGATGTAGAGCGTAGTACAATCGGGAAGAATATGAGATACTCTCTCGTAGAATGAAACGAACAGAATTTTAATTCAGCAAAATAAATGAGTACTAAAAATAACGAGAAATAAATAGGCTTAACCCGGAGCCGGTCATATTTATTCAGATACACAATGGCGGTCTCGTCTTCATCAAAAAGAATCACTCGTTTCGAAAAAAGTAAAATAAAATTAATGGCATCAAAGAATTTGAAAAAGGGTGATTTGCACAACACTGCATATATGATGCGTGCAAGAAAAATAAAGGAAGGGTAACCTGTCCAGCACAGCCTTTGCCATGTAATAGAGCGTGCTTTGAACAGAAGGACTGTATACCCCTCCTTTAGCAGGACCAAAGAATGTCTCGATTAAAACCTTCTTCACATCCATATATTTCTCCGAGAAGTAGGACTGTTTTGAAGGGACACTTGTTAAAGACTCAAAAGGGTACCTACATCAAGAAGAAGAAAAAAAAAAATAAAAATAAAATCTTTTAAGACATGCTTACATGGTTCAGGTTCAAGAGGAAGAAGTCAGATAGTCATCTTTAAATTTGCGCTCTAATGTGTACTATATCCTTAACCATAAGAAAGAAATACCTCCAAGATGCTGTGACCTCTGTTGCCAGCATCCTTTCTCGAGTTTCAG
Source organism: Striga hermonthica (assembly GCA_902706635.1). NCBI lineage: Eukaryota > Viridiplantae > Streptophyta > Magnoliopsida > Lamiales > Orobanchaceae > Striga > Striga hermonthica. The sequence goes on along the minus strand of CACSLK010031421.1, from coordinate 11,733,651 downwards.
GCAATATTGTATACTTGTCCCTGATGAATCCTTCAAATCCTGACTAATATAATGCAAAATCAAATTTGAGTGACAAGCGGGCATCATAACATAATCATGTGACATGGTTAGACTTAGACATGAAGTAGATCGTATAGGAAACAGAAATCGGTTGCTTTTTGTAGAACATTGCTTACTTTCGAACAAATGAACGAAAATTTGTTTGGTGAACAAGTACAATTCTTATCAAAACTATATAATTTTTCTCCCATTTGCTAACTAAGAAATCATGTGTGGCCATGAAGAGAGCATATATTTAGTAACGCACTGAGTAAAATCTCGTTCCTTTTTAAGGCAGAATTCTTACGTATCTATATCTTTTATTCACTTCTTCATATTCATTTAGGATTAGAAAAAAGTGAGAGGCCGAGCTTTTGCTTCGGAATCATAATCTGTTTCTACTGAAGTACGGTTATATTTCCCAAGGTATCGATAAGATCAAATTGCGGAAGCCATTGTCTTGGGCGGGAGAAAATCTAATTGGCATTAGCACTTGGGGGTTGAGTCAGGCTCGCCTACAGTTGCTTTCTTGTCTCACAGTCCTTTAATTTTTGGTGACTGTATACTTCAGTTTTTCATTTTATTAATCTTCCACCAATTCACTGTAAGGACAAAAGGCGGAGATGATGATTTAAGAATATCCAACAAGCTCTGTTATTACGTAACAGAATCATCATAGATTCCTACAAGTGAAAAATTCAAGTATCATATACGACTATCAGAAGCTCGTATTCTCAAACAGCTACAAACAAACGGCACGCATGATGAACCATTGATATCAACTCAAAAGAGGGTTTTCTGGTAATGTAGCCGTCACCAGCACTTGGAACACGTAAGAGAACCATCAACTTGAAACAGACACTTGTGACAGTTGGTGACTGATAATTTGTTGGACTATGTATTCTGAAATAGGACTGCTGATAGTCTGTCTAAAGCTTAGTCAGTATTACGAATAATGTGGTTCTAGTGGCATTTTCTAGATAAATATAATTGAAGACAATTTTAAGCAGTGACTATTTCATAGGAGCTTGAAAGCCTTATTTCACTTTAAGATTAACGAAAAGGAGGACATCCAGTATCACTCTCATAGAATGTTAGTAAGATGTCCAAACTGATCAATGTAGAAGATCTTAGTTTAGCATTAACTCACCTGGGTTGTTTTCAGCACTGCCAATCCTTGAACACCAGAAATAACCTGCAATGCACCGGACTTCTTAACTATGACATCTGTTGTGTGCTTTTCGGATCCCAGCTTGAAACCTTGAGAAGGTACCAAACAAAACCATAAGGAAAAATTGAACATTATTCTCTGCCTCTCAACGTCCGCACACAAAGACCCAAATCCTATACAACGTCCTTCCAGTAGAAACAAGCACTTCAAAGATTCACCAGTAATCTATTCTAGTGATTTGAACAAAAACACGATTATGACAAAAAAAAAAATCCAGATTAGCCTTATAAACTTTAATTAGCAACAGGAATAGGCACACTCAATGTCAAAGTTCGGCTGTTTCAATTGAAGCATTATTAACAAAGAACGCAAAACTACTAGAATTCCTACATGGATGCATCAACTGACCATGCTCGTGTGGCTGGCCATTAATGTCAATGCGCTCCCATGGCTTCTCAACTATATTGATTATTGCAGAAGAGACCTAGAAAATAGTATCAGTCAGAAGTTCTTTCGTCATAACATCCAGTAAGAAGTTACAGCCTCAAATCATGTAACATGCCCAGCGTATCAGTATGATTAAGCTCTTTTCATTATTTTGGAAAGCACATCACACAGTATCATCCATCAACTATTCTCAACTTTATAAATACACTGAATCGCGATTTTAAACTTTATCAGGAGTTTGTGACCTGTGTCATTGAAAATTTAAGCTAAAGCACACCGAATCACGATTTTAAAGGCAGGACAGGGTTCCAAACATCCCCAGCCCACTTCTGAAACTATTACCTGATGATAAAAGGATGTGAAGTGCTTTCCAAGTACAATGGCGAAGTCCTCTGGTGAAAGCGGTTGCTTACATTCTTTAGCTTTCACGTATACCTAAACCAAAGTCCAGCAAGAATCAAACAGCTACATATATAATGCCACTAATCCACACATATTCAGTTGGAATACACAGACAAACATGAATATTTTAACTTTATCACAATCGGAATAACTTTTGCATTTTATAACACGAACATACACATTTACAGTTTGCAGTGGTAAATGCAACAGGAAACACCACCTTGCATACGATGATACGAAATCATTTCAGACCAACTCAAAACTAATAAAAATAAACCAACCAAACCCCAAAAGGAAAAATGGAAACAGTACCGTGTTTTTCATGGTATCCGTAGCGACGATATCGGAGTTGTCGCCGTTAGTATAAGCGGGCAAACAATCGGAGAGAAGGCTGATGTTCACGCTCCACTCGACGAAATTCTGGCGTCCGTTTGGTTCTCTCCACACTCTCCCTACTCTGACCCTTGCTTTGCCGTGCCTCTGCTCCAGCGCCAAAACTCCATCGGCGGCCATATTCTGGTCGGAGATTGTGTAGTCGAATCGGGATCTGTTGACGGCGGCTCGGTGGGATTCGAAATAGGTCAGTTCAGAAGAAAATTGCCATGGCCGGTTAGTAACTTTTTAGCTTATGACGTGGTAAAACTAGCTGATAGCTTATCAGTGATTTTCGAGCTTATAATTTATAGCTTATGACTTATAGTTGAAAAGATAGCTTATATAATAAAAGTATTTGGTAAAATTAACTGATAAACTAGTTGAAATAAAAAGTTCAACAAACTTATTTGAAAAGCTACCTAAAAAATTTATCAAATAAGCTCTAACTTTTAAAAAAACTCGTATTACCAAACAACACTTATTTGAATACAGGGGCCTTATAAGTTAACCAAATAAACTATAAGCTACCTTATTTTTCTACCAAAAAATAGCCATAATTACATCTATAAAACATCACCACAACTAAAAGAAGCAGCTCCAAAGCCAAATCTAGTGGGAGGCAGATTTGGAGATTGCCTAGAACCTATACTAAAACAAATCACAACCACCAGAAAAACACGCTCCGCTACTGGAGATAAAACACTCCAATACGAGAGAATACACATTTCCATACGAAAGAATACTCACACACTTCAATACGAGAGAATACACTCTTCCGTACGGGACAACAACTCACTCCCCTACGGGAGAAACAACACACTCCCATAAAGGAGCACCACAACAACACCAACACCAACCAAAACAAAAAACACCAATGAACACCAAAACAAAAAAACAACAAACAAAAAAACTAAGGGTAGACAACGCCCTTCACACAACCGGCAAAACACCAAGAGCAACACGACGGCGACAACCCGACCGGCCACCCCAAAGGACCGGACCGCGCTCTTAGATGTTGGAAATTCGCGAGAGTTAAAAGATATAATGATTGCATGTATTATTTTGCATAATATGATAATTGATGATGAACGCGATCTCAGTACTAATCGAAGTTCCGACCCCATATGTTGAAATGGTGGGCAATGAAGTTTCTCAGTTCTAAGCATTTATTGCTCAATACAGACAATATAGCCCTTCATAATGCACTGATTGATCATTTATGGGAGAAATTTTCCAATTCGAAAAATTAGATGTAATTTTCTTGTAAACATTTTTTTTTCATGGCTTTTATGTTTTCATTATATTATGTGATTTGTATTCATATTTTTTAAATTTAAGAAGCAATCTCGCGTTGTTATACATGAGCATATTTTTATTATTTAGGTAATAAACATTTATATATGATTAAATATATATATTTGTATTAATTTATTTAAAATAAAAATAAATCAAAAAATAATATTGACTAAAATATAGCGCGAATGGTTGAAGGCAGAACTTGAATCTTGACTTATTCTACTACTATAGAGTAGAGTAAATGCTTTAAAACTGGGACCTGCGGTAGGCAGGTTAATTATCAAAATAAATATTGTTGGGAATTTGGCCCAATACCAGATCCCTATCTCAGGCCCAAGGAAGCCCCGGC
>CACSLK010031421.1:11678590-11696286 GCA_902706635.1 Striga hermonthica | reverse complement strand
ATATAGTACTTTGTAATAAATTAAAATAAAAAATATTACTTAAATATCTAAATAATTTAAAATTTTGAATGTTTAAACTGATTGATAAACAATTTATAAATATTAATTTTATTTGAATATGTATATTTATTTAAAATAATTTTAAGTGTCACAAAATTTACTTAGAAAATCGATCCTACCAATCCGACCGGCTAGTGATGAGTTCGTTAGCAAACATTTTATTCAATCAAACATGACCGGTTATAAACCGGTTCCCCATCCATCTTGTCGGATTGTCCAACTTGGTCTAATTTAAAAAAATAGATAAATTATGATTAATATTATTCACATACTTCATTCGTAATACAATTGTAATATTATTTTCTCGAACTACGCACTAATTTATTATCAGCGGGTAAAATTTCATCTACCGTACCTGAATTTCACTGGTCAATCAGTCTAAGGTAAAGGGGAAAAAAAATTAATAATTGGTTAATCATAACTCCATTCACATTAGAAAATGATTTTACTTTAAGATTTTATAAATATTGCTTTTATAAGTAAAATATCACATGTATTGATTTTGACCTATTAACTGCATGTGGGGTGTTTAGTTATAACTCATTTTTACTAATAAAATAATAATTGATTAGAAAAAATGAAACAATTTCCTGTAATCACAGTACACACATGAGGAGAATAAATAGTTTAATTTAATTAGGTGTCTCCTACTGTATAAACGTACATCCGATGTGCGGTAAATTCGATGTTGCCCCTAGGGGCACTGCAGTCAACCTCTAGGAACCTTTGATTTACACACAAATACACACACCCACATAGGTGTGTGTGAAATCAAGGGTGGTGGAGGCATGACTGCACTGCCCCCACCTGTATCATCGAATTTTCCCGATGTCCACTGCATTATGGACTGAGGTGGAATTATATGTTGGCTGTCGGCTTGGCGGCTTGCGCTTCAAACTACATCATTAGCTGGCTTGGAGTCTTTTATCAAGCTGGCTGGCATGTCTAACTATTGCTATTTGAAGGGCAATATAAAACTTTGATTTCTAATTCATAATTTAAAATCCAAGTAAATTTAACTCAGACATTGTGCTTTTGGGATCATTTTCGTAGTTTTTTAGTTTTTTCATTGTGGTGTTACGAATTTGTTATTCTAGCATTGTTGGAATTAAATTTAGGCGATCTTCGGATTTGTCTTCCCAGTCTTCTCAGCTTTTGGTTGTACTTTTCAGCTTTTGACTATTTTCTCTTCACAATTTGTGCGATTTTTAGTTATATAGAGTATGCTTGGATACAAAATTATCTCAAAAAAATCCAATCATTTTTAACTCAACCACTTTTTTAACTCAACTTTAACTCAACCCCACTATCATCAATATTTTATTATAATTAAATAATATCAACCAATCATTTATACACATCACATCAACCTTAATTCACTATTCATCAACTCACATAATTTAACTAACCATCACTTCAAATCATATCTCTCATACTTTTATATCAAATCAACTTTAATTATTATATTTTAAATATTATTTTAATATACCCACTAACAACTAACCATCTAACCTTTTTCAAAATTAACCAAACTAAACCAAAAAATCCAAACAAATCTAAAAAATTTTATATCCAAGCATCTCCTATAATACCTCTAAAATTTCGAATAAAAAAAGTAAATTTAACTCAATTTTATCAACAATACTATCAATATAATTAAATTATTTAACTCAACCATTCTTAGGCATCTCATCAACTTTAATTATTTTAAATATTATTTCAATATAAATTAAAAAATCATACTTACAACTAAGCATACTATATTTTTTTCAAATTGACATTGGTAAACTAAAAAGATCCGTTTTGAGCAGAAAATTTTATATACAAGCAAGCCCTAACTGTCAACCCTACCAATTTTTACTAAACTTGGGAGCTTCATTAATCATATGGATAATAATTGAAATAGATATTTTGAGGGTTATAAATATTACATTATAAATTCATATAAAAGTATATATCAGTTTAATCATTCGAGAATTTATATTTTATCCCGTGCATTTGTGCTAGGCAATGAGACCATCGACTTTACATATGACAATTAGATACCTAGCTAACATTTTAATCACCTTATCGAATTAGTTATTTATTTTTTTCTATCCTTTTAACCAATTAACTATGCTAGTTTATTTTATAAGGTTTTCTAAAATTGTTTTTTTTTTATATCCATTAAGTAAATTTATGTAACCAAATTAATTTCATTAAACTTAATTAATTTAAATTCGTTTGAATTTAAATAAATATTCATTATTGATTAGGAAATATTTTATTTATTTTTAAAATCTCATTGTTTATGAAGACATTATTTCAAAACATGATTTGTATGAAAAAATTATTTATTTTTTTATTATAATGACAATTTTAATTGATGCAACTTATTTTACTGTGGGTTGCATACACATTAAATATGGATCTTTATATTTTCTGTGGGATTTCAAAAAAATTAAGATTACGTTTTATTAGATATTTTTTTTTAAAATGTGATTGACTGCTTTATAATTTAAAAAACAATTACTATTTATTCATTTTTTTTTTTCTCACCAAGCTTACCAACACAATGAAAAAATATAAATCAATAAAAAATACATGTTTTTTTAACAAAATTAATTATTCGTCCACTCTCATTTTTTAACTAATATTATTAATTTACAATAATTATTTTACTATTTTTATATGACATAAAATTTAATGACTATTTGGTTGGGGCCAAATCCTCTTATATATTTAATTTCCGAATGTGCTGAGCCTACATGGCTGCTCCTGGTATTTCAAAATTCTACTTGGCGAAGAATCATGCTTCGTAATTAGGTTTGGACAAATAATATTGATATATTAATAATTAATAATCTAGGTTTGGACATTTTATAAATATTATTTAGCCAACTTAGGTATTTTAATATCACTTGTCCTAATATAACTCTTGAATTCTTTGTAATTTTACAAAGTGCGGCACTAAATGACTAATATATCACTGACTTTTGATTTGCTTCCCACAATTAGCTATTGAATTGTAAATGTATTTTAAAAGTTGATAACTTTTGTAGTTCTTATCGTTTTTTCATATATAATATATCAAATTAATTATCTTTTGATGAACTTCGATTTGACATCCATATTGCATATATGAAATAAATAAATTATATTTATTTTATAATAATAAAAAATAATAATATTTACTAAAATTAATTATAAAAATAAAATATTTGTTTATGTTTAATTTAATATAGTTATATATTGTAAGTTAAAAAAATTATAATAATATAACACATGTAAGCCGTACAAATAATAAGTGTCATACTAAAATATATAATAATATATATGTATATATTTATAAAAGCGGTTTAAATTTTTAATTATTTTTTCTCATTAATTTTAAATTTAAAAAAAAAAAAAATTAGGAAACACCCACCGGTGTATTGGCGTTGTACTAGTTAATACGTGAAAACCGAAAACAAAAAGCCAGTCCAAGCCGAAGTCACACCCAGCCAACAAGCCGCCGCCGCCACAAAACCCGTCGGTGCCCCTCTCTCCTCCTCCACACGCCACCGTCGCTCTCTCCTTCGCACAACCCCATTTTTTTTTACTGTAACATTGCTAATTTTCTCTCTCTACGTCTTCTATCTTCTTCCCTTGTCATATACAATACTCTCACTCTGCAAGAGAGTGTCATATATACGATACTCTAACTTTGAGAGAGAGAGAGAGAGGCGCTTGCTCAGAGGTGGAGAGAGAAAAAACAAACACAAAAAACGAACAAGAGTGCAAACTTGTCATCACCCCTTCTCCTCATCCCTCTTTCTCTCTCTACATTTGATGCGAATCACCAACATTCGTGCTCCACGAAGAAATTTTGATGTCCTGATTCTGAATCTAAAGAAAAAGGTTTCTATATTTCTGCTAGATCTTGCTAACCCACCTAGCTCATGAGTGTGTCTATGGAAAATTCTGCTGGTTTGAACTGATCTCTAGTGGGATGCCTTCGTTTTGTTTTCAGTCAGCGTTTGCATCTAAGAACACTTGATCTACTGATTCTTGGTAACACCAGGTGGAATTTCAAAATGATTCACTGTTTGCTCACCCGCTTTACAATTTGATGTGAATATTTCGCTCAATGATCTGTTATTTCATGTGAATCTGATGAATGGGCTAGCGTGTTGTTGAATTCAGTTCATTTTGTATCACTTGATTCAGTTACCACTTACCTGATTTGTGCTGTCAGAAGAACTTGTAGATTTGTGCTATTTGTATAACTTTAGGCTTTTAGTATTGCTTTGTAATGCTGCTGATGTGTTAGTTGACAGGTCTCTGCTGCCGGATCTTGTTTGCCTCGAACAGTTGGATCTAAAGAGAAGGCATTAGAAGTGCAGGAAAGCTGGCGGCCACACTTTCTTGGAGGGCTGCTGGTTCTAATGACGGCACCATTCTCTCCAATGACTTGGTAAGGGGAAAAGGCATTTAAATGGTGCTTGTAACTTGTGAGGCTTAGGGCAGTGTCTATTGAAACTTGAAATCTTCTAAACTTTCATGATCTGAATTTGGAATAAAGTATATAGGACTTTGTACGTTCTGGTTGGATGATATGCACTACTTTCAGTGATGAGGGTTTCCTATTGTAATTTTATTGTTGCGTAGCTTGTGATTATTTCTTCTATGTAAATTATGTTGGTTGAGGAAATCGCTTAAGAGAATTATGGATCATGCCGAAGTAGGATACAGTTTCTTTCCATATCTTTTCTGAACGACCTTTTATGAAATTTTGGAAAGTGTGTGATTATTATTTTCTTCACTTCCATTTCTGAAGCAAATCGAAGGTGATAGTTGATTTGTAACTTACTCGCATAGTTTCCTCTATGTCGCGTACTTCTCCTTCAGAAGAGATCTGAAGAAGCTCCTAATTCTCATGAGAACTATCTTTCACATTAATTGTTTGTACAATTTTTTCTTATTCTGATCACTTTTTTCTTCATGGACAAGTTTTACATACTTTGGTTGGTTGCATATCAAGCATTCCTTCTGTTTTCTTATCACTAGTATTTGTGGTTATGTTTCATATTCATGGAGTGCGTGCATTTTGATGATTCTCTTTTCGACATATATAATTTGCTCTTTTTTACTGTAGGAGAGAAATGGGGAAGCTAGATCTCATGACACTGAGCCTCCAACTCCCCACGCTCTGATAAAACTGAGTTCAAGGTTGGTTGAAGAGTGGCTATATTTTTCTTTTCCAAAAATTAGGCTTCCTGCAAATGTGGGCTACTATACTTTACAATTTACATAGGTTCCATGACATTACTCAAATGTGGGCTACTATACTTTACAATTAACCTAGGTTCCATGACATTAATGCAGTTCGTAATGATGTTATCGAGCATATATACTTATTCTAGAACAAAGAGCCATATATTTCCCACCTTTCTGTTCTGCTAACGCATCGTATCACCTACAAACCTTCATGAATGGGGGACTTTGTCAAAGATGGATCTATTTGAATATATTATTACTTGCATATGATATATAGTGCACATAGTTTTTCCCACTTTTGTTACATAAACTGATGTTGCAGCTTCTTAAATTCATCACTTCTCTTTATTAAAAGGCAATTAATAGATTGCTTTCCTGTTATTTATATGGTTACCAACAAATGCAATTGACCTTTGTAGTTGTCTTAGATTTTGAAACTGAATGGGAAAAATTTTCTAGGAATCCAAGCACAACTAATGCAGCCTTATGTATTGTGATAGTGGTATGCAACAATTTTCCACCTAAGAACACACACACATAGGTTAGGTTTCCAATTAAAACCAGTCCTCTTGCGGAAACTTATATGAGGCTACTTTTAATTGTGTATGATGCTATTTTTAATATCATATGATGCTATATTCACACAGATGCTCTTTTATATGTAATTGTGCTGCTATCTTTAAAAATAAATTCTAATTAAAAACAGTGCCTAAAACGATTAAAAATAGCTGCCTCACTGGTGTTACACTAAGGTTTAATTCTTATTGACCATGTGCTTGTGTGTTTATACTGATATAATTGTAAAATCTAAACAAATATCAGAAAATAAGGTTTTTAAGTGCCGATTTTCCTTAAAATATGCAATTCATTCCTTGAGTGTTTGATAAATCGTCGAGGATTATTAGGTCAACCCAATGAATCAACATTTTGAAGATTGCCACTGTTTCCAATGTTCTTCTCAAGCTCGCAGACACCGTTCCATGCTTTCTCACTCAAATATCAAACTTCACCTGGACAAAGTGTTGTTAGATCATCCAACACTTGAGATTGGGGATAAATCTTGAATTGGACAAAGCCTCTTTTAAGAACATCCACTACTTGGGATCTTGGTGAAAAATGCAACACAGCACGATACCACCACTTTCTCTTTCTATGTTAGCAAAATTACAGCCAATTCTCACAAGTCTATATGGTCAGGCTGCAATGGGTTCTGTTTTACTCTAAATCTGTTGTAACTGAGCACCTTCATGGGCCTAGTCAAAGTCATATTGTTGTGTTTGACACCATAAGTCATTAAGGAGACTTGGGCTGGCTCAGCAGCGGAGGCCTTCCGTGAAAAGGTTAATCATAGAGAACATGACTATAATCTAAAAGAATAGTGTAAATCTATAAAGTGGTTTGGTTGGTGGGGTATTTATTAATTTGGAGGGGGAGTTGCGGTTGAGCGGTGTATAAAGTTGCATGCTTATTAGGTCATAAATAAGCCCATTTGACCTCCTTGAGTTTATTTTATGATTTTTTTCGTCTCTCTGCCCCCTTGCTTTTGTGTAATCTACTAACCTGAATACAATTCTGTTGATCTTGCCATCTTGGGCTCCTTCATACTGTCAGTCATGCCATCACAATAGTTTTCCAATATTGTTTATTTGCGCTCATTATGTTTGCTTCAGGCATTTCCTTTCGCCGCTTCAGGTAACACATCTAGCCTGGCCTTTCCTTGCCAATAATATAGATTGTTGCATCTCTTAGAAATTAGTGATGTGCAGGTGCTGCAATTGTAATCTTAATTGTATGATCTTCCGATTGAGAGATGAAAGAGAGTTAATTGTGGGTTTCTTAGTCAAATGTCTCAGGATTGGCTGTGGATTGTCTTGGTTGGCGTATATCATCTTTGGTGATTGATGAGTTTTAAGTCGATGGGAATCTGACTCTCCAATTCCTTAAATGGGAATAGTGCTTTATTTCATGAGCAAAACTAGTATCGACCTATTTACATTAGTAGGAGGGCTTTAAATTGTTTTAAAATGAAACAAATGCATGTAGTAAAAGGAATATAATCGAAGTATATGGCTTGATAAGGAAGCAAATTTGGTTATTCGTTATTGATAGTTGATGTTTCTAATTACTAGAAATCATTTCTTGGTGATTTAATATCAGTTTTTTCTAGATCGACGATATTATTGTTTCCAATATATCGGAGTTTTCGTGTTGAGAAACCTAATACAATACGCGGAGACTACAAGTCTACAATATTGGAACTAAATGTGAAGTTACTCGAGGATAAAGGTCCATTATTTATTCCTTGGGTTTTCCGAGGCAAAAGTTTCCGGGTGCATCTTTTGCCTCCTACCAGCTAAGATACTGTGACTTACTGTGTAACATTTCAAGACCCTTTGTTTATTTTTGTGATTTTCCTATTTAATTATTGGTCATGTTGGCGACATCTTAGTCTTAGATATGTTAATTTTCCATTTGGAGAATTATTAAATTTATTAGCCAGTGTATTGTCTGTCACATTATTCTTTTGTTCCTGATATCCTGTGTTGGTTTATATTGCTTTAATTTTGATGGAACTTGTAATATTTTCACCTATTTTGTTGGTTTATGTTGGTTTAATTAGATAAAGCTCATAATTCTTTACCTGCAGAGATAGGAGTAGCATGGAGGACCCTGATGGAACATTAGCAAGTGTTGCACAATGCATTGAGCAATTGCGACAGAGTTCCTCATCATCGCAAGACAGAGAGATTTCTTTAAGGCAATTACTTGATCTAATTGACACACGAGAAAATGCTTTTGGTGCAGTCGGATCACATTCTCAAGCGGTCCCAGTTCTTGTATCTCTTCTCCGGTCTGGATCTCTTGGGATAAAAATACAGTCTGCTACTGTTTTAGGGTCTCTTTGCAAAGAGAATGAATTGAGGGTCAAAGTTTTACTTGGAGGCTGCATTCCCCCATTGCTCAGCCTGCTCAAGTCGAACTCTGCAGATGGTCAAATTGCAGCAGCAAAGACCATATATGCTGTGTCCCAAGGTGGTGCTAAGGATCATGTTGGATCCAAAATCTTCTCAACCGAAGGAGTTGTGCCTGCACTGTGGGAACAATTAAAGAAAGGACTAAAGGCTGGAAGCACGGTAGATGACTTACTTACAGGAGCTTTGCGGAATCTTTCTAGCAGCACCGAAGGATTCTGGCGAGCTACAATTCAAGCTGGAGGAGTTGATATTCTGGTCAAATTGCTGACAACAGGGCAATCAGGGACTCAAGCAAATGTATGTTTTCTATTGGCATGCATGATGATGGAGGATGCATCAGTATGTTCTAAAATCTTAGCTGCTGAAACCACAAAACTACTTCTTAAGCTGCTCGGATCTGAAAATGAAGCTTCTGTAAGAGCAGAAGCTGCATCTGCTCTTAAATCACTTTCTGCTCAGTGCAAGGAAGCGAGGCGGGATATTGCCAACGCCAGCGGTATCCCTGTGCTTATAAATGCTACAATAGCTCCTTCTAAAGAATTCATGCAGGGTGAGTTTGCTCAAGCGTTGCAAGAAAATGCGATGTGTGCTCTTGCTAATATATCTGGAGGTTTGTCATACGTCATCTCGAGCCTTGGTCAAAGCCTTGAGTCATGCACCTCCCCTGCACAAGTAGCTGATACACTGGGAGCATTAGCTTCAGCGCTGATGATATATGATAGCAAAGCCGAAAATGCTCGGGCGTCAGATCCCGTGGAGGTGGAGAAAACATTAGTAAAGCAATTCAAATCTCGATCCCCTTTTCTTGTCCAGGAGCGTACAATAGAAGCACTTGCTAGTTTGTATGGAAATGGTATACTAGCAAGCAAACTTGCCAATTCTGATGCAAAGAGACTGCTTGTTGGTTTAATTACTATGGCGACAATGGAAGTTCAGGAGGAGTTGATAAAGTCCCTTCTTGTTCTCTGCAGAGATGAAGGTACTCTGTGGCAGGCCCTTCAAGGCCGAGAGGGTATTCAACTCCTGATATCTCTTCTTGGTCTTTCATCAGAGCAGCAGCAGGAATGTGCTGTTGCATTGCTTTGTCTTCTGTCCAATGAAAATGATGAGAGTAAATGGGCTATAACTGCTGCTGGCGGTATTCCTCCGCTTGTTCAGATTCTGGAGACGGGCTCTGCTAAAGCTAAAGAAGATTCTGCCACCATCCTCGGCAACCTTTGTAATCACAGCGAGGATATACGTGCCTGTGTCGAAAGTGCTGATGCTGTGCCCGCTTTACTTTGGCTGCTAAAGAATGGAAGCCCAAACGGGAAGGAGATTGCTGCTAAGACTTTAAACCATTTGATTCACAAGTCTGATACAGCAACAATCAGTCAGCTCACTGCATTACTGGTCAGTGATTTGCCCGAATCCAAAGTTTATGTCCTGGATGCATTGAAAAGTTTGCTCTGCGTGGCACCTCTGAGTGATCTAGTGCGTGAAGGTACTGCAGCGAATGATGCAATTGAGACAATGATAAAAATATTAAGTTCCACCAAGGAAGAGACTCAAGCAAAATCCGCGCGAGCTCTTGCTGGGATCTTTGATCTCAGGAAGGACTTGCGTGAATCTAACATTGCTGTTAAGACCCTCTGGTCAGTCATGAAACTTTTGAATATTGATTCCGAGAACATTTTAGCGGAAGCTTCTCGGTGCCTTGCTTCTATATTTCTCTCAGTTAAGGATAACCGTGATATAGCTTCCATTGCTAGGGATGCTCTCCCTTTGCTTGTAGTGCTCGCAAACTCCTCTGTGTTACAGGTGGCAGAGCAAGCTGTTTGTGCTCTGGCAAATCTCCTTTTAGATTATGAAGCTTCAGAAAATGCAATTTCAGAAGACATTATTTTACCTGCCACACGAGTTTTGCGTGAAGGATCGCATGTTGGAAAAACACATGGAGCAGCAGCAATTGCTCGGCTTCTCCATTATCGTGAGATTGATTCAGCTTTGACAGAATCTGTTAACCGTAACGGCACAGTACTTGCTTTAGTTTCTCTCCTGGAAGCAGCTGAAACTGGATCTGTTGCTATTTCAGAGGCATTAGGTGCACTTGCTTCTCTCTCGAAGTCTGTAGGAGATATCGGGCAGATAAAATCTGCTTGGAGTGCTCTTGCAGAAAGCCCAAGTAGCATTACTCCTATAGTTTCAACTATTGCTGATGCCTCCCCAGCATTGCAGGATAGGGCTATAGAAATATTATCACGGCTCACCCTAGCTCAGCCCATAACTCTTGGGAGCACAATTGCCTGTGCCAGTGGATGCATTTCATCAATAGCAAGAAGGGTTATCAGTTCTGCCAATGCAATGGTTAAAATTGGAGGAGCTGCACTTCTTGTCTGCACTTCAAAAGTCAATCATCAAAGTGTAGTTGAAGATTTAAACATGTCTAATTTATGTGGTTCACTCATCCATTCTCTTGTTGGATTGTTCACTTATAAGGAGGATTCTCAAGTTTCTAGTCAGGAAAACAAGGACATAATAAGCATCTCTAGAGTATTTGATGAGGACAATAGAAAACATGACTTGGAGCGAAGTACATCAGTCATTAGTGATGCCAATATAGCTATCTGGCTTCTTTCTGCCCTTTCTTGTCGTGATGACAAATATAAACATGAGATCATGGAGGCTGGTGCAGTTGAAGTTCTTACTGACAAAATTTCTGAATCCTTTTCGCAATACACTCAGGTATTATTTGGTTATAATTCGTTCTTTGCTTTGCAATACTATAAAAATATAAAATTACCTTCATTTTATCCTTTTAATCTACTCATGATGCCAGTTACATACTTGATTGAGACAGCTTGCTGTATATTCGTAAACAATTCTTGTTTCTTTTTGGCAGGCTGACTATAAAGAGGATGGCAGTATATGGATCAGTGGCTTATTGTTAGCAATCTTATTTCAAGACAGAGACGTCATACGCTCAAATGCAACAATGAGAGCAATTTCTGTGCTCACCAGTTTGTTGCGGTCAGAGGAAGGAGCGAACAGATATTTTGCTGCCCAAGCAGTGGCTAGTCTTGTATGTAATGGTAGCAGGGGAACCCTCCTCTCTGTTGCAAATTCAGGCGTGGCAACAGGACTCATTTCCATGCTTGGCTGTGGTGATGATGACATGATTGACCTTTTGGAACTGGCTGAGGAGTTTTCATTGGTCCGTTATCCGGACCAAGTCGCGCTCGAGAGACTATTCAGGGTGGACGACATCAGACTTGGTGCAGCTTCTAGGAAAGCTATACCAGCCCTTGTTGATTTGCTCAAACCTATCCCTGACCGGCCTGGGGCTCCATTTCTCGCTCTTGGACTTCTAACGCAACTCGCCACCGATTGCCCTTCCAATCAAATTGTCATGGTCGAGTCGGGGGCTTTGGAAGGTGTGACAAAGTACCTCTCTCTTGGGCCCCAGGATGCGTATGAAGAAGCCGCCACTGATTTGCTAGGCATTATGTTTAGCACGGCCGAAATAAGGAGACACGAGGCTGCATTTGGTGCTGTCAGCCAGCTTGTTGCTGTTTTGCGCTTGGGCGGAAGAGCCGCAAGGTACAGTGCTGCAAAAGCTTTGGAGAACTTGTTCTCAGCTGATCACGTGAGGAATGCAGACTCTGCAAGGCAAGCCGTTCAGCCTCTAGTCGAGATCCTAAACACGGGCCTGGAGAAGGAGCAGCATGCCGCCATTGCAGCCTTGGTCAGGCTTCTCAACGAGAATCCATCGAGGGCCCTAGCAGTTGCAGATGTCGAAATGAATGCGGTTGATGTCCTCTGCCGGATCCTCTCTTCGAATTATTCCATGGAGCTCAAAGGGGACGCTGCTGAGCTGTGCTGTGTCCTTTTCAGCAACACGCGGATAAGATCCACCCTGGCGGCAGCTCGCTGTGTCGAGCCTCTTGTCTCTCTACTCGTCTCCGAGTATAGCCCGGCCCACCACTCTGTGGTCCGGGCGCTCGACAAGCTTCTGGATGACGAACAGCTGGCGGAGCTCATTGCGGCCCACGGTGCAGTTATCCCGCTCGTCAGCCTTCTCTACGGCCGCAACTACTTGCTCCACGAGGCCGTGTCGAGGGCCCTGGTCAAGCTGGGCAAGGACAGGCCCGCATGCAAGATGGAGATGGTGAAAGCAGGGGCCATTGACAGCGTGCTCGACATCCTTCACGAGGCTCCCGATTTCCTCTGTGCTGCATTTGCCGAGCTGCTCAGGATACTGACCAATAATGCGACCATCGCTAAGGGCTCGTCGGCTGCCAAGGTAGTCGAGCCCCTCTTCCAGCTGCTGGCGAGGCCGGATTTTGTGCCGGACGGGCAGCACAGCACCTTGCAGGTCCTCGTTAACATCCTGGAGCACCCACAGTGCCGTGCGGACTACACCCTCACGTCCCACCAGGCCATCGAGCCCCTCCTCCCTCTGCTCGACTCGCCTGCTTCGGCAGTCCAGCAGCTGGCGGCTGAGCTCTTGTCCCACCTCCTCCTGGAAGAGAATCTCCAGCGGGACCCGCTGACTCAGCAGGTGATTGGCCCATTGGTTCGCATTCTCGGTTCGGGGATTCCCATCCTGCAACAGCGGGCCGTGAGGGCACTTGTCAATGTAGCCGTGATATGGCCGAACGAGATCGCAAAGGAGGGCGGTGTGAGCCAGCTGTCGAATGTCATACTCCAGGCTGACCCGTTGCTGCCCCAAGCATTATGGGAGTCGGCCGCCTGTGTTCTATCCAGTATTCTACAGTTTAGTTCCGAGTTTTACTTGGAAGTGCCTGTGGCTGTATTGGTCAGGCTGCTCCGTTCAGGATCCGAAGGCACGGTCATAGGAGCACTAAACGCGCTCCTCGTGCTGGAAAGCGACGACTCGACCAGTGCCGAGGCTATGGCTGAGAGTGGGGCCATCGAGGCCCTTCTGGACCTCCTCAGGGCCCACCAGTCTGAGGAGACGGCCGCCAGGCTGCTGGAGGTGCTGCTGAACAACGTGAAGATACGGGAGTCGAAGGTGACTAAATCAGCGATTTTGCCACTGTCCCAATACCTGCTGGATCCCCAGACGCAGGGCCAGCAGGCGAGGCTGCTGGCTACCCTCGCGCTAGGTGACCTGTTCCAGAACGAGGCGCTCGCAAGGACGGCAGATGCAGTCTCGGCCTGCCGGGCACTGGTGAACCTTCTCGAGGATCAGCCCACGGAGGAGATGAAGGTCGTGGCCATTTGCGCGTTGCAGAATCTCGTGATGTACAGCAGGTCAAACAAGAGGGCTGTGGCGGAGGCTGGTGGCGTGCAGGTTGTGCTCGACTTGATCGGGTCAAGCGATCCGGAAACTTCACTGCAGGCGGCTATGTTTATTAAGCTTCTTTTCTCGAACGCCACCATTCAGGAATATGCTTCGAGTGAGACCGTGAGAGCTATAACAGGTAAACATTCTCTTTTTTCTTTTCCGTTCGTGTGGAGGTCAATATTATCATCTGATGCTGGTTGTTCTTGGTCCTGATAAGAAAAATGCTCGTTGATGTTTCTATCTTTTTGCACGAGCATCCGTGTGCTTCTTACCGTCCTTGTTACTTTCACCCTCCCTTTTCCTCTTTCTAAATTTCCTAGATTTTCAATGTGTTGGTATGGTCTTTGTTTAAAATAGATAATTGTCTATCGTAGTTCTTTTATGTTCGTTCCTCCTTGGAAATTACTTTTACTCCAACATATAATTGATTGCTTATGAAAATTCAGTAGTAATTCACTATTCACCCTCTTTTATTCTCTTATTCACCCCAACAAATCCGTCATATTAATTAGTTTATCATTATAACACTTTTTTGTCAAAAATTCCCTTACTCACATTTCCTATGTCTGGTTATTATTTCATTGTATCTCCATCAAGTCAGCATTTTGACATCTCATACTCAATCACATCTTGAAATTTATCATTAAGAAAACTAATGGAAAGGGAAGTATGTCTTGAGGTTTATGCATCTGCTTAGGATGTAATCTCAATCTCCCTTAAAATGCTAACAATTTTTTCAACTTCAACATCAGTTTGCTCGCATGAGAATGCATTTCCTTCCACACATCATACCTGCCGATAGATGCTGTCTTCAATTCTTCAAAATCCACTGCATCTAGATTTTTTTACGCATCTCTAAATTATTATGTCCTCAAATAATCTGATTATACTGTTGCCTCTGCAGCTGCAATTGAGAAAGACTTGTGGGCTTCCGGCTCCGTAAGTGAAGAGTATCTAAAGGCTCTAAACGCATTATTCGGCAACTTTCCCCGTCTTAGGGCCACTGAGCCCGCGACTCTAAGTATTCCTCATTTAGTCAGCTCTCTTAAGACTGGATCAGAGGCAACTCAAGAAGCTGCCCTGGATGCACTATTCCTTCTCAGGCAGGCTTGGTCGGCATGTCCAGCTGAAGTTTCTCGGGCCCAATCCATTGCTGCTGCTGATGCAATACCTCTTCTACAGTACTTGATCCAATCAGGCCCACCACGTTTTCAGGAGAAAGCAGAGTTTTTATTGCAGTGTCTTCCGGGGACACTCGTGGTGACTATAAAGCGAGGTAACAATATGAAGCAATCTGTGGGGAACCCGAGTGTGTACTGCAAGCTGACTCTTGGAAATACCACTCCTTGTCAAACCAAGGTATAAATTGATTTTTAAATTTTAATTTGTTCCTCTCTCATATACGAGTCATTCCAAGCTTACACACATACACACACACATATATGTTAGTGTACTTTATTTTTTGAAGTTTTTGTGTTTGTGCTTGACTAGTTGGCTATTGCCATTCGGCATTAGTTATTACGTTCCCTTGAAAAGCGTAGCCTGTCAAATGAGATATGAATTCTGAGTATGTGTTTTATATTATTATGCAGTGTTTCTCAGTTAAGTTGTTAAATAATTATTATTAGTTACCTGGTAGGTGGATTCTAACTGCCCCTCCATTTAGTTGGTGTTGCTGTAGTACATGGGCATTTTGATACGCATTATTTTCACTCTTGTGAATTTGAATCACTTCAAATGTCCTTTTGCTCCCAGGTCGTCTCAACGGGTCCTAACCCTGAGTGGGATGAGAGTTTCTCTTGGTCCTTTGAAAGTCCTCCCAAAGGCCAGAAGCTTCACATTTCATGCAAAAACAAGAGCAAGATGGGGAAGGTAACCTTGTCTGACATCATGAGACGAGAGGTTACAGAGAAAATATAAATATCATTCTTGAAACTTCTTCGTAAAACAAGTTTTATAAAAAAAGAAAAAAAGGGAAGGTATATTTGACATAATTGAGTTACTCATTGATATCGTTTCTACTTTGCTGGCTGCACATACTGAGGGATACTTTCAATATCGGAAAACACTTGAGTTCTTGACTAGGCTGAACTCTCTAGGGACAGCATTCGTAATTTATTGTGAAATTATTGTATTCTAACCACTTTCGTGCACTGATGACAGAGCTCGTTCGGGAAAGTGACTATCCAAATCGACCGTGTGGTGATGTTAGGTGCTGTTGCTGGTGAGTACACGCTATTGCCGGAAAGCAAAAGTGGTCCCTCCAGGAATTTGGAAATAGAATTCCAGTGGTCTAACAAGTAGCAGCAGCCATGCTATAGGTACCTGAGAAAATTTTACTTCGTGAAGTGAAATTTGTCGAACGATTCTTTTTTTTTTTTTTTGGGTCTTATATTTCTTTTGGTTGTATTTATCGCGCTACTGCTGTATGTAGTTTTCGTTTGGCCGGTATGTATGCTTTTGTAACTCGAGTTGATTCTGATTTTTCTGCCTTTGTTTTGTTGGTTTGGTGTTAGGCATATGAGAGACCCTTTTGAGTTTGAGAGTGAAGCAAAAAGGGCAAAGCTGTAGACATGGTTTTTTTGTTGTTCTGTGTTTTTTCCTGGAGATTACATAATGGACTGATTGTAAGTAGTGTCTTTGTAATTTTAGTAGTGATGTTTGTATTTTTATGAAAAAAAAAAGGAGCTGGATAATGAGTTGAAAGACTTTACAAATAGCAAATATATATTTTCATTTGATTTAATTTAAATTTTTTTTTTATTTTTTATTTATTTATTTATTTATTTATTTATTTTTTGCATCAAACATAAAGTTTTGGTGGTTGCTTGCTTGATCTTGCTTTAAGACTAGATGATTTAAAGTGTGCTGTTTAATTTACTAAAGAAATGCCAATATATATATATATATATATATATATATATATATATATATTTATATATTTTTCATATGCATTAGTCATTTATTATATATGTAAAAATCAAGACATATAATTATATTTGACAACTAGCTAGCTAAGTCCATCAATTAAATGAATCTTGTCTGCACTTTTCAATATTTTATTTTTGTTATGCATGTGGTTTTTCTTACTTTATTTTTTATTTTTCTTACATTTTTTTCAATTTAAACGGCTGGCAGAGTATATAGAGACTAACAATCATCCACTCCTTGAATATGTTTTTTAAAGTGATGTCAAAAGTGGAGTCATATAAAGTCTAATAAGATTCGTTCAGCCAAGTTCTGATAAGGCTATGAACACAAATGTGCTGAAAACATCTGTCATTTACATTCTATTTTTTTTCCCCTATAGGAACATAATACTATTAAACACATACTTAATATTTTTGTACTTCAATGATGTATTTTTATGTTATTTATTTTATTCGATTAAAAATAACTTTTATTTCACATTTTATGTGTCGTATTTCGAAACATGCCTTGTCGTCGTATCTATCGTGTCATTTGCCTCTGTTGTCATATTTTCGAAGTATGTCTTATCATGATGTATTTTTGTCTAGTGTGTCACCCTAGCAATAAATGCGCTTTAAAAGCCCCCGGATTAGACGGACTAAATGCGCTTTTCTTTAAAAAGAATTGGACAACTGTGGGCCCATCTGTCCAGGCCCTATTTCGTAAGATATGGCGAGATGGAGCAGTCCCCGATGAGTTAAACCAAACACTGCTGGTTCTTATCCCCAAAATTGATAACCCCTCGTCTATCAAGCACTTTAGGCCCATTAGTTTACTGAACGTAGCGTACAAACTATTCACGAAGGTCCTAGTTAACCGCATGAAAGGATCTCTATTTACGTTAATCCACCCAGCCCAAGCAAGCTTTGTTCCGGGCCGCCAGATAGTTGACAATATCGTTGTCGCTCACGAGCTGATCCACTCTATGCGCCGCAAGCAGAGTGGAGCAGGCTACATGGTCATCAAAGTCGACCTTGAAAAGGCGTACGATTTTCTTCGATGGGATTTTATTGAAGACACCCTATATCAAGCCCGATACCCTGATGTCCTGATCCGGGCTATTATGGCATGTGTCCGGTCTTCTTCGATGAGATTGCTATGGAATGGGACGCTAGGCGATGAATTCCAACCTACCCGGGGGGTTAGGCAAGGCGACCCCATCT
>CACSLK010031421.1:11513251-11528664 GCA_902706635.1 Striga hermonthica | reverse complement strand
GGACAAGAAAAAAAATTAACCGTTAGGTCCGGTTTGGTCATGGTTTGGGCTAAAACCGGACCAATCTGGACCGTGAACAACTCTAGTTCAAAGTCAATGAAATTATTTTTAATACACATGCTTTTAACAGAAATAAGATTATAATCATTACAGATTAGAAAGAACCGTTGACTTTTTCGGATTAAATCGCCGCATTTATAACTGCTTTGATTTGGTCATGAGGGCTTCATGACAATTGTACATATATAATACTACTAATAAATATCACATTTGAACTGTAGTTACTAAGATAAACTCAACGGCGAAATTAATAAGCTGTCCAACAATAAACGGAACTATAGTTTATATAATTTCTACGGCTTCATAGCAAAATCGATTTGCTAATTGTGTTCCATCAACTCTGTTTTGTTTGGCATGTCCCTTTTTGAGTTTGGGCTTATATTTGATGTTTAAGGTGTGTTGATGTCAGTCGGAAATCGGTCTTTCTAATTATTCTTGTTTTCGAATTTTATAACATTGTTTTCGTTCAAGGAAAAAAAAATATGATATTTCTTCTATATATCAACTAATGTGTGGCTTGTCCGATATACAATGGAGTATATAAATAAAAGAAATCATGGTTTATCGTACATTATTAAAAATTATAATAATCAATCATTTTGTGTACGTGAATCTTAATATTCAATATTACGAAATACATTTTCATAGAAGTATTATTCATTGAATTATTTGTATTAAATTATATTTATCATAATAAAATACTCTTAATGGTGAAATTCATATTTAGTTTTAAGGATTAAATTCGTCCGGCCAAATTAACTCATGTATGACAATCCAGGCTGTATCACTTTTTGTCAGTATTTTACAAAACGAAAATGTTACAAGTACATAATAAATGTACAACACTCAAATGAGTGCGGTCCATTTAATTTTTTTAGTTTTGGTGGGTCCCACTCTAAACACTGTGTCGTTATTTAGTAAATCACCTCAGAGTGACCCAATAAACATGTGAATGCAGTAAATCAACACTGTGTCGTTATTTAGGTTCAATTTAATGAAATAAAAAAAATATAATCCATGTAGTTAATACTTACAATAAATGAAAATATATTAAGATCCTAAATAAATAAATTTAAATATAAATTAATTATATCTTACTTTGTGCATATTTTTATAAAATAGATATATTAATTTATAAAGAAAGTTAAATTAGTTAGTGGAATTTTTTAACCAGGAGTTGTATATTATTGTAGTTATTATTGGAACATTGTAGGCATGGTCATGGGCCGACCCAACCTGTCGGTTCGGCCCGAACCGACACAAACCGGCCTGTTGACCGTGGGTCTTGAACAGGCCCGTGGTTTTGACCAATTCGGTTCATATTAAATACTTATAATTTATATATTTTGAACATGCAGTTTCAATTTCGAACTGGAACCGGAACCTGAGGTTCGACCTTTTTTTAAAAATAATATTATTTAATTATTTTTTTTAATAAATCAGACGACCAATAACCAAAATTTCAATGAACCGACCGGTACATATGTTCGCGCCGGTTCAGGGTCCTTCAACTCTCGGCCCGGTCTCGACTGTTTCGACCTGTAACCGGTTTTTGGTTATGATTTGAAACAAATTATCTATTAACATATGTCCGTTCGAATTTGGAAAACTGAATCTCTTAATCCCTTATATATTTAAACAAGTCAAACTCAAATAGCTAATCGAACTTATCGATCAAACAAATAGAGTCGAACATATTTGCAATCAACTCTGTACGAGTTTTCTCTTTGTCTAGGAAATGATGCCGAATTAATTATTGGAGGCGAAATAAATAAATAAATAAATAAATAAATAAATAAATAAGTAAATAAAAATGGATAACGGACTGTGGAATGAGAACCCAACTAAATAGCCCGTTGGAGAAGTTTGTGTCAGACTTAATTATACAGCTCATTTGATATTTATCAAGTCAACCAATTAAAAATTTAAAAGACAAGAGTGTGTTGTGTCACATTATAAACTTAACTGCTAAATTTAATAAGTCACAAATGTCATTTGACAATAAATGATTGTCTTTTGCGCCACTACAATCATCATTTTTCCACCATTGTTGTTAGATAAAAAAATTTAACCTGGAAATATTCTTGAGGCATTCAACCCAAAATTAATTGGGGCTACATAAAAAATTATATGGGGCTAATGGGGCTATCTATAATTTTTTTGTAAAAAGTAAGGTTATCAAAAATAAGGTTAGCAAAAAATTACATGGGGCTGGAGCCCACCCTAGCCTTATGGTGGCTCCGCCCCTGCATAAGGTACTAATTAATAGGAAAATAATGTTATAGCGAAGAAACTGCATTAGTAGATAAGAGACCTAACTCTTCATGGAAGGAAAAATCCCTTCATCTACAGGCTTTATTCACCTTCTTAGGCGGAAATTCCTGGTATACAAGTTTTATCTAACCAACCATTCCCTTGTCAAGTGCTAAGTTCTTATTTTCTAGGGTTTTATCCTTCTTTTTCTTGCTCGCTCGCTTCTGTTCTTCTTTTGCGTCTTTGATATGCAATACTTCCTGCTTCTTCTATCTCAAGTCCTTCTCGGCTCTATATTCATGAAAGAATACATAGCCCCAAAACTTGGGCTAGTTCAATTATCGAAATAGGAGGCTCATGTAATCCCCATAGATTCGGAACATATCCAATTAAGTTTGGATGAATGCAGTCACAGCTTGTTCGAAAGTTAATAGGCTAGAAAAAAGCTCATATAACAAGTCTGAAAAGGGCCCTTAATTCTCAGATGTGGCAAATTAAGGCTCCAGTCACCATTAGAGAGATACGCCAAAACTTTTACATTCATTTTTGCCATCACAGAAGATAAGCAACTGATGCTAAATGAATCAGTTGGACTTTCAGTAATCAATTCCTCCTCTTCAAAGAGTGGCAAGAGGATATTAGTCCCAGTCATCATACCATCAATAAGATAGACATATGGGTACAAGCTTGGAACATACTTGTCAATTGGATCTCCTCATAAGTGGGCCTTAAGATAAGAAAAGCTTTCAAAAAGATCAAAGACGTCTTTGTTCCACACATAGGACTCCTAGCAGGCAAATGCATTAGACTTCCTATAAATTTGGATTTGGAACAGTCAATCCTCATATATGTGTTGGGATCTATGAGGATCTCATTATACACAACTCACGAATTCAATAGCAAACGTATACCTATGCGCAGCGGATCTAAAGGTTTGCGTAGAGAACTTACGGCTTAAAATTTATGGCGATCTGACTGATCTTCTGGATGGCTGTACACATCACACCAATGAAAAGTAGACTGTAAATCGCGTCCTAGGGTTGCACGAACAAGATTGGATCGAAAACTGGATCAAACAGGTGCAAAAATGGAAGAAGACAAGTTGCAGTCCTGGGACACTTCGTCGGCTTGTGAGGGCGCATGCAATGTCTACCGGCAGTGTTCTCGGTGGCGGTGGAAAGCTCTCGTTGAGGCGGTCGTCTGGGTATGCTGCACGTCGTGATCGGACCTCCGGTTAGTTCTGTACGGCAAAATATATTTCGAGACGTCTCGTTTTACCTACAGATCTTCTACTGTATATCTCAAACACCTCTTAATCTTGTACCGGTGGAAAAACAAGAAGAAGATAAAGCTCAAATGGGAACTGAGAGAGAATATGGGGCGTGAATTACGATGTAATTGTGATTCATGTGTATGTGTTCTCTTCCCATGAGCTTAATGATGTATATATAGAGCTACAGTAGGGACCCTTAGGAGATTAGGAGAAGGGCTCCTTAATTAATTAAAATACTTGTGGACCAAGCCACTTATTTTAATTAAATAAATAATATTAAATGGGCCACCAACATAATATTATTTGACTCCCTTTTCGTAGCCCAATTTACAATTGAGACTCCAATAATAATTACTCCATTTATCTCCCTATGTTTAAGATATAATGTCCATTAATTAATTCGATTACTGACAATCAAGAATTAATTAATTTAATATTATTTCACCGAAGCTAGCGATGAACTTAATCCACCTGCAGGGTTTAGCTCGTTCATCACATTATTACTATGCCAGAATTTAATCCACCTGCAGGGTTTAGCATAATAATCCTTCATGAACTCACTCCGGGGACATCATCAAACTAACGCACATGGTGACCGTAAATATCCTAACAGCACATCCTACATGCAGCAATATTACCCAAGACAACAGGTCTGTTGGCCCAGTTCACTAAGCTCACCCATGTGAATCAAAGTAATAAGTACTACACATATATGCCTGTTTAATATCTTACGGGTTAAGAGTACGCAGTAATTAACCGATGCCTAGTTCGTTTACGACGATCAGTATAAAACGAACTGCTCCTCTCTGGGATCCTGTTCAATACATAAATGTACTAGTGCAACTAATCAGTCAAGACAAACTGTACAGTTGACACTACAACCGTTCACGATCGGGTGTTCATGTCCATCTGGGTTGTGAACCAATTATTCTTGTTTCGCGAGTAACTGATAGCATGATCTTCGGTTCGCCCAATGATGACCCACACTATCTAATGCAAAACAATAGAACGTAGTACTTGTTTAATCTAAGATGTTTCTCATTCATAAAGGGTAAAAGTGTAATATCACGAAGAGTTTGCCGGAGAAGGTCTTCGTCAAACACGTGACAGGATCAGCTAGGTTGTCCTCAGATGCAATCTTTGCAACATCAACGTCTCCTCTACCAACTATCTCTCGGATCAAATGGTACTTGCGCTCTATGTGTTTACTTGCTCTGTGGGCTCGTGATTCCCTTAAGTTTGCTACTGCTCCACTGTTATCACAATACATGGTGATACCACGTGGCAAACTCAGAATCACCTCTAAGTCCACTAAGAAGTTTCTTAGCCAAACTGCCTCTTTCCTTGCTTTTGAGGCTGCTATGTACTCGGCTTCCATGGTGGAGTCTGCCACGCATTTCTGCTTAGTACTCCTCCATGAAATGGCTCTACCTGGCAAGGTAAACACATAACCAAAGGTTGACTTCTCTCGTCCATATTTGACTGGAAATCAGAATCACTGTAATCCAGAGGTAACAAGCTGTCTACACAGTAAACTAACATGTACTCCTTAGTCTTTCTCAAGTACTTGAGTATATGCTTCACCGCAGACCAATGTTCCCTACCCGGATTACTTTGATATCTTGTTACTAAGCCAATGGCGTAGCTGATATCTGGCCTGGTACAAAGCATAACATACATAAGACTTCCTGCTGCCGATGCATCAGGAACTGTCTTCATGTCCTCAATCTCTTGAGACGTCTTGGGAGACATCTCCTTAGAGAGAGAGATTCTTTTCCTAGAAGGCAAGGTACCTTTCTTGAAATCCTGCATGCTGAACCTAGCCAAGACCTTATGTATGTATAAAGATTGGGATAAGCACAACATTCTCTTCTTACGGTCTCGAACGACCCTAATACCAAGAATTTGTCCCGCTTCTCCTAAGTCCTTCATATGAAACTGCTTAGACAACCACACCTTTACGTCTGACAACTCCTTCTTACTGTTTCCAATAAGAAGTATGTCATCCACGTACAGCGCAAGAAACACCACCACGCTCCCACTGATTTTCTTGTACACGCAATGCTCATCCAGACATTGAGTGAACCTATACGATTGGATCACCTCATCGAACCAAATATTCCAAGATCTTGAAGCTTGCTTCAATCTATAAATGGATTGATTAGCTTATACACTAGATGCTCACGACCTTTTGCAATGAATCCCCTTGGTTGCATGTCCTCCTGAAGTTTCTATTAAGGAAAGTCGTCTTGACATCCATCTGTCAGACCTCATAATCCATATAAGCGGCTACAGCCAAGACAATCTGAATGGAAATGTCTCATCATAGTCTATACCCTCAATCTGGTGGGTATAACCTTTCGCAACAAGCCTAGCTTTGAAGGTTTGCACCTCTCCATCTGATCCTCTCTTTCTCTTGTAGATCCACTTATATCCAATGGGTCGTACCCCATCGGGTGGTTCTACAAGATCCCAGACCTGATTAGAGTCCATTGACCCCATTTCAGCATTCATTACAACATTCCATGAATCTGCATCTTTCTCTTGGAGTGCCTCGTCGTAAGTCCTTGGGTCCGATTCTAGGTTTCCTAGACTGAGCCCTTAGACTCTCCAGGACCTATCCATCGGTCGGGTAACTGAGAAACCCTCCCACTATGACGAGGTACTGTCTGCACTGGTACACTCTTAGTGTTACGTGTTTCAGTATTATGTGACGTATCTACTTGCGCACTCGGTGGAGAACTATCGACTTCTCCCCTTAACTCCTCTAAGACTAGTATACTAGCGGGCTTGTGATTCATAATATAGTCTTTTTCCGAGAATCTAGCGTTCGTGCTATCAATCACCTACTGATCCTCAGGATTATAAAATAACCACTTTTCATTCCCTTGGGATAGCCAACGAACACTAGTGCTTCCGAATGTTTCTCCAACTTGCCAGCTTCCTGCACTAACACGTGTGCAGGACTACCCCATACTCGAAACTGTGAGAAACTGGGCTTGCGCCCTTTTCACATCTCAAAAGGAGTAGTTTCTACCGACTTTGAAGGAACCATGTTCAGAATATACACATCCGTTTCCAGTGTCAATCACCAAAACAAATATGGTAATCTAGAATAACTCATCATTGACCTAACCATTTCCATAAGAGTCCTATTTCTTCACTCTGCAACCCCGTTCTGCTGGGACGTGCCGGGTGCAGTCAATTGGGATTCAATCCCAACTTCTTATAAATATGTCCTGAACTCTCCAAAGAGGTATTCGTCACCTCGATCAGATTGAGGTGACTTGATACTTTTACCATGTAGCTTCTCCACAACTGCCCGATACTCCTTGAATTTCTCAAATCATTCGGACTTGCGGTGCAACAGATAAATGTACCCAAATCTCGAATAATTATCTATAAATGAGACAAAATATTCGAAACGTCCTCTAGCCTGGATCGACATATGACCACATAAATCGCAATGAATCAATCCTAGCACTTCTTGGCTCCTATACCCATTTGCCGTAAACGGCCTCTTAGCCATCTTACCTTCTAGGCATGATTTACAAGTTGGATAGTGCTCTTCCAATGGACCAATAAGTCCACTGGCCACTAACTTTTGAATCCTCCTAAGGTTGATTTGCCAAAGTCTATGGTGCAAAAGATATGCTTGATTCATACTCGAAGATTCCTTCCTCTTATTAGATTTAGTCACGACATTATTAAATTCAGTTTGTTGCAGTGTAGGAGAGTTTGGTTTAAGAACATACAAATTGTCAACTAATGAACCAGAACAAATGAAACGCTTTCCATGACGAATAACAACCCAAGTAATCAAACGTAAAGGGAAATCCATCTGAACTAAGTTTAGAAACTGAAACAATATTCTTTCTAAAACTAGAAACATAAAGGCAATGTCTCAAAACCAAAATACTACTATCAAAAGATAAAGTAACGTCTCCCACTGCAACAGCCGCCACTTTCATAGCATCTCCCATGTAGACGGTGATCTCTCCCTCCCTAAGTCGCCTGGTTTTTTTGGAACACCTGCAATTAATTGCAGACATGATAAGTGGTTCCAGTATCTACACACCAGGTTCTGGTAGATACAACCGCTAAACATGTTTCTACGACATTAACGAGAGAGTTATATTTCTTGAGAAGAGGGCAGTCGACCTTCCAGTGTCCTGACTGGTTGCACTTGTGGCATCTACCTTTCGGCTTCTTTAGCAAAGCCTGAGGGGGCGGTCGCTGGACATCTGGAGTATCCTGCACCTTTGCCTTTGCTGCAGACTTTTTTCTCTTCCTGCCCTTGTGAGGCCTGGAAGGTCCAGCCTGCTCGGCAACCAGTGCGTGAGGCGCCTGAGTGAATAAGGCCTCCGCCGACTGAAGCTCTGCTAGCAGTTCTGGAAGAGCCATATGCATCTTGTGCATGTTGTAGTTCAACCGGAACTGATCAAAGCTCTTCGACAGAGATTGGAGCATGATATCAACCTGGGTTTCCCCGTCGATTAAACTTCCCATAACCTCAAGCTCATTGAGCAATGCCATAACCTTGAGAGCATGCTCCCTTACGGGTGTGCCCTTTACCATGCGCGTAGTCATCAGTGCACTCATAGCCTCTTGCCTAGCAGCCCTAGACTGGTGTCCGAACAGATTACTGAGATTGAGAAGTATGTCTGCCGCAGTGTTCATAGACTGATGCTGATGTTGAAGAACATTTGACATAGATGCCATAATGTAACACTTCGCCGTCTCATCAGCCTTTTTCCACCGGGCATACTCCACTTTCTCCTGCTCAGGAGCATCAGCCGCGGGCTCTACCGGGAAAGCCTCAGTAATCGCAAACTTATAACCCTCAGCAGTTAACACAATGTCTAAGTTCCTCTTCCAATCAATGTAATTAGGGCCAGTAAGTTGATTTTCTTTTAGAATGACAGATAACGGATTGAACAACATGATGAATATCTGAGAAACACGAAAATAATTTTACAGATTAAACACATTTGAATTTAACTGCTAATATTGATATCCTCAAAACAATATTAACTTAAATTCACCGACATCTCAAAACACCGAGTGTTAATGCATGATTCGAGGGCAACCCTACACAACTCAACATTCGCAAGAGAGGGGCTTTCAAAGGCCTATTAATTTCCATAAGTCAAAGCCAAATTCATGACGAACGAAATTAATAGTCGGTCTCCATTTGGCCATGCAATAAATTTAGGGACCCCGAGGGGAGTTATAAATAAATCGCATTCTAAGTGAATACCATTTCTCGATCCCGAGTTCATACGAATTCGATTATACGTCATCCGAGAGGAAGCCCGTACTCTCTCATAAGACTCCCTCTAATAGTCTAATTATAAATTCGTCTTGGTAATTACCTACAATTAATTTTAGCGATGTCACCCGAGAGGGAGCCCATAACCGCAATTAATTGATTTACCGACAAATTAGAAACAGAGGCCTTAGAAATTT
Organism: Striga hermonthica; assembly: GCA_902706635.1. Taxonomy (NCBI): domain Eukaryota; kingdom Viridiplantae; phylum Streptophyta; class Magnoliopsida; order Lamiales; family Orobanchaceae; genus Striga; species Striga hermonthica. The sequence goes on along the minus strand of CACSLK010031421.1, from coordinate 11,519,609 downwards.
TACAATTAACTTTAATTTAAAATCCCTTCTCAAACTTAGTATAATTTAAATGAGGATTTTTACTTATTTAAATATTTATGCAATTCTAAAGTAATCCTATGTAAATGCAATAATTAATTTAGAATAAATATGAAATTCTAAATTAATCTCATGCAAATACAATAATTAATTAACATGCATAAATAAATAAATAAATAAATAATGACATAATATATTTAAATAAATAAATAAATCCACTATTATGGCTATTAAATATTGAGTCCCCATAAACAAGGAAACGTTGTATATTCTTTCCCTGTTCAACTGGAACTCCCACTGCAGTAGAATCCTGGTTTATATCATACTGCTTGGCCACCAAGTAAAAACACCGCCGCCTAGCCGCCGACGCCATCGCCAGTGAAAAACCGCCGTCGCCATTTTTTGTTTCTTCTGCGTGAGTTCACACGGTCTCCGGGCTCCAGTCCGGATGATTTTTCGAGACTCGTTGATCTCTTGTAATCTCCCGGCAAGTAATCCACGATTACAACACAAAAAATATAATTTACAAAATTACATAATCCGATCCTAGATCCAACCAATGGATGTACATGTTTTTTAAACAAAATAATTAAATCTATCCGGTCAACCCCCGAGCGAATAATTATTACAAACATTCATCCATCAAATTCCTCGACATGTATGAGACTTTAAAAACAAATTTAAAACCATACATCACATTCATCAACATTCATCAAACACATAGTCGGCTATAATAGTGGATTAAACTAATTCCTGCAAAACGAAGAAGACAAGTTGCAGTCCTGGGATGAAAAGTAGACTGTAAATCGCGTCCTACAGTTGCACGAACAAGATCGGATCGAAAACCAGATCAAACGGGTGCAAAAATGGAAGAAGACAAGTTGCAGTCCTGGGACACTCCGACGGCGCGTGAGGACGCGTGCGGTGTCGTACGACAGTGTTGGAAAGCTCTCATCGAGAAGGTCGTCTGGGTATGCTGCACGTCTTGATCGGGCCTCCGATTAGTTTTGTACGGCAAAATATATTTCAAGACATCTCGTTTTACCTACAGATCTTCTACTGTATATCTCAAACCTCTTAATCTTGTACCGGTGGAACAACAAGAAGAAGATAAAACTCGAATGAGAACTGAGAGAGAATATGGGGCGGCGTGAATTACGATGTAATTGTGATTCATGTGTTCTCTTCCCATGAGCTTAATGATGTATATATAGAGCTACAGTAGGGACCTTAGGAGATTAGGAGAAGGGCTCCTTAATTAATTAAAACACTTGTTGACCAAGCCACTTATTTTAATTAATTAAATAATATTAAATAGGCCACCGACATAATATTACTGCACTCCCTTTTCGTAGCTCAATTTACAATTGAGACTCCAATAATAATTACTCGATTTATCTCTCCTTGTTTAAGATATAATGTCCATTAATTAATTCGATTACTGAAAATCAAGAATTAATTAATTTATTATTATTTCACCGAAGTTCGCACTCGTTCATTACATTATTACTATGTTGGAATTTAATCCACCTGCAGGGTTTAGTATAATAATCCTTCATGAACTCACTCCGGGGACATCATCAAATTAACGCACATGGTGACCGTAAATATCCTAACAGCACATCCTACATGCAGCAATATTACCCAAGACAACGGATTGACCCAGTTCACTAAGCCTCACCCATGTGAATCAAAGTAATAAGTACTACACATATATGCCTGTTTAATATCTTACGGGTTAAGAGTACGCAGTAATTATCCGAGGCCTAGTTCGTTTAAGAAGATCAGTATAAAACGGATTGACCCAGTTCACTAAGCCTCACCCATGTGAATCAAAGTAATATTACCCAAGACAACGGATTGACCCAGTTCACTAAGCCTCACCCATGTGAATCAAAGTAATAAGTACTACACATATATGCCTGTTTAATATCTTACGGGTTAAGAGTACGCAGTAATTATCCGAGGCCTAGTTCGTTTAAGAAGATCAGTATAAAACGAACTGCTCCTCTCTGGGATCCTGTTCAATACATAAATGTACTAGTGCAACTAATCAGTCAAGACAAACTGTACGGTTGACACTACAACCGTTCACGATCGGGTGTTCATGTCCATCTGGGTTGTGAACCAATTATTCTTGTTTCGCGAGTAACTAATAGCATGATCTTCGGTTCGCCCGATGACGACCCACACTATCTAATGCAAAACACCAGAATGTAGAACTTGTTTAATCTAACATGTTTCTCATTCAAAAAGGGTAAAAGTGTAATATCATCCAAAACCAAGCTTTCAGTATATAACACTAACAATATGCCTGTTTTCAATTGGGGCAGAAAAAGATAGTAGTTGAGCTGATATTTGAAATATTAGTGGGACTCTGTTTTTATTGTGGGATCCTAGGTCACCAGGACAAAACCTAAATAAAGAGATCATAAGACATTAGAGAACGTAAACTTGCAAAAGGCTCCTTTAGAGACTGGCTAAGAGCACCTGAGCACCACCTCTCATCACATCTTATAAACTCAAGCTCAACCTCAGATACTCCTAACACTAGTAGCCAAAGCACCAAACCTCCAACAGATGGCCAATCTATACCTTTAGGCTCCTCCTCCCAAATCCAACAACCCATAACCACTAAAACCTTACAACAACTCCCTCAACACACCCGACAACCATCACAAACCTTTCATCCCCTCACTTAACCTTAAGTCCAATACCAACTACCATACAACCTCCATAGTCTACTCAATCTCTCACCTTACACACATCTTCCAAACCAAATTACCGCAAAACCCCCTTAAGTAATCTAGAAGCATTCAAAACTCACAACTTCCTAAACACCATTCAACCCGCCATACCAATGGAACTAATACTCACTACCCTTCGCCCCAAAGTCTTTTCTAACTCTAACTCTATAGAAAGCACTCAACCGAACACTGAAGCTCAAATCTCCAAACCAAAAAAATGGAAAATAAGATCCTCTCTATAGAGTAGTAAGAGTTTGGAAAACACACCAATCAAATCTTCTGGAATTAAGAGGTTAGCTAGCTATCAAGAAGAAGTGAGTCCAGCTCATTTAATGATCAGTTCTGAAGAAAGTCAGTTGAGAAAGACACACAAGACTCAACAATCTGGGGCAAATATGGCCAGCCCTTCAGGGCCACAATGTGACCAATAAAAGAAAAGCTATGAAACTGTAGAGGACTGGGTGTGCCCTCTACAGTTTCTCAGCTTAAGAAGTCTTGGAAGCTCCACCACCCACTTTTTCTTTCCTCTCTGAAAAAAAAAAGAGTTTTGTAAATACTGTGTGTAGAAATATGGGTGTGGATGATAGATGGTCATCTGTGGAACCACTCGGTAAGAGTGATGAGTTACTCTTCATTTGGATTGAGCAAGTTCGTATCTTTAGCATTATTAATTCTACTTTCTTCTGCCAAGTGGAATTCTAGAATAAAGTCAAGGCCAAAGTCTATTGGGTGATTTTTTTGCATGCAAGCACAGACAATGTTGTAAGAAGGCAATCATTGAAGTTTCTTATAAGGGAGCAAAATCGATTGGGGATATTATTAGTTCATAGAAAGTGATTTGAATAACATCATCTCTCCATAAGGAATAAAAAATAGTAGGCCTACACCCCTCTCCTCATTTAGGGGTTTTAATGATTTCATCTCTCTCATGGGCATGTTAGACACTAAGTGGTTATGACACAAAATCTCTTGGTGTAATAAGAGACGAGGAGAAGGATTTGTCGAGGTGAAGTTAGACAGGGTTTTTGTTTCTATTGGTTGGATGGCTCTCTATCATGACTGACAAGTTTCCAACATTTTCGAGAGCTCCGCAGATCACAGTCTCCTTCTTTTATTCTTGCCCTGATGATAAGCCCTTAAAAAAAAGATTATACTTTGACAGTAGATGGTTACATAAAGAATGGATTGCTGATGTGGTGAGAAAAGCCTAGAATCTATATCAATCTCGGACCTGTATGTATAAATTCCAAGCTAAAGTTAAATAAAATAAAATTCATCTCCTTAAGTAGAGTAGCTCCTTCAAGACAGACAATGCTAAGGAAGTAGAGAAGATACACAAAAAAATAGCTAAACATAGATGGGAAGGGGCACTCTCAAACTGGGTACTTTGGGATAAACTGCAAAAAGACCTCAATTCATTGCAAATTGCATTAGAAAGCAAAAATTGAGTGGCTAAAATATGGGGACAAAAGTACCAAATACTTCCATGCTTAAATAGTCCAAAGAAGGAAAACTAACCACATAAGTAGACTCCTCAAGGATGATTTGATAATTTATGAGTCAAGGGATGAAACTGCTCACTGTATTGAAGACTTTTACTCGGTGCTATTTACTTTCTAAGGACCTGCAAGTCTAAATGATGAACCTGAAGAAATTCCCCATGTCATAACAGAAGACATGAATATTGTGTTGCTGAAAGTCTCTGATGAGAAAGAAGTAAGAGAAGCTCTGCTCCCCATTGCACCCATGCCTTCTACTTTCTTTCAACAATTTTGGAATACTATTATACTTGGTGATATGGCATATAAGAATGACACGGTTCATTTGGTAAATATTCAGCTCGGTTCTTCATGAAATGGGTCGGCCGAGGGAGGTCAATGACTCACAAATTCATTTGGCCAGGTATGGGCTGCTCGGCCCATGTATGAGGGTAGTTTGCTCGGCCCATGTATGAGGGTAGTTTGCTCGGCCCATCTGAATTGGAGTGGAATATGTTCGGTATGGTCACGAGCAACATGGCCCAATAGAGAATGGGGGACACGTGTGGGCTAAAGAAGGAATAGAACAAGACCAATCAGATGGAGGAGGGAGGTAGCGTAGTGAAGAAGCTAATAAACTAGGTATAAATAGGTGAATCACGAGGATGGTAAGGTATGACATTACAAACCCTATCTATCATATACGGCGCTCTTCTTGTAACCCTACTAACTTAAGCATCGGAGGTCTACCGCCGGGAAACATCCCGGCGTCTTTGCAGGTTTACGGAAGCTTAAGCAACGGAAGGACTTGAAGAGCCGGTTCAAGGTGCACAAGCACATCACTTGGTCTATGTGATCTTGTTTTTAACTTCTTTAATTCTGGTCCAATTCTTAAAAGCATTCATCATACTGGTTACTCTTGTGCCTAATTTTCCCAAACATGATAAAATATCCCAATTTAGGCCTATCAGTCTTTGTAGCACCGCATACAAAGTTATGAAAATTATCACCAAAAGACTCAAATCTTGTCTGTGCTCTTGCATTTCTGAAAACCAATCTACTTTCCTGTCTTCTAGGCAAATTTTTTTTAATGTAATCATTGTTAATGAAGCTCTTCACTTTTTGAACAAACATAGATATGGGAAAGCTCACTATATGGCTATCAAACTTGATATGGCCTAGGCATTTGACAAGGTTGAATGGCACTTAGACAAATTTTACTTAAACTGGGATTTCGTGCTAACTTTGTTAAGTGGATCTTAGCCTGTATCTCTCAACTTCCTTTTACTTTAACCTGAATGGATCTCCTTTCGACTTTCTCAAACCTTCTAGAGGGATAAGGCAAGGTGACCCCTCTCTCCTTACCTCTTTATACTTATCTCTGAAATCCTCTCTCATGTATATTATAAAACTGAAGTTAAAAAAGGCCACTTCAAACGGCTAAAGATCTGTAAAAACATCCATATGCTTACACACTTTTTGTTTGCTGATGGTACACTGTTGTTCTCTGTTGCTTATGTTAACCAAGTCCAGGTTTTTCTCAATAACATTAATCAATAATCATTATAAAGACATATCAGGGAAAAGTGTGAACCTCCAGAAATATTTCATTTTTTTTTTTTAGCAAAAGCACCCCTCAAGAAGACGAAATCTGTTCTACACTTTTAGGTATCTAGAAATAAACTACTCCAAAATATCTTGGTCTGCCCTTCGGGATAGGAAATTCTAAACTCCAAACCTTGGCTTACATTGATGAAGTTGTATATATATATTAACCTCATCGTGGAAAACAAGTTTCTTTGTAATGCAGGTAAAGGAAGTCCTCTTGAGATCTATGTTTGAGGCTCTTCCAATTTATGCCATGTCCTGCTTCATGCTCCCCAAGAAATTCAACATAGACCTGGCAAAAATATTTGCAACATTCTGGTGGGGACACAAGAAAGACCAAGCAAAAAGAATCCCTGAAAATCCTGGGACCTTTTGTCATTGCCAACGGAGAAAGGAGGATTGGGGTTTCAATGTCAACTTAATGAATAGTGATCCTATCACCAAAACAACTTTGGAGGATATTCAACCACCCTGAACTACTGGTCTGCAAAATTCTCAAGGCTAGAT
>CACSLK010031421.1:11427293-11441258 GCA_902706635.1 Striga hermonthica | reverse complement strand
GTGCTGTACGAAGCGTACATGCACAAGGAATTCCATGTATGGTAGGCAATACACAGCCGCAGCGCCAGTAAACTTCATGGCTCAAGTCTTGCATCCTTGTTAGCTCATCGTTCAATAAATTCATACAGTAATGCGAGACTCTCAATATCAAGCACGCGAAAGTCAATCCCGTATATGTCGTACTCTTCCTAAGTCTAGAAGACTCAAGTGCTGTCCTGTTAATACATTACAAAACAAATTATAATATACTTATATAATATAATATATTATACTTATATATAATATATTTGAGGAATGTACCTGATTTCAGTCAATTGAGACTCGATCTCCTTATCAATCTTATGCCACACTGTATCTAGCGCACCAGTCGACGTGCGAAGCCACTGCTTCAACACAGAGTGGGCACTTTCCACCCTACAGGTAGTTGTGTTGCCAAAATGTGTTACTTGGTTCGTCCAGGCTTTCACAAACTTCTCCTTGTGGCCTAGCCACGTCTGCTCGAGATATTGTACCACTTTTGAATCATTCCCGTATTTTGCATTCAATTGAGCTACGGCAGTGTCGTACTCATCCGACGTACTGGCATCCATAATCGACTTCCACCGACCGCGCAAGAACCTCTCAGATAAATTTTTATCTTTCCCAAACAAGTTGTACACTTTGTTTTCCACATCCTTGTTGATGTGCCACGTGCAAAGTAAGTGGGCAGATTGGGGAAAATGCCTCCTAATAGGAGTCAATAAGCCCAACTCTCTGTCACTGACAACCGCATTAGGATGCACCTGAGCAGCGTCAAAAATTAGTGAGACACGCAAAAAAACCTCAAATTTTTTTTACCATATTGCACAAAGTACGTTTATATTCTAATTAAATTAATCATGTACTTCATATAAATTCTTACTGTATAGCCTATGAGAAGTCTCAAATTGTCGAGAACCCAATCATAACTGGCCTCTTTCTCGTCCTTCATGAGGGCATACACAATTAAAAAGTTATTGTTGCACGGCGTCATGCCAATCATCTCGACCAACGGCATCTTGTACCTGTTAAAATGAGACCAAAAGAAATAAATTATAATCACATTAAATCTAATCCAAAATACAAATTTAAATTAATACTAATAACATATCTATAAATTTAAAATACCTGTTGGTTTTGTACGTCGAATCTATGCCGACAAACCAATAATAAGTCCGGAATAGATCACTGAATCAGGATGGGCCATGAATATGTGTGTCAGCGCATTTGTATTCGGATCGACATTTGTATAAATCATGTAGTTGCTGCTGTTTGCCAAATGTAGAAGTTGGGTAGGAACGTCCATACCCTCAAAACTTTTCTTACGCAACCAGTCTCTATAGTTATATACATGTCGCCAATTAGCATGGTCGTGTGGATTTTTTTCATGGACGACGGCCAAAATATTTGCTGGTGTCAAATGCGCAGCAGTCATTTCACGAATAATTTATTTGGATGACACGCTTATGCCGCTCGACTGTCGATGGCACTCAGGATACACGGCAAATGAATGATTATGGTATCCCTTCGTTTCGTCTTGACTCGTGTGGATCATCCAGTATGTCGATCTGGCAACACGCTTTACTTGTATCTCAAAAGGGCACTGGCACGCTTTCGTTTTTGAACGTCTCGAAACAACTTTATTCATATCTACGTTTTTGCCTCTATAACGTTCGCCTCGATCGCACTTCAAGATCTTCAGCCTTCCGGGTTTTTTGTGTTTTGAAATAGTCAAAAAGAAACCATTCAGAATTGCCGTACTTTTTGCATCCTTAATAGCCTCCACATCACTAATAAACAACGTAGTTGTATTGAAAGCGGAACGGTAATCAACACCATCTCCTCCAAAATCTTCTAAAGACACCTGCAATGTATTTAATAATCTTAAAACATTTAAAATTAATTATAAAAAATAAAAAAATAAAAAAATACAAAAAGGATGTTCGGCCGGTCGGACCGGGTTACAACCGGCCGTCGCGGCCGGACACCAAGTGGGCCGTACGACCGGTCCATTAGTACAACCACCGGTACATACGGCCACCAAAACCGGATGTCCGGGGGTGTGTCCGATCGAACCGGCCGGACGTGTGTTAAGCTGTCCGGTCCGGTCGGCCGGACATCACTGGTGCCATGCGGTAAAACGGGCCGGACGGTTTTTTTTTTTACCTCCGAGCTGGTCGACATCTTGCGGACACAAAAAATGAAAAGGGCAAAATCGTCCAAGGGGGCGGTGACTAGTAATAAGGGGGGCGGTAAATAGTAATGCCCTTTAATATTTGAATAATCTTGTTAAGGCATTTTTTTTTTTTTTATGATGAATGGTATATGGGATTAGAACTGTGCCATTTGGACTGCAGACTTTCTCTCTCTAAAAATAAAAAATTCTCCCCTGAAATTTTCCTCTCACGTTTTCATTTTCTCTTCCTTGTGCCTTCCTCAGTGGGGCGCTGGGTTTCGCGACGGTGGCTGGCCCTCAATTTAAGGCTGCAGTTGGTCTCAGCGATGCAGGATGAGGAGGGAGATCCAGGCGAGTTCGGCTTTGACTTGGCTGCCGTACTTGAGTATTGTACCTTCGGTGCCGCGTTGGGGTCCGTCAATGGTGCATCTCGGGGAGTGGTTGTTACTCTGATCGTTGGTGGTGGTGGTCGGGGTGGAGGTTTTGTCACCTCCTTTTTTGTGCCCTTTTCCCTTGGTGTTTAGGTTAAAGGGTGGTCGACATCCTCGGTGAAACGTATAGTTTGATACTGAGTGCGCTAACAAAGTACTAACTTGAACAAATAATGTAAAATGCGGAAGCAATAGAACTAAGATTTAAAAACTCTTCAGGGAAGCGTCCCACTTCCCCTCAGAGCTCTTTCATTGATAAATCGCACAAAGACATAGTTTGGACTTACAAGACTCGAACTCCCTTCTAATCTAGCCAACACTATTCACGATCCTATCCACTAATTCTCCGGCCACGTCCCGTGGACTTTTTATCCCACACTTACTCCCTAAGTGTAAAAACAAAAGATAGTTTTGATGAAATCAAGAAACTAAACAAAAACAGCTTCAGTCCTTGATAGTATAAGAACTCTCAGACTGAACTGTGTACAAGACTGAATATATACGAAAATATGAAGCTCAGCTATTGCTCTAAAAATCTCTCTAACTCCAGCAGCCGCAATAGGAGCTTCCCCTAGGGTATTTATATAATCTTCTTAGGGTTGGAGTCTTCTTCAAGGCATAGGACTCCAAGCACAATTTCCTTCCTTATATATAGCAAGAATTATGGCAAGATAATCTTTTATTCTCTCTCCTAGATTCCTTCACATGCATGCCTCTCCTTTTTCTTCTTTTCTTTAACATCCGATTTCCTACAATAAGAATTACCATAATAAGATCCACACAATCTTATATATGGAATATAAAATAAACTTAAGTAAGAAAATAAAATAATTAAAGATCTTCCCTTTTTCTGTGGTTCCAGGTGCTTGTACGAACTTTCGAACTAATGCCAAATAAAATATCTTTCAATCTCCCCCTTTGGCATCTAGTTCAAAAACCAACAGACTTAGAAGTCTCCTGAAAACTAAAACCACAAGCACCAGACAATAAGATCACATCAAGGGTTAGTCCAATTAGTCACAAGCAAATTATGACTGTGTACAAACACAGTTCTCCCCTCAATTTCTGCAGCCATCAAGTCTCAAAGGGAACGAATCAAAATAAGATCACATTCAACCAGAATAAGCAGACAATCATCAAAAGTAGCAAAACGACCACATTCAAAATAACTACAATTAGCAGCAAGCACACATCATAAAAGCAACACAAAATATGAGGTTCTTTATTACATAAAGACCTCCCAACATCCCCCAACACTCAATAGAACCAAACTACTTTCCAGCTTCATATTTGTCAATTGCCTCATCAGTCGAATCTCCCCCAGAGTCAGAATCTTCATCACCTTTGCCAGCAGCAACAGTACTATTCTCTCCCTTTTTCGAACTACGGGATGCCGAAGGGCCCGTCCTCGTGTTCCTACGCTTCGACCCCTTGACTGCTTGCAGCACTTGAGGAAGATATGCCTGTTGAGCAGCTACCTTCTTTGCCAGATCATCCCACTCTCCAAGTTGTTGTGCCACGAACTCATCCCAGTTTTTAGGGACCAAGGAGGAAGCCAGTTTTCTTGAGACCTTGGTTGTTCCTTTCTCATTCAGTGTGCGAGCACTCACAGAGAGTGCTTTTCCTGGGTTCTCGAGATAGACTTGGTAGCGGGGATTAACAGAAAAATTGTGGGCAGCCAAGAAGGACCAAATAAGACAATGAAAAGGAAGGGTTTTGCGAGACTCAATATTAGTGACAAAGGTTTGAAGAATTTCAAAGACAAGATCCCCAAAGCTGAAAACCTTCCCAATCATGACCCAATAGATGACTTTACTCTGTAACTCAGTGAGCAAAGTTTTGTTGGAAGTAGGGGTCCAGTTGCCAGCACCAATTTTATGCAACAGATTAGCAACTAAACAAAGGGAACTCACAGGCAGATTGGAACCAGGCCATGTGTCTAACTGACCAGAAGTAAGAACTTTGGTCATAGCATCCAAATCAACCTCAGTGAGGGAAGAGACATCAAGATCAGAGGGCAAACCAAGATGAATATTAAACAAAGCAGGAGACACATTAATCACACGATTTCGAAGAAAGAGCTTGTGAAAACGAGGGCTATCTGAATCAAACACGACAGGGGTGAGATTAGCATAGAACTCTTTGATAACTTGACCACAGAAAGGCTTGAGATCAGACAAGGTTTTAGACAGACCGACAGACTCTATCAAACGGAGAATACCAAGATCAGCAAACTTACCGTCTTCCATGGGATGTTCGGAACAGAACCCATAAGATCCAAGACTGACAAAGCGTTCATGAGCAGCCTCTGTATAGAATCGATTGGTGAAGGTGTTCTCAAGGTCATACGCATCATCTTCAGGTTCAAGTGGGACAGGAGGCTCATCGATGGATTCTTTGTCGCGACGGCGAGTGGAGCGACGCACCAGAATCTTTGATGGAGGCGTTGGCTGATCAAAATGAACATCAACCAGAGTTGCTGCGGTGTCCTCCTTTTCTCCCTCGGTAGTTGCTGTTTTGGTAGCGAACTTAGATGCAGACTTGGTCCCAGACGTTGGAACTGCAGACGACTCCCCCTGGGTCTGAGCCGCAGGAACTTCGTCGAACCTTGAGAGACTAGGAACTCCAGTTGCCAGCGGATTAGGGTCAATGTCCTTGCTGATGTTGTCGGACTTCGATGGAGAACCAGATGTGGTTGCAGACAGGGAGACAGATTTTTTAGGCGGAGGTGACTCCTGAGATGGAGACTTTGTCGGCGGAGGAGACTCTCGCTGAGAGCTCGCAGAGATAGAAAGGCGGCGGCGCTTCAGCGTTTTCTCCTTGTGCTTCTTCAACCGCTTCTTAGTTTTATCCTTACTTCCAGCCATGGGAGAAGAACGACGATTGAGTTTAGTGAAAATAAGGTTTTGGATTGAAAAAGGAGAGAGGAGAGAGTGAAAAGAAGGAGATACAATCAAAGAGAAAGAGAATGATTAAAAAGATGGAGAATCGCGAGAGGTTAAAATAGGTTCTGACATGAATAACTGCAAAAAGCAGTTTCCGAGTTTCAAGGTGAGGAGAGATAAAGAGACGTTGATAAGTTGGGCGGTTTTAGAGCAAAAAACTGATCCCTCCAAATCTGAATTCAAACAATAAAACTTCCCACAAAAATACCTTCTCACAATAATACGAAACTTAGGAAAGAAATCCAATTTTATTCCTAAGTATATATTCTCCACAAAATTTTAGACCCAGATAGATCAAATTCAATAAAGAAATCACATGCAATTATGCCTAAGGATGAAAAATAAAAATAAGGAATAAAAATCGCAAACAAGATACACTAGATTCAAAAAAATCTTTTCCTTCTCAACTTAGACAAAATTGATGAAGACAATCCGAGACCAACTTTGAGATTCAAACTTCCCAAGGAACATACGATAAACGGTTATATGTATATACACAGAGTAGTGCGAACCACAACTTCAATAGCAAGAACACATGCCGTATTATTCATAGTGCATTTCACTTAGTAACAATCACTGCCATAGTGAAAGCCAACCCCACTACTTTGCACCACAATTTTAAGCAAGGATCCTACGTTTATTATTATTATTATTATTATTATTATTATTATTATTATTATTATTATTATTATTATTATTATTATTATTATTATTATTATTATTATTTAACAACACTACAGTTTTTATGAGGGTGACCACCTTATAACTCCGCATAAGAACATCATATAATAATATGCAATGTGTGTCACTAGCTTACGCCCCTCTCAACATTTTCTGTCCAAGACGCTCACAGTCGATCCCGCATTGGGAAACGAACCATGTGCTAGCTATCGCTCTAGATCATTTATGAGAAGGCAGCTCTTTGTGACAAAAAAAAAAAAACAAAAATATTGAATATAAGTACGTTCCTAGGTAGTGTAAGAACACGCAGTCGGTCTTAGACAATCAACACCTCTCAAGCTTTCAGAAGAGTTAGAACTTCAATTAGGAATCTAGTGGTGCACAGAATGCAAAATGCACGACATGCATAATGCAAAATACCCTATATGCTTACACGCAATGCAATAGATAATTACTAATAATATACAATACAATATAATATAATGCAAGATCACACAAGCATTCAGAATGAGCAGATCCCTTAGGATTTCCTTAGAGAAATGAACCTTTGAGAATCCAGTGCTTTAGTGAATATGTCAGCCAACTGGTTTTGAGTAGAAACATACTCAAGGATAATCACATCATTCTCGACTAAATCTCTAATAAAGTGATACCGACTATCTATGTGTTTAGTCCTAGAGTGTTGAACCGGATTTTTTTAGATGTTAATTGCACTGGTATTATCACAGAAAAGGTTCACGGTGCTTACCTCAAGACCAAACTCAATCATCATTTGCTTCATCCACATGAGATGAGAGCAGCAACTTTCAGCAGATATGTATTCGGCTTCAGCTGTCGAGAGTGCTACGCAATTTTGCTTCTTGCTAAGCCAGGAGATGAGATTATTGCCAATGTAGAAACAACCACCAGAGGTACTACGTCGATCGTCGACGTTCCCAGCCCAATCCGCATCACTATAACCTGCAAGACTAGAGGATGTGTCATGAGAGTACATAATGCCTAAGTCGGATGTGCCATGCACATACTTGATGATGTGCTTTACCGCCTTCAAGTGCGATTCCTTAGGATTAGCTTGGTACCGAGCACACATACCTACACTGAAACACAAATCAGGTCTACTGGCAGTCAAATAAAGTAAACTACCTAGCATGCTTTTATAAAGCGTGGAATCAACTGAAGTTCCAGCATCATCCTTGGATAGCTTATAGTGGCTTCCCATAGGAGTTGCTGGACACTTAGAATTCTCTAGACCAAACTTTCTCACCAGATTTTTGGCATACTTGGTCTGATGAAGAAAAATCCCCTCCTTGGATTGCTTGACTTCCAAGCCCAAGAAGTAGGACATCTCTCCAACCATGCTCATCTCAAATTCTCTAGACATGTGGGTAACAAACTCATTGACCCAGGTTCTCGAGGTAGAACCAAAGATAATATCATCTACATAAATCTGTACAATGATAATATCGTTATTATATTTTAGAACAAACAGAGTTTTATCAACTCCCCCTCGAGAATACCCCATTTTGACCAGAAACTGGGTCAGGCGTTCGTACCAGGCACGCAAAGCCTGTTTAAGCCCGTACAGTGCCTTCTTCAACCAATAAACATGGTCAGGGTGATGAGGGTCCACAAACCCTTCAGGTTTCTTAACATAAGCAACCTCTTTCAAAAAGCCATTCAAAAATGCAGACTTTACATCCATTTGATAAATCACAAAACCAAGTAAACACGCAATAGATAGAAACATCCTAACAGACTATAGACGAGCTACAGGGGCAAAAATCATCACTCAAGGCCTCTTATTTTTAAAAATTCAACACCCTCCTCTTGGGTGTACCCCTGAGCTACGAGGCGGGCCTTGTTCCTAGTAATCTCTCCCGATCCATCTGTCTTATTTTTAAAAATTCATTTTGTTCCAATGACGTTAGAATCAGAAGGTCTAGGGACAAGTTCCCACACATCGTTTCTCACAAACTGTTCTAATTCTTCTTGCATAGTCTGAACCCAAAAACCATCACTCAAGGCCTCTTTTGTATTTTTCGGTTCCAACTTAGACACATAACAAGCAAAGTGACACAGACCAACAATTTTACGAAAATTAGGTTTCACTCCTCTAGTGTTTCGCTCAGAAATTCCTCCAATGATTTGATCCTTAGGATGATCCTTCTGAATCTTGGCAGGAGGATCTCGTCGAGATTCATCAGGATTTCCGGAGGACGTTGGAACATTATATTCATTACCTTGCACATTTTTATCATATTCAAGGGTTTCAGACTTCACATCATTTAGCACATTCTCAGTTTCAGAATTTGATAACTTCTTACCACTTGACACATCTATGTTGGACACATCAGGTGAGAACGTACATTCAAGAGCATCATCAAAAACAACATTTATAGACTCCATAACCACCTCAGTATGCAAATTATATACACGATAAGCACGGCTGTTGGTAGAATAACCAAGGAACTGACCTACATCACTCTTGGACTCAAACTTACCAAGGTGTTCTCTGTCATTGTAGATATAGCATTTGCACCCAAAGAAATGAAAATATTTCACATTTGGTGCTTTACATTTCCACATTTCATATGAAGTTAATACAGTTCCTTTCCTGCAATACACACGGTTAGTTATATAACACGTCGTGTTTAGCGCTTCTGCCCACCATCTTAAGGACATACCATGTGACACAAGCATCACTCTAGCCATTTCCTGAAGGGTCCTGTTCTTACGCTCTACAACTCCATTCTGCTGTGGAGTGATAGGAGAAGAAAACTGGTGAAATATACTGCGAGTTTCGCAAAATAGCTCAAAATCACGGTTCTCAAATTCCTTACCATGGTCACTCCTGATTGCAACAAGATTAGTTCGTTTTTCATTCTCAAGTTTTAACACGAGTTTTTTTGAAAGCATCAAGTGCCTCAGACTTGTCTTTTAAAAAATCAACCCAAGAGAATCTAGAAAAATCATCCACACAGACTAGAATATACTTCTTACCACTGTAACTTTCGACCTGAATTGGTCCCATCAAGTCCATGTGCATCAGTTCCATTACACGGTTTGTACTGACCTCGGTCAACCTCTTATGTGATGCCCTTTTCTGTTTGCCCATTTGACATGATCCGCAAACTCGTGGTTCTTCCTTCTTCAGCTTGGGCAATCCACGAACAACCCCTGTGGAGGAAAGTTCAAGCAAGTGAGGATAGTTAATATGTCATAACTTTTGATGCCAGAGTTCAGTCAAATCAATACTGGTTTTATTACATTTCAAGTCAAGTTCCACAAGATAGCAGTTATCCCTAGACCTAGTACCAGTAAGGACATGCTTGTTTTCTTGATCAGACACATGACACTGAGTCTTAGTAAAATTCACATACAAACCCTGATCACATAATTGACTGATACTCAAAAGATTGGCTTTCAAGTTTTGAACCAAAAGAACATTTTTAAGTTTGGGCAAACCAGGAACATTCAAGACCCTACTCCAAGAACCTTATTCTTTGCCCCATCACCAAAAGTTACTGAACTAGAAGAGACATGCATAATATTTGTTAAATTAAACCTCAAACTTGTCATATGACGAGAGCATCCACTATCAAAATACCAGTCAGAGTTAGATGTGGATTTCAAGGCAAGTATAGAAGACAGACAGACGTTCTTACTTTCCTTGGGAACCCAGATCATTTTCTGTTCATGATTTACTATATCAACTTTCAGTTTAGGTGCTTTCAAGGGAATACCGTGAGGACTCCAGTCATTAATTCGACCTGTATATATATCATTGTGCATTCTATAGCACTTGGGGCGAATGTGACCGCGAATCCCACAGTAGTGACAAACAGGTACAAAGTTCTTACCTGAATTTTTTTGCTGAGCTTTTGGAGAATGTGGCTTGCCTTTCTTGGAGTCAATTGAGTATCCTTCTTTAACAAAATTTAGATCAGCCTTACTCAGTGATGAACTTGATTCTCTAACCTTCCCTTTCAGTTTCTGGTTGTGGCAGTTCTTACTTAGGTTGGATGAACCAATCTGCTGACTCAAAATTTGAACTTCAACGTATGATGCCCTAGGCTTATTGATCATGTGACAACTTCCTCACTCTTACTGAGCCTTTCTTCAAGGGTAGAACAATGATTCTGAAGTGTTACATGTTCCTCCATCACTCGACCGAGTTCCTCCTTGAGAACAACTATTTCAGTTTCTCTTTCACCTGCAAGATTTCGCACAGCAAACAATTCGTTACATAGGGATTCGATAGTAAAATTTTATTCTTCACTTGCCTTTTTGTTGAGTTTATCCCCATGCTCAACCAATGCAAGCTTCGCAAAACAACTGTTTAGGTCCTTTTCTTGCTTTCCGATATGAAGGTCTGATTTGATGAGTTTCTCGTTCAGATCAACGGTCATTACCCTCATCTTCTGAAGTTCATCTCTAAGATAGACAATATCCTTATCTCGTTCAGCAGATTTATGTTCCATAGCCTTCATCTTCAATTTTTGAGCCTGGTACTTTTTGATGATCTCCGCTGCCTTGAGACATTTTTCTATGGCATACTTGTGAATTACAAGATTTTCAGTAGCTGGATCAGAGAATTCATCAGAGTCCACATCGCTCAAATTCTTCGCGTAAAAACCTACGTCAGACTCTACGTCCGTCAAATGATTAGAGGAAGTAAAACAGTTATATTCATTCAGAAGACATTTAGCAGAGTTATTTGAATAGTTAGAATTCTCAATCTTTTCAGATTCTTCCTCCTTGTCCTCACTGGAGTCAGACCATGTAGCCTTGAATGTCTTGTTATTCTTCTTGAAATTAGGAAATTCCTTTTGAAAGTGGCCGAAGCCTTTGCATTCACGACACTGGTCTTTTTCTACTCCTTGGTTAGAATTCTGAAACTTGTTCAGCTGCATGCCAGAACACTTTTCTCCGAATTGCTGAATTTGGTTCCTACCACCTTCAAAGGACCTGTTGCCCTGGAACCTCTTTTTCTGAAATTTCTTCAGCTTCGAAACATTCTTGGAGAGTACGGTGAGAGTCTTTGTGATTTCATCAGCATCAGAAGATTCTTCATCGGATTCATCATCCTCAGCAATGGCAGTACGAACCTTGGCCTTTAGTGCTAGGCCTTTCCCTTATCCTCACGGAGTCAAAGCCATGGTTGATCTCAAAGGTGCGAAGGTCGTTGAGAAGATCATCAATGCCAAGTTTCTGAATTCTTTGAAAACTCTCTAATGTTGTAATCTTAATCCCAAACCTATCTGGTAGAGTTCTCATTAGTTTCTGCACTTGCCTTGCTTCTGGAATCGGCTCACCAAGCATTGCACTTTGGTTAACTAGATCACATAAACGAGCACAGTACATATCAATAGTTTCATCCTCCCTCATATGGATCTCATCGAGCTCAGTTGATACTCTTTGGAGCTTTGACGTTTTAACCGCGTTTGTGCCTTCAAACTGTCTTTCCAAGATCCTCCAAGCTTCTTGAGCGGTAGTGCACTGAATTATTATCTTGTGGCGTGTGGGTTCTACGGCAGACATGATGGCATATAAAGCTCGAAAGTTGGCTTCTTCTGCTTGTTTTTCATCATCGGTCCAGATACTCCTTGGTTTTTCAACCAGAACTTTGGTAGTTGACGATTTTCCATCCGAGGACTCTAATGTTTTAGTTTCAGCAGGAACCTTCTCCTGGAGAGGTACCGTCCAACCGGATTCAACGGCCTGCCACGTGACTTTGCCAAGAGACCGAAGAAAGATCACCATCATTGATTTCCAGTAAGAGTAATTGGAGCCATCAGGGAATGGAGGGCGCGAAACAGACATCCCACCATCATGACTCATGGTGACCGACACACAGTCCCAAAGATCTTTATCCCGTAGTTAGAACAGGAACACTGCACTGGTGCCAATTGAAACGTATAGTTTGATACGGATTGCGCTAACAAAGTATGAACTTGAACAAATAATGTAAAATGCCGAAGCAATAGAACCGAAGATTTAAAAACTCTTCAGGGAAGCGTCCCACTTCTCCTCAGAGCTCTTTCATTGATAAATCGCACAAAGACAGAGTTTGGACTTACAAGACTCGAACTCTCTTCTAGTCTAGGCAACACTATTCACGATCCTATCAACTAATTCTCCGGCCACGTCCCGTGAACTTTTTATCCTACACTTACTCCCTAAGTATAAAAACAAAAGATAGTTTTGATGAAATCAAGAAACTAAACAAAAACAACTTCTGTCCTTGAGTGTATAAGAACTCTCAGACTGAGCTGTGTACAAGACTGAATATATACGAAAATATGAAGCTCAGCTATAGCTTTAAAAATCTCTCTAACTCCAGCAGCTGCAATAAGAGCTTCGCCTAGGGTATTTATATAATCTCCTTAGGGTTGGAGTCTTCTTCAAGGCATAAGAATCCAAGCACGATTTCCTTCCTTATATATAGCAAGAATTATGGCAAGATAATCTTTTATACCTCTCCTAGATTCCTTCACACGCATGCCTCTCCTTTTTCTTTTTTTCTTCAACATCCGATTTCCTACAATAAGAATTACCATAATAAGATCCACACAATCTTATATATGGAATATAAAATAAAATCAAGTAAGAAAATAAAATAATTAAAGATCTTCCCTTTTTCTGTTGTTCCAGGTGTTTGTACAAACTGTCGAACTAATGCCAAATAAAATATCTTTCACTCGGTTTCTAGCCGTGGTGGGCAAGCTTTGGGTGACAGTGGTGTGGGGGAAGTTTGGTCGGAGTTCTTCGAGCCTCGGGGTCGGGGTTGTTGCTGATCACCTGGGTGCTGGGCCGAGTTCTGGGATTGCAGTTCCAATTAGGCGTTATTGGCAGGTTTTGGAGTGGCATCTCGGGGCTAGGTTTGGTCGTTGGGGTGGTCGGCTGCCATTGGGTGTCTTTTAGCGTGGGTGTCGACTGTGGAAAGGGTGTGGATCTAGTTAGTCTAGGTCCTAGTTCGTGTTTAGGTTGTTTTGTTTTTGTTTGTGTGTTGTGTTGTTTATTGATTGTGTTTTCTCCTTTTCTCTCCCGTTGGGAGTGTATTTGGTGTATTCTCTTGTTGAGAGTTTTTTTGTTTCATTCTCCTTTTGGGAACTTTTTAGTTGTGTTTGTGTAGTAGGTCAACTCTAGGCTGTCATCTGCGTAGTCCTCCATGCTAGAGTCAGTTGTTCAGCTTATTCGACTGTTGGCTGATTTATTCGGCTGAGTGTGTTATGAATATATGTGATTCCTATCGCTCGAAAAAAAATGGTATATGGGATTCATTTTTATAATTGGCTCTTCATTTGTTAGAAGCTCATAGGATCAATGTTTAGTATTAATATTGATATAACATAGGTAGTAGCTTGGGCGAACCGTCTTCTGTCATAGCTCGGGAGGGCCGACCTTTATTTTAACTCGGGTGATATGGTTGTAAGATCTATTAGTTTGGGGGTATGGTGACTTATTGGTATGTAGCTCGTGGTATTACCGACCTGCGGACAATTTATACATGTGGACCTACTGACAGTGTGTCTAGTGGACATGCAGACAATTTATTCACAAGAACTACTGGTAGTATATCTAGTGGACCTGTGGACAACTTACACTCATGGACCTACTGATAGTGTATTTGGAAGACGTGTGAACGATTACCATATGAAGACTTATTAACTGTGTGTATGTGAAGACCTATGGATTTTTTTTTTTTTTTTTT
>CACSLK010031421.1:11395273-11405600 GCA_902706635.1 Striga hermonthica | reverse complement strand
ATTGAGGTGGTCAACTCCGACGATGAGGAGGCTGAGGTCGAGGAGGAACCACATCGGGAGGATGAGGTTGAAGCATTCAATGAGGAGCCAGAAATCTCGATGCATGCTATGGCTGGAATCAGTGGACCAAGAACGATGCGACTACCGGCATGGGTCAAGGATCGAAGGGTAATCATGCTCGTAGACAACGGATCATCGCATAACTTCATCAACGCCGATCTATCCCAAAAGTTGAAGTTGCCGACCATAAATATCGAGCCCTTTGAAGTTTGAGTGGCCAATGGAGAGAGGCTACAATGTACTGAGTCATTCCAGAAGGTGCCAATCAAGTTCAACGGAGTTACTGTTAAGGCTGACCTTTATGCCTTACCTTTGGTTGGGCCAGATGTTGTTCTAGGAGTACAGTGGCTCGAAGGGTTGGGCAAGGTGACTACCGACTATCGAACGGGAATTATGGAGTTCAATTCTGGAGGTTGACAAGTCACTCTGAGTGCTGGCAATGAAAAAGGTACCAAGGAAGTAGGGCTGAAAAGCATCGAAAGAGTTTGGCGAGGTGGCGGCCAAATCTTTGCAGTAGTGGTCGAGAACACTAAGGCGCACATAGACTAGGACGAGCAACAACAAGGAAATGTGCGCAATCTTCTCGGGGAGTTTGAGGGAGTACTGGGCGAACCTAAGGGACTACCACCACATCGAGAGTTCGATCATCGCATACCGCTGATCAATGAGCAGCATGCCATACACGTCCACCCTTATAGGTATGCTCACTTTCAGAAAACTGAGATCGAACGGCAAGTGGCCGAGATGCTAGAGTCAGGTTTAATCCAGCATAGCAAGAGTCCGTTTTCTTCTCCAGTACTATTAGCTAAAAAGAAAGATGGCACGTGGAGGTTCTGTACTGACTATCGAGCTCTGAATGCCGCGACTATCAAGGATCGATTTCCTATTTCGAGTATCAACGACATGCTCAATGAGTTAGCTGGATCACGTTACTTCTCAAAGCTCGACCTGAGAGCTGGTTATCATCAGATTTGACTCCACAAGGCAGACATCCCGAAGACAGCATTTCGTACGCACCAATGACACTATGAATATTTGGTTATGGCATTCGGACTGTGCAGCACCCCATCCACTTTCCAGTTTACTATGAATTCCATCTTCAAGGAGTATCTGCGTAAGTTCGTTCTGGTATTCTTTGATGATATCCTGATTTATTCAAAATCGTGGGTTGAACATCTTGAGCACTTGAGAGTGGTGCTCGAAATCTTGGAGGCCAACTCGTTTCATATCAAGCCGTCCAAGTGTTCATTCGGGTAGAAGATGGTTGAGTATCTAGGGCATTTCATATCCCACGAAGGCGTGAAGGTTGATCCACGAAAGATTGAGGCTATGGTCGACTGGCCTAAACCGACAAGTCTCACACAGCTGAGAGGATTTCTAGGGCTTACGGGCTATTACAGAAAGTTCGTGAAAGATTATGGAACCATCACCAAGCCGCTGACAGAGATGACTAAGAAAGGCGGGTTCACATGGACCAATGCTAGCGATGAGGCGTTTGGGAAACTAAAGATCGCCATGACTACAATGCCAATGCTCGCCATGCCAAGGTTTGATGTCTTGTTCGAGGTACACACAGATGCAAGCGACATTGGTATTGGGGCTGTACTAGTGCAAGAGGGATGACCTTTAGCCTATCTAAGCAAGGCACTAGGCACTACTCGATTGGGTCTATCGGTGTACGTGAAGGAGATGCTTGCAGTTGTCGAGGTTGTAAGGTGTTGGAGGCATTATCTATTGGGGCGACGCTTTCGGATCGTGACCGACCAGCAGCCGCTCAAGCATCTACTCGAGCAAAGGATTGTTACCCCCGAGCAGCAGAAGTTCGTTTCCAAACTTATGGGGTTTGACTTCGAGATAGTCTACCGGCCAGGCCGACAGAACACGATGCACTATCCAGGCGGACTTATGTAGCTGAGCTTAATGCTATCACGGGACCGACTTGGACTGTTTGGGAAGAAGTCAGGAAGGCGCAAGAGGAGGACACCTATTGCCACGAGTTGCGCCAATCTATAGAAGCAGGGAAGACGCCTGCTATTGATTATGAGATGCACAATGGTCTGCTTCTACACTGAGGTCGAGTATTCATTCCCGACAGTGGGAAGTTACGCGAGCAGATCATGCAGCACTTTCACGATTCCAAGATTGGAGGCCACTCGGGTATCTATCGCACGTGGATGAGAATAGCCAATACTTTCTTTTGGCCGGGACAGCAGAATACAGTTCGTGACTACATCGCACGATGCGACGACTGTTAGCGCACTAAGGCTGACTCACGACGACCGAGTGGGCTGTTACAACCTCTACCGATACCCGAGGCAATCTGGGAGGACATTATTATGGACTTCATAGAAGGGTTACCAAGTTCTAATAGATTCGATGGTGTTATGGTCGTGGTGGATCGTCTCACAAAGTATGCTCACTTCATACCCATCACTCATCCTTACACTGCAAATTCGATTGCCAGATTATTCGTGGAGTACGTGATGAAACTGCATGGGGCACCACGATCAATCGTTTCTGATCGAGACTGGATTTTTATGAGCAGCTTTTGGTCTGAATTCTTTAAGCTACAAGGGACCAAGTTATCTATGAGCTCAGCCTACCACCCACAGACAGACGGACAGACTGAGGTAACTAACCGAACTCGTGAGCAGTACTTGAGGTGCTACGTCCATGTATTTCCGAAAAGGTTGGAAAACTTTTTGCCTTGGGCTGAGTATTGGTACAACACCACTTATCACGAGTCGACCAAGATGACGCCATTCGAGTTGGTGTACGGGCGTAAACCCCCGAAATTAGTCAATTATTCGGAGGGAAGTACGATCAATGATGAAGTTGGTCGGGAACTCGAAGAACGAGATCTGATGTTGCGAGAGTTGAAGAAAAATCTCGAAGGCTCGATTAATCGAACCAAAGCC
Source organism: Striga hermonthica (assembly GCA_902706635.1). Classification (NCBI taxonomy): domain Eukaryota; kingdom Viridiplantae; phylum Streptophyta; class Magnoliopsida; order Lamiales; family Orobanchaceae; genus Striga; species Striga hermonthica. The sequence continues at coordinate 11,402,622 of CACSLK010031421.1, read as the reverse complement.
TTCGCGGATGGAAAGAGGCGTGAGGAATATTTGTACCAGGAGAGTATGTCTATCTGAAGCTACGACCATTCAGACAGCGCACAACAGCATAAAGGGCCGCAACTAAGCTGGGCGTTCGCTATTATGGGCCTTATCAGATTCTGAAGCACATTGGTCAGGTAGCATATCGTCTAGAATTGCCAGAAAGTTCGCAGATCCACCCCGTTATCCATGTTTCATAACTCAAGAGAAGTTTAGGAGAAGAACAGAAGTATTATGAGGAGTTACCAGTGACCGCAACCGATGGAAGGATCATCGTGCGTCCAAAACGGGCGATTGAATATCGCAAAATAAGAAAAGCGGGGCGCTATCAATGGGAAGTACTAGTCGACTGGGAAGAGTTGCCACCCGAAGAAGCCACATGGGAAGATCTTAATGAGATGCGCGATCAGTTCCGAATTTCATCCTTGAGGACAAGGAATCGCTTGAAGGGGACGGGAATGATGCGGAAGTGGCTAGGCAGCTCAAGAACGCCGCAACTCGCGCTTACCACGCACGCAAAAGGTTAGCACGAGGAACAGCGGAAGTGCGCGCACTGGAGAGTAGTGCGCGCGAGACGAGCGTAAATGGCCGGGTAACGGACGAGAACACACGCACACGATTAGCGTGCAAGAAGGGTAAGCGAACACCAGCGGGCATGGGCGTGCGGTACGCGCAAGGCGTGCGTTTGTGCATGGGGCGCGATGCCTCAGTCCTAGAGGCATGCAGTAAGGCGGAGGATGACGCGCGCGGGGAAGCTCATGTCCGCGTGGCGGACACTCCCGCAACGTCGCGCCCGTGCCCTCGCCAGCATGCCCGCGCATTGCGCCCGTCCATGCCAGCGCACCCGCGCCATGCACTAGCCACGACCCATGCCCGCATGCACCGCACCCGAGCCACCATGAGCCGTCACCGAGCCACCATGAGCCACATCGAGCCACCGGGAAAACCACCGAGCCCCGGCGCACCCGGCGACTGCCGGCGATATTTTCCGGCCGCCGGCGATATTTTCCGGCGACCGGTGACTTTTCCGGCCTAATTCTCCGGCGAACCTCCCGGCCCCGTTTTTTGGCCTCCGTCGACTTTTTCCGGCCGGAAACGACATTTTCGACCTCCCAGGACCGTTTCGAGCCGTCGGAAACCTTATTTTGCGACGATTTTACCTCCTTCACCTGTTTTTCGTGGATTTCTCACTCTCTTGGAGCTTTATCGAGGTTCATTGCCCAATTTTTCTTACTCTTGGTGCCGACATCATCGTTTTACGAGGTATTTCACTTAGACCAACTCGACATTTATATTTGAATTGGGCATGATTTTATTGAGTTGGGGGTGATATATGCTAAGTGTGGGGGAGGTGTATCGGGGGTTTCGAGAGCTTATATTGATAATTTGGAGGATTTTGGTGATTGTCTTTCGATGTTGAGGTTCGTTGGGAGATTTTGTTGATTATTTGAGGAATGTGATGCTCGTGGCTTGTGGTTTTTAAATATTCTTATGTTATTGGGTGTGCGGGTGAGTTGTTGGTTCTATATTGATTCAAGAGGGGCTAGAGGCCCGAATTTTGATCTTTCACGCATACGTGCATCTACGTCGAGCTTGTGGATTCCCGGTTATTATCTCTCCGAGACGCATACATGTGGCCATTACTCGAAGCCGACGGACGAGATTTTCTTATGCTTTAAAATATCATAGTTTTCGGTTGGCTTATGGATCGATGTACTTTCATTATTCAATCAGTCGGATGACTTCATTTTGACCTCGATGGCTTTCGGATGATTTGCTCTATTCCCACCGGATGAACACTATTAGACCCACGGTGGTGCACCACCGTGTAGAGTACGCGCTTTCTTTTCCCTTCGTTATTTTCTTTTTCTCTTTATTTTTATGTGCTATGTGTTTCTTTTCTTTTTCTCGTTTGTATAGTTCATTTTGTTTTTATTTTCATTTTCTCGCATGAAGCTTGTGTGATTACGTGCTCATTCCTATGCTTTTGTTGGTCAAGCAATGAGGGCATTGCTTTGTTTTAAGCGTGGGGGAGGGGTTTGCGTGACTATGCATGCTTTCGGCCTATTTCCTTTTTATTTAGTTTTTTTTTTATTTTTCGTTTCGTTGTGTCGTGGACCGGTTTTGTTTGTTTTTGTGTGTTTTGTGTCGATTTCCCCATAAGAGAATTGATGTGAATCCAATTGCTCGGAATGACTAAGTGGCTAGATTGAATTGTCGTTTGTGTTCATTATTAACTCTCACGCTTTATGTGCTCAATGATTTTGACGGTTTTTTTATAAAATGAAATGATTATTTGTTGGCATTGGAACTCGCATGTGAATTCACGAGAATTTCTTGTCCTTTGTTCGTTCTTGATTGAGGATCTTGATCATGCTTGCCTTATGTTCGATTGTTGATTAAACGTGTTATGTTATTCACTTTGTGTACGTCGTGATTGAGTTGTGATGATTATGATTGTATTCGTGATGTACCTTTGTGTGCCACCCCCTAAAAAAAAGAGAGAGAATAAAAAGTGAGTTCGCGAGGAAGTATAGATTAGGCTCCTCTTAATCCGAGCCACTTAGTGGATTGGGATAATGAGCCCGGGAAACCGGTCTAGGAAACTCGAGGAAACCCCATCGAGGTTAAACCTAGGGAATCTCGTCCGGAAACCTCGTTTGGAAAGAGAAGCTGACGAAATGAGTTCGTGGGAGTCGAAAGGATTACGCTCCTCTTGGCTCGGTTAATCTTCTAGATAGATCGGGTCAATGAGCACGGGAAACCGACCTAGGCGACTCGGGAATAACCCCCAAGGTTAAACCCAGGTAATAATCGTCCTAACGGCTTCCATTTGGAAAAAGTGACTCATTAAAATAAAATAATAAAAAAAATGGAAAAATGAAAAGAAAAATGGGGGTTGGCTTATGGTCTCGATTTTATTATCCTATACATTGAGTAGACCGTTTTGAGCTTTTTGCACGTGTTTATTGTAGAAGGAAGTTTGCATTGAGTAAATCATGATTGAATAACTTGGGACTTGTTTTTGTTTTGTTGGATTCACATGTGGGAACCGTGCTCTCGAGTTTGAGTTTTATTTTGTAAATAACCGAGTGATTAGGAGAGTACATAATGCATGTTTGTTGATCTTGGACCGCTCGATCTCTCCTTTCAACACTACTTGTTGTTTTGTTTGCTTGGGGACAAGCAAAGGTTTAAGTGTGGGGGAGTTGTTTGTTGTGTTTTTGTCCATATTTTGTTGTGTTTTATGTGTTTTATTTTGTTGTTCTTAGGTCCGTTTTTAGGCTCGACCGGTCCATTTTATTGTGTTTTGTGTATTTTTGTTATTGTATAGTGTTTTCGTATTTTTGCGCGTTTTCTCTTTTGTTTTGGTGTTGAATAGGTCCAACGTGTCGAGACGAGGAGACGAGCCGTCCGAGCCGACCGAGCCGTCCAACCTGGGAAATCCGACCAAGCCATACCGAGACGAAGAGAATTCAATGACGAGAATTTTGGTCCAAATTTCGTGCGAATAGGAGTTGTGTGCGAGAAGTTAGGGAGAATCGAACATCAACGGGCCATGACCGCAGCACACCCGCGAGCTCGCGGAAAGCATGGCGACCTCGAGAGTGTTGCTGCCCAAGCGCCCAGCACACGCCGCGTGCTCGTGGAAAGCATGACGAGCTCGAGAGTGTTGTTGCCCAAGTGCCCAGCGCACGCCGCGTGCTCGCGGAAAGCACGGCGACCTCGAGAGGGCCGCGGTGCCATTGCCCACGACGCACGCGACCACGCGGAAGACATGGCGACGTCGAGAGTGCTGCTACCTGCTACCGCGCCCGTGCGCCCGTCAGCTGCCAATGCCCGCGTGCTCGTGGATACTGTCGCGCGTTCGAGAGTGCCTCACCCATGTGCATCCCTGCGGCGAGCTCGCGAATTCTGTGGCGACCTCGAGAGTGTTCTATTAAATGTGCGTGTTTTTTATGTGTGTTTGTGGTGTAGTTATATAAAGACATTATGCTTTGTATTTTTGGGAGACAACTCTCATTTCCCAACTTTTAAGTTGGAAAAATTCTCTTTATTTCTCTTTTTTTCCTTTTTATGCTTGGGTTAGGAGCTCTATTACTCATATTTTCCGGCAAGTTTCTGGCGACATCATCTTATTTCAAGTTTCAAACTTTTCCATCCGGTGTTCTTCACGCATGCATTAGGAGAGTGGGTAATTAGCTTTAATCCTCATTACTTCGAATTTGCCCTCTTTTGCTTATGATGTGTTCAAGGTGAATGTGGTTTTGCTTGTTGGTCGGAGGAATGTTTGATTCTTGTAGTTCGTCGACGTGTGTTAGGGGTTAGTTTGTGCTTATCTTGTTTAAAGATTGCGACTTTGTTTAAAAGTGTAGTCATTTAGTAGAAAGCTCGATTTAATGACCTAGGATCACTTGGCAATGTTGATGTCCCTTGGTTCTTTTTGTGTTTATTCTAGTGATAGAGACCCCGGTTGACCTAAAGCTCTCATCTTTGTTTTTAAGTTTTCACTTGATTTTGATTTTCAATTGCGAGTAGTGTTTAATTCAAACCCCCAATTTGCGAGTAGAATGTTTAGGACCTTTTTTGGTTATGTGACTTTGACGACTAGGTAGTGAACGAAGCTCCGAAGAGCCTTCTGTTTGTTATGTTTTTGTGCCTATTTTTCTTGTGTTTTATGTGTTAGTCGAGTCATTTTTAGGTTCGTTTTAGTGTCAACCGGTCCATTTGTCGTATTTTATGTCTTTCTGCTTTCGTTATGTGTTTTTGTATTTTGGTGTATTCTCTTGTCTCTTTTGGTGTGTTATGTAGGTCCATATTGCAAGCTAGGGAATCCAATCCATGATCCGAACCAATCGAGCCATCTGAGCCATTTTATCGAGTTATCTGAGCACCCGATAGAGCCAATAGAGGACGCAAGACTCGTGGCGAAATCCCTTTCGTGCCTAGCAAACCAAGATGAGCTTGAGAGAGCCTTGGCACTCTCTGCGAACTCGCTTTCGCGACCCGCGAGTAGAGCTCCATGCACCAAACTCCCTTAGCACTCTCAGTGAATGTTCTTTCGCGCCCCGCGAAATTCTCCCATGCACCAAGCAACATGCGAGCTCGCCAGCGAATGAGGCTTGGCGAGCCGCGAAACCGCGCTCCCTGCAGCTCAACTCCCCACACTTGCAGGCGAACATCCATTCGCGGCCCGCGAAACGCCTCCACACACCAAGCAACATGCGCACTCGCAGTGAACCCGAGTTTGCGACCCGCGAACAACAATTTCTGCACTACTCCATGCCCAAACTCGCTGCGAACTCCGTTTCGAGACCCGCAAACTGCAGAATTTCATTAAATATGTATGTTTTTAGTGTGTGTTTGTGGTGTAGCTATAAATAGACATTGTGCTTCGTATTTTGAGAGACAACCCTCATTTTTCAACTTTTAAGTTGGGAATGCCTCTCTATTTTCTTTTTTTTTTTTCCTTTTTTATATTTTGGTTTGGAGGTTATGAATCATGATTTCCGGCGAATTTCTGGCGACATTGTTTCGAGTAAAGTTTTGAGCTTTTGACTCCGTTTCATCTTCCAAGTGCGTGTAAGAGTGGGTACTTAGTCTTAAGCCTCATTACTTCGTATATCTTTGTTTGCTTTCGTGAAAATTGATATTGTGCTTGTGTTGGTTGGAGGAAAAGATTGAATCTTTGGATCGAGAATGCTTGACTAAGTGTGATTAGGAGTTAAATGCTTGCTCGTTTTGTGCTAGAGCTTGGTTTAGCTTCCTAGGGTTTTAGCTAGCATGGCAATGTTCGGTTATTTGCGTGTGATTGATCATGGAGACTCTGGCAAACCAAAATCTCTCTTTCTCCCTTGATTTCTCTCATCTTCTTGCGTGCTTTAATTGCTTTCAATGCTCTCAATTTCGTAGATTAGTTTAGCTGAAATCGAACCCCTCAATTCAAGTGATTAGCATGTTTAGGATCCTTTTGGTTGTGTGACTTTGACGACTAGGTAGTGAACAAAGCTCCGAAGAGCCATCCTTTGAGAACGACCCGAGTCGGGTAGCTCGGTTACCACATGCCCAAAAATACTACAAACAAAATGGCGCCGTTGCCGGGGAAGGCGAGTAGGACGCCAAGTTTGCTATCTAGTTGTCGTTTGTTTCCGTGTTTCTCTTGCTTTTTGTTGATTTTGCTCGTTTTTGCGTGTTTCTCTTGATTATTTGCTTATTTTCCATTTCTCTTGTTTTGCCTTTTATGCCCGTGTAAATATCATGTGTTTTTAGTTTCGCTTTTTGTTATTCTCTCTCTTGCCTCGTGTGCCTTGGGTTGTTTTTTCTTGTTCTTGTGCGAGGTATTACGCTTGAGAAGCCCGGATGGATCCGTATTCTCACCATTATGCCGGGAGCTCATTTCGTGGATACCCCGACAATTCTCAAAGGGAGATGAACTCATTTAGACCGAGCCACCCTTATTCCACATCCCAATGTGATTATTATGATCACTATCCGTCTTATGACGAGACGCCTCTCTACTATCTTCCACCTCCCGGTTCTTATGATGTTATGCCTCCACCCGAACCGACTCGGGCCCCTTCAACCGAATTAGAAAAGATCGTGGCAAAGTTAGAGGAGGAATCTCAATCCATTCGTGCTTCATTAGCCTCCCTATCCGAAAAAAAAGAAGTCGAGTCCTTCACACTTCCCTCTTCGGTATTTGAGCACCCATCGGTTGGCCAACGTCGTTCATCTAGTGTTGGAGCTTCATTTCATTGCGAGGTTGGGCCGATCGATCATCACCAAGAAGTTTTGGCGAGTACTCAAGACGCACTCGCGAGCCTCGCGTCGATCATCGAGGAGTTTAATAGTTGGAGGTGCATCCCGATTCCATCCGTTCTCTCTGTGCTACTCTATCGGCAAAGCTTATTCAAGAGAGCACTCGATTAGAGAGTGAATTTCGAGTTATGGTGGATTATTTTGTTCCTTGAAAGAGAAGGGCCTCACTCCCGTGTACGATGGGACTCAACCTTTAGATACGAGTGAGGACATCAATGAGCTTATTGTCAAAGAACTTCCTCCTTGTGATGACGTGGATTTGCATTCTACACTAGGTACGTCAAAATCTTCTTCCGTTGATGGTGCTTTGGGTTTTGATTCGATTGTTGAGGAGAAGAGTATGGTTTCGGAAGTTGATGTTGAGGATGTATTGGGAAATAATTCAATTGAGGATTTGTGTGAGCCGAGGGGTAATGAAGGTGTTGGTGATGATGAGGAGGAGAATGATAATGGTAGTGAGGAGGAATCCGAGCATTTAGATGATGTTGTTGAGCCGGATGTGCCGTGTG
>CACSLK010031421.1:11367252-11386499 GCA_902706635.1 Striga hermonthica | reverse complement strand
TCTTTTTTTTTTTTCTCTCGAGAGTTTCGATTCAAAAAATAAAAAATCATGATGTTTGAGCCATTGGACGAGATGGACTGGGAGGATCTAAAATTTTTGGAAGGGTTGGAGAGGAGTTTAACCCCAAAGGAGCAAAGATATTTGGAAGAGTTGAACGAGAGAAGAAATCTAGAAGAGAAGTAGGCACGACAAGCCAAGATCATAGAGGACATGATTCGACGACAAGATGAAGGCCTATGCTTTACTTGCACCGAAAAACATGTGTCGGGCCATAGATTCAAAACGACGATTGCAAGGGAGAAGGTTGACGAAAGATCCTCGAGCAACACACGTCCTTTCACGTTTGTCGAAGAAAAGTGTGAGGAACCCGTGTGTACGTTCGATTCGTTGGGGCTACAAGGTTGTCGAGTGTGTGGTAGTCGAGGTCGAGGTAATCAAGGTTGAAGAGGAGATGTTGGTCGCGGTCCAAGTGGGCCATGAGGAGGATACGCACGGGCAAAACAATGCGGATAAAGAGGTGGTCGAGTCGATAGCGAGGTCTTGGTCGAGGTCGACGAGGCCGTGAGTGGGATGCGCGCATGGTTGAAGAAGATGTGCCCGAGGTTTGGATGGTCGAGGTCGAGTCCTTGAGGACAAGGACATTCTTAATGAGGGCGGGAATGATGAAGATGTGGGGTTCGACCCCCAACAAAAAGAAGGGTCGAGGGCCGAGATGGCTCGAGAAGGCCAAGCAAAGGGCCAAAACAATGCGGGCATGGCCAAGAAGATGCGTGCGAGGCCGTATACGAGGGGGCCGATGTTCATGTGTGATTTTACACCATATTTATATAGTAACTAGAGCTTATTCATTGCATTATTGGTGTATAAATTGCATATTTATGCTTTAATTCTCTATTTGTTGGAAAGGTATTACTCGTGCTTGTTTTGTAGATATTTTCACATATTTGTAGAGCTTTTGGCTATTGGAGGTGCATGGTGAGTACCTAAGACCCCCGGGATGATGAAAGATTGATGCACTGATGAAAAAAATGGAAGAAATGAGTGAAACAAGTGAAAAATAAAGTGTAGATTTGTGACACGGGCACCATTCCCGTGTCAGAGGCCGTGTCACCTCAACAAAGAGAAGTCGAACTCTAGGGACCTGACACGGGCAGCGACACGGGCAGAATGGTCGTGTCGCGTACGCAGACAGATTTTTAAAGCTTGCCTTTTTGGATAAGGAGAAGGGTTTTGGACATATAAAAAGGCATATTTACCTTATTTTGAGAGGGAGAACGTGGAGAACACAAGAGGAGTCCTAGAACACACAAGAGAAGCAATTGAAAAGCAAAAAGAGGATCAACTAAGAAGGGATCAAGGAGACTGAAAGACCGACGAGATTCTTAGTTTTTTTTTCCTTCTTTCCTCTTGAACTTTTATTGATCATGCCGATTTCTAATATGTCTATGTATTTGAATTCGAACATGAGTGGCTAGATTTATTGATTCTAGGACTTGGTAGTAGATTAATATGTTGGAATTTTGGATGATTTATTTATAATTAAGTGTTTTTCTTTTGAACCCTATACAAGTATTTTGTTCTTATTCCATGTTTAGAACTTCATCGATTCTTTTACATGTTTGACAATATTGTTCATAATTTGAGAGATGATTTCAATATTACTTGCTTGAATCTTTTAATCTAGTTGGAGTTGAATTGCATGTGTTCAGTAGAGACGCCAATATATGTGATTTAATCTACGGTTTTATCGATCTCGAGAGGGACGATAAGCTAAATTTGTGACATCTTACAAGGTAGATAAAGAAAACATTTAGTTGTGATATTGTTGAAGGAATCTTAATATTAATTGAAACCAACGTCTTAGAATCTATCGTTCCCATATATTTTCTCACGTGTTGATCTAGCTAGTTCTTTATTTTTGCTTTATTTTCTTTCATTTATTTTTATAGTTTAGTTAATCAATCTCATATTCGGTCGTCTAAATAAAGTTTACACTATCATAATGTTGTACTTGATATTAATTATTTGGTCTCTTGAGATACGACCTTGCTTGCCACATACTACGAGCGAAGTCGTACACTTGCGGTCGAGCTTTAAAAATATAGGCGAACAGCCGACGTGCGCAATGGCGTAGAAGAGTACAAAAGTTGATGGATGAATAGAAAATCGAACGTGAGTTTAGAATTCGTGAGAGTTTTATCATACAACCGAGTTAGCGAAGCTAAGACCCAAGTTATCTCAAAATCGTTAGAAGATAAGGCTAATAACCGAGTCGTCCACACCTATCACCGAGAAGGAGGCCGTAGCAACGTGTCTTTTGAAGCAAACGAGTTGAGCAGAACACACGATCTTCATCACACCCTTAGCATATAAAAGAGAAGGTCGCAGTTCATCTCGTATTTCATTATCCCTCAAAATCTCTCGCTAACTTAGTAACCCTATCGCTTGTCTTCACCGACTTCAACCACCAACCGCTAGCCATGTCTGGTCACCACCAGCACCGACGCGGCGACCCTCTACCGCCGACAACCCTTAGTCTCCAGTCAAGTTATCTTATCCGGCCAAATAGTCTCCTTCGGCAGTGATTGCTCCAAAAGAGCGCGGGAACTCTAAATTTTCCGGCAAATTCTTCCACTCTGGTCGTCTTCAATATTCAAGGTACGGGGATACATATAATCTCGTTGGAAATCTGATTAAGGTGTTGGAAATTGGGCATAGCCTCTTTGAAATTCGTCAAAGCTTCTTGAGCCAAATTTCTGCACACAATGTGTGTGATATATTGCCACAACCGGGCAAGAAAGCAAGTTGATTCGAATTTACTCCTTTTTATCCAAGTTATCCAACAACCGAATATAGGGAGAAAAAAAGCGGCACCTCAGGCTCCTTCCAAGGACAAGGGCAAATGCAAGGCAAGGATAGTAACTCCACCCAAGTCCTCGAGCGACTCAGACCACTCCAACTCACATCAAACGGAGGAAACTCAAACTTTGGCCAAAATTCACGGCATTTCTTTTGAGGTTTTTAATCAAGATGAGGCGCTCACTACAAACGACTCGCCGCGAGACATTTCTCGTACTCTCGAGTGCTAGATTGGGAAGTGTTACAGAGTTTGGGCATAGTCGATGACGTCAAAAAATATCTTAAGGCCCTTTATCTCGAAAAGTATGCGGACGCGAATTTGACCTCTTACAAAGGGCTCACCCTCCAGTTCTTTAGCACGTTGGAGATATATGAAAATATGAAATACCTCACATGCCGCTTACGAGAAAAAGAGCTAAAAATCACAAATAAAGTTCTCTAAGATCTTCTCCACTTGATGACCACAGGTGCTCGACAAAAGCCCGAGAAGTATGAAGTCCATAAGCAGTGGACTATCTTATCTCATGCAAATCCTTTAACAAAAGCGGCCCGTCGTCCAGTTTGATTAAAGAGGTGCCTATTGCTATTGTGCGCAAGTTCCTCTCGTGCAACATCGTTGGGAAAAAAAAAGTGGAACAAGGTGAACGAGCAAGAGGTATTCATCCTAGGGGCGATGTGCGAGGGCAAGCCTATGTGCCTTTTACCCTTCCTCAAGCAAGCCCTCTAGGACACAAGAAGAAAGTCAAAAAGTTATCCCACCTTGGGGCACACTGGGACGGGTATTGCCGACCATTTCAAAGTTCCTCATGATGGTGAACCGAGCATTGCAGCAGTGCGTATTAGTTGGAACGAGCTACAAACAGCCGGTCTCATAACTGATGACCGCAAGCTTAAGCATTATTCCTAACGAAAGTGCTATAAATCCTATGTAGATGAGTTGACGAAAGCGGAAGCTGAGGGCTCGTCAAAACAGAAAGTTGGAGGAACTTCTCATCAGGCGACAGACGAGCATACGGAACATGCCTCGGAAGATGACGAGAAGACTGATCAGATGAATTATCACATACCTCAGTCTCTCCATGGCATCCCGAGCGCACTACATCTGCAGACGCCCATGTGGTTTGTGGAGTATCAGACACGACAAGTTGAGTACTTGCGGATCATGCAGGCAGAGATGAGCTTGTACAACGCGAGGGTGGAAGCCTGCATTACGCAGAACAACAACCATTGGGACAAGTGGGAAGAAAAACAAGAGGTTCGTTTGGACAAGTAGGAAGAAAGGCATGAGCCCGTTGGGACAAGTGGGAAGAAAAGCAATATGTTAAATGGAACGAATGGGATGACCAGTTTCGACAGTGGGACGCCCGATGGAGCTCGGGTGCCGGTAATCCTCCTTACCTCCTCTACCTCCGGACACACAGTGACTTGTCATTGTGCTTTGTAAGTAGTTCTGTTTATTTTTCTTTGTTTTGTATAGTTTTTGTTCTGAATTGGTTGATTATGTGGTGTGACTCTCCTTCACTTAGGATCGACAATGGGGACATTGTCTGTTTTTAAGTGTGGGGGGTTTTTGCATTCTTATGTGACTACGTAGTTGACCAGGTCTAGTTTTTTCTATTTTAGGTTGTGTCTATTTCCGTCTTTTGCTTGGTAGACCGGTCTAGTTTTAGGTTTATTTTCTTTTTGAGTTTGGACGTTGGTGAATTTCGAGACTGGTTAATGATTGTTTGATGACGTTGAAAATATGTGATGATGATCTCGAGTGGCATATCTTAATGTGTCTTGGTTGTTTTGATTAACACTTATACATATATACCCTGTGAGATTTTAGCCATATTCGTTTCTTGTGTGGTCGGAATCTTGTCAATTAGAATTTTCATTGAGTCTACTTTGAAATGAATTGATTGGATTTGTGAACATGAACATGATTGAGGCGTTTCTTGTATTTTCTTTCCCTTTTTCTTTTTTCGAGGATAACCGTCACATGTCAACCCTTTGAGCCTTATTTAATTTTTATTGTTAACCTCGTGATGATGACATTGAGTTGCGAGATGAGAATTGGAGGTGACAGTTGATTTAATTGTGAATATTTTCATTTTATTCAAAAAAAAAAAGTAGAAAAAAAGAGGAAAACCGAATGGATTATACTCCAAGTGGTTCGTCCACTAATGTAGTGGACACAACCCATGAGTATGGGAAACCGGTCTAGGAGACTCGGGCAGAAAACCCGAAGGTTAAACCTAGATAAAATGTCTAAAAGATTTTCGCAAAAAAAAAAAACGAAAAAAAGCAGTATGCTTGGGAAGTGTGTTGGTATTGGAGTTAGTGGGAGGAACCGGTTGGTGATTATCAACTGGATGAGTTCATTGTCATGGCAAGGTGATTGGGTTCAGTTGATATACATTGAGCCACTTAGCCTATATTTATCCTACCCGATCTAAAGGGCCTACCTTTCACCCCTTTAAGTCCTCTTGATTCATTGTTTCATGAATTTGATTATTTTAGAGTAAATGTTAGACGACAGGCAAACCTATGATTGATTTGACTGACGACCAATTTGAGTGCACCTATCTTATATTTGCAAAAGAAACTGAGTGAGGCACATATAACATATCTCCGTACTCGAGGGTCTGTGTTGTCAAGTCACTGAGTTAATTTTTTAGGTGTGTTCTTGTGGTCATCGGAATTTTTTTCAACGTAGTTGATCAATTTGAGATTTTTCTTGTTTGATACCATTGTCCATTCTCATTTGTTTGTTTTATGTTCTTTTCTTTTTGTTCGGGACGAACAAAGGTTTTAATGTGGGGAAGTTGTTTGTCCTATTTTAGTTATCTTTTTCTTTGTTAGTTTATTTATTTTCGCCTATTTTTTTAAGTCTTTTGATAGGATTTTCGGTCATCCAGTCGTTTGTTTTCGTGTGTCTGTATTTTCAGTTGTTTTCTCTATTTTCGGGTATTCTTCTTGTTCTTGGAGGTGTGCAGGTTTGATGTTGACTAGTAGTTTGGAGTCTATCCAGTCGAGCTGTCCCGGACATACAGAGGACATGTCCCGAAGTTACATAAAGAAAAAGGAGCATGAGACTTATAGTTGCCACGTCGCGGCAAGTCTCACGCCGCGGGACTTCACTCTACTCACGGTGCGACATCACGCGAAACCCTTAACGATCCTTTAGATACTCACTTACTCCCGCCACGCCGCTGAGGACATCACGCCGCGACGCTGAGCCCCCCCTGCGCCACGAAACCACCACCGCACCGCAATGTTGACTCCCTCCGCGCCGCGACATCACCACCACGTCGTGTCACATGCTCTCTTCGCGACGTGCTCCAGAATCTCGTGCCGTGCAGACCTTTTTGTATATATATGTGAGACGGGGACTTCGATCATTATCTTCTGGACGCCCAGAAAAACACAGAAACCCTATCTATCGTTCTTTACTCGCTTTTCATTCTCTTTTCATCTTATTCATCGTAGAACAAAAATTTAAACTCTAATTTTGTCGTTTCTTTGTGGATTAATCTTGTTTATTGGATTCGACTCTCAATTTCATTTAATTGTAAGACTTTCTATTCCTTTAATCCATGAATATGTTTGTCTTGATTTATGAGATTGTTTGTGTTGAATTGATCATGAGTGGCTATATCCTTATGCTAGGGGATAGGGGATTGATGCTTTGGAATTGTTTGTGATTGTCGTGCTCATGATAGTTCAATTTGTGCGAGTTGATCTTTTATAAGGATTTTTCAGTCATCATCTTGAATTTTGAGAATTATTGAAGGGTGACACTTCAACTTCCAATTGTTTCAATTGAATTCAATTAATTCGTGCATGGTGTTATTTATTCTAAACGGACTAGTTGATTAACCATCTTCTAGTCTAATTTAATCGACTCTTAGAATCGAAAGGGTTGGAGTAGGTCGAAATAGGCTCGTACAAACTAAGCTTGTTCGTAACTGTATTACCTAGGACAGTGGCGGAATTAGGGAGGGGCATGTAGGGGCACATGCCCCTGTAGGAAAAAAAAAATAGTGCCTATATATATTGTAAAAAAATATGTTAAAATATTTATTAAGTAAATTATTTAGTATTTTTTCTAATATTTGAATATAAATAACCCTTAATTAAATAAAAAAGTGGCAATTCTTCTAATAATGGAAGTATGACATTAATATTTTTACAATTCCATCTTTTAGCATATTTTTAATTTTCACTCAAATTGTGTTGTATTTATTAATAAATTAAATTTTTTCTTTATATAATCCTCTACTGTATTTGAGAAGAAAAAAAATGTGATCTTTAGATCTTTTACAACTTTGATGTTAAGTCAACTTAATTAAAATTTCTAAACTCTTGTTATTGGTTTTGATACATATTGTATTTAGGCGTTCTTAAAAATATACTTATAAATTAGCTACTAAACTGTATTTGTCATTAATTTTTCTACCAAAATAATTTTTTTATTTTTGTGAAGAAATATTATAAATAGAAGTTCACTAATGCTCATATTGAAAGAAATATCTAGAGCAACAAATTAAAGTTGATACTTGAGAAAGATTTAATTAATAAGATTAGAAATAATGTGATTATGAAGGATACAATATATGAGAACATGTGGAGAATTATTATCATTTTTTTTTCTATGTTTCACTATGTAAAATTATGTTTGTGCCCCTTTAGTTTCTCGAGTCTGCGTCCGCCCCTGACCTAGGTGTTAAACGACTTGTTAATTTTCCGTTTAAGTTTGTGCTCTTGTTACGAAGAGTTACTGAGAATGAGTTCTTGAACGAGCAGGTTATTCAAATCACTCAATCAAACAATCACTTGCTCGATAATTGCATTTCGAACCAAAACGGATATCTCCGATTCCCTAGCTTCTTAAATCTTGCTTGTTCTACGTGTTAATTTGCTATTTCATTTTGCTTACTTTGAATTTCAGTAGTTGATAATTAAAAAACCAAAACCAATCTTGGATTTACAATATTTAAGAATTTTATTTTTTTTATTTGTGCTTGAATAGACGTATAGAGTATTCCGGCTAACCTTCCTCGAGAGACACGATCCGGTGTTCGAATCTTTTGATTCTACTCCGGAAAAATATTTACAACATCTATGTCTTGTTTTGTATTTGTTATTGTGTTTTTTGTCTGGGCCGTTGGCCTCAGTTCGCAGAGTGTGAACTTATTATCCTGTTGGGACCGCATACTCGGGCATTATCCTGTTGTGATCGTACTTGTGTCTTTGTGTTTTTTCTGTGCTTCTAGAGTATTGCCTTATTTGGGTCGGTTCTAAGCAGACTATTGACTTGTCCTCCCAATTTTTTCAATTGTTGGCTGCTTGTATTCAGTCGTTGGCTGTATTTAGCTTGTTGTTATACTTTTGCAATTCCGGATTAGTCGGTTCCCTTGTGGATCCGGAAACCGGAAGGTCCCTGTACCAAAAAAAAAATATTTGTAACAAATTTTTTAAGGTTGAAATCAAATATAAAATGCCATTAGACATTACGTATATTTAACAATATTTGTAAGCAAGTGAGTTAGTACACATTTTTAAATGGCATTAGTTGTAAGATTGTATACCAAAAGAAAATTAGCACAACCTTGTAAAAATTTCCAAATATATAAATTATAAAATCATGATTTATCAATTATTTATTTACTTTGATTTGTAACAGCGGCAACGTTTGACCAAAATGATTTGGCACATAAATTACAATAACTTTAACAATTTGAATTTTAAATGATTAGCCGCTATTTTTTTAAAATATTTTAAAAATTTACTAATAAAAGTAAAAGTGAAAATTTTTGCGAGATTTTAATTAATATTTCAGGTAAATATAAAAACTTTTTAGATAGATATATAAATTAAAATACGAAGTGGGTCTGTATCTGAATTGAAGCAGTGTGGGCATGGATCTAGTGAGCCCTATTCAGAAAGAGTCCAGGAGGCCCACTTTTCAGATTATAATTTCTATTCTGAGGACAATTTCCAAGCCCCATAAAATTTAAAAATATTACAAAGTGAGACGTGGCTTCTTGTCCATCAGTTTAGGATATATAATTTTATACTACTACAATGCACGTGTATTATACGAGTAATTGCTAATTTTTTCTTAAAATCTAAAATTAATAAAAAAAGTAGTTAAATTTTAAATATTTTTTATAAAAATATATATTGTTATATATTTAGTATGACACTTTTTATTTGTGTGACCTACATGTGTTATATTATAATATTTTTTTTAACTTAGAGCATCTCCAATCGATACTCAAAACCCAAATTATGCAGTAAGTTTGCTCCAACCGAGACTCAAACACAAACTCAAAATGGGTTTTTTCAAAATTTTGGTCTCCATAAACGCAAATATGCGTTTTTCCTATTCACCAACGCATTTGTTTTGTAAAATTGTAATATGATCCCATATTACAAAATGGCCATGGATATTTCTCTTTGTTTTGTTGTTTTTATTTGTGTGACCTACATGTGTTATATTATAATATTTTTTTAACTTAGAGCATCTCCAGTCGATACTCAAAACCCAAATTATGCAGTAAGTTTGCTCCAACCGAGACTCAAACACAAACTCAAAATGGGTTTTTCCAAAATTTTGGTCTCCATAAACGCAAATATGCGTTTTTCCTATTCACCAACGCATTTGTTTTGTAAAATTGTAATATGATCCCATATTACAAAATGGCCATGGATATTTCTCTTTGTTTTGTTGTAAAAATTTGTAAGTAACTAATTTTTAATTTATAGTGGGTATGAAGCCTATTAATTTGCATTAGGTATCGATTTCTGCATAACAAATATATATATAAATTTCTAGATATTTAGTTTTATTTATATGAAATGTAATAATTAGATATTGTTTTGGAAACTCAATTTAATTATCAATCTAATAAGTGGTTGGAAATAAATTCATATGATCCTTCTAAAATATTTTTTGAAGTTAAATAAGAAAATTAATTTTAAATATCTATTTCAATATTTTGTAAGTGTACATATTGCCAATCTGTAATTAATTATTATATATTTTTTTAAATTGAATAAAAGATAATATTAACTATAATTTGTAAACTTATTAAATATGTGTGTGGTATTGAAAATGTGTAAAAGTTGATGTGAGAGAATATTCTGAGAATATTCTTTTGGGTTTGAGAATGAGTTAATCGGTTGGAGAAGAATTACTGTTTGATGTGACAATAACTGCAAAATGAGTTTGAGAATGAATTTTTCGGTTGGAGATAGTCTTACAACATATAACTACATTAAACATAAATATATCAATTAAGAAATAATTTTATTTTTCTAATGAATTGTAATAAATTATTATTATTTTTTATTATTATAAAGATAATTATTTCATATTTACAATATGGATGTCAAATCGAATATCATTAAAAGATGATTAATTTGATATATTATATATGTAAAACCGATAAGAAATATAAAAGTTATCAACTTTTAAAATAAATATACAATTCAATAGCTAATTGAAGGAAACAAATCAAAAGTCAGGGATATATTAGTAACTTAGTGTCTCACTATGTAAAATTACAAATAATTAAAGGGTTATATTAGGACAAGTAATGTTAAAATACCTAAGTTAGCTAAATAATATTTAGAGAATGTCCAAACCTAAATTATTAATTATTAATATATCAATATTATTTGTCCAAACCTAATTACGAAGCATGATTCTTCGCTAAGTAGGATTCCGAAGCACCAGAAGCAGCTACGTAGGCTCAGCGCATTCGGGAATTATATATATGAGGGATTCTAAAGTTGAGGTGCGATATTAAAAGTAGGATAATGCTCCATTACCTACGGCGAGGCACATGTTAATATGTCCACTGCTTATGTGACATGCACATTTGTGATATTAATATGTTCAAAAAAGTACATCACCAATATGTGCATGTCATATATGCGATGGGCATGTTAACATGTGTCTACCGTAGGTAGGTGAACATTATCCATTAAAAGTATTAGCTATCTAGTGTTGTAAATCGTAATAGTTCGTACGTTCCAGTTTCTACCTTAATGGATTTTTTTTATTTTTTTACTTATTTAGGTGGTGTTCAATGTCCCAATAGATCAAAATACGAGCGTTTAGTATATAATTCATAATTTCATTTAAATTTTAGAAGTGATACTTTAAAATTATTAGAAATAAATTTTATGTTTTATTACTTTAGTATTATTTTATATATATATATATATATACATATATTGATATAGCTCTGTTATCATAACCCGGTTCAGACGTTAATTACTCGACTCGACAGATGCTGCCAAGGATATCGTCAAGACGATATCTCCAAAGTCGACATGGCCTATCGATCATATGAGGATCACCACCGGACTAGGGACGATCCAAAGACGACTTTAGGAGGTCGACCTAGTATAAGAGGACTTACGCACCAGAAGGCGAATGAGCATTCAGAGAGCCTCAGATATATAAACGTGACCTTAGGTCGACTCGACGAGGCTCCGAATCGACTTAGAAGACCTCTGACGACTCACCTCTATGTCGATATCGTAGCAAGGCCTCCTGAGTTAGATAATCTGTATGAGATAAGAAGGAATCTAGGTGCTGACTCAAAGAGTGGGCAGAATGCGAACTGACTAGGGCATTTTGGACACTTCATGTAAGTCGGCCAGGACATTTCAGGTATTTCTTGTAAGCATTTCTACCCCTATATAAAGGAGTAGAGGTAACTCCAAACCCTAACTTTCATTCTCTCAATTCATTCTTCAGCTGCTGCTCCTATTGAGCAGAGCTCATCTTCTTCTCTCTCACTGACTTGAGCGTCGGAGGCTCTTCACCGGAAACACTTCCGGTGTTGAGTCCTTGCAGTTGCAGGTGTTCACGGCAATTCGCAGACGACTTGGAGGCGATTCAAACAGACCGGAGCTCATATCCACCGGTTCACTCCATATCTGGGAGAAGACCCATCATATATATATATATATATATAGTTAGGATCACATGAGAATGATAGATAGTGAAAAAATAAGAATAAATCTGCACCATTGAATTAATCAGGTCAACGGTTATAATCAAGTCAAACTTTAAAAATGCTAGCCAAATATGATGTGACAATATAGTAAATAAGGTTGCATATCATAGTCGAATGTATAAATTTAACACACACTAAGGGCATGATTGGTATGAAGGAATGGCATGGGAATAGAATGATCATTCTTTCACCCATTCCCTATCCTATGATTGGTATACATTTTTTAAAGGAAAATTGAAAGATATATTTTATTTGGCATTAGTTCGATGGTTTGAACAAGCACCTGGAACCACAGAAAAAGGGAAGATCATTTATTTATTCTGTTTCCCTAATTAAGTTTATTTTATATTCCATATATAAGATTGTGTGGATCTTAATATGGTATTTCATATTGTAGGAAATCGGACGTGAGAGAAACCAAGAAGGAAGAGACACACGTGCATAGGAGATCAAGGAGAGAGAGAATAAAAGATCCACTTACCGAAGTTAAGCTACAATTATGGAAGGAAATCATGCTTGGAGTCCTATGCCTTGTAGAAGACTCCAACCCTAAGGAGATCATATAAATACCCTATGAGAAGCTCCTATTGCGGCTGCTGAAGTTTGAGAGATTTTTAGAGCAATATTTGAGCGTCATATTTTCTGTTCTATTCAGTTGTACACAGTTCAGTGCGAGAGTTCTTAAACACTCAAGGACTGAAGCTGTATTTGTTTAGTTTATTTGTTTCATCAAAACTATCTTTTGTTTTTACACTTAGGGAGTAAGTGTAGGTTAAAAAGTCTACGGGACATGGCCGGAGAATTAGTTGATATGATCGTGAATAGTGTTGGCTAGATTAGAAGGGAGTTCGAGTCTTGTAAGTCCAAACTATGTCTCTATGCGGTTTATCAATGAAAGAGCTCTGAGGGGAAGTGGGACGCTTCCCTGAAGAGTTTTTATATCTTCGGTTCTATTTCTTCCGCACTTTGAATTATTTGTTCAAGTTCGTACACTGTTAGCGCACTCCGTATCAAACTATACGTTTCAATTGGCACCAGAGCAGTGTTCCTGTTCTAACTACGGGATAAAGATCTTTGGGACTGTGTGTCGGTCACCATGAGTCATGATGGTGGGATGTCTGTTTCGTGCCCTCCGTTCCTTGATGGCTCCAATTATGCTTACTGGAAATCAATGATGGTGATCTTTCTTCGGTCTCTTGGCAAAGGCACGTGGCAAGCCGTTGAATCCGGTTGGATGGTACCTCTCCAGGAGCAGGTTCCTGCTGAAACTAAAACATCAGAGTCCTCGGATGGAAAATCGTCAACTACCAAAGTTCTGGTTGAAAAACCAAGGAGTATCTGGACCGATGATGAAAAACAAGCAGAAGAAGCTAACTTTCGAGCTTTATATGCCATCATGTCTGCCGTAGATCCCACCCGTCACAAGATAATAATCCAGTGCACTACCGCTCAAGAAGCTTGGAGGATCTTGGAAAGACAGTTTGAAGGCACAAACACGGTTAAAACGTCAAAGCTCCAAAGAGTCTCAACTGAGCTCGATGAGATCCGTATGAGGAAGGATGAAACTATTGATATGTACTATGCTCGTTTCTGCGATCTATTAAACCAAAGTGCAATGCTTGGTGAGCCGGTTCCAGAAGCTAGGCAAGTGTACAAACTAATGAGAACTCTATCGAATAGGTTTGGGATCAAGATTACAGCACTAGAGAGTTTTCAGTGGATTCATAAACTTGGCATTGATGATCTTCTCAACGAACTTCGCACCTTTGAAATCAACCATGGCTTTGACTCTATGAGGATAAGCAAAGGGAAAGGCCTAGCATTAAAGGCCAAGGTTCGTACTGCAGTTGCTGAGGATGATGAATCTGATGAAGAATCTTTTGATGCTGATGAAATCACAAAGGCTCTCACCGTGCTCACTACGAATGTCTCGAAGCTGAAAAAATTTCAGAAAAAGAGATTTCAGGGCAACAGGTCCTTTGAAGGTGGTAGGAACTAAATTCAGAAATTCGGAGAAAAGTGTTTTGGCATGTAGCTGAACAAGTTTCAGAATTCTAACCATGGAGTGGAAAAAGACCAGTGTCGTTAATGCAAAGGCTTCGGCCACTTTCAAAAGGAATGTCCTAAATTCAAGAAGAGGAATAAGACATTCAAGGCTACATGGTCTAACTCCAGTGATGACGAGGAGGAAGAATCTGAAAAGACAGAGAATTCTAACTATTCAAATAACTCTGCTAAATGTCTTTTAAATGAATATAACTGTTTTACTTCTTCTGTCATTTGACTGACGTAGAGTCTGACGCAGGTTCTTACGCGAAGAATTTGAGCGATGTGGATTCTGATGAATTCTCTGATCCAGATGCTGAAAATCTCGTACTTCATAAGTATGCTATAGAAAAATGTCTCAAGGCAGCGGAGATCATCAAAAAATACCAGGCTCAAAAATTGAAGATGAAGGCTATGGAACATAAATCTGCTGAACGAGAGAAGGAGATTGTCTATCTTAGAGATGAACTTCAGAAGATGAGGGTAATGACCGTTGATCTGAATGAGAAACTCATAAAATCAGACCTTCATATCGGAAAGCAAGACAAGGACCAAAACAGTTGTTTCGCGAAGCTTGCACTGGTTGAGCATGGAGATAAACTCAACAAACAGGCAAGTGAAGAACAAAAATTTACTATTTAATCCCTACGTAACGAATTGTTTGCTGTGCAAAGTCTTGTAGGTGAAAGAGAAACTGAAATAGTTGTTCTCAAGGAGGAACTCGGTCGGGTAATGGAAGAAAATGTAGCACTTCGAAGTCATTGTTCTACCCTTGAAGAAAGGCTCAGTAAGAGTGAGGAAGTGGTCAAAATGATCAATAAGCCGAGGGCATCATACGCTGAAGTTCAAAGGTTGAGTCAGCAGATTGGTTCATCCAATCCAAGTAAGAATGTCCATAACCAGAAACTGAAAGGAAAGGTTGGAGAATCAAGCTCATCACTGAGTAAGGCTAATCTGACTTTTGTTAAATAAGGCTACTCAATTGACTCCAAGAAAGGTAAGCCAAACTCTCCAAAAGCTCAGCACAAAAATTCAGGTAAGAACTTTGTACCTGTTTGTCACTATTGTGGGATTCGTGGTCACATTCGTCCCAAGTGCTATAGAATGCACAATGATATATATACGGGTCGAATTAATGACTGGAGTCCTCACGGTGTTCCCTTGAAAGGACCTAAACTGAAAGTTGATATAGTAAATCATGAACAGAAAAAGATCTGGGTTCCCAAGGAAAGTAAGAACGTCTGTCTGTCTTCTGTACTTGCCTTGAAATCCACATCTAACTCTGACTGGTATTTTGATAGTGGATGCTATCGTCATATGACAGGCCTGAGGTCTAACTTAACTATCATTATGTATGTCTCTTCTAGTTCAGTAACTTTTGGCGATGGGGCAAAGAATAAGGTTCTTGGAGTAGGATGCTTGAATGTTCCTGGTTTGCCCAAACTTAAAAATGTTCTTTTGGTTCAAAACTTGAAAGTCAATCTTTTGACCAGGGTTTGTATGTGAATTTTACTAAGACTCAGTGTCATGTGTCTGATCAAGAAAACAAGCATGTTCTTACTGTTACTAGGTCCAGGGATAATTGTTATCTTGTGGAACTTGATTTGAAGTGTAACAAAACCAGTATTGAACTCTGGCATCAAAAGTTAGGCCATATTAACTATCCTCATCCGCTTGAACTTTCTTCTACAGGGGTTGTTCGAGGATTGCCCAAGCTGAAGAAGGAAGAACCACGAGTTTGCAGATCATGTCAAATGGGCAAACAGAATAGGGCCTCACATAAGAGGTTGTCCGAGGTCAATACAAATCGAGTAATGGAACTGATGCACATGGACTTGATGGGACCAATTCAGGTCTAAAGTTACAGTGGTAAGAAGTATATTCTAGTCTGTGTGGATGATTTTTCTACATTCTCTTGGGTTGATTTCTTAAAATACAAGTCTGAGGCACTTGATGCTTTCAAAAAACTCGTGTTAAAACTTGAGAATGAAAAATGAACTAATCTTGTTGCAATCATGAGTGACCATGTTAAGGAATTTGAGAACCGTGGTTTTGAGCTATTTTGTGAAACTCGCGGTATATTTCACCAGTTTTCTTCTCCTATCACTCCACAGCAGAATGGAGTTGTAGAGCGTAAGAACAGGACCCTTCAGGAAATGGCAAGAGTAATGCTTGTATCTCAGGATATGTCCTTAAGATGGTGGGCAGAGGCAGTGAACACGACATGTTATATAACTAACCGTGTGTATTGCAGGAAAGGAACTGGGTTAACTTCATATGAAATGTGGAAAGGTAAAGCACCAAATGTGAAATATTTTTCATATCTTTGGGTGCAAGTGCTATATCTACAATGGCAGAGAACACCTCGGTAAGTTTGAGTCCAAAAGTGATGCTGGACAGTTCCTTGGTTACTCTACTAACAGCCGTGCCTATCGTGTGTATAATTTGCGTACAGAGGTGGTCATGGAATCTATAAATGTTGTCTTTGATGATTCTCTTGAATGTGTGATTGTACTTGATGTTACCAACATAGATGTGTCCAGCGGTAAGAAGTTGTCAAATTCTGAAACTGAGAATGTGTTAAATGATGTTAAGTCTGAAACCCTTGATTTTAATAAACATGTGCAAGCTAATGAATATGTTGTTCCAACGTCCTCCGGAAATCCTGATGAATCTCGGTGAGATCCTCCTGCCAAGATTCAGAAGGATCATCCTAAGGACCAAATCATAGGAGGTATATCTGAGCGTAACACAAGAGGAGTTAAACCTGATTTTTGAAAGATTGCTGATTTGTGTCACCTTGCATGTTATGTGTCCAAGTTGGAACGGAAAAATGCTAAAGAGGCCTTGTGTGATGATTTTTGGGTTCAGGCTATGCAAGAAGAACTGGAACAGTTTGTGAGAAACGATGTGTGAGAACTTGTCCCTAGACTTTCTGATTCGAACGTCATTGGAACAAAATGGATTTTTAAAAATATGACGGATGAATCGGGAGAGATTACTAGGAACAAGGCCCGCCTCGTAGCTCAGGGGTACACCCAAGAGGAGGGTGTTGACTTTAATGAGACATTTGCCCATATAGCTCGTCTAGAGTCCGTTAGGAATTCTTATCTGTTGCGTGCTTACTTGGTTTTGTGATTTATCAAGTGGATGTAAAGTCCGCATTTTTGAATGGATTTTTGAAAGAGGTTGCTTATGTTAAGCAACCTGAAGGGTTTGTGGACCCTTATCACCCTGACCATGTTTATAGGTTAAAGAAGGCGTTATACGGACTTAAACAGGCTCCGCGTGCCTGGTACGAACGCCTAACCCAGTTTCTGGTCAAAATGGGGTACTCTCGAGGGGGAGCTGATAAAACTCTGTTTGTTAGAAAATCTAATAAAGATATTATCATTGTACAAATTTATGTAGATGATATTATCTTTGGTTCTACCTCGAGAACTTGGGTCAATGAGTTTGTTACTCACATGTCTAGAGAATTTGAGATGAGCATGGTAGGAGAGATGTCCTACTTTTTGAGCTTGCAAGTCAAGCAATCTAAGGAGGGGATTTTTCTTCATTAGACCAAGTATGCCAAAAATCTTGTGAGAAAATTTGGGTTAGAAAATTCTAAGTGTCCAGCAAATCCTATGGGAAGCCACTCTAAGCTATCCAAGGATGATGCTGGAACTTCAGTTGATTCCACGCTTTATAGAAGCATGATAGGTAGTTTACTTTACTTGACTGCCAGTAGACCTGATCTGTGTTTCAGTGTTGGGATGTGTGCTCGGTACCAAGCTAATCCTAAAGAATCGCACTTGAAGGCGGTGAAGCACATCATCAAGTATGTGCATGGGACATCTGACTTAGGTATTCTGTACTCACGTGACACATCTTCTAGTCTTGCAGGTTATAGTGATGCGGATTGGGCTGGGAACGTCGATGATCGACATAGTACCTCTGGTGGTTGTTTCTGCATTGGCAATAATCTCATCACCTGGATTAGCAAGAAGCAAAATTGCGTAGCACTCTCGATAGCGGAAGCCGAATACATATCTTTTGGAAGTTGCTGTTCTCAACTCGTGTGGATGAAGCAAATGATGATTGAGTTTGGTCTTGAGGTAAGAACCGTGAACCTTTTCTGTGATAATACCAGCGCCATTAACATCTCAAAAAATCCGATTCAACACTCTAGGACTAAACACATAGATATTCTGTATCACTTTATTAGATATTTAGTCGAGAATGATGTGATTATCCTTGAGTATGTTTCTACGCAAAACCAGTTGGCTGACATATTCACTAAAGCACTGGATTCTCAAATGTTCATTTCTCTAAGGAAATCCTTAGGGATCTGCTCATTCTGAATGCTTGTGTGATCTTGCATTATATTATATTGTATTGTATATTATTAGTAATTACTTACTGCATTGCGTGTAAGCATATAGGGTATTTTGCATTAGGCATGTCGTGCATTTTGCATTCTCTCCACCACTAGATTCTTGATTGAAGTTCTAACTCTTCTGAAAACTTCAGAGGTGTTGATTGTCTAAGACTGACTGCGTGTTCTTACATTACCAAGGAACGTACTTATTTTCAGTATTTTTGGTTTTTGTCACAAAGAGCTGCCTTCTCATAAATGATCTAGAGCGATAGCTAGCACATGGTTCGTTTTCCAATGCGGGATCGACTGTGAAAAGAGCGTCTGGGACAGAAAATGTTGAGAGGGGCGTAAGCTAGTGACACACATTGCATATTATTATGTGATGTTCTTATGCGGAGTTATAAGGTGGTCACCCACATAAAAACCGTAGTGCTGGTTAAAAAACAATAAATAAATAAATAAATAAATAAATAAATAAATAAATAATTGTAGGATCCTTGCTTAAAAGTGCAGTGCAAAGTAGTGGGGTTGACTTTCACTATGGCAGTGATTGTTACTAAGTGAAATGCACTATGAATAATAAGGCATGTGTTCTTGCTAAATTGAAGTTGTGGTTCGCACTACCTTGTGTATATACATATATCCGTTTATCGTATGTTCCTTGGGAAGTTTGAATCTCAAAATTGGTCTCGGGCTGTCTTCATCAATTTTGTCTAAGTTGAGAAGGAAAAGATTTTTTGAATCTAGTGTATCTTTTGTGCGATTTGTATTCCTTACTTTTATTTTTCATCCTTAGGCATAATTACATGTGATTTCCTTATTGAATTTGATCTATCTGGGTCTAAAATTTTGTGCAGAATATATACTTGGGAATAAAATCGGATTTCTTTCCTAAGTTTCGAAATAATATGAGAAGTTATTTGTGTGAGGAGTTCTATTGTGTTTGAATTTTGGAT
>CACSLK010031421.1:11352017-11366073 GCA_902706635.1 Striga hermonthica | reverse complement strand
TTCCGAACTGCCTTCCTCGTGAGATCGACCCGGGGAACGAATCTTTAGATTCGGTACTCTGTAAAAATAATAATTTGTACTCAACACACACATTGCATATTATTATGTGATGTTCTTATGCGAGTTATAAGGTGGTCACCCACATAAAAACCGTAGTGCTGGTTAAAAAACAATAAATAAATAAATAAATAAATAAATAAATAAATAAATAAATAAATAAATAAATAATTGTAGGATCCTTGCTTAAAATTGTAGTGCAAAGTAGTGGGGTTGACTTTCACTATGGAAGTGATTGTTACTAAGTGAAATGCACTATGAATAATAAGGCATGTGTTCTTGCTAAATTGAAGTTGTGGTTCGCACTACCTTGTGTATATACATATATCCGTTTATCGTATGTTCTTTGGGAAGTTTGAATCTCAAAATTGGTCTCGGGCTGTCTTCATCAATTTTGTCTACGTTGAGAAGGAAAAGATTTTTTGAATCTAGTGTATCTTGTGTGCGATTTTTATTCCTTACTTTTATTTTTCATCCTTAGGCATAATTGCATGTGATTTCCTTATTGAATTTGATCTATCTGGGTCTAAAATTTTGTGGAGAATATATACTTGGGAATAAAATCGGATTTCTTTCCTAAGTTTCGAAATAATATGAGAAGTTATTTGTGTGAGGAGTTCTATTGTGTTTGAATTTTGGATTTGGAGGGATCAGTTTCTTGCTATCAACCGCCCAATTTTGCAACCTCTCTTTCTCTCTCCTCACCTTGAAACTCGGAAACTGCTTTTTGCAGTTATCTTTGTCAGAACTTTTTTTAAACTGTCACGATTCTCTATATCTCTCATTCTTGCTTTCTCTTCTCTCCTCAACCTCTGAAACCCTACTTTTCAACGTTCTCAATCATCATCTCTCTCCCACGGCTGGAAGTAAAGACAAGTCGAAAAAGCGGCTCAAGAAACACAAGGAGAAAAGGTTGAAGCGTTGTCGTCTCTCTCTCACTGCTAGCTCTGCCCGTGAGCCCTCTCCACCGGCGAAATCTCCGTCGCCTGAATCGTCACCTCCGACAAAGTCTGTTACACTCACCTCGTCTCCATCTGGTTCACCGACTAAGTCAGACAACCTCGACAAGAGCTTCGAACCCTCTCGCTTGGCCACTGTGGTACCCGACCTCTCTGGGTTTGTCGAACCTCCTATGGTTCAAGCTCAGTGCGAGTCGTCTGCTGTCCCGACCTCTGAAACTAAGTCAGTCACCAAGACGACGACCACCGAGGGAGAGAAGGACGATACTGCAGCGACGAGTGTTGAGGTTCACTCCGACCAACCCACTCCTCCACCTAGGGCTCTGGTGCGTCGTTCCACCCGTCGCAAAGGCAAAGAACCAATTGATGAGAATCTTGCACCACCGGAACCAGAGGATGACGCCTATGATCTCAAAAATTCCTACACTAACCGGTTCTATACCGAGGCCTCTCATACAAGGTTTGAGCGTTTTCAGTCTTATGGGTTTTGGTCTGAGCATCCTCTTAAGGATGATAAATTGGTTGAACTTGGTGTCCTTCCTCTCATAGAGTCTGTTGGGTTGTCAAAATCTGTTGTGGGTCTTGGTTCTTTCTGTGATCAAGTTATTCGTGAGTTTTATGCCAATCTTACCCCGACTGTTTTTGAATCTGGTAGTCCTCGTTTTCAAAAACTCTTTTTGCGTAATCGTATTATAGATTTCTCGTCTGCTTTGATCAATGCTCACTTGGGTATCCCCACTGATATTCCACCCTTTCCTGATGTGGACCTTGATATTGTGACCCAAGTCCTTACTGCCAATCAACTTGATACCTGGCATGGGTCAAACCTTCCTGTTAACTCTTTGTGCCTTGTTGCTAATTTGCTTCATAAGGTGGGCGCAAGTAATTGGACTCCCACGTCCAATAAAACCTTGATCACTGAATTGCAGAGTAAGATCATTTATTGTGTAATGCTGAGTCAGCCCTTTAGCTTTGGGGAGGTTGTGTTTGAGATTCTTCAGCCGTTCGTTTCTAATATCGAGTCTCGTCGTTCCTTGCCTTTTCCCTGTTTGATCTGGTCATTCCTTGCTACTCAGAATTTCTCTTTGAACCCTCAGTACAATGACTCTCTTAAGCCTTATGGTAAGGATCTGGTTGTGAGCAACCGTACCTTGAGTGAAAAATCTACTCCTAAGCAGGACCTGACCCCTTCTGTGGTTCCCACCAAGTGGGATGAGTTTGTCATCCAGCAGTTGGCTGAATGGGATGAATTGGCAAAGAAGGTTGCAACTCAACAGTCATATCTCTGACAGGTCCTTCAGGCAGTGAAAGAAAAGCAGCGCAAGAACTCGGGGATAGGCCCTTCGGCATCCCGTAGTTTGAAAAATGGGGAGAAAGCCTCAAGGAAGAAGGGGAGTGCTGCTGACGATGATGAGGACACTGATCTGGGGAGATTCCACTGACGAGGCTATTGAGAAGTATGAAGGTGGAGAGTAGTTGTTTGTTTTCTTTTGAGTGCTGAGGGATGTAGGGAGGTCTTTGTGTATTAAAGAACCTCGCACTTTATTTGCCTTATGATGTGTGCTTGCTACTGATTATAGTTATTTTGGATATGGTTGTTTTGCTACTTGATGAATGTCTTATTATTCTGGTTGAATGTAAGCTTGTTTTGATTCATTCTATTGAGTTTTGATGACTGCAGGAACTGAGGGGGAGAACTGTGTTTGTATACAGACATGATTGCTTGTGAATTATTTGAACTAACCCTTGTTGTGGTCTTATTGTCTGGTGCTTGTAGTTTCAGTTTTCAGGAGACTTCTAAGTCTGTTTGTTTTCAAACTAGATGCCAAAGGGGGAGATTGAAAGATATTTTTTATTTGGCATTAGTTCGATGGTTTGAACTAGCACCTGGAACCACAGAAAAATGGAAGATCATTTATTTATTATGTTTCCCTATTTAAGTTTATTTTATATTTCATATATAAGATTGTGTGGATCTTATTATTGTATTTCATATTGTAGGAAATCAGACGTGAGAGAAACCAAGAAGGAAGAGACGCGCGTGCATAGGAGATCAAGGAGAGAGAGAATGAAAGATTCACTTACCAAAGTTAAGCTACAATTATGGAAGGAAATCATGCTTGGAGTACTATGCCTTGTAGAAGACTCCAACCCTAAGGAGATCATATAAATACCCTAGGAGAAGCTCCTATTGCGGTTGCTGAAGTTTGAGAGATTTTTAGAGAAATATTTGAGCGTCATATTTTATGTTCTATTCATTTGTACACGGTTCAGTGCGAGAGTTCTTATACACTCAAGGACTGAAGTTGTATTTGTTTAGTTTCTTTGTTTCATCAAAACTATCTTTTGTTTTGACACTTAGGGAGTAAGTGTAGGTTAAAAAGTCCACGGGACATGGCCGGAGAATTAGTTGATAGGATCGTGAATAGTGTTGGCTAGATTAGAAGGGAGTTCGAGTCTTGTAAGTCCAAACTATGTCTCTATGCGGTTTATCAATGAAAGAGCCTGAGGGGAAGTGGGATGCTTCCCTGAAGAGTTTTTATATCTTCGGTTCTATTGCTTCCGCACTTTACATTATTTGTTCAAGTTCGTACACTGTTAGCGCACTCCGTATCAAACTATACGTTTCAAAAATGATCATTCCAATGGGAATGACAAAACTCATCTTCGTGGGATTAGCCATTCCGTAGTTCATTGAAGGTTTTTACATTCACATGTGTGGAGGAATCAATTTTTCAAAAAATAAAATTAACAAAAAATAAAAAAATATATATAATATATATTATAAATCATGATTAAAATATATTAAATTAAATTTTATAAAATAAAATTCAAATGAAAAAAATGAAAACATTTAAAAATATATTATTAAAAATAAAGTATTTAAAAACATTAAAAATATATATTATTAAAAATATATTAATTTTATTTTTATATATTATTAAAAATATATTACTTTTAAGAATATATTGTTTTTACATATAATTTTAAAATATATTATTTTATTTTTGTATATTTTAAAAATATATTAGTTTTTATATTATTAAAAATATATTATTTTATTTTTATATATTACTAAAAATATATTATTTTATTTTTACATATTATTAAAAATATCATTTATATATAATTTATTAAAAATATATTATTTTTTAAAAAAACTTTTATTTATTTTTATAATAAAAAATGATAATGTCATTTCATTCATGTCTAATTCCTTCTGCATATCAAACGCATCAATGACAAAACTTGTTTCATACCATTCTCATAATCATTCTATTCTTCAGTTCATTCATTCCTACGAAATTCTATTCCAGTATACCAATCATGTCATAAGGGTAATATAGTCAATACACATAATTAATACCCACCCACTAATCCAGTGGGCCTCACCCTAAACCAACCCACCTCGCAACACACACACACACACACACACACACACACCAAACACACAATTTCAGCATGTTCACCCCGCCTACCGCCACTATCTCCGCCGACGTGACCATCTCCTCCGCCCACTGCCACCGTCATCTACCAACGATGCTCCATCTACCCCGACGCCCTTGCTCCTAACAAACAACAACTGCCGGAGATTACAAATCTCGTCATTTCTCGGTCAACATGTCAAGCTCATCTTCGCCGCTTCCACCACCTCATGTCCCAAATCCATCGCCGTCGTCGCGACCTTCAGAGTCACCGTTAGTGGGAATTGAACTTTCAATAGTCGATTGTCCGACGGATGTGGCTCATAGGCGGCAGCTGCTGCGAAATTGAGAGTGTGCAGGGTATGTCATCGCATCCGGCTGAACCGACGTTGTCTTCTTCCAGGGTGGCGGCGTCCGCACCGTGAATCGGGTGCTTTGCATAGGGGATATAAGGCCATGAATTGTAATTGTGTTTGGGTTTTTTTTTTTTATTATTGAAAATTCGGTATCTCCTAGGGACATAATTGCAATTTCATTCATTTTAATATATTGCAATTTAGGTCATGGGTTCAATTTGTAATTAACCAAACTATAATTAATATTTTAATTTTTTTATTTAGCATTCAACATTTTTATTTTGTTTTTCCTTAATAATAATAATAATAATAATAATAATAATAATAATAATAATAATAATAATAATAATAATAATAATAATTTTTATATATTTAGACCATTTGGTTATTTTGATTGTCTAAATAAAAATTAAAAACTATCGAAAACTAACTAACATAATCGAGTGTTTAAGAGTAAAAAAAGATAATCGAACAATAATATAAGATTTCTAAACGTAAAATTTTATTTCGATCGAGTTCGTTTGATAATATGCAATATGATAGTCTTTAAGGTTCAATTCATATAACAATAATGTGCAATCGTAATACATAAAAACATGTACAAAAATAATAATATTTTTTTGTGTAGTTTGGTCGTTACAATTATTTCGATTATATAAAAAATAAAGATGACGTCGAACTATAATATCCTTAATTTTAATATTAAAACGTATAATCACATCGAAATATAAAATTTTGAACTGAAATTTTGAATTGGTCGGTTTCGATATCTATTGTGCACTCTTATTTTCATTAATGTGCAATTCATCTAACATTATTGTACAAAACATACAATGTTAATGATTTATATCAAATTCAAACCAAACTAAAACTGAACCGAATTATTTGGTTTATTCGGTCGGTTAACCGAATAACCCTAACTGATCAAAATATTTTATTCTTTAAATTAAAATTATATTTAGTACTTTAATAATTTTATTTGGTAATTGATATCCTCCCTATATATAATTCTCGAATGCGCTGAGCCTACGTGGCTGCTTCTGGTGCTTCAGAATCCTATTTGGCGAAGAATCATGCTTCGTAATTAGGTTTGGACAAATAATATTGATATCAAGGAAATAAATAGCTCGCTAAAGTTGCCGCTATTTGAGAAATAGCTTTTTTTGGCAGCGTGCCGCTATTTATATTCATGTGCAATTTAGCCGCTAAATTCCGCTAAATCTCCGCTATAGCTACAGTGCCATAAACGTTTTAGCCCGCTATTTAAAACCTTGATTGATATATTAATAATTAATAATCTAGGTTCGGGTATTCCATAAATATTATTTAGCTAACTTAGGTATTTTAATATCACTTTTACTAATATAACCCTTTAATTATTTATTAGTTTACATAGTGAAGCACTAAGTGACTAATATATCCCTAAATTTTGGTTTGCTTCCTTCAATAAGCTATTGAATTATAAATGTATTTTAAAAGTTGATAACTTTTGTATTTCTTATCGGTTTTACATATATAATATATCAAATTAATCATCTTTTGATGATCTCCGATTTGACATCCATATTGTATATATAAAATAAATAAATTATATTTATCTTTATAATAATAAAAAATAATAATATTTATTAAAATTCATTAGAAAAATAAAATTATTTCTCAACTGATATATTTATATTTAATGTAGTTATATATTGTAAGTTAAAAAATTAATATAATATAACACTAGTAAGTCACACAAATAAAAAGTATCATAATAAATATATAATAATATATATATTCTTATAAAAGGTATTTAAATTTTTAAACTACTTTTTCTCATTAATTTTAAATTTTAAGAAAAAAAATAGCAAGCACCCGTGTAATACACGGGTGTTGTACTAGTATTATTTAGTTGAAAAAAAACATAATATAGAAATACTGAAGATGATAATGTGCATTTCCTGTAGACACTAGTGTGCATTTAGTCTATCATTATTGTGCAGTATATATATATATATATATATATATATATATTTTTTGCCGAAACGATAGATGTTTTATATCAATAAAAACACACAATTGTGCGAATACGCAAATGCAAAGCAGCCATCGACTGAAAAGTGGGAGGACAGGTCCGCAGACCACCTAGAATCCGCCGCTACCAAAGCTAGAATGAAAACACACGAAAACCACACAAACAAAAACTAAAAAAGATCCCAACAGGATAATACCTGAGTGTCAGATCTCATTGGGATAATAAGGCGACATTCCGGTTCACATGGGCCAACGACTCAAACCAAAAATACAAGCCCTAAACAAACAAACACAACCAAACAAAGAAACACCCTTCCTATGCAGCAAATCAAGCAGAGCCGGTGGATACCGAGATGAAACCAGAATGAGTCCCAGCCAAAGAGGACCGACCCGAAACTGCCCAAACACCAACTCGATGGCCTAACGAATTCAACCCAAGCCCCAGAACAACATCCAAAATCAAACTCGAACCACAACCTCAACACCCAAGATGCCTCGGGACCACCACGAGACAGGACCCACTAACACCACTAGCGAGACCAACCGCATCCGGTAAACCCCCGAACCACGAAGATGCCGAGGCTGCAGCCACGTCCCCTACCACCTGAATCCGCAACAATCCACCATCCCCCACTGCCCCACCTCTGCCATCACCACTGGCCGGAGGTTAGGAAAACTTTAATAATTGAACAAATATTTTTTCAAGTGCATTTTATTTTTAGAAAACTTTTACAATTTGTAACTTTTATTAATATTATTGTGCAAATATCAATTAAATTATATAATAAAAATATATTTGCCTTCTATAATTTTTATTTAATATTTTGTATTATTGTTCGTTGAAAACAAATAATATATAATGATAAAAACATAAAAAATAATATAATTTATATAGTTGGATTGATTTTGTTATTTTATTTTAATTAATTTATTTATTTTATAAATAAAGCCGAAATTGGACTGAAATAATCAAAAATTCTAATATATGTGGAATTGCACATTGTTATGCTAATATGCAATCTCGAACATGTTAATGTGCAATCGGTCTTTCATTAAAGTGCAATATGATAGTCATTGATGTACATCTTGTTTAATATTATTGTGCATACGTTTTCTTTTTCTAATTATGTTCACTCCAAACTGAAATCGAATAAAATAATATGTGTATTCGTCTGGTTAATCGAATGGAACAAAATAATCAAAAACAATTTATTATTTATATTTATTAAAAAATATTTAGTATTTTAATATTTTTAAATATTTTATATTGGTTTTTGTTGAAAATATATATTAGATATGTATAAAAAATATATGAAAATAATACTTTTTATATGTCGACCGATCGATTTGTTTAAAAAAATAAAGCCGACATAGAATTTGGGCAAACAAAATTTTAAACGTAAAAATAAATACGGACCGATATTTAAAATGTTCCAACCGAAAAATAAATTAAAGACAAATAATAGATTAGGAAATTCAAGCTGATATATAAAAATCAACAATTGAGTTTTATTAATTTTCATATTTAACCATAAATTATATTGTAAATATAGTTATAATTTATTGATTCTCAA
The DNA here is from genome assembly GCA_902706635.1 of Striga hermonthica. NCBI lineage: Eukaryota > Viridiplantae > Streptophyta > Magnoliopsida > Lamiales > Orobanchaceae > Striga > Striga hermonthica. The sequence goes on along the minus strand of CACSLK010031421.1, from coordinate 11,357,686 downwards.
ATAAGCCCCTTCAATATGTCTAATTTTCAAAAAGTTCCCCTAATTTCTTTATCGACCCATCTTCTCTAACCCACATTTTCAGAACTTCCGTTTCAGAATTTCCATGATTGTTGGTTGCTTTTCCATCGTAGACTGATGGCGGCATCTGAATAGCATGGAAGACGACGTCGGGACGGGGGGATAGGGCAGGGGAAGGCGGACGTTTTGACGGTGACACAAATGACGGGCAGGTAGTGTGCGGTAATTGCAAGGCGAGAGGCGGCTGTGTGCGGTGGGACTGGGTGGTGAAGTGGGCTTCGCTGGGTGGTGCGCCGGTGTGAGGTGCCTGTCGGAGGCGACAGGCGATGGTTATTACAGGTTGTGCACCGATGTGTGCGTGTGTGTGTGTATGTGCACGACAGACTTCGTGACGATAAGGTGGCTGGCGACATGTGCGTCTCGACGGCTGCGGAGGTGCGACGACGATGACTAGAGGCGGCAGACGGCGACGCTGTGTGGTGAGTGGATCAGCGTGGAGAGATTTTTTTTTTAATAAAAAGGGCTTATAGCTCTATTACACCATCAAGTTCTTAAAGAACAAAGGAGAAAAAAAGATTGGAATACAATCTGACAACATTATCGTGGTTTTGGATCCCACCGCCCATTTAGCAATGGCATGAACAATAATAATCGTTTTTTGATTTGCCAAAGGGTGAGAAATATTCCACTAGGTCAATAACTCGGTGAGTATAGAATTATTATTAATCACATGGTAAGTTGTCATTTATATCAGGTCACTGTGCACTGGTGCGCCAGGTTGATGAAATCCCCAAGATGAGCTCAAAGGTTTATTGTGCAAAGCCCTGTAGGCGGATTTAATTCCTACATAATAATAAGGCATGAGTGGTACTGGTCTCGAAGTTATCAAATAAGTTAATTAATTAAATTTCAGTAATTAAATGTTATATCTTTGACATGGAGAGATAAATCGATGATAGTGGATCCCAAATAATTAGGGTGAAGGAAATGAAGTGCAATAATAAATATTTAGTTGAATTATTTGTTATTAATGGCCCAAAAAATAGGATGGACCACAACTCAAGTATTTCTTGCCCCATTGGAAGTCCTAATCTTGGCATCCTTAGGTCCTTGTTGTAGCTTATATATATGAAATATGGGAATCTCTTGTCTCATATAACTCATAACTCAAACCTAGCTTTACATACAAAAAAGAGAGAGACAGAGAGACACAGTAAGACAAAGAGAGAGAGAGAGAGAGAGAGAGAGAGAGAGAGGGAGAGAGAGATCCAAGCCAAACGTCTTGGAAAATCGTCGCCCACACGAAGTCCAAATGTGGCTAAGGTCATACGACAGAAGATCGAAGGTGCTGAACAATCACCGGTACCTGCGCACGACCACCGCAAGAGAGCATCGACGATCGCTGCAACCAACCGCGACGCAGCACTAGGACACAAGCACTGTACGCAACCAGCGCATTGTAGCTGATCATGACACAACACGAAGCAGACGAGCACAACGTGCAACAGGCGATCCTCGCACGCAGTCCAACATCGCACACGACATGCCCGCATCATACACCACCAACTATTAAACTCTTCGATGATCGACATAAGACTTGCAAGTGCCTTTTGTGTACTAGCTATAACCTCTTGGTGAAGATCTGTAGGTCCAATCTTTGTTTAATATGAAGCTTTGGAAAAAACTCTTGAGTCAGCTCGGGTGGAGGTATTTAATTCTAATAATTAAGAAGTGACATAAAGTAGTTTGGAGGTGGAGAATTGTAACAAGGTGGCTCATCTGACCCAGAGTGCTATATTCATATTCTACTCGAGATGCCCGGTAAGAATGGTTCAGGCCAAAACATTGTAAGTAAAGTATCTGCCATAAGAATAAGAAGGAGAATAACTCAGAGACGAATGAAGTGGCTCTTCATATGGTGAGTACATATCTTTTTGGTAGTTGTCGGGGTATCAATGAGACAAGCTTTCGGCATAAGAAAAGTCATACGGGTCTACTCGAGCTCCTTAAGAGAATTACCTTTGTTTAGTAAAGATTTGATGGGCAAAGGATAACCGAGTTACCCGACTCGGGTCGATCTCGAAGGAAGGCTATTTTGAGCTTCACTTACTACTTGATTGTCCAAATCACAAAAAGAGAAAATAAATTCCTAAACATTCTAAGCAATTGATTGGATGGTTGATTAACACTAAACGAGCACTTGAAAATGAGCAATTAATTAAGAGCAAGTTCAAATCACGAGCAATTAGCAAACTAGATCACCAGAGTCTCATGCCATAACCATAACAGGATGATAATCACTCGACAAAAGGAATAAACGAGCTACGAGCATTAGATTGCTAACCTTAGTCGTCTAACCCTAAGTGATTAAGCCCTAATCGGATCTTAATCCTTAACCGAGATCAACAAGCAATTAACGAGTCTATCTACTCGAGCAAGCAATCAAGTACAAACATTTTTTCCATCATCAATCAAATCCAAATTTACCCTAATGAACATTATAAGTAAAAACGGAGCAGAAACTGAAGAAAAGAGCTTTAAAGCTAAATACTCATCCTTCCATTGCGTAGACGATGAAAAATGGAGTCAAAAGCTCGAAACTTGAAAGAAACCGAAGTCGCCAAAAAATCTCCAGGAAAATAGCATAAACTCCTAATCTAGAGAGTAAAAATAAAACATAAGCTAATTTCCCAAAGTGGAAGAGTGAAAAATGAGAGTTGGATCCCCAAAATGCAAAGGCTCAAAAATATTTATAGTCTAGCTCAAAACACACACTAAAACACGCAGATTAAATGGGACACTCTCGACGTCTCCATGAAATTCGCGAGCTCGCGCTAGCGCGTATGGACGCGGGTGGCACTCTCGACACCGCTGGCTGATTCGCATGGTCGCGAGCCTGCGGTGTTGTGCGTTGGCAGCAGACGGGCGCGGGCAGCGACACTCTCCGCGAGTCCGCGAGGTCGCGAGTGAGGTGACGGTACGGGCGCGCTGGGGTGCGGAGCTCTCGACGTCGCGAGCTTAGGCGCGAGCTCGCGAGTGTTTATGGCGGGCACGGGCGGGCGCAGATTGGCGTGTGCTAGGCGTGCGCGAGCGGATGCTCTCGAGGTCACGGCCATTTCCGCCGGCTCGCGAGTACGGGTGATGGGCGTGGCAAGGCTGCGTGCATGTGGTTGTTGGCAAGGTCACGTGTGCGGCTGCGAGGTCGCGAGTTGGGCTGTCTAATGTGCGTCCGCATTGACTAAGGCTCGAAACTCTCGGTTTGAATTGGTTCGCGCGAATGACTCGAAATTGACTTGGGACCCTTTGGAAAGTACTCGTCTTCTCATCCTCAGAATAAATCCTAAAAATCACCACAAATATGGAGAAGTATGCCAAAAATATAAAACGAAACGGAAAACACAAAAACACACGAAAAACTATAAAATTGACCGGTCAACGCCAAAACAAACCTAAAATCGACTTGAACACACATATAAACACATAAAAATAAGCACAAAAACATAACAAACAACCTTGCACAAGAACCACAAACCAAAGCACATGAGACCAAGAAGAAATGTGAAATGCGGTTAAAAAAAACTCACACACACAAAAACATCATGGTGCAATATTCAGAAAAAGCACAAACTCAGATAAAAGAAAAACAAGAAATATAATCAAGAGAAACACACAAAAGTAGGCAATTTCACAAAGCAAGAGAAATAAAAATTAACTATATCAATTGTCTGAATTCAATATCTTACTCGTCTTTCCCGACAACTGCACAATTTGTTTGTAGTAGTGTTTTATCCGTGTACGTCATAAAGACCAACCTCGAGTTGTCTCTCAATGAAAGATTGTTCGAAATAGAAGTTGGACAACGATTTATTTACACAAAAAGGAAAAATAAAGGTCCTAAACAGTCTTGACACAAGATTAATAATTGTTTTAAGCTAAAGATCGCAATTGGACGGTAGAATGAACGCAAGACGCAAACTTGAACGCACAAACACCCTCAATTTACAATAAAAAAAAGGAAATAAAGATAAAAGGTACTAAGAACCCTAAGACTCTGGGTCGAAAGAAGGCACTCAAAGGTTCAGGCATATAATCAAGCAATCTTCACTCGCGATGAACTAATCGAGCTATCAATCAGTTCTTGCTCACGCATTCAATAACAAAATCACATAATCCTTAGCTTTCGAGGATGATAGTCTACTCTACTCATGAAAGTTCCTACCTTTACCCTATATAATTCAACAAGAAGACAACAAAAACTTTCAAGATTTTGAACCTAAAATAAGTCTTCAAGTCTCTAGCACATCCATGAGTAGAAATAACTAGAATGGTGACATTTTGATGAAGAAGTAGTACAATAAAAATTAGTTTTTAGAGCCATTAAAGAGAAAAAAAAAAAATTAAAAAGAGAAACTTAGTAAATGGGGAATTAATTTCCTAAAATTTAAGGATTAAATGTATTTATACTACAAGCTAAACAAGAACTGAAAAATACACATTTAATGAAGACACTCGCGGGGAAATCCAACATCTTCACGGGAATTTGCGAGGCTTGATTGTAGTGACAGACCTAGGAATTTATTAAGGGAGGCCCATTTTAAATGTTAAATAAGGAGCTTGTAGTTTATGTCGAAACGCTTAGTTCATATAAAAATATGGTTACTTATAAATATAAATATCGATATGCGTACCATCAAGTTTTAAAAAACTTAGACCCCATATCATCCCCAAACTTTGAAAAAAAAAAACAAAAACAAAATGAGATTTCGTATATTTATAATTTAAGTTCAACATTATAATCTGTCAGAATAAGTTTTTTTGGTTGAAAAATTTATTTAAATTGAACTTTTGCAGCACATTGCACAACATTTGTGTTGATGAGAGCTTATCCAATGAAAATTTTTTAATAAAAACAAATAAGGTTAAAGATATGTGATTACATAAAAACAAAAGTAAAAAAATCTACATTCAAAAATCTAACAATTCAAGTAAATACTCGGTTTTATAAATCACTAAATCAATTACAATTAAGAGGCCGAAAGAGTAAATCATTATAAATATTTTTAAAAACATATTTAGAAATATAAAATATTATGATCGTTAGTATATTTTCCAATAAACAACTAAAATAATTAATTTAATTTAAAATAGTATAGTTACTAAATTTTAATCATTTATATATTGTACATTTTTTCTGTTTTATCCCTTTTTTGTAATATTATATATATGTAATATGTTTTTTAAAAAAGTCAGGGGGACCACGGGCCCCCCTGGACCTAATATAGATTTGTCTCTGCTTAATTGGCGACCTGGCGGCTTAGCGTGGTTGCGAGTCGTTGCTCACGAGTGCGGCCTTGTGTCTAGGGCTGGTCGGTGCACGAGTCAAGATCGCTTATCATTCGGCGCAAGCCTGTCGGACCTCGGCTCCTTCCGGAACAGTTCATGCCTGTTCGTTCCGTTGGATTTATCTTTGGCTTCTTGGGCGATTTTTTCTACAAAATGAAAATTAAAATGCACAAGACACCAAAACGACACAAAAAAATACATAATCAAACAAAAATGACTGAATGGACAAAGAAAAACATAAAATAAACTAAAACGAGCACAACTTGATCACTCAAAAGCACATAAAATAACAACAAAAAACATACAAA
>CACSLK010031421.1:11293257-11309799 GCA_902706635.1 Striga hermonthica | reverse complement strand
CAAAAGATCATACATCTGCAGAATATTGCAAATCAATTGCCAGATGCATTTACTGACATAAAAAGGGTGACAAAATCACATGTTGCAGCTATAAATGCCCCTGCTCGAATTTAAATTACAAAAGAAATGGCAAATGACGATGTGCCCAATGAACTAAAGGCACGATTGAAACGAGGAAGACCAGTGGGGTCTAAAGATAAGAATCCTCGAAAGAAAAGAGAAATTCAAAATTCTAATTTGAAAAAGAATCAAGATGATGGAAAAATTTCGGAACGAAATGAAAATATTGAAATCTCCATCAATTACGTAAATAATGGGAAACTTTGGAAGCGTGAAGAGATCATTGATGATGCATTTGCATATATGGTATCACAAGAAATTGATAAAGAAGTTGAGGATCCTGAACCAAAGTCTATGATTGAATGTCAGAAAAGACATGATTGGGACAAGTGGAAAGACGCTATTCAAGCCGAGTTAAATTCGCTTAATAACCGAAAGGTTTTTGGACCTATAACCATTATACCCAAAGACATAAAACCTATTGGGTACAGATGGGTCTTTGTCAGAAAAAAATAAATGAGAAAAATGAGATCACAAGATATAAAGCTCGTCTTGTAGCACAGGGATTCTCCCAGAGGCCTGGGATCGATTATGATGAAACATATTCCCCTGTTATGGATGCAATTACTTTCAGATACTTGATTAGTTTGGCCATCCATAAAAATATTGAGATATGTCTCATGGATGTAGTGACTGCTTACTTATATGGATCGCTGGATGCTGACATTTATATGAAAATTCCAGAAGGGATTAGAATACCCGAAGCACTAAATTCCAAACCTAAAGAGTTATGTGCGATAAAACTGCAAAGATCATTGTATGGCTTGAAACAATCCGGGCGTATGTGGTATAATTGTTTGAATGAGCAATTACTAAAACGGGGATACATAAATAATCAAATATGCCCGTGTGTTTTTATAAAAAGATCACAAGATGGAGTTGTGATAATTGTTGTCTATGTCGATGATCTTAATATCATTGGGACTACAAATGAAATCCAAGAAGCAGTCACTTTACTAAAAGGCGAATTTGAAATGAAAGATCTCGGACAGACCAAATATTGTTTCGGCTTGCAAATAGAACGAGTCCAAAATGGGATATTTGTCCATCAATCTAATTACACTAAAAGAATACTGAAACGATTCAATATGGACAAGGCGAATCTACTTAGTACCCCAATGGTCAATCGAACATTAGATGTTGAAAAGGATCCATTTCGACCTTGTGATGAAGATGAAGAAATACTTGGTCCTGAAATACCATATATGAGTGCAATAGAAGCTCTTATGTATCTTTCTAATTGCACCAGACCAGATATATCTTTCGCTACCAACTTATTAGCAAGATATAACTCGGCACCTACGAGGAGACATTAGAATGGAATCAAGCATATATTCCGTTATCTCCAATGGACAATCGATTTGGGACTGTTTTACTCTAATGATAAAAAACATGAAATGGTTGGTTTTGCAGATGCAGGATATCTATCAGACCCCCATAAAGCAAGATCTCAAACTGCTACGTTTTCACGATTGGCGGAACCGCATTTTCTTGGCGTTCCCAGAAACAAACATTAGTTGCGACGTCTTCAAATCATGCGGAGATCATTGCACTTCATGAAGCAACTAGAGAAAGTATCTGGCTCAAAAATATGACTCAACATATTTAACAAGCCAGTGGACTATCAAACAATAATGACCCGACGGTGATATACGAAGACAATGCAGCATGTGTCGCTCAAACCAAAGAAGGATACATTAAGAGTGACAGAACTAAACATATCCCGCCAAAGTTCTTCTCATATGCTCAAGAGCTTGAAAGAAACACACAAAATCAAAGTTCAATACACTCGTTCAAGCGATAATGCAGCAGATTTGTTTACGAAGGCGCTTCCGACGACAATATTTCGAAAGCACGTACACAATATTGGAATGAGACATCTTCGGGACTTGTACAGATGATAACTCGAGGGAGAGTATGTGTGGCTGTACTTTTTTTTTCTTTATCTCGGTTTTTTCCCACAGGGTTTTTCCAGATAAGGTTTTTAACGAGGCAGCATAAACACACATTTAATATTGGTAATTCTAAGGGGGAGTGTTGTGTAAAAGTGGTGGAATTTACCACTACTAATCTTATCATTTACATTAATTTATTTAAAGTGTGCATAGAAGTGTGTGCCAATGTGTCTATAAAAGGGGCCAGGCACTTTGTTAAATTTGTACTGAAAAACGAACAGAAAAGAGAAAGAGGAAAGAGCATCTTGAGATTTATATCCGGTTTTTACATTGTGTTCTTTATATTCCTTGTATTTCATAACATAAATAAATTAATCGGCAAAAATTCAATTTTAGTTCGTTTATTTGTCTAAAATTATTTTTTAGTATTTTATTCCCCCTCTCCCCCCCCCCCCCCCCTAATGAATAACAGTATTGTTGGTGAAATTGATTTTACCCGTCTTCTCGGAGCTGTCCTCCCAGTATTTTCAGTATTTGGTTGTATTTTTCAGCTTTTAGTTATTTGTTCTTCGCACTTTTTGTGATTTTTCGTTATATAATATCTATATCATTTCGAAAAAAAAAAATATAAAGCTCAACTGTCAATTCGAGATATTATGGATAAGTTTTATCCACTTATGACTCAAAAGATCTAAAATCATCAATTTAAAACTCTAGTGGCATGATTGGTATGCGAGAATGACGTAGGAATGGAATGATCATTCATTTACTCATTCATATTCCCATGATTGGTATATTTTTTAGAAGGGAATGACCATTCCATTGAAAATTGCAAAACCCATCTATATGGGATTAGTCATTCCATAGCTAATGGATGGTTTTCTCATTCCCATATGTTTGGGAATCGATTTTTTAAAAAATAAAATTAACAAATAATAATAACAAATAAATATATAATATATTATAATAATTAAATTATATTAAATAAAATTATTTTAAAAAAATAAATTTCAAATAAAAAATTATTTTCATATATTAATCATATTTTAATTAGATATTTTAAATACTTATATAAAATAAAACTCACAAAAAATGCATTTATAAATAGTTTGTAAAAATCTCATTTTATTTCATATAATCACATATATTATAATATTTATTCATAAATTGAATTATCTTATAAAAAAAATATTTGACCACATATGCTTATAGATGTTTATGTAATGATATATTTATATTAGTTTGTATAATTACATAATTTACTTACTTATTATACAAGATGGGTGTAACACTGCAAAAACATGTTTATTAAAATATAGTATATTCTTAAAATATAAAATAATATTAGAATTATCAGAAATAAAAAAAATAACATTAATATAAATATTATTTTTTCTATAAATAGTGATAAATGATAATATCGGATGATAATGCCATTTTATTCTCTCTTATTCTTTTTGCATACCAAACGCTTTAATGAAAAAACTTGTTTTATTCCTTTCCTATAATCATTCTATTCTTCAACGAATTCAATTCCTATTAAATTTCATTCATTATACCAATCATGTCATAATGGCATGATTGCCACGAGGTAATGACATGAGAACGGAATGATCATTCCTTGTTAGAGAGAAGATGGAGATAGTGTGGAGCATAATGAATTGTTGTATTGTAATGATGGCAGAGATATTTATATATACAGTACATGAAGATAAGAGAGAGATGGTAACTCTGCAACCTAAGAATATTTTGTAACTAATCACACGTGCTTAACCATGCACTAATCATGCACATACTTAACTAACTAACTAACTCAATTAATAACCTAACTATGTAACTACCCAATACTCCCCCTTGAAATCGAGCTGGGGCAAGCCAAGACCTTGTGCTGTAAAGGCAACTTCGAGCAGAGGAAAGAAAAGCGGCCAGGACCAAGAGGCTTAGTAAGTATATCCGCAAGTTGAAGTTCAGTGGAGATATACCTTACATCAATTTCTTTGGCAGCAACTTTTCTCTTACAAAGTGAATATCAATTTCTATGTGTTTAGTACGAGCATGCTGAACTGGATTAAAAGCAAGAGCTGCAGCACTCACATTATCACACCATAAGATAGAAGGAGATTCAAAAAACAGACCTAGTTCATGAACCAAGGAATGCATCCAAAGAAGATCAGAAGAGGCAGTAGCAAGAGACCTATACTCTGATTCTGCACTACTCCTAGAGACAACCTGCTGCTTTTTGGAGCTCCAACACAAAAGATTCTGGCCAAGCATAATAAAGTGGCCTCCAGTAGACCTTCTATCATCCAGACAACTAGCCCAATCAGCATCAATGTAAGCCTCAAGAGTAAACCTCTTCACAGGTTGAAAAGAGAGGCCAAGAGAGAGAGTGCCTTTGATATACCTGAGTAGGTGTTTGCAAGCAAGCCAGTGATGAACAGTAGGACCATGTAAGAACTGACTTAACTTGTTAACAGCAAATGAGATATCTGACCTTGTCATAGTTAAATATTGCAAGGCACCAACAACACTCCTATACAATGTAACTTTGGAAAAGGGTTCACTATCTGCAAGATGCAACTTGGATGCTGGAGAGAGAGGTGTAGACACAGGCTTACAATTGACCATGTTTGTCTTAACCAGTAAATCCAAAGCATATTTTGATTGATTTAACAGAAAACCATCATGACTTTTGAGAGCTTCAAAACCAAGAAAGTGGTTAACCTCCCCCATGGATTTCAAAGCAAACTGAGTGCCAAGAGTAGTGATCAAGTCATTGATAGAGGTAAGGTTGTCTCCTGTTATTTAAATATCATCTACATAGATGAGAACAAGAAGCAAGTCCCCATGAGATCTCTTAAAGAAAAGTGAAGAATCAGACACACTTTCCTTAAAATCAAGAGACAAAAGAAAACCTTTAATCTTATTAAACCAGGCCCTAGGTGCCTGTTTAAAACCATAGAGGGACTTGGTAAGCTTGCAAACAGCTGTAGGCCTAGAAGAGTCAACAAAACCAGCAGGTTGAGACATATAAACTGTTTCATGCAAGTCTCCATTGAGAAAAGCATTGTTGATGTCAATTTGTTGGATGGACCAAGCATAAGTAGCAGCTAGCGTGAAAACCAACCTAATGGTGCTAGCCTTAATAACTGGACTGAAAGTCTCTAAAAAATCCACTCCAGCTGTTTGTTGAAAACCACGAGCCACTAATCTAGCTTTGAATTTATCAACTGAGCCATCAAGTTTATACTTTGTTCTGAACACCCATTTGTTGGAGATAACTTTCATATCAGGATGAGGATCCACCAGTACCCAAGTGTTGTTGAAAAGTAAGGCCTGAAATTCACTTTGCTTAGCAGCAAGCCACTCAGGTCTAGAGAGAGCCTCAGCAATAGTAGCAGGTTCAAGAAGTAGTGGTTTGCAAAGGTTAGTTGCATATGTCTTGGGTTTGAAAATACCAGCTTTGGATCTGGTAACCATGTGATGTGTAGGAGAAGAAGAAGAAGAAGAAGAAGAAGAAGAAGAAGAAGAAGAAGAAGAAGAAGAAGAAGAAGAAGAAGAAGAAGAAGAAGAAGAAGAAGAAGAAGAGGCCCTTAAAGGTTGAGAGGAAGAACTAGTGACAGGAGATATAGGTAAGTTAACAAAGATAGGAACAGTAGAATGTGAAGAGTGAGAAGGTGAGACATTTCTTTGAGAAGAAGAAGAAGAAAGATTATGTCCTGACTGAGAAGGATGAGGAGATGGATTATTTGGACCAGAAGAAATAGAAAGAGCAAGAGGAAACAAAATAGGAGAAGAAGATGGAGAGCTTGTAGGAACTGATGAAGAAGGAGAGACAAAAAGCTCAGCATAAGGGAACTCATTTTCATTAAAGACAACTGAAATGGCTATATAAACTCTCCCTTACGCATCAAGACAAATGTAGCCTTTATACTGTAGCCAAGAAACAGACACTTAGTACTTCTATACTGAAATTTATGACTATTATAAGGCCTAAGATATGGAAAGCAGGCACAACCAAAACGTTTAAGAAACTTGAAATCAGGAGATGACTTGAATAAGAGAGAAAAGGGAGAGGCATGATGCAAAACAGGTGTGGGCAGCCTATTTAAGGTATAAACAGCTGCAAGAAAAGCATGCCACCAATACTTAAGAGGCATATGAGCCTGAGCCAACAAGGACAAACCCATTTCAACAATATGGAGATGTTTTCTCTCAGCTCTACCATTTTGCTGGTGAGTGTGAGGACATGGATGTCTAAAATGAATGCCAAGAGAACTAAGAAAAGGAACAAGAGACCTGTATTCACCACCCTAATCAGATTGCAAGCATTTAATGGAAGACTGAAATTGTGTAGCAATGAACTTGACAAATCTCTGACATGTAGAAGCAACCTCAGGCTTTGTTTTTAAAGGAAAAATCCAAGTATACCTTGTATAATCATCAATAAAATGCATATAATACTTGTAACCATCAACAGATAGAGCATGTGAGGGTCCCCACACATCTGAATGTACAAGTTCAAAAGGAAATGAAGTTTTAGTTTCCTGAGAATGAAAATGCATCTGATGTAATTTTCCAAGCTTACAAGCATCACAAAAGGGCAGTGAAGAAGGAACAGACAGATGTAAACTACTCATCACCCTTCTAAACACAGTGTCACAGGGATGACCAAGTTTTCTGTGCCAGTTGGAGATAGTGGTCTGACTTAGGACAGGAGCTCTTGAATGAACAGAAGCTGTGAGATTGCAGGGTGTAGCAACTGAGTCTGAAACAGTGATATGATGCAGGAGAGAGGTATGGTTGGAGAGATCCATCTGATACAAACCATCTTTAAGAACTCCTTCCAATAGCACTTGATGTGTTGTCTTGTCCTTCACAAGACATATATCAGAGTGAAACTCTATTACAATCAGTGTTAGCCTAAACGCTAAACGGTAAACAGTCGGCGAGGGCACGTGTAGTGTTTAGACGGTGTACACGGCGTGTACACGGGATTAAACGGATTACACGTTTTTAACTACATTAGTATTAATATTATGACTTATGAGTCAATGACATAGCCATAGCCCATACGCTAATTGCAGATAACATCACAACAGTCAACATCACAGGTGTTCATCTTACAACACAACAGTTAGTAACACACTGCACGCATATATAGTTCTCACAAAACGGATCAATTTTTTGTTCTCCCGCCCAACCGCTTCTATTTCCAAAACGGACCGTGTAAACGGCCTAAACGGCCGTTTAGGCCGTTTAATACCGTTTAATACCGTCCCGTTTACACATTTTACACGGTTTTTTTCCGTCTACACGGCTAGCCCGTTTAATTACCGTTTATCCACTAAACTGCACACCATAGCGCCGTTTACCGTTTAAACAGCGTGTCAACGGTCTAAACGGCCGTTTAGGCGAACACTGATTACAATATTGTTGTCCTTGGTTAATTGAGAGATAGATAGTAAATTCTTTGTAATATGTGGAACAAGCAGAATGTTATTCAACAACACAGGAAGATGATGTTTAGTAGCAATAGAAGAGGATCCAGTATGGGAAATAGGTAACTGAGATCCATTACCAACAAGAACCTTAGCACTACCTTGATAGGGGTGTGCTTGAATGGACAAATTCTTAAGGTTGGCAGTTAAGTTATTAGTTGCACCACTTTCAAAATACCAGTTGGGATCAGAACCATAGGTAGAGGATGAGCCACTGAGAGGAGGAGAAGCATTTGCATCACCAAGGTGCACCTGAGGAGAAGAAGGAGCAGAATCCTGACCGGTGAAGCTGATATCAAAACGCTTGTAACATTTGAGCGCAACATGGTTAGATTTGTCGCAAAGCTGACAAATAACCCTATCATAGTTCTTAGAGAAATGACCACGACCACGATTGGAACGACCACGGCCTCTGTAAGAACCACCACGACCACGAGACTGCACATATTGAGTGGAAAAGGCATTCTCAGAACCCGGTGAGATGGAAGAAGCCGTAGCCAGAAAAGCGACCGGAGATGCTGATGTATTACTGGCTAGTCGCATCTCATGTGTTTGCAAGGAGAATTGAACCTCAGGCAGCGAAATAGAATCAAGCCGAGAAGTGAGATTAACAACAACAGATTCATAATCGGCACCCAAACCACCAAGTACATACATGGCCAGTTCATCATCAGTAATGACATGTCCAACAGAAAGCAATTCATCCGCAAAGCCACGCATCTTCAGAATATAGTCATCAATCGATAAATCCCCCTTTTTTAGGGTTTGAAGTTGAAACTTGAGATGCAGAACACGAGCTTTAGACTGAGAATGAAAAAGCGTAAGAAGAACAGACCAAACCTCAGCCGATGAAGAGCATCTGGTAACGTGACCAAGCATAGATTCAGACATGGAAGCAAACATCCAACTGAGGATCAGCTGATCGGTGCGCTTCCAATTGATGAAGGCCGGATTGAGCGCAGACGAGGAAGAGCCATTGACGGCGTTGAGATATTTCGCCGGAGGAGCAGACTGAAGCAAATAGTCCTCAAATCCATAAGCGCGAACAATGGAGAGAATTTGAAGTTTCCAATACGAAAAATTTGAACGATCGAGACGAAGAGGAAGCGGAGTGAGGTGAGGGAGAAAGGGCGACGCCGGCGACGAGACATGGAGCTCGGCCATGGCGAAAAATTTTACCCTAGCTGTGACACTATGTTAGAGAGAAGATGGAGATAGTGTGGAGCATAATGAATTGTTGTATTGCAATGATGGCAGAGATGTTTATATATACAGTACATGAAGATAAGAGAGAGATGGTAACTCTGCAACCTAACAATATTTTGTAACTAATCACACGTGCTTAACCATGCACTAATCATGCACACACTTAACTAACTAACTAACTCAATTAATAACCTAACTATGTAACTACTCCAATATTCCTTTACTCATTCTTTATCTCATGATTGGTATATTTTTTTGAAAGGAATGGTCATTCCAATAGAAATTGCAAAATTCATCTCCATGAGATTAGTCATTCTTTAACAAATGCAAGGTTTTTCTCATTCACATATTTGTGTGAATCAATTTTTTAAAAAATAAAATCAACAAATAGTAATAAAAAATAATATATAATATATACTATAAATAATAATTAAAATATATTAAATAAATTTGTTTAAAAAATTGAATAGAAAAATTTAAAACTTATTTTTATTTATATTTTAATTAGATATATTAAATACATACAACAACAACAACAACAATAAGAAGCGGATAAAATTCCAATATGTGGGGTCGGTTATATGGATTGCATGTCGTCATTGTGCTCGATCAAAATTTATACCCTCATTCAAATTTAAATTTTTAAATTGTTTTTTATTGTTAACTTCATTTCTTAGGTCTATTCCTCCCCTTTTTAATTTGATGATGTTTCTACTCTTCTCACTCAGACCTCGAAGTCTCTCCTACGCACATGCCCAATCCATTTTAGAAATAAAACAAAAAAAAATTCATTTATAATAATTTAAAAATTTATTATTTTATTCTTCTACATCATAATATAAAAAATAATATTCATCCAAATATGCTTATTGGGGTTTATGTAATTATATATTTGTATCAGTTAATAAGTATATGAATACACAATTCATTAATTTACAATATAATACATATGAGTGTAATAATATAAAAATAGATTTATTAAAACATAATATATTATTTAAAAAAATTAAATAATTCTATCATTATCATAAATTAAAAAAAATAACATCAGCATAAATCTTAATTTTTTCTATAAAATAGTGATAAATGATAACATAAAATGATAACGTCATTCCATTCATGTCTTATTTCTTCTATATACCAAACACATCAATTGAAAAACTTGTTTCATTCATTTCTCATATTCATTCCATTATTCAACACATTGCATTCCTATAAAACTACTACAACGCCCGTGTATTACACGGGTGCTTGCTAATTTTTTTTCTTAAAATCTATAATTAATGAGAAAAAGTATATCACTTTTTAGTATTACATGTGTGCTAATTTTTTTCTTAAAATTTAAAGTTATATATTTAGTATGCCACTTTTTATTTGTGAGACTTACTTGTGTTATATTATAATAATTTTTTTTAATTTACAACATATAACTACATTAAACATAAATGTATCAATTGAGAACTAATTTTATTTTTCTAACGAATTTTAATAAATATTATTATTTTTATTATTATAAAGATAAATATAAATTATTTATTTCATATAAACAATATGGATGTCAAATCGAATATCATCAAAAGATGATTAATTAATATATTATATATGTAAAACCGATAAGAGATACAAAAGTTATCAACTTTTAAAATATATTTACAATTCAATAGCTAATTGAAGGAAGCAAATTAAAAGACATGGATATATTAGTCATTTAGTGCCTCACTATGTAAAATTACAAAGACTTAAAGGGTTATACCAGTACAAATGATATTAAAATACCTAAGTTAGCTAAATAATATTTATAGAATGGTCGAACCTAGATTATTAATTATTAATATATCAATATTATTTGTCCAAACCTAATTACGAAGCCTGATTCTTCGCCAAGTAGGATTCTGAAGCACCAGAAGCAGTCACGTAGGCTCAGCGCATTCGGAAATTATATACAAGGGGATTCCATTTCATTATAGTCTAACGTCGAAATATAAAATTTATCGATTTGAGACCCAAATGATCTAATTAAATACTGGTAAATCGTAATTTAAATTATATATAAAAAACATTATTTTTACATTGTTATAAGATATGTATAAATTTTATTTTAACAAGCACCCGTATAAATGTACAAATCCTCCCTATATATAATTATGTGTTGAGCCTACGTGGCTGTTTCTGGTGCTTCGGAATCTTATTTGGCGAAGAATCATGCTTCGTAATTAGGTTTGGACAAATAATATTAATATATTAATAATTAATAATCTAGGTTCGGGTATTCCATAAATATTATTTAGCTAATTTAGGTATTTTAATATCACTTTTACTAATATAACCCTTTAATTATTTGTAATTTTACATAGTGAGACACTAAGTGAATAATATATCCCTAAATTTTGATTTGCTTCCTTCAATAAGCTATTGAATTATTAATGTATTTTAAAAGTAGATAACTTTTGTATTTCTTATCGGTTTTACATATATAATATATCAAATTAATCATCTTTTGATGATCTTCGATTAGACATCCATATTGTATATATAAAATAAATAAATTATATTTATATTTATAATAATAAAAAATAATAATATTTTTAAAATTCATTAGAAAAATAAAATTATTTCTCAATTGATATATTTATATTTAATGTAGTTATATAGTGTAAGTTAAAAAATTAGTATAATATAACACAAGTAAGTCGCACAAATAAAAAGTATTATAATAAATATATAATAATAATAATAATAATAATAATAATAATAATAATAATATATATATATATTCTTATAAAAGATATTTAAATTTTCAAACTACTTTTTCTCATTAATTTTAAATTTTAAGAAAAAAATTAGCAAGCACCCGTGTAATACACGGGTGTTGTACTAGTTAGTATTATTATCAAAAAAAAAAAATACACTCTTACACCAAAAGCGTGTACGTAATGCGTGCGAGCTTGATGACGCATTGATGTCGTAATAGGGAATGCATCACAAACGTTGTACTGCAAATTAAATGTCATCTTTAAAAAAAGTTCTAGGGTTAATTAAACAATTGAATTGAGTTGAATATATATTGGCAACGTTTTATCAGATATTATAAATTAACTGCATTATCTTACATTTGTTTGACTAACAAATCATCTAATTCCAACGTACGTAATTAATTAATTGATCTGGGATGGAATCAATTCCGTGCCTAGAATTTATGGCTAATAGACCTAATATCATACCTATTTTTTTTTTTTTTTCAAATTAAGAAGTACTACTTTTTAAGATATTGATATTTATATGGGTGGAGTGAAGACTCTATTTCAGTTTTTTTTTTTTTTCCGGTAGTCAACTACGATATACAGAGTTTTGTCACAACTTATTTATTGGTCAACTCAGGTAACACACCTGACAATGGTGGGTGAGTCTCCCAACATGAGCTTCGGGCATTCACAAGGACATGAACCCGAGATCTTGTTTAAGAGACATCAATTTGTTTAGCACTTGAACCAACCCTTATTGTCACTACATTCACAAGGACTCGAACTCGAGACTTTGTTTAAACGAAATCAAGATGCTTACTATTTGAACCAACTCCTATTGTCACTCCACATCATTCTGCTGGGGCAATTCCGTCTTTGCAGTTTCTGAATATTCCTTTGGAGTTGATTAGTTTAGTGCAATATTTTTGCTTTATTATTTCTTTGTTTAAACCAAAATTTAATGCAAAAAGTATGCCAAATTACGAAGTTTCATCGAGTCCCCCCCACATTTAATGCTCATTTTGAATATATGAAAATGAAGACATGGCAAAAATATATGCTTCGTGATGTTGTTTATATAATTTTTACTCTGGAATTAAGTTTGGTATTAGACATAAATAACTTTACACATATTCATTAACTCAACACTCATGTTGTACATGAGTATTAGTACTGATGATATGTTAATTGGAGAATTGTAGATGCTTTGGGACAAAAACCTTCCTCTAACGGTGGCTTTTTAATTTCTTCTTGTCATGATGTGGCATAAGAGAGAATAAAAAATTGTAGAAGCACGTCTACATCTGAAAGTCTTTCCATAATGGATGACTCCTTTTTTTCGTCCTTTTTACTTCTTTTGTTTTCAGTTAAAATCTATTATACGTAAAGAACACAAAAAAAACCTGATACAAAACATATACCAGATGAATTTGATAAAAAAAAATACCAGATGAATACAAAAAAAAAAGAAAAATAATCCCCCTATATATTAATCCAGAACGCGCTGAGCCTACGTGGCTGCTTCTGGTGCTTCGGAATCCTATGTGGCAAATTTACATGCTTCATTATTAGGCTTGGGTAAATTTTAATTTAATTTCAAACAAAAAATAATTAGGTTCGGATTACCATAAATATGTTGATTATTTATGGTCATGTTAAATGTATTAATTGCATTTTTAATATCATTCTTTATTACAACTATTGAATTGTATATATATTTTAAAAGTTAATAACTTTTGTATTTTTTATCAGTTCTACATATGTAATATATCAAATTAATCTTCTTTTGATGAACTACGATTTAACATCCATAGTGTATGTATAAAAAATAAATAATTTATATTTATCTTTATAACAATAATAAAATTATTTTTAATATTAATTAGAAAAATAAAATTGTTTATCAACTAATATATTTATATTTAATTTCTCCATTTTTCCTTTCCAACAACGATATCCCTATCCAGGCTCGGCAATCCTGTGTTCTAAGGAAATGCATAATTATTTGTATCTGAATACTATCTGAAAAAGAAGGTAGGAAAAGTCTCACATCGTCTATTGGAAGACCAAAAAATGTACACAAAACATAAATTAATTTTTGCATTTGTACATAAAGATTTTTTTCAGTCGAGAAATTTTTTTGGTCTATGATCTATATGATCTAAGCTAAATTACCTTACTGTTTTGATAAATGATTTTTCAGATGCACAAAGATCTTGTTTGTCATCACATGCTTTACTAATTTTGTTACAACTGTTCTTCGTCGTAAGATCATACTTTTCAAATATATATACACTATTAAAATACTCGTATATTACATAAGTGTTTGTTAAAAAAATATATTTGAAATTATAATTAATTTATTTCTTAATTTCTAATTATTTTTTTTAAATAATTTATTTTATTTATATTTAAAATGACATCGGGCATAAAATCTTATATTATAATATTTTATACCTTGTAGCATATATTTAGTTTGTAGTTAAATTAATTTAAATAGTTTTTAACAATTAATATTAATGTAAAATACAATTATATGTTTATTTTTATGTAAAATACAAAAGTCAAATCGAATATCATCAAGAGTTGATTAGCTTAATGTATTATGCATAAAAAATATGATAATAAAAGAAAAGAATTATTACTTTTAAATATATTTATAATTTGTGTTAGTAAATTTTATATAATTATAAAAGAAAGATGAAGAAAAAATGACTAGAAAATAAAAATATACCTTATAAGTCACATGTATAACAGAAAATAATATGAAAACATAATCAATGCTCAAAAGCTATCATAAATATCTAGTATGGCCTTGTTTGGCGATCAACGGATAGCGGATAACGAATAGCGGATTGTATTAGCGGATAGCGGATTATATTAGCTGATTTGACCAGCGAATTGCATTAGCGGTTTTTAAATAAGTGTTTGGTAAATAGCTGAAAGTTTATAGCTGTTTGACATTGCAAATTACCAATAAGGACATTTTTATTATTTAGGGTGTATTCTTTTAATAATAATATATTAAAACATTTAATATTCTTTAGTTGGTAATTTATAAATATATTATTTTTTTTAAAAATTTACTAACACTTGATTAAGAAGTTATAAATT
This sequence comes from Striga hermonthica, assembly GCA_902706635.1. NCBI lineage: Eukaryota > Viridiplantae > Streptophyta > Magnoliopsida > Lamiales > Orobanchaceae > Striga > Striga hermonthica. Next base: position 11,295,222 of record CACSLK010031421.1, on the reverse strand, counting down.
TTACATTTTTCAAGATAAATTAATCATATGGATGACATATTATTATTTATTAGCACCATAAACCAATGTAAATTGTAAAATAAATAATACAAATTAAAAAGTTCCAAATTAAAATAGTAGATTGTGAATCCTCTATCCCAAAAAGCTCCTCTAATGAGTTTTTTCTAAATTAGAGTTTTGGGCCCAAAAAGCTTATAAAATAAGCTATTTACCAAACAAGCTTAATAGCGGATTTGACGGGTCAAACCTCTCAATTAAGTTCAATCCGCTAATTTGTCTTCAATCCGCTATCTTCCAAACGGGGCCTTTATGTATGAATATTTCAAGCCTAGTTATTTTTGGAATGAAAATAAATTAATAACCATCCAAACCAAATGACAAATTATGAAACTTTGTCACATATGATTTCGAAGCGTGCGAACCTACCACTTAGACTTAACGCATCTGAAATTATATATAGAGAGATATGCTTTACATATAATATAAAATATTTAAGAAAATAAAAATAAATTTTGTTATTAAATTTATAAATAATCAACCCACTTTTAATTTGAAAAAATTAAATATACACAACACTAATTATAATTTTCCAATTTTGCCAATTTAACAAATATTTTTTTTTTTTTCAAACTAACAAATATAAATAATAATGGTAAAAAAAATTCTTTCCTAGGACAAGTGATCCCCTGTCATTTTCTTCAAGAGAGCATATGACTAAAAGGCCTCACCACTTGCACGGATTATTTAAACTTAAATGAGTACTTTTAGTATTTTGTTATTGTTAAATATATATATATTTATTTTCTTTCCCAATCAATATATATATTTATTTATATCATGGTCTTGGATTCGAGTCTTCGAGAATACAGAAAACTCTTGTTAAAAGACTCACCCATCATTGTCAGGTATGTAATTCGACTTGATCATCAGATTAGTCGGAGTAAAGTTATGAATACCGTGACTGACAATCGAAAAATATATATATAAATATATATTGAAGTTTCGAGTTGGAGAGAGATGTATCTGAAATCCCACCTGGAATTTGGAGGTGGGGTTGCATTGTCTGAATGTGCTAAATAATTTATATAATGTCCACAGAAATGATAAGATGATAAATATAATTATTTATAGGGATTTATAAATAAATGAGATAGGGATAGAGAGATAGGGACAAGTGGTTAGAGTGCGTGTAATTAATGCGGCAAAGAAATATGGGGACTCCCATACTATTATTTAATTTAATACTAATATTAATAAAAAATAATGTGATGAAAGATATAGAAATAAATAAATAAATCAAGAGTTTGAGGTGAAAAACGAGACACGAAAACCTGAAATTCCAAAGGCCGGTCGGTCTCCTCTATTCATTTGGTACAACGGACGAATTAATGGTCTAATCCCAATAAAATTTAATTCATAATATTCTCAATTGGGAAAGAGTGTGCTTTGAGTTTTCTATGTAACGACTATTGGTGTCACGGATGACATTTTTTTTTTGTGTGGTAAAAGATGTTGCAAGATTTTGTGCCAAAAAAAAAAACAAAAATAAATAAATAAAAATAAAAATAAAAATAAAGAAAAATTAATTAACATACAATATTAATTTATTCTATTTACTTATTAAGTATTACAAACAATTGATTTTGTTATTGTTTTAGTTAAAACAAATTAATTAAAAAATATATATATATAGTTAAAATTGTAATAATTTTAAAATTTGAATATATATGATATTTGAGGAATTAGAAAAAGATAAATAAAATGGATGGTAATAAAGTAAGATAGGGAAAGAGTAAAAACATAGAAATTGCAATTGTATTTCAAAATATATAAAATGTAAGCTTTATTTATAGAAAATAAAAAATTACGGAATTTTGGTTTTTATTTATTTTTCAATATGAATAGACGGGTGGCTTATTTATTTAAAAAAAATAAAATTAAGTAGACAAAAATAAAAAAAAAAAA
>CACSLK010031421.1:11267538-11289811 GCA_902706635.1 Striga hermonthica | reverse complement strand
AATTAATTAAAATACTTGTGGACCAATCCACTTATCTTAATTAATTAAATAATTTTAAATGGGCCACCAACATAATATTATTGCACTCCCTTCTCCTAGCCCAATTTATAATTGAGACTCCAATAATAATTGCTATTTATCTCACCATGTTTAAGATATAATGTCCATTAATTAATTCGATTAATGACAATCAAGAATTAATTAATTTATTATTATTCCACTGAAGCTAGCGTTCGCTCATACATTCTTACTATGCTTGAATTTAATTCACCTGCAGGGTTTAGCATAATAATCCTTCATGAACTCACTCTGGGGACATCATCAAACTAAACGTACATGGTGACCGTAAATATCCTAGCAGCACATCCTACATGTAGCAATATTACCCAAGACAGCGAGTCTATTGGTCGTTCACTAAGCCTCACCCATGTGAATCAAAGTAATAAGTACTACACATATATGCCTGTTACGGGTTAGTTCATTTACGACAATCAGTAAAACGAACTGCTCCTCCTTGGGATCATGTTTAATACATAAATGTACTAGTGCAACTAATCAGTCAAGAAAAACTGTACAGTTGACACTACAACCGTTCAGATGGGGTATTTATGTCCATCTAGGTTGTGAACCATTAATTCTTGTTTCGCGAGTAACTGATAGTATGATTTTCGGTTTGCCCGATGACGACCCACACTACCTAATGCAAAACAACAGAACATAGAACTTGTTTAATCTAACATGTTTTTCATTCATAAAAGGTAAAAGTGCAATATCATCCAAAGCCAAGCTTTCAATATATAACACTAACAATCTCCCACTTATACTTAAAAGCTTTAGCTTTTACAAGTATAGTTCTTTTAATTCATTATTCTAAAAGTTTTATGTTGATTATATCGCCATGCAATTGACTCCCATTCCTATCACTTGTTTGACGAAGACATTCTCGGCAAACTCTTTGTGAAGGGATCAACTAGGTTGTCCCCAGATGCAATCTTGGCACCATCAACGTCTATTCTACCAATTATCTCTCGAATCAGATGATACTTGCGTTCTATGTGTTTACTTGCTCTGCGGGCTCGTGGTTCCCTTGAGTTTGCTACTGCTCCACTGTTATCATAGTACACGGTGATACCATGTGGCAAACTCGGAATCACCTCTAAGTCAACTAAGAAGTTTCTGAGCCAAACTGCCTATTTTGTTGCCTCTAATGCTGCTATGTACTCGGCTTCCATGGTGGAGTCTGCCACGCATTTCTGCTTAGCACTTCTCCATGAAATGGCTCCACCTCCCAAGGTAAACACATAACCAGAGGTTGACTTACTCCCGTCCCTATCTGATTGGAAATCAGAATCGTTGTAACCCTGAGGTAACAAGCTGTCTGCATGGTAAACTAACATGTACTCCTTAGTCTTTCTTAAGTACTTGAGTATATGCTTCATCGCAGACCAATGTCCATACTCGGATTAGTTTGATATCTAGCTACTAAGCCAACAACGTAGCTGATATCTGGCCTAGTACACGGCATTGTATACATAAGACTTCCTACTGCTGATGCATAAGGAACTGTCTTCATGTCCTCAATCTCTTGAGACGTCTTGGGAGACTTCTCCTTAGAGAGAGGGATTCCTTTCCTGAAAGGTAAGGTACCTTTCTTGGAATCCTGCATGCTGAACCTAGCCAAGACAGTATCTATGTATGATGACTGGGATAAGCACAACATCCTCTTCTTACTATCTCGAACGACCCTAATACCAAGAATGTGTCATGCTTCTCCTAAGTCCTTCATATCAAACTGCTTAGACAACCACACATTTACGTCTGACAACTCCTTCTTACTGTTTCCAATGAGAAGTATGTCATTTACGTACAACACAAGAAACACCACCACACTCTCACTGATTTTCTTTTATACACAGTGCTCATCCTGACATTGAGTGCACCCGTACGACTGGATCACCTCATCGAACCGAATGTTCCAAGATATCGAAGCTTGCTTCAGTCTATAAATAGACCGATTAAGCTTACACACTAGATGCTCACGTCCTTCCGCAATAAATACCTCTGGTTGCTGCATATAGATGTCCTCCTAAAGGTTTCCATTAAGGAAATTTGTCTTGACATAATCAGCCAGACCTCATAATCCATATAAGCGGCTACAACCAAAAGAATTCGAATGGACTTAAGCATAACTACTGGCAAAAAGTTCTCATCATAGTTTATACCCTCAATCTGGGTATAACCTTTCGCAACAAGCCTAGCTTTGAAGGTTTGCACCTCCCCGTCCGATCCTCTCTTTCTCTTATAGATCCACTTACATCCAATGGGTCGTACCCCATCGGGTGGTTCTACAAGATCCCAGACCTGATTAGAGTCCATTGACCCCATTTCAGCATTCATTGCAACTTTCCATGAATCTGCATCTTTATCTTGGAGTGCCTCGTCGTATGTCCTTGGGCCCGATTCTAGGCTTTCTGCTACTGAGCCTTTAGACTTTCCAAGATCTATCCATTGGTCGGGTAACTGATAAACCCTCCCACTACGACGAGGTACTGACTGCACTGGTACACTCTCAGTGTGCCGTGTTGCAGTATTATGTGATGTATCTACTTGCGCACTCGGTGGGGAACTATCAACTTCACACCTCAACTCCTCTAAGACTAGTCTACTAGCGGGCTTGTGATTCATAATATAGTCTTCTTCCAAGAATCTATCGTTCGTGCTAACGATCACCTTATAATACTCAGCACTATAAAATAATCCACCTTTCGTTCCCTTGGGATAGCCAACGAACACTAGTGCTTCCGAATGTTTCTCCACATCTCATAAGGAGTAGTTTCAACTGACTTTGAAGGAACCATGTTCAGAATATACACTGCAGTTTTCCAATGTCAATCCCCAGAACGAAGTAACTTTGAATAACTCATCATCGACCTAACCATTTCCATAAGAATCCTATTTCTTCGTTCTGCAACCCCATTCTGCTGGGGCGTGACGGGTGCAGTCAATTGGAATTCAATCTCAGCTTCTGATAAGTACGTCCTGAACTCTCAAGATGTATTCGCCACCATGATCAGATCGTAGTGACTTGATACTTTTACCATGAAGCTTCTGCACAACTGCCCGATACTCATTGAATTTCTCAAAGCATTCGGACTTGCAGTGCAACAGATAAATGTACCCATATCTCGAGTAAATATCAATAAAAGTGACAAAGTACTCGAAACCTTCTCTAGCCTGGATTGACATAGGACCACATAACTCAGAATAAATCAATCCTATCACTTCTTGGCTCCTATATCCCTTTGCCGAAAATGGCCTCTTTCCATCTTACCTTACAGGCATGATTCGCAAGTTGGATAGTGCTTTTCCAATGGACCAAAAAGTCCATCAGCCACTAACTTTTGAATTCTCCTAAGGTTGACGTGCCCAAGTCTAAGGTGCCAAAGATATGCTTGATTCATATTCGAAGATTCCTTCCTCTTATTAGATTTGGTCATGACATTATTCAATTCAGTTTGTTGCAGTGTGGGAGAGTTTGGTTTAAGAACATATAAATTGCCAACTAATGAACCAGGACATATGAAACGCTTTCCATAACGAATAATAGCATATCATCAAACATAAATGAAAAACCATCCATACCGAGTTTAGAAACCGAAACAAGATTCTTTCTAAAACTAGGAACATAAAGGCAATGTCTGAAAACTAAACTACTACTATCAAATCACTTCTTGGGATTGCACGAACAAGATCGGATAAAAAATCGGATCAAATAGGTGCAAACAGATAAAACAGAACTTGCAGTCTGGGAGCTTCCGGCGGTGCGTGCGGGCGCGTGAGGCGGCAAACGGTGGCGATGGAAAGCTGCCGTCAAGAGGGTCGCCTGGGTATGCTGCACACCTTGATCGGACCTCCGGTTAGATCTGTACGAAAAAATATATTTCGTCTCAGTTTACCTACAGATCTTCTACTGTATTACTCAATACACCCTCCTTCAACTTGTACCAGTGGAGCAACAAGAAGAAGACAAAGCTCGAATGAGAACTGAGAGAGAGAGAGAGAGGGGCGGCGTGATTGGTGTGTGTTTATGAGAGACCTCTTCTCTTCCCATGAACTTAATGATGTATATATAGAGCTACAGTAGGGACCCTTAGGATATTAGGAGAAGGGCTCATTATTATTTAAAACACTTGTGGGTCAGCCCACTTATTTTAATTAACTAAATAATATTAAATGGTCCACCAACATAATATTATTGCACTCCCTTTTCCTAGCCCAATTTACAATTGAGACTCCAGTAATAATTACTCGATTTATCTTCCCATGTTTAAGATATAATGTCCATTAATTAATTCGATCACTGACAATCAAGATTTAATTAATTCATTATTATTTCACCGAAGCTAGCGCTCGTTCATCACATTTATATCATGCCGGAATTTAATCCACCTGCAGGGTTTAGCATAACATTCCTTCATGAACTCTCTCCGGGGACATCATCAAACCAACGCACATGGTGACCGTAAATATCCTAACAACACATCCTACATGTAGCAATATTACCTAAGACAGAGGGTCTATTGGCCCAGTTCTCTAAGCCTCACCCATGTGAATCAAAGTAATAAGTACTACACATATATGTCTGTTTAATATCTTACAGGTTAAGAGTATGCAGTAATTAATCGAGGCCTAGTTCATTTACGACGATCAGTACAAAACGAACTACTCCTCTCTGAGATCCTGTTCAATACATAAATGTACAAGTGCAACTAATCAGTCAAGACAAACTGTACCGTTGACACTACAACCATTCACGATGGGGTGTTCATGTCCATCTGGGTTGTGAATCATTATTTTTGTTTCGCGAGTAACTGATAGTATGATCTTCGGTTCGACCGATGACGACCCACACTATCTAATACAAAACAACAGAACGAAGAACTTGTTTAATCTAACATGTTTCTCATTCATAAAGTGTAAAAGTGTAATATCATCCAAAGCCAACTGTTGTAAATATTTTTAACCGGAGTAGAATCCGAAGATTCGACACCGGGTCGTATCACGAGGAAGGTCAGCCGGATTATTCTATGCGAATATTCAATCTCACGAAATAATGAAAAAAGTCCTAAACATTCTAATTCAAATTTGGGGTTTTTGATTATCAACTACGAATAATAAGAACAAACTAACAATCTCAAACTTGCAATTTAAAGTTTCAACTCAAATAATGATAAAGGGGCTAGGGTATCGGGGATATCGCTTCCGGTTCTCAAAACAATTTACGATCAATCAACTACTCAACCAAAAGACTCAAGAATTAACTCATCTAGAGGTTCAATCTCAATATCTCACGAAACAAGAGAATAAACGTAAACAAATCAATCACGAATCAATTAGCATATAGACAATACGTCACCGAACAAGTCTATTCTTAACGAGCCTAGGTCGAATGATTTCTCCCCTTTCGGTTTCAAAATCGATTAATTAGATTGAGATGGTGATCAAACATCTAAACCCTAGGTTAAGCACAACTCGAAAAGAAAGAGCAATTAATCAACACATAAACGAAATCGAACCGGAACGATTATCCCCTAACCCTAGCTAATGGATTTAGCTACTCATTGCAATTTTAACACAAGAACTCATAGCAACCCAAGCACAAAACATCATAATTAAATGAGAAAAGATGCTTACGATTGATAAGAAAAACCAATGTCGCGAACAACAACGAGCAATCCAAAATCCAAAGCTAGAAAAGGAGTTTTTATGCTCCAAAATCCAATCCAAGATCAAAGTAAACGAAAAATATGTTTTTGGGATGATAAACTATGAAAAACCAGGTCTGAGAATGTGCCAAAGTGAAAGAAACGCGATCCTTTTACTCCCCCTTTCGAAATTCCGAGAAAATAGCCGCTGTTACAAAACAGGGCATAGCGGCGCTATGGGGAAAGCGCCGCTATGGCTGGAATGCCCAGAGCTGCAGCCCATCGTTATACGCAAACCGCCGCTACCTCAACAAGCCATAGCGGCGCTATGGGCATAGCGGCGCTATGGCCTGGGCAGCTTTGCGCGTCGTCTTTGTTTTTGCTCGTACGGGCTCGTTCGGACTCGGAATTGAGTTCCGTTTTTTCTTACGCGTCGCTAACGAGCCCCTCTTTCTAATGGTGTTAGCTTCCCCAATAGATTCTCGAAAACCTGTTCCTCCGGGGTCTCCGAACTACGCACCAAAAACGAAAAGAGAACAGAAAAAGACCAGAAAACAAACGGAAAACACTGAAACACTCAAATGAATGCAAAACATAAAATAAACGACAAAAAGATCCTAAAACTACCTAAACGACTCAATATGGGGGAAAAAGAACGGTAAAATAATGACCTAAAACGGCACAAAAATGGGACAAACACCAACCTTTCAATATATAACACTAGCACTAACGACCCTCATTTGCAAAAATTAGCTCATTAAAAAAAAAAAGAGAAAAGAAGGGGAGTTGCCTTATTGGTCTCGTGCTTATCATTTCATGTTTATTAGATCATTATAGTTTTTGCACATGTATGTATACGAGAGAGTTTGAATCGAGTAATCATGTGTAGAATAACTCGGGACGGGTTTTTGTTTGTATGAATTCATTTTGTGTGGACCGTGTTTTCGGATTGGATTTTGATTTTAGGAATAACCGGATGAAAATGAGAGTTTCATTTTGTATGCTCGTTAATTTTGGACTTCTCAATTTTTCTTTTCGAGCTACTTCTCAATCAAGTGTGGGAGAGATGTTTATTGTGTTTTTGTGCTTATTTTCGTGTATTTTATGTGTTTGAGTTTAGCATTTTTAGGTTCGTTTTAGTGTCGACCGGTCTATTTTATAGTATTTGTGTATTTTTATTCTCGTATTATGTTTTTGTGGTTCGGCGTATTTTTCTTGTCTTCTTAGTGTTGAATAGGTCCATTTTGACGAGCTTGGGAAAACAAGCCGTTCGAACCGAGCCAATTGACCCGACTGAGCCGTCCGAGCCGACCGAGCCTACCCGGTCGTCCCGGACCATGACCGAGTCGGGACCCACACACCTGCTCGAGCCACGCGCACCAAATGCGCGCCCCAGCCGCGCAGACACTCGCGCAGAACTTCATATCCGCGCCCAGTATACCGCGAGTTTCGGTTCCGCGCGCGAGCTGCCAGTATCCCGCGAGTGGCGCGCCCCAGCTCGCGAGTTCACCCTTCTGCACCCGCGAACGTCAGTTAGCCCGCGAGTGCCCAAGTGCGCTGCTGCCCAGTATCCCGCGAGTTTCGAGCCCGCGCCCGCGAATCCTGCTTATCCCGCGAGTTCTCCTATGCGCGCCCCAGCTCGCGAATTCCCTTTTCAGCCCGCGCCAGCGACCTCGCAGGTGATTCCGCGAGCTCGAGAATGTCCCCTACTCGCGAGTTTCTTCCTTCTGCGCCCGCGAGACCCAGCTGTGTCGCGTGTTCCCCAGCATCCAAGCCCAACACTGGCGAGCTGCCTCCTTTCCCGCGATAATCCGACCTTTGCTCGCGAGTTCGACCTAACCTGTGAGTTTTCCTCATTAAATGTGTATGTTTTAGTGTGTGTTTATGGTGTAACTATAAATATGCATTGTGCTTTGTATTTTTGAAGAATTCCTCATTTGTTAAATTTTTCTTTTTAGTTTTTTTTTCTCTCTTCTCTCTATAGTTTTCTTTCTCTCTCTAAGGGTTCTAAGACCCTATTTTTATTGTAATATTTCTCCATCAAGATTAAAACTTTTCGACTTATTTCTTCTCATGTATGCATTAGAGACTTAGAGACTTCGTTTAAGGTCCATGATTTCGTGATCTTGCTTGTCTTTACTTATTGGATTTAATCTAGGGTTAAGTTGGCACGTCCATGAGTCGATTATGCTATCATCCTCGTAGGCTAGGGATTATGTGATATTGTTATTGATTGCGTGAGCGAGAATTGATTGATAGGTTAATGGATCACGAGTGACGATCGCTTGGTTGCATGTTCCCGAACCTATGAGTGTCGTCTTTCTATCTCGGTCTAGGAGTACCTTGTTATTTTTCTCTTTATTTTCCTTTTTCTTGCAAATTGAGGTATTTCTTGCGGTAAAGTTTGAATTTTGCTTTCACTTAGCTTAAATTGTGTTCTTTAGCTTAATCCAAACCCCAAATTGCGAATAAAGTGTTTAGGATTTTTATTTTTTTCTTGTGTGAGTCAATCGTTGCTTGAATCCATGTCCGAATAGCCTTACTTTGAGAAGGATCTGAGTCCGGGTAACTCAGTTACCAATACCCAAAAATACTACAAACAGTGCCTCACTTGATGGTTTCTATTTGCAGTTCTGCTCCCGTCAGCTATGTCTAAAGATAGGAGTTTCCTTTGGTGCAGAAAGGTGTAGGATGATGCCACTGGGAATTTGCCTCTCTTCCACATCTTCCAACTCCATTTGTCTTCTAGCAGTGGGTCCAAAGTCTGAATTTTTAGAATTTCTGAACAGTCAACCTCTACATTTGCATTGTTTGTAGAGCAAGAAATTTGATCTATATGAGCATAATATAGCATGATAGATAGAGCCACAACATATTGTTCTCCATCAGAGCAAGAAATTTGATAATTTTTTTCATCTGCCTTAATTGGAATGCACTTAGCCATCTTCTCTAAATGTTTGTCCAAGATCTTTTGTATCTCATGACACAATTTTCCATGTCATTTTGCAGCTGCTCTGTCTCTATTTTGCTAAAGTCTTACCACCAGATACTCTCTAATCCATTTCAGCATAGTGATGATGGGCTTGTCTCTTGCCTCAAAGATATTTGAATTCAAAGACTCACAAACATTGCTAAGCACCATATCACATTTTGGGACACCTAAAAAGTGTGATTTTGATCACTCACTTAGTGCTTTATCATGAAACCATGACCATGCATCTTCACTTAGTTTTTTCATATCCATCATCCTCCTCTTAAATTCCGCAATTGTAGTAGTCTGTGCAGCACCCCACAATGCTAACATAAAACTTAAGCCCCTAAAAGCTGCATTCTTGAAGTTCAGGGGTGGACCTACATATAAGCTAGGGGCCACGGTCCCCCCAAACGTTTGGGATTTTTTTTTTATCTAAGTACATATATGAAATCATTGGATTAAATATATTAAATTATCATTATCCCCATTAACCAATTAACTAAAGATATATTGATTGATATTATGTGGACTAGGACATTCCAAGGCCTATTAGAGAAATATATAGAAGATAAGCCAGAAAAGTTCATTTAACTTCCACTTTTTTTGTATTATATTATTTCCTTATTAATAAAACAAATAAAATTACTCTTAATTAACATGAAGAAATAAGCTCAATGCAAGAGTCCAGAGATAGAGATATAAACATACAAAATAGCAGCACCGAGACATACAACACGGCGGAGGCAAGCTTGCAAGGTAAAAAAAAATAGAACAATTTTGCAGCAACAACAAGGATCGTCAGTCCAATTCCTTGATTCTTCCGAATAATTTGATCATTCTTTTATATTTATGAGTACTTTAATTTATGCCCATGTTCATAATTTTATTTATTTATCCTTTTTAGGGATTTAGAGTTTAAAACATATGTGTATTTATTCATCATTCTTATATGTAGCGACTATTACTAAATAATATGATAGCACAGAGCATGCATTTTCGAAAATGGTTATTGTTAAATCTAAACACTGAAGTAAAATGGAAGATTACTTTCTTGTAATTCTTTTACTATCTTCGTTGAAAGAAAAATTGCAAGATCTATTACTACTGAGTCAATCATCGATGAGTTTCGTGACTTGAGAGTACATCGAACACAATTCTAATAGTTACAATGTTTGAAAGGTATGTATTTTCTTGAACTATTTTTTTTTTCAATTCTAGAAATGCAACTTTATTTTTTTAATGAAGCATGTCATTGAAAATTATTTACTCTCCCGCAATTAAATTTTCAGGATCTGCCCCTGTTGAAGTTGCACTAAAGGTGTCTAACACAAAATCTATGAGGACTATTTAAAAAAACCTCTTTGAAAGCTTGTATTAAACCCTCTTGCTTGTCACTCATGAAGGTCATTTGCTCATCAACTTCAATCTCTATGTCAGGCTTAAGTATGGTTAAAAACCATGACCAAGTCTTTCTTGTTTCTCCACTGACAATAGCATAAGATATGGGAAATAAATTGTTGTTGGAGTCAACACCCACTGCAGTCAGTAAGATACCTAGATTATGGCCCTTTAGGTTATAATCATCTATATCAATTATAGACCTACATCCCATTGTGAATCCCCTTTTCGAAGCATTAAAACAACAGTAGAACTTACTGAATCTGGTTTCACCATTTGAAGTGATAGTCTCAAGGATGACAGTACTTCCAGGATTGATCTTCTTCAGCTCATCAGAATAGTCCCAAAACGTACATAATTGCACATAAGGGTCACCCTATGTCACCCCACAAGAATTGAGATTTCTTTTCCAATCCAATTATTTTTAATAGTAAGTTATATATTTCTTCAAACATTAAGACATCACAAATACTATTCAAAATACATATACATGTGTGTGGAAAAGAAATATTGTAATCTTATTACTTTTCCATACATCCTTAAATGAGAAGGCCATTTCCACAAATATTGGATAGGAAATGAAATGAAGTTGTCAACAATTTTTGTTGTTCTTCACTTAGTAAGAAAAGGCAAAGCCAAATCTAGAAAAGTAGTATAGAACGGAAGTGAAAAAGATATGTACGAATTAGTTTAGAAAATAGTTAGGTAAGTACCAAAGGACAAACCCCACACCACTTGATCGGTTAGCCAACACAGTAACATGGCAAGTGCTCCTATAGTCCTATTTCCTAAAAGCAAATTGAATAGTCTTTAAACATCAATAATTATTACTATTATTTCACTCTCATAATCAAATATTATTACATCTTCATGTCACCTGTTTGCCCACAATCTACATTTGCACAACACTAATTGCAACAGGGCCTATATTCAAATAACTTGTACAATTTCATTTCCTATAAATTAAATAAAATTATCATACTAGTACATAAATTAGATTTTGTTAAGAATACGACAGATCGACACTGCATAAATATATATATTTATGTCAAAAACATTATAATGAATCGATTTATGATATATATACCGGACTTAAAAAATTTATGAACGATGTGACTATTAGAGTTATGTTTAGTAGACAAATAAGATAGCCAGGGGCGAAACTAAGTATATTGTTGGAGTGGCGCGGGCCCCTCCAAAAAAAAAAAAAATTAAATTAGGGGTAGAAGATTTTGCTGAAACTGGAATATTTTCCTTTGAGCGCGCATACTGGGCCCTCCCCGGTTTCATGCGGTACATACATGGTCGGAGGGGCGCCACCGGTTTTTGTCGTGAAAATTATTTTTAAAGGTAAATTGAGCCCTCCCCGATACGGGATTCTGGTTTCGGGACAACAGCAAAATTTAATAATATTTTTATTTTTATTATATTTTGAGTTGGTTAATTAGCCGACTTGCGGTGTACCGACGGGACTAAAAATCCGAGTCGATCATTACCAAAAAATACTTTTATTAAAGTACGGAAAGCGGAGAGTGCGTTGGTGGCATCGATTTATGATTTTGAGGTCTTGACCATTTATTTTGGGTAGCCCGAAGTTGAGAGAAAAATGGCAGTGACGGTGATTTTGTTGTCATTTTCATGTCTAGACTTCGGGTAACCGTCGGCCCTTGTTAGATATGCTGAAAATTAGCGGGAGTGCTTTCTTGAAAGCACGAGAACAGTAGAAGCCGTTCGTAAAATTTATTTCACGTTTCGAAGTTTCGAGCATTTATTTTGAGAAGCTTGAAGTCGAGTGCGCATAATAGAAGAATAAAAAGCCATTTTGCGGGGTTCCGTAAGGTTGCGTGTGATCTCAGTTTAACGAGAATCGAGTTGGAGCGTGTAGATAATTCAGGCACGATTCCATACGAACAAATTTCGCATTTTTTGGAGTTCCGAGCATTTATTATGGGAGTTTGAATTTCTGCGTTAAATAGTATCAAAATGAGCAAATTTGTCGAGGACGAGTTCGATCGTTCGAGGCTTCGTTTTCTCAAATTTTTCAGCTTTTCGTCTATTCGAAAGGAGGTATAATTATTGATTATTATTATAATTGAGTCCGAGATTTTTATTAGTATAAATTCGAGTATTTTTCGAGTTAAAACAATTCAATTTAAGTATACCAGTTTAATTTCGAACTTAGTTTGATTTTTAGAAAAATCTCTAGAGTATTCCTTTATATCCTGCGAAAATTTTTTAGAGCGTCCACAAAAGTCCTTTGAGCGCCTTTCCGATGCCGGAGTGGGGGTGGTACGCCGCGGGATGGCCGGAGTGGGGTGATGCGCCGCTGCAAATTGGACCCTCCCCAAGATGACCGGCTGGTTTCGCCACTGAAGATAGCTTATAACTTTTTTTTTTCGGTGCAAGAGAGGAGGCCATGGGCCTAGGAAGAGTATGAGGCTAGAGCTCGTCGGGGATAAGACACCCCGATAAGGTCATGGTCTAGCCACGCTCCCAATCCTATAGGAGGTTAAGCCATACGATGCACCCCAAATAAGCTTTGTTTAGTAGGAAGATATTTTTTAAAAAAAGATTGAGCTTAAAAAAAGTACTTTTCAAATAAGCTCGTTAAAATTTTTATTTTAGCTAACTTCTCAGCTAATTTTACCATACATCTTTATCATATAAGTTAGTTTTTCAGCTATAATCTATAAGCTATAAGTTATAAACTAAAAAATTACAAATAAACTATTAGCTCTCACTCATCAGCTAAGCTATCGGCTAACTTATCAGCTAATTTTACCATAAACACTGAACTATTATGTTTAGAATATGTAGATGTGTGGTCATTGATAATAAAAAAATTAGGAAAAGAATTTGGGGGTGGAGTGCATGCAGGGGCTTGGGTAAAGGGTAACCTAATTTCCGTGTTGGGTTGAAAAGTTACACAGTGGGATGCACTGATTATAATGATTGATTTTTCTCCTATTCCCTCACGCAATAACCTTAAACACTACTACATATCACTACTCTTCCCCCTACCCTTTTTTATTATAATTAAATAATAATAATAATTATTATATCTCGAGTTCGAGTCGGATGCAGAAAACTCTTGTTAGGAGACTCACTCACCACTGTTAGGCGTGCGATTTGGGTCGACCAATGAATTAATCGGAGCATAACTCCGAATAACGTGGCAGGCTAAANAAAAAAAAAAAAAAAAAACACGTATCGCCATTATATATACACCTCTCCCAAGCAAACTTGCTTTGCTGTATGTATCTACTTTTCATCCATCCTTACCTTTACTTTCTCTCTCTACACTCACTACATTGCACTACCATCAAATTCTATACTTACAGAACAAATTCAATTCAATTTTCCATTTTGAGGAGAAAAAAATAAAGAAAAAATGTCGTCCTCCTCGATAAATCACTACTCGTCCACGGACCTCTCCCACCCCCAGTGGTGGACCCACCCCGACCACAACCACCTCTACTACTCCTCCGCCGCCGCCGGCCGCGGCCTCGACCTCAACAACGACGACGACGACGGCGGCTCTGCGGCGGAGGAGATCCCCAAGGAGCGTCTCTTCGAGAAGCCCCTCACGCCCAGCGACGTCGGGAAGCTGAACCGGCTCGTGATCCCCAAGCAGCACGCCGAGAAGCACTTCCCCCTCGGTGGCGGCGGCGGAGAGTCCGGCGAGAACGGGCTGTTGCTGGGGTTCGAGGACGAGGCCGGCAAGTCGTGGCGGTTCAGGTACTCGTACTGGAACAGCAGCCAGAGCTACGTGCTCACCAAGGGCTGGAGCCGATTCGTCAAGGAGAAGCGCCTCGACGCCGGCGACGTCGTCGTCTTTGCCCGCCACCGCATCGACGCCGGACGCCTCTTCATCGGATGGAGGAGGAGGACCTCCGCCGACGGCGGGGCCGCCGCGCACCAGCCTTCCTCCGGGTGGAACCGGGTCGTTTACCCGGGTCAGTACGNTTCCCCGGGCCAATACGTTCAGGTCGGGCCGGCGTCGGTTGCGTACCAGCCCGATTCCAATTACGCAGGTGACAGTATTTTCCATTACTGTTCATCAATTTGTTTAATACTAAAAAGAATTGTTTGCCCGATCGATTTCACTGCTGTCTGCAGTTTCAGTCATACATTTCTGTCTCGTCTGCTGTGAAATTTGCGTGAATATCTTGTGTTCTGTACACACGCGCATAATGCGCGCGTGGACCTCATTCCCCCTTACAAAGCTAGAGAACATTTTATCACATTTTTTCCTTTTGAATTTTGGGGAAATGTTACATAATCATTTCGTCTCGTCGGATTTGTAAATGTTAGATCACCTTTCGGGCATAGTTGATTTAACGATTACAAACCACGATAGAATGGTTCCGTAATGCGCTCGAATGCAATGTCTTAAAAAGCTTCAATTTTAAGTATTTATTATTTAAGACCCACCGCCAAAGTTATATTTATTACTGTACATCAATATATATGTAGTATAAAAATAATGTGTTAATCCATATACGTGTGACACGTAGGTGGGTGCATTTATGGCTGATCCAAATCGAGAACAATGAATATAAATCCTCGTGCAAAATTAAATTAAAAACGTGTTGATTATTACAGGAACAGTTGTACAACAAACGGCCCAAACAAGTTCATCAAGTACAGGGAACTCCAAGATGCTGAGGTTGTTCGGAGTGAATCTGGAGTGCCAGCAGCAGGCCGAGGACTCGGACCCATCAACCCCAGTGGGCTCGCCCATGTCTAGCTTGGGCCAAGCCCAACAGCACCAGCACCACCACCACAGCCCATATCACCATCCTCAATATTACTACTCTAATCACATGGTAATTATTAAACACCATCACATCTTTTCTTAATTTTTCTGTGCTTCAATTTTGCATTAAGTTGTGTGATTTTTGCTGTTTCCCCAAATGAAGCAGATAAAGTGTTAGATTAGATTAGATTGAAAAATTTTCAATTGGATTTAGTTAAGTTGAACAAGTAATAGTCATTAATGGGAAAAAAAAAAGCTAATATAAACATCACCAGTCAAGTCATTATAGATATTGTTTGTTGCTTTTTTGGTAATTGCAATTTTCTTGGTTTTTCCCATTGTATATAACAAATAATAATATAAATAAAAAAATGAAAAAAAATGCATTGTATATATATAAATTGAACATATATTTTTATAATATTTTCTTAAAAAAAAAAATGATAGATCAACTCGCTTGTAAATAAATTTCGGCAAAATTGTATTTTTAGTCCTGCTGGTTTGACACTGTAGTATTTTTAGTTCTAAAATTTCAACTTTTTTCTTTTGATCGTGTAATTTAGTATTTTGCTGCAATTTAAGTCCTGCAATTTTATTAGCAATTTAAATCTTGCAATTTTAAATTTTATTGCATTTACAGTCCCAAATGAGTGGAGCTGCATTGAATTTGAGAATTATATGATCAAATAGCAAAAATGTTCAATTTTTAGGACTAAAATCGATCAAACCATCAAGACTAAAATTGTAATTTTGCCATAAATCTGCAAGATATATATGTGGAGGAACCGTGTGAAAGCGGGAAACTGTATGGGAAAGCATTTATAAGTGTTATTTTATCATATGCGTGTTATGTAGAATTGTCTTCACTGCTTGGTCTGTGGTCCACGCTGGCAAATGGTGGAAAAATTAGGCCCAGCCTTTGAAAATTCACACACAAGATATTTTTTGGATTATATAATATAATAAAAAAAGGCTATTAATTATAATTAAGGGAAATGCTAAAGTCTCGTTACGGAACTATTCCGTCGAATTTCGTAACTATTAGATCAATTATATCTGACGGTTACATGATAATCTAACAGTTACAAATTCGATAAAATGATTCTGTAACGGGACCGTAACATCTTTCTATAATTAATTTGACTAAAAATCATGAGAACTTTTTTTCAGAGTTGGTTTGTGGTAGGTGGTCGTACCTATTATTATTTTAACAAGTTCAAAGAAAGAAGAAAAAAGGCCAATTCATTGCTTTTTTGTAAATTTTAATAATTTGATTATATTTATGAGTTAGGAGCTGACTTATTTGGGGGTACCCTTAAAGGCAACATCAAATCAATCTTTGATGAATTTAAGTTTTGGCTGTGGATTACAAATATTTCAATATTTTTTTTAATTTAATTTAAAAATCATTTCATTATTAACTGTTTAATTGTCATCCTAGTCATTGCCTCAATGTAGGGCTTACTATTCACAATTTATTGCGTTCATGTTGGACAATCGTGTTCTTTAAGTTTATTAATTATTATACATTTTTATTATACAGAATGTCAACCATTATGTTTTGACTAATAGAACAGCTATTTTAATTATGAACATAATGCTAAGAAAAATATGTATTAGCACCTGATATATATATTGGGAGATGCTTCCGACAGTTGATCTAACGGATATAAACTCAACAGAATAGTTCTGTAACGGGATTGTAGTATTTCCATATATATGGTCCTTATCAAGTACGCTTGTAATTATATATGCTAAAAATCCACAAAATCTTATTTGGCTAATTTTTTTTATTATTATTTTATTTTGAACCATGCATCAATTAAATAGAAAGATAAAGTTATATGGTCCACCTGCTGCTTACATATGGGGGGATGGCCATTTTTTTTTTAATTTTAATTTTTATTTGTATTTTATTTTTTTCCTGCATGCTTATCAAAAACACTATCATGTCACCTGTTATATTTGTGTTCTAAAATAATTGACTAAACTACTATTTATTAATTTATTTATTTATTTATTTATTATTATTTATTTATTTATTTGTTCTGTATGGTCGAAAAATGCAGGATATCAGTTTCTCATCAGGAGGAGCAGATGTATATCGGCAAGGATAAGATCTTCAAGATGTGACCATGTGAAATTTGACCTTCTTGGGCTATAAAAAAAAAAAAAAAATGAAAAATGAAAAATAAAAAGGAAAAGAAAAAAAATGTTTATTTTTTGCTTATTAACAAAATCAAAAGAAAAAAAATATATATATTAGTCAGCCATCCCATATTTTCTGGACAAATTCTATCTCTCTAGAGAGAGAGGGAGAGAGAGAGAGAGAGTTGGAGCATGCACCAGAGCAGCAGATAGCAGCCCCTCCAAGGGGGGGGACTCAACTTCAAGTGAAGAACCCATTTGGGAAAGTTATAAACTTATAATTAAGATGGAAAGAGACTGCAGGTTTTGGGTGGGTCCCACAATTTGTAGAGAGAGAGAGAGGGTCCCATATATATGCATTGTTGTGTGTAGTCTAGGTTTGGAGGATCAAAGAATCTGCCTAACATTGTACAAAAACCTATGTTACAATTTTTGTTATTACTGTAGTGATTCTCTCTGCCTTGCCTTCTTTATAAAAGTTTTCTTTTTTGTTTTTGTTTTGTTTTTGAGATGGCCTCTCATCATCATCTTCTTCATCACCACCACCATTAATTGATTGATTGCAAATTACATTGGGAATCTAATGGGTAGATAGAGACTTCCATTTTACTCTTTCCTTTGATGGGACAAATTGTCATTTCCCTCCTCTTTTTAACACCTTGGGGTTGGGGTGGGAAAATTCGTTTAATCGGGATTTTTCATCGTTAAACCGATTCACGTTTATTTGAATATAATATTACTTGTGAGTTTTTTTACATTGTTTATACAGGAAAAGTAGATCTAACATAAATTTACTGAAACCTCACTTGGGCTTCATCTGGGTTGTTTTCTCTGTCATGGTGTATTTTATCTGCGTGAGACCATACTTGTTCTACCCCTGATTTTTACATAGTATCAGAGTCGGTTCACCCAGCCTATGATGGATTTGGGCCTACTTGGAACCGTGCAATGACGTACTCGTCACCCAGCCCAGTCGGACTTGGAGTTCGTATGAAGGACTCACAAGTGAGGGAGCGTATTAAAATATAATAGCACATGCATGAAAAATATACTCAACTTATAATCCTAGTGACCTACTTCTCTTTTCATTAATTGGTTTTAGGATAAAAAAAACTCACTTGAGTTTCATTCATTTGACTTTCCCTGTCATGGTGCACACTCGCTCTACCCCCGATTCTTACAACATTCATGTGAATATGTGTAATCCAACAGGTAAAAGATCAGTATTCTCACCGGTAAGGCTCGAATTTACCAACACATGATAGAAGTAAAAATGTTTTTGTTATGTTAATTTTTAGTTCTTTTTGTCAATGAGTTACCGAATTTGTTTACTTTTAATAGTTGCAAAATTCCTTCACAGCACAACGAGAAAAAAAAAAGGTTAATTGTTAAATAAACTTTAACCTTTTCGCGTTTGGCAATTATATCCCAATCTTTAGGTAATTGCAATATAATCTCGACCTCAATTTACTTATTGCAAGTTAAACCTAAAACCGGTTGGACCTTAAAAAAACTGGTCGATTTGAAGGCAGTTCGAATAGATCAGAGCTCATATTTACCAGTTCACTCCAGATCTAGGAGGAGACTCATCACAGGTAGCTTACATTGACGTGGAATTTTTGGCTTTGTGCGCGTGGATATACATTAAATACGTGGAAATTGTCAACTTGTTACGTGAATGGCATAAAAACCCGTGTTCATGGACGACTTGGACACAAAATCGATCCACAAATTCCTAAAATCAATCACTCTGCACCAAAATTTGCAACAAGTAAATTGAGGTCGAGATTATATTGCAATTACCCAAACATTGGGATAAAATTGCCAAACGCAAAAAGGTTAAGGTTTATTTAGCAATTCACCCAAAAAAAAAAAAATGTTCTGATAAGTTAATTAAAATTGTGGTCCGACGATTTTTACTAATAATTATGAAAAGGATATGAAAATTGGGTGGAAATGGCTTTCAACGTTAATAAATATGAAGCAGGTGAAAAGCAGGTGGACGATTAATAGGATAAACCAGCAAGCAAGGGGAATAAAAGCCTGAAAACTGTATATATGTTCAGAAGAAATATAATTCATTAATTGGAAAAAAAAAATAAAAAAATTATGACATTATATCTAATCTAATCTAATCTACTTCGTTTGTTCTAACTAAATTTAATGATTTTGCAAAACTTCAACGGTTTTGAGAAAATTAACAAAAATAAAAAATAAAATAAAATAAATTATTTTATACTGTTATGTTTCAGCTTTCGAGAGTTTTTATTTTTATTTTTTTCAATTGTTTAATAATAGTTCTAATTTATTAAGAAAAAAAAAAATCTGAATGAAAGCTAAATGCTAGCTATATTTATCGAAAAATAATCTGTAAAAAACTCGCACGGTTCAAGGTTACTTCTATAAGCTGAATCGCAATTCTAGTCTCGTAGCAGCTTTTGGATGCTGGCATTTCCAGTCATTCAACAGTCCTGATGTTTTGCCCTTTTTTCGAAACATCAGGTTCAATCTTTCAACTTCGACACGAATTGTTTCGAGCATTTTCATGCATAAGGGCATTTTTGGAAAAGTAAGATGTTGAAAGCATATGTATGGATCAGCATTGCATAGAATTCAAACTATTGGGACCAAACGACAAGTGTGTAAAAGCCAAGGGACCAGATAGATAGCTACTCTCCCCAAAATCACAAGCCACAGGACCATGTTTTGCAACTAAGAGTTGATTAGGTATAGTTACAAGTTGAATAATTCATATCTGACAATGGAGGGAAAAAAAAAGGAAAAAAAAACCATAAATACTAAGGATAAAAAAGCAGTGCCTGATGAATAGTAAGTCAGAATGACATGTTTTTGTATACTGATGTTTGGTGCTTTCCAAGTGGAGGCCCCCCCGAAAACCACACACATTTTGCGAGTTCACTAGCTTTGGTGCATTAAACCTCACACCATTGAAGAGCTATGCAAGTGCTTCCATGTGATTTTCCTGAACTAGTATTTTCAACTGTGCCTTAAAAACACTAGAATTAGGCAACATCGAAAGTTTAAAAATGGAAAGACCGGGACACGTTTCCATATTATGGTTGTATAGTTGGCCAACGAGAAATTAGTATTCAGAACCCCACTCACCATGTCAGAGTACTAATTAGGCACAGTGTGAGCCAACATAACGGAGACGCCAATCAAAGGGACCATCTCAAGTTGGAAAATACACAGTAGATTTTGTTCTTGATAGTGAACATGTATGCTCATTGAAAGGATTAAATCAGAAGCTGGAAATAGACTAATTTGATGGGACAAGATAAAAGGACCCAAGGCCCCGAGTTGTGAGAAAAATATGAATACTCAAGAACAAACATGTATCGGTGTCTGCGTGCCCGTACGAGCATGAAAACAAAAGAAAGTGTGTGGGATCCAGCTACGCTCATAAGTCATAATTATGAAAGGTAAATAGATATAGGTCCTTCAAAATCAAAGTATTTCAGTAGTTAGATCCGATCATTTCTACAAAAACAAAGATGAGGTGAAAGGACTCACCATATTGCTTTCTTTGGAAAAATAAAAGTTTTACTTTTTAGGATCGTTCGGTCCTTGCTGAGTTTTGGAATCTTCTTTCTTCTCCATTACCTTTTGTATGCCTTCTTGATAACCTTCTATGAAACTCCTGAGAGCGTCTCTATAAGCAGAGGCTCTGGTCATGTAAACCCGCTGCAGAGCGGGCCTTAGCGTCTCCATACCTCCCTTGGCAGCCACAGCTTTACAATACATTGAAAGAATCACATTAAGAATCACAACAATCCATCATGCGGAAAAAGCAAAACTTCTACTTTTTTATAATTTAGATTTTATTTTACATTATTGCCTACCGAGTTTGATGACAGGAATAAAACAATACAGCCCAATCAATCAGCTACACACTTGTTCTACAGCACACAAAAATCGTGACGCTGCCGAAAATTGATTGACGACAGAAAAAGAAAAGGGACATGATACTTAAAAAATATTTCTCTTCGCCGCCTCAAGTCAATATCTAATCAAAAGAATCAAGATATAAAACTGAACTCATAAGTTAATCGTATTCAAAACAGATAACGTAAAGAAATATACATGTATATCCAGGACATGGTATGACAAACATCTTGCTAAAAATATGTAAGGAGAATTCAAGACAACGCGCAAAGTTCCTTACCAAGATCCTCGAGTGTGGATGGCTCCCTCTCTGCCGGCACCCCTTTTTCCCCATTAGGTTTATCTTCACTCTCTGCTTTACTCTTGTAATCCTCCGGTCTAAGCTCTGGACCAATATCCCTCACCCAGCTAGCAGCATAGAGTCTAGATGCTTCCTTCAACGCCTATTAACAAATTTCGGATCATATAGTAGCATCTAAATACGTCGACATTTTATTATTCTAGGCAACCAAGAGTGGGTAAATATGCATGTATGTATTTTTTCTCAATGATAGAAAAAAAAAGAAACATAAATTTACACAAGGAGACACTTTCTAGTATGAAATTCAAATCACCTACACTACAACATTTTCATGAAATGTGCGTTAATACATCATTCCAAAGCAAATCAACGAAACCATGTCTATTATCACCGCATATTAGGAATTTGTTCTAGAATATGATTCAACACCAACCCCAACAAAAGAGAACTTACAAGGAACTGTTCTTTCCATGTAAGCTCCGGAAGCTTTTTGATGTGTGGAGGATCAGGCAAAGAAGAAGGGAATGCAATCTCCTTCAGATCATAGCGAACATAATCGTAGATTTTCCGACATGCCACTCTCAGCTTCATTCCGGCTCCTCGATAAGAAATCAACTCAAACACCAATTAATAAACTTTTTTTTTTTTAACGTAATCTCCACTTACTAACTTTGGATACTTGTAAGTTCATCAATTTCGCAGAAGCATTTGATCGAGCATGTTGTCGGCACTGAACATGTGGAAGCATGTCGGCACAAAACCACAAGGCATGCTAAACTTTGGATCTTTTCTTGAATTTTCTTTATATTCTTGAAACGTTAAACTTTTGATTCTCATTAATTGATCTTAATCTTGATCATTCAGCATGATTAGCAAGAAAAATTGGGGCCTCAACTGCTTACCTCTCTGTAAATTATAAGGGAAAAAATTGAACTAGGCTCGGATTTGCAAGGGGGTTCGAATTGGTGGCTGATCTCGGCTCTCGCAATGGGCTCTCGTGTCTTGGTGGACGCTCAGCCGCTCAAATGCTCGGGGCTGCAGGTTCTCGGGTCTTCCTCATTGCCAGGGCCTGATGCTGTCTC
>CACSLK010031421.1:11194408-11210961 GCA_902706635.1 Striga hermonthica | reverse complement strand
CCACGTATACCAAATGCGGATAGAATGCTGCAAATCTAATTCCTGCCAAATTGCCATGTCACCTTCTGTAATTTTCTCCGCCCCTCAAAAAATAGACAAATAAAAAAAAAAACAAAAAATCTCTGTTCTTCCCCAAATTTCCCACCATTTTTGCTGCTTCATCTTCAGTGGTTCCATCAGAAGACAAAAAAGCGGCCATTATCACTGCATTTGTGTTATCTTTACTGCTAAGTTGTGTATTTTGTTATGTCTTTTAACCAGAACATCGTCCCTTCCAGGCGAGTCTTTTCACTCCTCATTTTTTGTATGTTTTATCACTTTTGGTCACATATTTTTCTGCATAGTTAATCTCATATATTTAGTTGTCAGCGGATAAATGTTTTATGACAATTCAACAACAATCTGTTTTTGTTGTTCCCAAGCTAAAAAAATTGAGGAAATTTTGGTATTTAGTTCTACTGAAGAGTGAAATTGGTGAAGTATAGTGATGCGGTTTTCAGTGACTTCAGGCACATGTTCAATTTTAGAGCTTTTTGTAAAGTGAATCTGTTGTTGTTGTTGTTTGTCTGGCTTGCACTTCTAATTTTATGTGATTTGCAGCTCTTCAAGTCCATGGGTGCCAGGTAAACCTATCAGGGTCAATTTAGTTGTTGGCCCGGATCGACTGGTATTTAATCATAGTTGTACGTGGGCGAGAGGCCGCGCCAGGATTTCCCATGTTAAATTTAGTTTTAGGTGCAAGTTTTCAGATTTAGGCAAACAATCCAGTAGCTTTCACAAACTAAGGAGGATAGGCCGTCTCCTGCCTTTGGCTTCTGCTGATGATGGTGTGTCAGTTAATTCAAAACCCCAAGCAAGAAGTGGCGATGAGATTGGGGGAAAGAGGTACAAGTTGGATGAATCCTTGAAGGATGAGGACTACAGTACTGGCATGGTTCAGTTGCTGCATGATGCTGCCAGGGTGTTTGAGTTGGCAATTAAAGAACAAAACTCTGCATCGAAAACATCATGGTTCTCAACTGCCTGGCTTGGTGTGGACAAAAATGCTTGGGCTAAGGCACTGTCTTATCAGGTTAGAAGAATATTTTAGTTCCTCAATTATCTATGGATTATCGAAAACCTGTGATCAAGCCTCCCGAGGCCTGAAACCAGCACATATGGCGTACATAGAAGAATTCGATTTACTTTTAGAAATGTTAAAACATACTAACATGGGAACTTGCATTATGTTATGAATTTAGTCAACTAGATGTGGGTGACCAATGCTCAATTTCCTTCTTCTTTCTTCCTCTTGTGAAATATACTCTCTCCCTCCCTCTCTCTCGCTCAACCCCGATGACATATTAAGTTATTGTTTTACTGACACAGTGATGTGTTGATGACAATGATATTGGCACAAAATTTGAATTTCAAAAATTCTTTAGCTGTGCCATTTGCTTAGTAAATATCTTAAGTATTCTTTACTAAAATAGAGATGGATTAAATCTGTATGACTTTTTCAATTTGAGAAACAACCCCCTTCTGGAATATCACTGATTGTGGATATACTACTCTTAACTAAAAAGCTACCCTGACTACCATGACCCTTTTTTTATATACTGATTTAGGTGTTCATTTTGCTTCCCTCGTGTTTGGTGAGGTTCATCTGTTATTCATTGTTTGTGCCTAAGGAACTGTAAAATTATCAGGCGGCTGTGTATTCTCTTCTGCAAGCAGCAAGTGAGATTTCATCTCGAGGAGATGGAAGGGACAGGGATATCAATGTTTTTGTGCAGAGGAGGTAAACAATCCATTTTGATTGTGTTGCTTCTGGTCTGTCTGAGACAATTGTTTGATATGACACCTTGGAATAGGTGAAATCTTGTTGGATTCTTTTTCCCTCTCCTTTGGTTTTTACTTGAGATACTACTTGTTTTGTTCTCTATCATTACTTTATTTATTGTATATGGATTTATATGTTGAATCCATGAGGATAAACTAGACTCCAATCTTCGCTAATTCATTCCTTAAGTTTTTTCTTTCTGTAGTTTGGCCTAACAGAACTGATTTCTAGGTTCTGTGTGTATAGTATCCGGTTTGCAGTTATTCTGTTATATTTGCAGAAATATAACCCTTCTATTTCACTACTGTAGCATATCACGGCAATCTGCTCCTTTAGAGAGTTTAATCAATGATAAGCTGTTGGACAAACAGCCTGAAGCTTATGACTGGTTTTGGTCTGAGCAAATCCCAGCTGTGGTGACGAGCTTTGTTAATTATTTTGATAAGGAGAAACGTTTTGCCCCTGCTAATGCTGTGTAAGCAGCTATCATACTGTAATGTGCTACAGCATATTTTTATACACCCATAATACTCATCCATGAGAATTTTTACAGGTATAGAAAAGGTTTGTCTGCAGTTTCCGGCAATTCAAGTGACATATCTCTTCTCTTGCTTGCACTTAGTTGTATAGCAGCTATCATGAAACTTGGCCCTACAAAAGTTTCTTGTGCTCAGTTCTTTTCCATTGTACCTGACATAACTGGTAGATTGATGGATATGCTGGTTGAATTTGTTCCTGTTGGCCAAGCTTACAACTCGATAAAGGAAATTGGCCTGCGTAGGGAATTTCTGATCCATTTTGGTCCGCGAGCAGCTGCTTGTAGAGTGAAAAATGAACTGGGTGCTGAGGAGATTGTATTTTGGGTGAGTCTAGTACAAAAGCAGCTGCGGCGAGCTATCGACCGGGAGAGAATATGGTCCAGACTCACGACTAGTGAAAGTATTGAGGTTATTCTGGATATTCTTCTGTATTTGAACACATTCTCGTAGTTGATTAGATGACTGGTTTCTTGAAACATATGAAGATGGGCATAAAGGAAAATTTCTCTGTTAAAGCAAATGTGTAAAGATTTCATTATTATCTTAGATTTAGTGCATCAATTATTGGTTGCCCACATAATTTGGTAGAACTATGGACATTAGCAAGAATGAGCAATATTTCATTCAGGGAACGGAAGTGATGAAGCATTCACTAGCCTATCACTGGACTTCCTTTGTTATCAAATGATGGCAGGCAACTAGGTTATTCATCAATTTTTGACTCAAGCCAAGGGCTTTCGCATTTTTATTTCCCAGCCCTTATGTTTGAGTAGTGTGTATACATGGACAAATTTCTAAAATAGGCCAAGAAAATCCAGTGCAACATGTGGGTGCTCCTTTCACACTTTCCAAGTGTGGACTTCCGACATATCGATTAGCCTTTTACACTTCGCAGTTGAGACGATTTTTTAAGTGAAGCATTTAGTTAAATTTCTTAGCAACCAAGTTTGTACTGGCCTTAATCCTTATTAGTGGGCTGCTGGCTGAAATATATTTAAATATCATCAACCGATTTCTTACTTTAAGATGGAATTAATGTATGATAGTGTTAATGACCTATTGCACTTTTCTCTAGCTTTGTGCAGCATGTGCATAATACGTGGTTCAAAGTTCTTGATTTCTTTCTGGCCATTGTTGCTCACTTACTGATATATCCTGCCTTTCTCATGAAGGTTTTGGAGAGGGATTTGGCTATATTTGGGTTCTTCGTTGCCTTGGGGAGAAGTACACAATCCTATCTCTTTGCTAATGGATATGAAACTCTGGATGAACCAATTGAAGGATTTATAAGGTTCACTTCTGAGATAGAGATGCATTTTGCTTTATGTACCCAGTAACTTTTCTGTACCTTACTTACTATCTTCTTGAGCAGGTATTTAATTGGAGGCACTGTGCTTTATTATCCTCAGCTGTCAGCAATAAGTTCTTATCAACTGTATGTGGAGGTCAGCGTGAAAAATATATTTCTTTAGCAGAATCTACTTTGTAGAAGAAACTAAAGATCTGTGGATGTAACAGGTTGTTTGTGAAGAGCTGGATTGGGTTCCTTTTTATCCAGGCAGTAGTAGCACCTCCAAACGAACTGTTGCACACAAACGTAATGAATCCCTCCCCAACACTGAAGCAATTGCCTTAGTATTAGAAGTTTGTTCGCACTGGATCGAGAGTTTCATCAAGTACAGCAAATGGCTTGAGAATCCATCTAATGTTAAGGCAGCTAGGTTTCTTTCCAAAGGGTATAAACTTTTAGAACGTTCAAAGACTTGATGATGATCTAATCAGCAATATCTTTCATAAGTTGATTTACATATTTTAAAAATAATTATATGATGCCATTTTTCCATTCCATATATTTCAGGCACAACAAATTGAAAGCATGTATGGAAGAGCTGGGAATTCAAAAGTATGTTTGAGATGACGAACATACCTATTACCTATCTTCTCCCTGCATCCTATCTTTCTCATTTGTGCTTGTGAATGATAGGGCAGTCGAAACATTGGAATTCTCTGTGCTTTATTTTCCTAATAGACTGTTCAATAATTGCTTAAAGCACCAATAGCCATAGAGTATCAATAATCTTTAAATAATGAGTGCGTCGTAGAAATAAGGAATAAAAAGCATCTCTTATGAATATAATCCTTTTTGCAATGTAGCATATTTTTCTCTTGGGAAACCAATGAGAATCATATAGGATACATTGGACCACGTTTTAATTGGCTATACTGAATATGTTTAACTGGGGTCATTACTCATGAGGGGCTGGCCTCATGATATTTGTTTTCTGATTAACGTATTGTTTGGTTGGAAAATCTTTTCATGATTTGGGATCAGAAACGTCTTTATATTTGGAGGCTGTGTTGAATCCTTTGAGGGAATCCATTTATTTTCTTCCTTGTGAACTTCTTTTTATCTATTAACTGGGATGGAATAACGATGGGCCCAGGACGTTGTGTCGTCTTAACTTTTTTTTTTGTTTTATTTCAAAAATATTTTCTTATATATGTTAATATGAAAATAAAATAAAAATATTTTAAATAAATCAATAAATACACATACACCCTATTTAAATTGGTAACAGTAACAATATTAGCATTTTAATTTTTTTTTTTAGGTTCAAGTTGATGTATGTTTTATTAGTTAATTATCAAAAAATACAAAAGTTTTGCATATCTGTTTGTAGTTATTGTCCAAGACTTTATACATTTGTATTTTTTCACTATTAAAAAATGACATTAATTCAAAAGTTGCTTTTAGTTTGCATTATGTGAAATGTCAATGTTTCATCAGATGCTTTCTAGCATTCTTTTTTTTTTTGGCATTTATTTGAATAGTTTGCTAAAAGAGATTGGAATAGGATCAGAATAACTATCATTTGTGCCAATAATGGCTATGATTCGAGAATTGTAATATATATGATGCTGTACTATTTATAACTAAAATCACTCTAGATAAAAAAGGAAAATAGTAGTTTTCGATGCATCCCAAAAGATTAATTTTGAAATGATGGTTTAAAAAAGTCTGAGTAGTTCTCTGCATGTAATGCCTATAACTATCAACTCAGTCTTCTCCTTGAACTGAGGCTGTTCGATGTTGAATTTGATACCACCATGGCTGCTGCCCAGTTTGCATTGCCTTTATATAACCATTTTAGTTAATATGCTGAGGCGTGTTTTGTCTTTATTGGAACTATAATTTTATTTTAATTTACGCATCATCTGGGATGGTTAAACGCTAATTTCTCTTTTTTTGTGAGATAAAATGTGGTTAAGTTATAATTATCTTTGGTTTTAACAGTGGGATGGTTAAATGCTGATTTCTCTTTTTTTGTGAGATAAAATGTGGTTAAGTTATAATTATCTTTGGTTTTAACAGATATGACACGTTGACATGTAAATATAATCTTGAATGATTTAGTTCGATGAACATCTTGTTATTCTGTCTCAACAAAATGTTATGTTTTTTCAATGACAAGATTATAGACTCATTATTTTACCAATGACTGGATGACATTTGTTTGCAGGAATCGTTCATCCGGTGATAAAGAGGCACAATTGTTTGATAAGGTACTTTGATAATATATTAAGTGAAGCTAAATGTAAATGATTTGTGCTTTTCATCCATTAAGCATATGTGTTGCTTCTGCATATGGCACAATGGGTTGGAAGTTATTTTGGCGAAATAGTTGTCACACTATTCCGCCTTCTAATTGAATTACTTGAAATTCTATTATTGGATGAAAATTCCAATTATCTAGAATTAAACGTAGTTTGCTCTTCTTCAACCACAAAGTTTGTTTGTCTTTTAGTCCTATAACTCTGGTTGTAGCTTCATATTATTTCGTATGATTTGGATTAGTAAGGTGTTAATATATTCGTAAAAATTGGATCTGCACCTCATTACCCGTGTCCGGACATTGAGAAAGATTGTTGCATTGATGGACTGTATTCTGGAATTTCTTTTAGGCGCTGGAGAATGTTGAAGAAGCTCTTCTACGGCTCGAAGAACTGCTTCAGGAGCTGCATGTATCAAGCTCTAGTTCTAGGAAGGAGCATTTGAAAGCTGCTTGTTCAGATCTAGAAAGGATTAGGAGACTGAAGAAAGAAACTGAATTTCTTGAAGCATCTTTCCGAGCCAAGGCAGCATCTCTTCAGCAGGTAAATGCTGCAATTCACCTGACTTATTATTGGCTTCACCCCTAAAACTTGGCTGAAATTGTTGGCTTTAATTGAGACTCATCATTGGTATGTGGTATTTGTCTACTTTGGTTGCATTCATGGATCTTGGGGGAGCATGATCACCCTTAGAGCCGGTCCTAAAAAATTAGAGGCCCTGAGCTAAATGATAAATAGTGCCCATATTATTTTATTATTCATAAATAATTTATCATATTGTAAAAAAAAAAAATACTGAAGAATGAAGATTATAACAAAATTATAAAATTTTATGAAAAATAAGCTGACAAGCGCTAACGCCCCCATAAAGTTTTTTTTTTTTTTTCTATCAATTAAACTGACAAAAGAATGAATGAGGTTGCGCCGAGACTTCATTCTCTCAAACTTTTAGGAATGGACTTGGAGACTATAACAGTAAAATCTTGTGTTTGCTTTTACCAAAGTGATGTTTTCAAATAAGGTATACATTAAATATTTTTGTAAATATTTTTTCTCTCTATATTTATATATATACACATAGATGTAATGAAATATAACAATTATAATAAATGTGAGAGAAAAATAAATTATTTACTAGTAATAATAAATAATTAAATGTATGTAAGTAACTAATAATAAGAATTTGTTATTCCTTTTTATTAGACATTGGAAATAGAATAATACATTTTAAGAGCAGAAAACTATGGCAGATTTGACGAAAAAGAGAATAACATAATTAAAATAAAATATATATGTAATCTCTTCTTATTATAATATTACTAAAATTGAATAATTAATATTTTTGTCAACACTCAACACATAATTTAGTAAGTCAACTGATAAATAATTTTGGCAAAATAGATTAATTTTTCAAAAAATTTAATACACAAATTGGATATAACTATTCGAAACAAGTCTTTAGCATGCTATGCTAGCTAGTCAATTCATGCACAAACCTCATACCTATACAAGCCCATGACGAAGTTGTATAAGGCCCAGTAATTTACATAGCCTATGATAGTTGGTTTAGTAAAATTCCAAATTGAGAAGCCCAAGCATAAAATGGGGCCCTAATAATTTAATGGACCAAGACACCAATTTGTATAGTAAAATACTCCTTGTGTCCTTTCATTCAAGACTTGAGATGTGGGCCACAGAAGTTAATGATTTGGTGCCCTCTAAATTGGTGGGCCCTGGGCGGTCGCCGTGCTGGCCCTGCCCCAGGGCCCGCCCTGATCACCCTTCTCGGTGAGAAATTGGAATTGGATGTTTCGGAATGGACTCCTAGATATGGAAGATAAAAGTATAAATGGGCATCCCTAATGTAGGTAGACGTGCTGATGAAATAATTGGATATGTGATAGGGTGTTTATAGTTACTCTGGGGATTTTGTGGACCATTTCAGACATCTTTTGGACCAAGCATGATATAACCCTGGAAAATGGGTTACAGTTGTGTAACAGTGATGTTTTATATCTGAATGAGAACAAGAACAAATGATTTTTATGAACTAGAAAATAAAAATACAGATGAAACTGTGATCATGAAAAACTTCTAATCTATCAACGATAATGCTGAAGTTTCATCCTCATTCGAATCCGGTTTTTAGGGTTCTGTAGGAGCAAGAAACTAACATATAGTGCACTCAACCATTTCTATTAGGAAATAATGTAAAAAGACAAGAACCATACGCATCTTCCAGACTCTTTTATTTTTAAGTTACCAGCTACGCTTGAAAGAAACATCACTGACTTGCCTTTGTCTGTGCAAGTCACAGACTCTATTTGCCTTATTTCATAGGTTAGCCTTCAATGTCCATGTTGCTTATTCATGTGGTTTCGAGGTTCATGCCCTCTTTCGATCCATCTTGCTTTAATAATGAAATCGAGTTTAAGAGAACATTGCTATGTTCGTTTTATCTCATGTTGTGCTTTTCATTAATCGATTTAGTGTTGATCTTTTGAATAATCCAAATGAAAAAGTCTCATCCCTTCTTATTTTTTCATCTTTAAAATATCGTTGCAATCATGTTGACCTCTAGTCCTATATATTTTATTTAGTGGTTATATTGACCTCTAGGCTTATATATTTTATTTAGTGGTTATTGATAGATGGATCTAAGTAGAAGTATAGAAATCATCTCTAATAGCTAGGTCAAAGGAAGAGAGTGCCCAACACCATACATATACACAGTAGCAGTCCAGTAACTTTGATGTGGGACAAATTATAACATCCACCCTCATGAAATGCATGCCAATCCATATGAGCCAGGTCCGACCCCAACATGCCTCCAGACAAACAAACATGGGTGCTCAGATACCATGATAAATGTGCTTGAGTAGAACTCATCTCCGAAAGCTAGTCCAAATAAAGAGGGTGCCGAATCCACACTTGTACGAAATAGCAGCCCAGTAACTAATAGATGTGGGACAAACATAACTTCTAACATTTACAAACTAATCTTCATATGGATAGATGTAAGTTTGTTGTGTTGTACACCATATCACTGTCCGTAAATTATTTTTCTTTTCCTGTTTGGCTTCTGTTTAATGTACAAGGGAGCTGTCAGTGGCCTTAGACCTCCAGTTGGTGAGCAGCAACTGTACTCCAGAGAAAAAGGTAGTAAGGGTGCTGATGCTGAAACTGATGGGAGCCGCAGGTGCAGACATATATCTTGACTTTCTGCTAATACAATCAGTTCAACCTTCACCTATTTATTATTTAATTTTGAATTATTTACTTTGCTAAGTAGTCTTTTTGTTCTCTGGTAGCAGCTCTCGCGGATTATGGAGTTTCTTCGTACCTCGGCCAAATAAATCACCTAGCCCGAGCTTGTTAACTGCAAATGATAGTGTATGCCTTGATTGATTTGAGAATTCATCAATTAGTTGTACATTTATTTGCTCATATGCTGCTTCTTTCCTGCTTCTAGCGATCTGTTTAAGTTCAGACCAACCACGGGCAATGCCTTGTGCAGATGACCACATCTATGATTTTCCTTGATCATTCATCTAGCTGTCTCTCGGGACTTACTATCTATTTTAGCATCTATGCTTGAATGCTTCTCCCATTGATGTTTTTTTCTTTCTGATTGCATTAGTAGCCTCATTATATCATATTTGTTTTTGGCATGATACTCATAATCTCAAGATAACATCACTATTAATATTTTAGTCGAATGTATGAACAATATTTGTATTTTATTACTAAAGAAAGATCACAGTAAAGTATACATATAAGCACAATAGCTTAAAATGTGTCTAGCTACGTCATGCTTTCATATGTGTGTTCATTTTCAGTAGAGCTTATCCCTAGCAATTCTATTGGTGTTTCTAAGAAATAGACTATTTTATATTTTCAGCAGAATGATGGGATAGCTGAACAAGAAATTGTAAATAACGGAATAACTGAATCAGAATCAGATGAAATTCAGCGCTTTGAACTTTTAAGGAGTGAATTAATGGAACTTGAGAAGCGAGTCCAAAGAAGTGCTGATCGATGTGGATATGACGAGGTACATTGCGTCTACCTTTGTGACTATAGTCGAGTATTATCAGGTATTTGTATGACACGAAGTATAGGCCGTATCCCATAAAGATCTTATTTTTGAATTTATTATCCATTATCCTTCCGCATCTCATGATTTTATTACCTATCACACTCTGTTTTTTGTTATCCTAAAAATTGTACGATGAGCTTTCTTCCTTTACTGAAATTGGTATGCTGTGGAGATGGGATTATGAAGATGATTTTGCTCGCTTGAAGAACGTTGGATGATGTTGTATTAATCTTGATTCTACTGTGAATGGATTTAGTTTATATTTTAATGAAATTGCTGCTTCAGTGAATGTTTCTCCGCATGAATGGGGGTTACCATGTCTCTTGGCTCATTGTTAGATATACATGTGGATCAGCCTGCTTCAATCTACTTTTGATAGGATTGATTTATGCACTTAAGACGCATGGATAAAAATGCTTCTAAGTTTCCATTCATTTGATTGAAACAGTTAGATGAACCCGAAGTATGTTATTTGTTCAGAATTTTTCATGGGCCTAGGTGACCTATATTAAGGAAGTAGCGTCTAGGGTTTTCTGTATACTTATTATCGTAATATACTGTTGGAGGTTACATTATATCAAAATGTATATGTTGTATCATGTGTATGTGTGTGTGTGTGGCTTTTTCATTCTCTTGTTTAAGGCTGTTTCCTTACTCTGATACTTGATTCAATTGATTAAATATTTGCATGCAGGAGGAAGTTCTGGTTAAAAGTGACGCATCTACACATAATGGTGATGCTAAAGGCTCTGGGTTGGTACCGGTTCAAAAGAAAGACAGTATTATTGGGAGATCCCTAGACAAACTGAAGGAGACGAGCACAGTATGAATATCTTATACTGCCATATTTGACTATAATAATTTGTTGCCTGTGTAAATATTGCAGTTATGATTCTGGGTAGCATGTTCAAGTTCAATGTTCCCCTGGCCGTAGCTCTAACTAAAGCTTGAAAACACATATGAAGATCTCATTTCCAAGTTTATGTGCATAATTTTCTTCCCAATCCTCTGTCCTTGCAGATTGACAACCAAAATACATTTCTCCTTGTACATTCATTCTGAGCTCGAATTCTGGGATTATCTTTCTGGGCCAACTGTAGAAACATCTCTAGAATTTAAGTGTAGTTAATTTTCTAAACTCTGGCCTAGAACTATACACCGGTAACTCTTCCTAAACCAAAATTCTTCAAAGAGGATATTTGGGTTTTCAAGACAAAAACTTCTTTAAGAGTTTTTTTTTTTTTTTTTTTTTTTTTTTTTTTTTTTTTTTTTTTTAATTTCAATGCAAAGTAGCTCGATGTGCCCTTCACAGTGCCTTCTTCAATTTGTAATCCGTCAACTTGACATTTGCTCAATTCATGCCGGATCTGGTCCACCTTAGCTGTCACATAATACCGTCACAAACTAGTTTTTGGCATTGCCTGCATCACGTTGTGTGCATTTTAGTTAATCAACTAGGGAAAGTAATAATTCGACGACATCTTTTTAGTACTTTCCTGTTCATATGTGAATGTATATATGTTCATCCATTTCCATATTGTTGTTAATACTCTGGAACATCTCAAAATTGTCATATTCTGCATGCAGGATGTCTTGCAAGGCACTCAGCTTCTGGCTATTGATACAGCTGCTGCCATGGGGCTCCTTAGGAGAGTGCTAATCCGGGACGAGCTAACAGAAAAGGAAAAACAGGCTCTCAGAAGAACATTAACTGATTTGGCCTCAGTATTGCCTATTGGATTTCTCATGCTCCTTCCTGTAAGCATTGAGGACGTTATTTTGAATCCATAGTCTCTGCTTGTGTGTGCTTGTGCGTTTGTGGCTAATCATCGACTCAATTAGCATTTTGGAATTCTTTTTCTGTGAGTTATCCAAAATGTTTGGGGTTTAGAGAAATCCACTGTAAGAAGTAACAAAAAGTAGCTGAATATCAGAAAGTGGTAGTGTTTGCTTATAGAAGCTAGAATTTGAAATAATGCATTGTGTTCGTGTATGTTATCCTGCAGGTTACTGCAGTGGGTCATGCTGCTATGCTGGCAGCTATTCAACGCTATATGCCGGCATTGGTCTGTATCCTTTTTACTTTTTTAGTATGTTTGTTTTGAGTTGACGTAACTTGCGAAGTGTGCCGTGCAGATACCTTCGACATATGGACAAGAAAGGTTGGATCTGTTGAGGCAGCTGGAGAAAGTGAAGGAAATGGAAGATGAGGTTGCCGTCAATGAACATTCTGACGAGGAGTAAAACCAAACCAAAGCTTTCTTGGAGATTGTATTGTGGGGTTATTTCTTGAAGGGGCTTTCCGTTTCTGGGGTTATTTTGTTGATGTAATTAGTATTTAGTATTGTGTATTCTCTATTGTACCCTTATTATCTTAGTATCTTAGGGATCAAGTTATTGTTTAAACCTAATTGTAGATATATATATATGAAAGAGGGAGAGCCGCAAGACATCAGATTTGATGTCTCCATTCGTTCTTTTGCTCCTTTTCATTCTTGTCATGGTATCAGAGAGCCAGTTATATTTTTCTTTTTTTTTTCTTGATCACAGATATTTTTTCTGATTGATTTTTTTCTATTATCCCAACTTCTGTTATCGTTTTTCTTTATCCAAAAAAAAAAGGGAAATATTTACAATTCATTGGCAGCGTACAGTATCCTTTCTTCATTGGCAGCGTACAGTATTTTTCTTCTCTACTGACATCGCCATGTCCGGTGAAGGCTCAGGTTCCGGCTCCGGCTCCGGGTCTGCTACTGTTCCCAGAAAAACGATCTCTCCATATGACATCACTTCGAGCGACAATCCGGGCCTTTTGATCACTCAAGTTCAGTTAAAGGGAGATATCAATTACGAAGAATGGTCCCGTAGCATCCGCACCGCTCTTCGTGCGCGCAAGAAGTTTGGTTTTTTAGATGGTTCGATCGCGCGACCCGCAAACAATGATGAATTATTTGAAGATTGGCAAGCAAACAATGCCCTGTTGCTTTCGTGGCTTATGAACAGTATTGATGCCACTCTCCGATCTTCTGTGGTGGAACCGGAACTTGCGGCAGATTTATGGTCTTCTTTGAAGGCACGGCTTACAATGAAGAACGGTCCTCGAATTCAACAACTCAAATCGGATCTGGCGGCTTGTAAGCAAAAGGGTTTGAGTATTGAAGCATACTACGGTAAGATCACCAAACTTTGGGAAGAATTAGCCGATTATGAGAAACCCCCCATGTGTCATTGCGGTCTTTGTAAGTGCAATTTGAAGGCCGAATGGGATCGTAAATATGAAAGTGAACGTGTTCATCAATTTCCAAAAAAAGTTTGTTTACTCATTTAATTTTCTATAAGAGAAAGTTTGTGTACATATAATTCAAACTTCGTCTCCGTTTTCCTCTAATTTTAAGATTTCTATGTTGTCATTCTAGTTGAATGATCGGCCGTTGAAATCCGAGCGACATAATGTTAGACTGGGGTGGTTTCCCATAAAAATTCGATCAACTAATATTTGATTATGTGTTCATTTTTTCGTCAAATATTCTCTTTTCGAGCTAATTCTAGCGTCGTCTGACTTCTATTCTAGTTGGGTGACCCCCTTTTGAATGCATATCGGTGAGGTGATCGTAACAATAAAATTCAGTCTAATAAAACCATGTATTGCTAATAATTGTTTCAAGAAAATTATATGTGAGAACTCGGCCCATATTCAGCTCGTGATTGTGTAGTGTACTATTTCCATGCTTGTAAATGATGAAAGGGTGATTAGACACTTTTTTTATAAAATAATTTTAGCTAGTACAATAACAGTGTATTATGTTTGTTAAGAAATTTAAATTTAAAATTAACATTAAAAAAATTATTATTCAATTTTTTAAAAAAGATATGTTTTATTTATATTTAAAATGACACTCAGTTATACAACTTAATAACTTATATTATAATAATATTTTAACTTTTATCATATAACTAATTTACTGCTAAACTATTTTAAATATTTTTTTCCAGTTAATGTTAATATATAATTTAGTTTTTAATATAATAAATATAATCATATTTATTTTTATGTACAATACAAGCATAAAAAATTGATAATAAATAAAAAAAGTTATTAGTTTTTAAATATATTTATAATTTATCACTAAAAAAAACTCTTACATTCCAACGGAAATTTTCCGTTGGAATTCTTTATATTTTTCGTTGGAATAGCTATTCCAACGGATATTCCTACGTATAAAAATTTATGGGAAAACGGCCGTTGGAATAGCTAAAATCCAACGGAAAATCCTATGAAAATAAATTCCTACAACTATTCCAACGGAAAAAATCCGTTGGAATTACTCAACCATCCAACACTTATTCCAACATAAAATTAAATTTGTTAGAATATTCATTGAAATTTTCAACGAAATTTTTTGCCGTTGAAATTGAAGTGTTTTCTTGTAGTGTATGTTAGTTTTCACTTCCACTTATATTTTATGTTTTTACACACGTTGTGTATTCTAATCCCCTAATCTGTTTTTTCTATCTTTAATATATCCTAAATTACGTGTAATGGTTTATGTGTACATGTATATCAGAAATTCTATGGTGCCACATGTGGCATTATAACTATATGATTTTTTGCATTTTACCTAGTCAACTTTTTTTCGTGACACTTTGCCTATATAACATTCTAAATAATTGAACTTAACCAATTTCCGGTCATTGTCCGACCATTTCGAAGGGCAAAGTGTAAATAAAAAAAGTTGAGTGGGTAAAGTGCAAAAAACTCTATAGTTAGGTGGGTCAAATGTAGTTTTCCCTCTATATAAAGAAAAAATATGGATCTGAGCCTTAATCTAACCCTACAATACATAATACTAAAAGATAACCTTACTCGGAGACAATTATTTATTTAATGTAATTTAATTTGTTTTTATTTTATGACTTTGGTGTCTAATACAGCTTCAATTTAGATGCAAATTTTCCAAATTTTGTAGCTCATTATTCAGACCAAAAAATTTTATGAACTAATACAATCATTGATACATAGGAGTTTAAATTATTATTTTCAACTAATTAATATTAACCAAAAGCTAACCAAGAGGAACACAAAAAAGTACAAGTTTAATAGCTATATGTCTAATCCCTATTATATATGGACCCAATTATACAGTAATCATATTACTAATATTGACAGACATTTATGATTAATCTTTGATAGGGCATTTAATTCATTTTTTTGAGGACCACATACAGTTGAATTTGTGAGTACTTTTTATTATTATTTTTTTTTTTTATTGACAGGCTCACACGAAAAAAGATTTTACATATGAATAAGTATTATTTATTTGGTGGTCCATGATTGGAAATTGGTTATTTCTGTCGTGGAGGGACGTTACACAATTTGGATCGCAAAATATGTTTAATTAATCTGATCAATTTTGTAACACGTTCTTAATTCGTGACTTTACATGTTGATGTTAATTAGTAAGAGGTGCAATAGCAAACAATTCGAAAATACGATTGTAATTGAAAATATATATTTTTTTTTTTGTTTTTTTTCCGAAATAATAGAGATATGATATAAAACGCACAAATGTGTAAAACTACAGCCACTAGCTGAATATAAACAGTGATAATCTTGGCCTTCATGAAATTAACCATTATTCGAGTGATTCGTGAGTTATTCAGGAAAGAGTGGTGTCTTCGAGTGTCCCATATCTATAGGGGAGAGGGAATTTCTCGGCTGATAAGTTAGCTTCGCTGGCTGCTGGTGTATCGGTTTGGGTATCATCGTCTAATTGCTCCGCCGCTGGATCTTGGACACTGGTTTAATCATGATAGTGTAGGGGTGGCTCACCCACGTCGTGTGTTGATTTAGAAACTCTTAGACCTCGGCCTCTTTCATTGCCTCTTTCATTATACAAAAAAATAAATAAATAAATAAATAACAATTTATGCTAAGGCACGAAAAAAAAACATGAAATAAAAAATGAGTCAATTTTAGATTCGTTCCGATATAAAATAAATAATATGAAGACAAGATAGTAAAATATGAATGCGACACAATAACACAATTATTATAATAAAAAAATTATCATATTTCAACGGAAATACCAATAATAAAAATTTAAATGAAAATTCCAACGAATATTCTACCAGTATAGTTTCTGTTGGAATTTTTCAACGGACATTTAAACATAAATCAACATAAAACATTCCGTTGAAATTAAAATTTAATTGGAATTTGATAATTCCAACGGTCATTTTCTCAATTGTTATTGTCGTAGGAATTTCCACTGGAACATTTATTTGGACCATATTTCAATCTTTGGAAACTCTATTGTTATAATCGTCAAAAACAAATAAAAATTTCAAAAGAAACTTTAATTCCTAAAGTCGATTTTCATAGAAATTTTCATTGTGATCCGTTGAAAAATTCTAATATAAATAATAATATTAGAATTTTCGTTGGAACTCCGTTTTAATTTCATCATTTTCTAGCAGTGTA
>CACSLK010031421.1:11180315-11192892 GCA_902706635.1 Striga hermonthica | reverse complement strand
GCTCCGCCAGCAATGTCTCCACGTCATCCTCGTCGTCATCGTCTACGTCATCGCTGACAGCAGCAAAAGCAGCTTCTCTCTCCTCCATCCTCAGCGCAAAGCTCCGTAAATCGTGCAAGTCACCATCTCCTTCACTCACCTGCCTCAGGCTGGACACCGAAAGCTCACATATTGGTGTCTGGCAGAAACGGGCCGGGCCGAGATCCGAGTCCAGCTGGGTCATGACCGTCCAGCTCAGCACCAACAACAACAACAATAATAATAATGCTAATCAGAGTACTCCGGCAGTTGTGGCGGCCGGAGAACTAGAAAAGCCGCCGGAGGTGGCGGTGAAAGAAGGGATTGACGAGGAAGAAAGGATTGCGTTGCAGATGATTGAGGAGCTTCTCAACAGGAACTGATTCATTAGTCAAATCAATCAAGAATTATTTTATGTGGTAATAAAATATATACATATATATATGCAATTATTTTCATTTTTCTTATATTTTATTTTATGGTACTATTAGGTTTCGTATTTTTTTCGTATTATGTGAAACGTTTGGGGTTTATTGTGATCTCGATTTAGATAAAAAATAAAATAAAATAAGTGGTAATTTTTTTTTTTTTGGTACAAAAAATAAGGGGTATTTAGCGACGAGAGAGGTCAACTGTCTATATTGTGTGGTATAAACAAATGTATGTTGTTCGAGAAATCTGGTATTGTGAAAATGCTATGTATGTGATTTTGATATAAAGGGATATGTTTGTTATATATATCTATATATTTTTGTATTTATGATGGAATATAAATGTTTTCTGTTATAAATGGGCTCCATTTTGTGTTGCTTGTTGGGATGAAAGGGTCAGTCACTTCTTTTGCTTTTTGTTACTTTGATAGAATCACAAAGACGTTGCCCATAGAATTGCATAAGAATTAATTGTTATTATTCTTTTTGTCCAAAAGTTGATTAATAATGTGAAGAGCCGTGTATGCCTATAACTGTGAATTATTTCAAGGACAACAGAGGAAGTGCATGACAAGCAAATGATCAATTTTGTAACAATGACGTAAGTCTAAATGCACGCAACATAGTAAGGTTTCATCCCAAACCACACACGTGAAGTGCACCTTACCATGGTGAGCCTAGATTTGGGTTGCAAACAAGTCGAGCGGCTCGCGAGCTGCTCGGGAGCGCTCGAGTCAAAGCTCGACTCGAGCTCGAGTTTGACCGAACTCGAGTCAGGTTCGAGCACGAACTCGAGTCGAGCTCGATCTTATATTTTACCTTGTCGATCGGCTCGTCGAGCGGCTCGAGATACACTAAATTACTTAATATCCCTTATTATATATATACTTTAGCATAGGTGCTTGATGGTAATTTTACCTTCCACTTAAAAAATTTCGAGCCGAACTCGAGCATTTTGATTTCGAGTCGAGCTCGAGCTCGTATTGTAATTTGTTACCGAGTCATGCTCGAGCCTAAAAAATCGAGCTCGACGAGCTCGAGCAGCTAAAAAAATAACTCAATCCTGCTCGATAAGGCTAATACTCGACTCGGCTCGGCTCGTTTGCAACCCTAGCCTAGATGCACCATAGTCACAAGTGTGCTCTAGTATGCCCCCTCACTTGTGATGTGAGTCCTTCATACGAGGCCTAAGCCCAACTGGGCTGAGTGACGATGGGTACATCATATATCTCACGGTCCCACGTAGAACTGGTTCCTTCATACGAGGCCCAAGCTCAACTGGGCTGGGTGATGGGTAGGTCATCGCACGGTCCCATGTAGAACCGACTCTGATACCATGTAAGAATCGGAAAAAACGAGTGCAGTCTCACGCAAATGAAGCGCATCATATCAGGGTGAGCCTATATGTAAAATAGTGAGGTTTCATCCCAAAATCAATTGGTTGATGTGAGGAGTACGTAGCCCACTAGGCTCAATTATAAATTAGACACATTTTTCTTGTATAAATGATGTGTAACAACTCACAAGTGTATTCTAGTACGCTTCCTCACTTGTGACTTGTGAGTCTTATGAGGCTCAAACCCAACTCAACTGGAGACATGCTAGGAAAGCAAAAAAGAAGAGGAAGAAATTAGTGAGGAAAATTATACGACCTAACAATATGCCGCGAACAACTTATTTATTGAACTATCAATTATACAGCTAATAATTGGGTAACAATAAATTATTATCTTTTCCTAAAAAATTAACATCATTTTTGGCATGAATCAGGCAGCATTTTCCCATGTTCATTCAAGCAATGCTTTAATTATTGTAGATTCAATCAAATTACGAATATTTATATTTTTTAGAACTTAAAAGTACTATCTGGCTAGCTAAGCTAGCTACGTGGTTCCATTAAAAATGTCTCTGAATTATTATAAAAAAAAAAAATGCACTTTATTGTCACTAAAATTGAATAATTGGATAAGCCTCCAACATTTATGAATGACACTAAAAAATACTAGTACTTATAGTTACTTTGATAATGGTTGTAAAAGTTGTTCGCGCTCATCAAGCGGCAAGGTGGGCCTAGTGTAGGTCATCTAGGCAGAATTAGACGTGACCACCCAGCCCGGTTCGGACTCGGTCTAGTCAAGTCCGTTGATTACGGATTTGGCCCGACTCGAATTATAATCGGGCCGGTCCAGGGCCTTGTTTAATTTTTTAGACTTGGGCCCGGCTGGTCCGGCCCGTGCCCGTTCAGGGACGACGACACCCAGCCCATCGGCCCGCTATGCCGGGCCAGGCCTGGCCACAGGCTGTGTGTTGGCCATATCTAGGCAGAATTGTAAAAATTTACTAAATCTACCATCACATATAATTTGTAAAAAATATTATTATACAAATTCAATACATCCATAACTATTGTATTAATATTGATATGATTATTATTTTTATTATTTAATTAATATAAATTCCACACATAATGGTAATATCATTTTATTTATTAAAAAACGAATTTCATCTAGTAAAAAAAAATGGCGCCCGTCTAGGCCTCCTAGCCAGCCCAATTAACGTGAATTTAGGATCATGCGGCTAGTTCGTCCAGTTAAAGCTGCAAACGAATCGAGCAGTTCGTGAGCGCTCGAGTCAAAGCTCGACTCGAACTCGAGTTTGACCGAACTCGAGTCGAGCTCGAGTCCATATTTTGTCTTGTCGAACAGCTCGGGATACATGTTAAATTACAAAAATACCCCTTATATATATGTTAGCATGAGTCCTTAATGCTAATTTTACTTTTCCATTTAACAATTTTCAAGCCGAACTCGAGCATTTTGATTTCAAGTCGAGCTCGAGCTATGTCGGCTCAAGCTACCTCTCCTTTCAGTCGAGACTCACAAGCCCGGAAGGGACTTCACGAAGAAGGCATCAAAGACCCCGCAGACTACTAACTCATTGGGGAACTCTAAAGTGATGCGGTTGAAAAATTCTCTGTATGTGAAAAGCATTGGCATTCTAATACTTCTTGTAATTTTTTATCGAGACGAGCTTGTGCCTAAAAAATCGAGCTCGACGAGCTCGAGCTCGAGCAGCTTAAAAAAAAAAGTCAATCATACTCGATGAGGCTAATGTTCAACTCGGCTCGGT
This sequence comes from Striga hermonthica, assembly GCA_902706635.1. Taxonomy (NCBI): domain Eukaryota; kingdom Viridiplantae; phylum Streptophyta; class Magnoliopsida; order Lamiales; family Orobanchaceae; genus Striga; species Striga hermonthica. The sequence goes on along the minus strand of CACSLK010031421.1, from coordinate 11,189,314 downwards.
TCATTTGTAGCCTACATCCAGTCCCTTAGACCATATATTTGTTTCATAGTGGACAAACAATAAACGGTACGATTAATCTATTCTTCAGCTATGACGTTATTCACCAAACTCAACAACTTATCCAAATAATTAATCCTATTAGTAATTTAATTAATTATTGTCAGAACATTGAATAAAAGATAAATAATTATTAGGATACAACCACACAAAATAGGAAATAACATTGTATAAACCACATAATTTTATTATTATTTTTTTATTTTTCTTCTAAGTTACATGACTGAATTTAAAATTTTAAATCCAAATAATATTCTTTTCATCACTACCCTACCAGTTAGGGCATCTCCAATGGTAATAGTTATTACTAGCTATATGGTTAGCTAACGTGGATGTGAGAGATAAGAAAAATAACTATTTTAAACTATTGGACCCACATACTCCTCTCACATAATCTTGGGCTACGTGAAATAGATAAGCTATTTGTTAGTAGCTAGTGACTACTCTCTCTCTTACTTTTCTCCTGTCCACGTCATAATAGTTAGCCAAATAGCCAACCATTGGAGACACCCTTAGCACTGTACCATTTTTTTTTTACAATAATTGATCAATAAATAGAAGTTTCCAAAAATGTCTTCTTAAAAAAAAAAGTTTGTTCTAAAGCTACTCTCTTGTGTGCAAAATATGAATTTTAACAATGGAACTGGCAATTTCTGCAAACATTGGTACTTGGAGCTTTTTAGTTATTGGAAAGTTCCTGATTTGGGCATAAAACCCATGTGGCATAAGGTTTATCAGGTTCAAAGGCTACACATTTTCATATTATTTCACAAAATTGTTCATAAAGTGCATATGAAATTAATATTGAAAAAAAAAAAAATGGGTGATCCCTATAGGATTATGTTTTTTTGTCCTAGATATATATGTGCATATAATTCAATGTAATGGAGTTCATTTCTCCCTTTCATTTTTGTTCTTACCATGATTGTCTGTGATGGTTTATAGGTTTCTTATAGACGTGGCCAATTGCCGGGCCGTGGCCCGGCGGGCTACAATCTCATGGCCCCCGTGGCCGGCCCGTCCATCCGAACCGAACCTCCGGTTCATTGGCTGGTATGGCCCTTAAAAAAAAAAACTAACTTGTGGTCAGCCGTGCGACCCGCGGCCCAACCCAGCCCGGTCCGGACCGGCGAGACCAAAAGAGAAAATATTGAACCGGGATCGAACCGCGACCCTAATTTCCGGTTCAACGGGCCAGCCTTTATGAGGCCGGTTCTCCTGTGGACATGTCTAGTTTCTTTGTTAATGCCATTTTCACATGTGGTGGTTAGTAGGAATTTATTTTATCTTTACAGCTCTAATTATAATTCAGCCATGCTAATAATTGTGTCTGGATTATATTTGTTTTCTTCATTAATAATGTGGATTATATCAAAACGAGTTACATCTACCATTTAGAAAAAATAAATAAATAAATAAAATGAGTTGCAATATCATTTGGTAGTAGATAATAAAGTTATAATTGATTCTCTCATAAATTGAATTGGAACCCGAACAGCAGTTGATTAATCAATATGCATGCTCACATTTTTTGCAATTATGTACCTCTTGGTGATCAAATTATCAAAGCATCATATTTTTTCAATAACCATGTATTTACTTGCACTAAATGTTACACATACAATGAATATATAAACAATTATAAAAATTAAAAAATAAAAAGATGGAAAGAGGCCCCAAGAAGCCCATATAGTTACAACTTGCAACAAATTCAACTTTTCAATTATAAGTCCAGGCAGGAATTTAAGATAACCCCAAGAGGCCCATATAGTTCAACTTTGCTGCATCATTTGCTTTCTTAAATCTCCAAGAGGCCGGTAACTTACTTCCTTCACATCCTCCTCCTTACACGAACACTTTCTGATATTTAGGTTAGCACCACAATTTAGGCAGAGTCCTTTGCAGCCAGGATCACAGACTGCATTAAAGTTGATCTCCAAGTGTATGAGGTCCCTTATGTTTTTCGAGATGTCGATTGTTTTCTCACCAACAGGAAAATATAGCTGATCGTCTATGTCAATCGACGCATCTTCATTCTCCTCATTTTCCTCCATTCCAAAACTCTTCAATTTGTCGTCTCCAAAGATGACACCCATGTTTATAGCGTCGTCTTCTGGGATTGGTTGCTCGCACAACAAAAGCGAGAAATCCAAGTACAAGCTCTGGGCAGCTGGCTCCCCACACCTTTTGGCAATGGGAAAGTAAACAAACTAAGTAGAATTAAAGCTCGTGAATGAAAAACACAAGGGTGGAAAACTATTGCGACTCATTATTAAAAGATCTCTTTAACCTCTCAATTGACTACAATTCCATTGTCACATACTTACATATGAAGAAAAACAAGAACGGGTTCCTTCTGAAAGTAGAAAGCAAAACATCTAATTATAGAAAAGACTACTAAATTATTCAGCAACATGCTAGATAAAGCAGCATTTCATTGTAGTAATGGTGTATTAGGTATAAAATCAGGCTGTTTATATAATTGGCGTATATAATTTAATTTCAATGCTTGAGCCGGTTATCAAAAGTCATGCTCCTCTTCTCAACCAACTTTGGATTTTTTTCACCATTACATGACAATTGAACCACAGTTATACTCTATCTTCTACCACCAAATTTCTCAAGTGTTTCCACTTTTTCAGGTCCCATGTTTGCTTGCTTTACAACTTCTGAGTGAATCATGTGTTATATGACCAAGGTAGAGGCAAATGGATATTAATTCCTACAATAACCAACTAAAACTGGAAAAATACTAAAAAAAACCCAAGTCTAATCTTTAGATGGTAGGCAATTTACGAATTAGAAAAAATCAAATCTTGGCCGAGAATAGAGTTAGATCATTTTCTCATTTTGATGGTTTTGCGATTCAAAAGCCTTTCTAATTCGATTCTAGGTGTTCCGCCACCAATTTGCAAATCAACAAATTACACTGTATCAAGTGGATTTCTACTACAATTTTCATCTTGTTAGTTAAATCAATCAACTTTACCATACCAATTTGCCATTGGGACAGAACCTCAAACCCGGAAATAGACTAACATTTAACTCTACTATACTAATCTGCTCAAGGTACAGAACCTCAAAACCAACATAAGTAGCAACAACAGTTTAAACACACTACTGCTAAGCTTGATACACCACGTCTCGACTCCCATGTCATTTCTTGCACTAGTCAGTTAACTACAAAGAGCATATGATTATGTTGCAACTCAAAAATCAAAACCCACACACAAACATCAATAGCTTAACAGAACTACAGCAAGTTTACATTCACCGGTCCATATAAAGAAACTAATCACAACAGCACATAAAGCAACTCTGAATGTCACAGCAACAGCAGAAACACAAAATAAACAAGAAAAAGAACAGAAAAAAATGAAATACACAGATATACACTACCTGTTGCATTTAAGAGCAATGACAGTCCTAACAATTCCGTCCAGCCGCAGCTTCTGCTTCCTCCTCGTAACACCCACAGAGATCAAAACCGGCGTCCCGTCCGGAGAGTCCCTCACGGGCCTAACCACTCGCAGGCCCATCTCTGAGGCCCGATTCCTCGACAGATCCGACGAGACCTTCCACAACCCTAATCTCTCGAGAGTCGTGCAGTACTCCAAATGCAGTACAGCGGCGTTCCTCTTGTACACAATCGCGCCTTCCCAGGGGCAGCCCTCGTCGCCGCCGCCGTTGTCTTCCCCAATTTCTGAGTCCCGAAATTCCCACTCATCCTCGGAGGTACTTTCGGAGCTGGTGGCGGCGAATCGGAGAGATCTATTCCTGGTGAGGTTTTTCGTGAGGGTTAGATTTGACAGGACAAATGGTTTTCTGTGTATTGCGGGTGGCGGGTGATTTGATTTGAGGGGGTTGTGAAGCTTGACGGTGGGAAGGACAGGGGTGGTGGAGGCGGTGGCGATAGGGCGGAGCATTTTGGCTGTCGAGGCGAATAAGAGCCGTGGTGTGGGTGTGGGCCGGCCGGCGGAAGAGTCTCATACAGATAAATTTTTTATTTTTATTTGTACATATCTAATTTCACATAAAATAAAATTAAAAAAAAAAATATTATTTTTTAAATAATAACAAAATTTCTTTTACTTTTTTCTCTATAAATTGCACCGATCAAATTAATAAATAAAATTTTTATTATTTTTTAAATACTATTTACATCCACACATTTATAATACTAATCTTAATTCTTAATTAGTATTTGAATGTTTTTATTTTACATTAATTTTAAAATTATACTTTTATTTCTAATACATCTATAATTTTCAATTTATCTGTTTTTTTTAAAATAAAATTTTTGATATTTTTGTTGGAAAATGTGATGAAAAAGTAGAAAGGTTTAATTAAAAAAAATCAGTTAAACTTGAGACAATAAATCCTCCGCCACTTAGGGTGCTTCTGAATCCTACTTAGCAAATAATTATGCTTCGTAATTAGGCTTAGATAAATTTTAATATACTTTCAATCAAAAAATAATTAGGTTCGGATTATCCATAAATATGTTGACTATTTATGGTTATGTTACATGTATTAATTGTATTTTAATATCATTTCTTATTATAAGAATTGAATTATTAATATATTCTAAAAGTTAATAACTTTTGTATTTTTAATCAGTTTTACATATATAATATATCAAATTAATCGTCTTTTGATGAGTTTCGATTTAGCATCCATATTGTATGTATAAAAAAAATAAATTATATTTATCGTTATAATCATAATAAGATTGTTTTTAATATTAATTAGAAAAATAAAATTATTTATCAAATAATATATTTGTATTCAAGTATTTATATGATATAAGTTATTAAAATTGTTATAATATAGCACATGTAAGTCGCACAAGTAACAAGTGTCATTTTAAAATATATAATAGTATATATTATTTTAAATGAAATTTAAAATATTATTTCTCATTAATTTTAAAATTTAATAATAATTTTTAACAAGCACCCGTGTAATACACGGGAATTTGTACTAGTGTATATAAAATAAATATATAATGATCAAAATTCATGTAAGATTAAAAATAACAAAATATTAATAGACAATGTTTGTTAGTTAAAAATATATATGAAATGAATAATGTTTATTATGGTAAAATATATTTTCATAGTAAATTTTTATTTTTTGGTTTAATAAAATTTAAAATAAAAAATATATTAAAATAAATAATAATTAAAATAAAATTTATTTTTGTTTCAACTATAAAGTCTTGAATGTGAATATAATATATACAGTTTATAGCTTATCGTATGAGTACTACTTTCTTTTTTTTTTTTTCTTTTTTTCCTAAAATGAAGATTAATAGTCTTCACAATTTTCTTCCTCAGTGACTAGAACCTATAATTTATAAATCATACGTGAAGAGTTTTACACTAAGCTGCGATTCTTGGTCCGAGCACGAGTGTAATACCAAGCTTTTTAGGGTGTAATTGTTGATGGATTCAACTAGTTAAAATCAGTGGATGAATGAGGAATTAAAGTTGGTGTGATATGTAAAAATGATTGGTTGATATTATTTAATTATATTGATAATATTACGAATAGTGTGATTAAATTCAAGTTGAATTAAATTTAAATTTTGATTGTTTTTTTTAGTTAAAAACAATAAACAAACACCCCTTATAAACTATATTCAATTTGCAAAGACAACTCTATAATCTCTATTGACTAGACATGGCCACGGGCCAAGTCGGCTCGTGGTCCTGGTCCCAACCTGGCTCGCAATTGGCTCATAAGTTGTCGGTTCCGAGAATCGACATTGTGGCTTAACGGATTTGGTTTTTCTATTCCCATTGGGATTAGGCCAGGTTCACGAGCTCGGCCCTTATTTTTTGGCTGGTCGGTCTATGGTCACTAATGGGAGGCAGGGTCACCAATGGGAGGCCTACCGGCCCGGCTCGTTGACTAGCCATCTCTACTATTTGACATAATGAAGCAAGCCGATACGAAGAAAGGAAAATGGTAAGTCCACGTCGTGACTGAAGACGTAACGTGGCACGTTCCCAAATCGACGACACCACCAGAAACAAAAGGCAACACAACTTCTCCTCCTCATCCTCAAAATCATTATAAAATTTTAATTATTATACACCACCACTATTTTAGGTCCCTTATTACATCTGGAACCTCGTAGAGAAACAAACAGGGTTTAATAAGGTCAGCTTTTTTGTTGAAAATGGCGAGAACCCTTTTTTACCTCCTCTTCATTCTCGCTTTCACCGTCTCTTGTTCGCAATCGAGATCGATAATCCCACGCTCACGCCCTCACTCGCTATCCAACCTTAAATTTAACACAACCGAGGTCTGATATTGTCTGCCTTTCTACAAATTTTGTCAGAATTTTTACCTCTTTTTGGTTGAAAATTATGATTTTTGTTTTTTGTTTTTTGCAGAATGCTGGAACATGTTCGTTTACGGTGGTCATAAGGACAAGCTGCTCGTCCACTCGATACACGCGGGACCGTATTAGTCTTTCCTTTGGCGACGCCTATGGAAATCAGGTTTTTTCTTATTTTTACTGCTAAAATAGTTGCTCTCAGTTGCAATTTAGGGCTTTTGGTTTTTTGTGATTACTCATATCTTCGATTGTTTTGTTATCCATTTTTTACCCAAATATTAATTTATATATATAAAAAAAAAAATAAAAAAATCCCCTGTGAACATCAATCCTCTGGTTTTCTGCTGTGATTTATGGGGAGTTCTGAATCATGGACTCTCGTATTTTATAGAAAAAGCAGTTGTAAGGTTGGGGACGAAGAAAAGACCCATCAGTGACCATCTGTGATGAGGTGCCTAATCATATCACACATCCCTCCCTATATATTAATTCAAAACGTGTTGAGCCTATGTGGCAGATTCTCACGTTTCGGATGCGGACATGGCGAAAATCTATGTTTCGTGATGTTGTTTTTATATTATTTTTGCACTGGAGTTAGGTTTGGTATTAGATATAAATAACTTTACACATTGATACATGAGTATTAGTACTAGTAGTTTTTACAACTAAGCCAATTATCTAGATCAAGTAATGACTATTGAAATCGATGTGTGTCTTAGAGTGTTGCATTATGTTTGAAATTTCAAAAGATATATAAACAAAAACAAGGTTCTGAAAATATTTGGAGAGATCATGGTATATATAATAAGAAAATTATGTTAATGCATTGTTTCAGACCAGCCATTTCCAGTATATATGATTAAATACTAAAATGCTTCCTACGACTTAAGTTCCACTTAAATTACGTGGAACAGATGCCATATTCCATATCCAAATCCAAGCAGAATTGATGTTTACTTCTGTTGTAAGTCTTACAAAAATGAAAATAACGACTAGCACTCTGTACGTTGAATAACCAAAATGGAACTATTGTGCTCCAAAAAACATCCCGAAAATCCTCTCACACAAGGTTGTTGATTTTGGCGAAGTGGCCTTTGACTCGTGATTGTATACAGGTGTACGCACCAAGACTGGACGATCCAAGTTCAAGAACATTCGAGCAGTGTTCGTCTGACACGTTTCAATTATACGGGCCGTGTACATACCAGATTTGCTATTTGTACCTGTACAGAAGTGGATATGACGGGTGGATACCGTATGATGTGACAGTCTATGGGTATAACTCTAACCCCGTCTCTTTCTACTACAATATAAGGTTACCTGGAGATACGTGGTATGGATTCAATCAATGTTACAGAACTACAGCTGCTTCAATAGCTACCGTGTAAGGTGGCTTTTTTGGTGCATTTCAAATAATGGGAGTAAGTTCTTTATGCATTTGCTCGTCCAGACCAAGTGTGTGTATTTGATTTGTGAAATATATGACACTTTTGAATAGTTGGAGTGAGTTCTATGCGTTCCAAACTGAACTCTCTGTATTTGATTTGTGATTCTGTTAATTTTATGCTGTCCTTGTTTCATCTCAAGTCTTTTTCGAAAAAAAAAAAATGAAGTGCTGCTATTTCTTGTTTGGATTATGAACAAGTTGAGACCAAAGAAGGCTTGGATGACTTATCATTTCAATTGGCAAGCACAAGCAAGAGCATAAAAGCTACATGCAGTGTTTGGTGTTACAAATACTTTCTAACAGTTATCTTTTTAGAATTACAAAAACTTCATTGAGGCTGTAGAAATGTAGTTGTTTACACACACACACACGCACACACACACACACACACTCACTGACTCAAGGGAATGGTCTTTGCACTCTCCCCTCTGCACAAACTTTTGAATCTCGCCGGAAACTCCACAAAACACAGCCGGGTTTCTAACCTGCATGACCTTGACCTTGACCTTCACCTCCATGAAATGAGACTACATCTAGTTGATGGGCACATCTATATTTATTTATTTATTACTATGAAAGAAGGAATTATTTTGTAAAGAATTGCATGGACTATTAATATCCTTAGGCCATCTCCAGCAGTGCACTAGAAGATGGAATTGCGCTAGAGTTGTGCTGGATGTGGTCTCCAGCACTGCGCCACATATTGCTCCACAATACAGATATATACAGTGCCGCGCTATATGTAGCGCGGCACTGTTCACGCAACTTAAGATTTTTTTTTTTTTTACTTTAATGTAATGTGTTTAATTTGTTATTTTATTAAATAACGTAACTTAATTCATTTAATTTGTCAATTAAAAATTTAAAAAATAAAATAAAAAATACATTTTTTATTAAAATATAGAGATACAACACAACAACAAAATATATAATTCAAAACATAATTGCATAACATAAATTAAATAACATGAAAATTATGCATAATTAATTTAAAATAACAGTTCTAGTAGTCTCCCAAACCACTACCAGATCCGTCAAGATCTTGAAAATATTCACCAAAAACATCAGAAGGGTTAACTTGTGGTGTCTGTGAAGATTGTTCTTCTCTTTTACGTAAAATTCTTTCTTGCTCCCGAGTAAAATATT
>CACSLK010031421.1:11025435-11048719 GCA_902706635.1 Striga hermonthica | reverse complement strand
TCACATATTTTTCATATTTCAACAGTTAACCCGTCGGCTACCATTAAATATCACCTTCGGCGGTAGAGCCGCATTGGCCTGTCTATGTAGCCACACATATTTACTTTTATATCACATAGGTCAATTCATAGATTTCCACATGTTACCGTATTGCAATAACCATTCCATAAGTATTCGTCAATATGACAAAATAGTTCCGCAGCAACAAATTAAAACTTAAATATTTTATGATAATAGTCTATCTTATTTTATTAAATCATATTAATATTGGTCTCTGAATAGAGCTCTCATTACCCCAAGCATTATGATATTAGCAAAAATTAATTTCACTAATGTGTGCTTGAAATGTGTAACAAACAATGATATTTGTATAGAATACATCATGCATTAAGTAATGTTGTCTTCATCTAATAATTGTTAATATGCATTTGGTGTGGTGGGTTTCGTAGACTTGGAACTTGCAAGTGAATAGTAGTTGAAATAATGTTTATTTAATGTATCTAAATTTAAAAGAAAATGAGAAATGAAAGTTGAATTTATTAGATGATGAGTTAGTACATTGCATTTCTTTTGTTTATTGGTCCACACCACATGTTTTGTCATTCACAATTTATCCTACCACTCTAGCACATTAAATGACATTTATTATTTGTCATAATGTCCTTGTCTAAATGTTGCATGCAAATAAAACATATGCCATGTGAATGTATGTATTGTCTCTCCATGAAACTAAATTATTAAAGTAGCAATGAAGATAGAACTGAGAATGTATAGTTCTAAAAGTTAATAAAACTTACAAAGCCAACATATTGATGTATGTCGAACCAATACCTGAACCAATATTTGCTTTCTCCTTACTCATCTTCATGCCGCTCGTAAGAAGAGGTTATAGCAGAGCTATGAACAATAAAAGAGAATTTTGGCTACTCAAATGGTGGGAGTTTTTCTTCTATGCTCTTTTTATTTTCTATACTCACTTTTCATTTTTTTTTTATTTTCCTTTTCATTACCTTCCTCGCCTTTTGATTTTCATTTTTGGAAAAAATAGTACTTTTGTTTTATGGTTCTTGACTATGGTGGGTGTCCATTGAAGCATATTATATGCTCAAGAAGTAAGTGAAATGGCTAAAGGTAGAGCATGAAAATTCAGAATTTCCCCCATGAGTGATACGAAAAATTGGTTGGGAAAAAGTAACGATTGTAACAATTAGATTTCTGATACGGAAGATCATATCTAAGATGCAACCGTAGAGCATACTCTCGTCATATTACAAACTGAGCTCAAGAGGGCAGAGACTCGTGCTGATAACGTGTTATAAAACAAGAGAGAAAGAGAGAGAATAGAGAAAATGTTTCTCTTAGGTACAATTTTCATTATAACTGAAGCTCCTATTTATAGGAAACTTCTGATGGCACAACCGTAATAATACAATTACATCAGGGACAAAATAGTCATTCATATAAATTATTTTATAATAAATATTTCACAACATATTTATATATATCATTATATTTACTAGTCCAAAAATACCACTGATATTATGTTCCCGTAATAATGCGCACCCCTTGATTAGGTCGATATGAGCATTCTATCGTTGGAAAAAAAAAACGTATTTAAATTAGGTGTGGGCAAATAAACCAAATTTTTCCGTACCGAAATGATCCCCTTCCGAAAAATAAGGTTCCGAAAGATTCTCTTTATTTTTGTCCCGTTCCCGGTACCAAACCATTTTAAACAATGTCGGTACGGGTTTTAAATATTTTTGTACCGAACAGTCCCGTTTCATTTTTTTCGTACAAAATATTATATACATATATATATATATATATATTATACATTATTATTATATTCTATATTAGTATTATAGTACCAATTATATAATTAAATATATGTCATTTTGATATTCAATCTATAATAGCATTCTAACTTTGTAATATAATATATATATAAAAAAAAACAAAAGCTGAATTGTCCAAAACTAAACAATCAAGCCCAAAAAGGGGAAAAAAATAAGATTAAACAATGCATTTGGTAATTTGGTTTTAAACACAATATTTATGTTAGATCTTAGATGTTGGTGAGCGGTGACTTAAAATTTAATGGATTGTAATGAAATCAATACTCTTTAGGAATTTGGTATAAGTGAATACTTGAATCGGTGTGATTTATAATCGAAATAATGGAATCAATATGTTGATTGTTTATTTAAAATTTTAATAGAGTCATTATTTTTTGGTTTAGTTTATACGTTTGTCCCGTTTTGTCCCGTCCCGAGCCGTTTTGTCCTAGTCTCAAACGATACTAGTTCATTTGGACGGTGCCTCATCTCATACCGATTCATAAAAATGGGATTAGTGCCGGAACAAATCCCAGACCGTGCCCACCTCTATTTAAAAAACACTGTTTCACACTGGTTCATTGTACCAATTCATCCATTTATATATATATAATATAATTATATATATATAATATAATATAATTATTTCAAAATTCATAAACAAAAACCCCTTTCACAAACAATTAGGGTTTTTGCATTCACACAAGTTCAACATGAACTACAGGTTCCAAAATCTTCTCGGCGCGCCGTACCGCGGCGGCAACGTCGTTGTCGTCAACAACACCCAACTGATCTCCCCGGTCGGCAACCGTGTCTCCGTCACGGATCTCGTGAAATCCGAGACCATAACCCTACCCTGCCAGGCCTCCACCAACCTCCGCCGCATTGCAGCCTCATCTGACGGCGTTTTTCTTCTGACCGTCGACGAGAACAACCGCTGCCTCTTCATAAACCTCCCCCGCCGCGCCGTCCTGCACCGGATCACCTTCAAGCATCCCGTAGCCGATACGAAGTTCAGCCCGGACGGCCGCTTCATCGCCGTCGCCGCCGGTAAGCTCCTCCAGTTATGGCGTTCCCCAGGGTTTAAAAAGGATTTCTTTCCATTTGAGCTAGTTAGGACATTTGCTGATTGTAATGATCGTATTACTTCGATTGACTGGAGCCCCGATTCGAACTATTTAGTTGTTGGGTCGAGGGACTTGACTGCGAGGCTTTTCTACGTGAACACAGAGCGGAAAAAAACCAAAGGATTTGTTAAGCCATTTCTGTTTTTGGGTCACAGAGATGTGGTCGTGGGAGCATTCTTCGGAGTTGATAAGAAGACTAACACGGTTAAGAGAGTTTACACGTTGTCTCGTGATGGAGCCATCTTTAGCTGGGGGTGCAGTGATGGTGAATATGAGGAAATGGAGGAAGATTTATCAGAGCCAGAATCTCCAGGAACACCAGAGCAGGGCCTGGGGCAGAATGGGGAAAACAGCAATGGGATTAATTTGAAGAAAAGGAAAGATTTTAAAGATGAAGACTTGGAAGAAGATGATGGGCCCTTTTTATTGCATAACATGAAATGGGAACTGTTGAAGAAGGATTTTTTCATGCAAGCCCCCGCAAAATTAACAGCATGCCACTATCACAAGGGGCTCGATATGGTGGTTGTGGGATTCTCGAATGGGGTGTTTGGGCTCTATCAGATGCCCGATTTCGTGTGCATTCATTTGTTGTCAATTTCAAGGGAGAAAATTACGACGGCGGTATTTAATGATCTCGGGAATTGGCTAATCTTCGGGTGTGCAAAGCTTGGGCAGCTGCTCGTGTGGGAGTGGAAATCAGAGAGTTATATACTGAAACAGCAGGGGCATTATTTTGATGTAAACTGCCTTGCTTATTCTCCAGATTCCCAGCTTTTAGCCACTGGAGCCGATGATAACAAAGTCAAGGTTTGTGAAATTCCACTGCTTTTGGTCTGGTGCATTATTACAAATGCTGAAACGACCCTTGCGTTCTGTTCTCTCTTGTGTCTAAATGACTGCCATATTAATGTTCCTTCTTAATAGTGATGAGTGATTAGATGTTATTTTAATGTTGACATAGTTAACATCTGCTTATGTCTGTCTCCAGAAGCCAATTAAAGAGTAAACTGGAATATAACTGCCTTGAATTTGCAGGTCTGGACTGTTTCTTCGGGGTTCTGCTTTGTGACATTCTCTGAGCATACAAATGCTGTTACTGCCCTGCATTTCATGGCTAACAACCATTGCCTACTGAGTGCATCTCTTGATGGTACTGTTCGTGCATGGGATTTGTTCCGTTATCGGAACTTTAGGACATTTGTGACCCCTACACCAAAGCAGTTTGTATCTTTGGCTGCGGATCAGAGTGGTGAAGTGATTTGTGCAGGAACTCTGGATTCATTTGAGGTATTTATATTTGTTAAATGCGGCAATATAAATTATTTGTGTCTATGATTTGCAATAATGTGGCGATTCTCGACGGATTTCTCTAGATATTTGTTTGGTCGATGAAGACTGGCCGGCTATTGGATGTTCTCAGCGGCCATGAGGGTCCTGTTCATGGGCTAATGTTTTCTCCAACTAGTGTAAGCTCCTTTTGCATAACGAATATATCCTCTCCCTCTAAAATGTCACTTTTTTTTTTTTTCTTGCATAATGGCTTTTTACTCTTAAGAAATTTATTTACTGGTAATGCAGGCTATCTTGGCTTCCTCATCCTGGGACAAAACTGTCCGGTTGTGGGACATTTATGAAGGAAAAGCGGGTGTTGAGAGATTTGGTCACACGCATGATGTCCTTACACTTGTTTACCGCCCAGATGGTAAACAGCTGGCTTGCAGTACATTAGATGGGCAGATACATTTCTGGGACCCACTGGAAGGCGTGGAGATGTTCACAATTGAAGGCCGCAGGGACATTGCAGGTGGCCGGCTCATGACCGACCGAAGGTCAGCTGCTAACTCCACTGCCGGAAAGTGCTTCACGAGCTTGTGTTATTCTGCGGATGGCAGCTACATATTGGCTGGGGGAAGTAGTAAATATATTTGTATGTATGATGTTGCTGATCAGGTTAGCTGCAATCTGAGTCTTTGTGATGTTTGTGATAATATTATGATTTCAGCAAATTCTTTCACAATAAGGCATCTGTTGGTTTTGTTTCTTTGATTTAAGATCTGTTTATTTTCAAATGACCAACCTAGTTTCTTGGAAAAATATTTTTTACCTTTTTTATTTTACTTTCCTCGCTATGTTATTATCAGGACTGCAGCTTCACTTACCTATTTTTTCTTTCTCCTGGGCATTAAATTGTAACTTTTCAATAGTATTTATTATTTTTTCACAGCATTGCCATACATTGTCTCAAGAACATTACATTATTTAGAATTTATTTGTGAATTGTCTGTGAAAATATTGTGCCAACTTCCAGGTGCTTCTAAGGAGATTCCAAATAACCCTCAACCTATCCCTAGATGGGGTTCTTGATTTTCTCAACTCAAAGAAGATGACTGAAGCTGGACCGTTGGATTTGATTGACGACTATAATAGTGACATAGAGGAAGGTGTGGATAAACAAACACGAAACAGGACGGGATATGACCTGCCAGGATCAATGCCTAATAAAGGGAGGCCTATTATTCGAACAAAGTGCTTGAAAATTGCACCAACTGGCAGAAGCTGGGCAGCTGCAACAACTGAGGGGGTTTTGTTGTATTCTATGGATGATTCGTTTATATTTGATCCCACTGACCTGGACATTGATGTTACACCCGAGGTGAGGCAATGATACATATGTTCCTTTTATGTTTGGTTAAAAGCATAAATTCTTATTTTGATTAAAGATTGTCCTTTTATGTTGTGTAACTGATAATTTTCTTCTGATATATTAGGCGGTTGATGAAGCATTGAGAGACGACCAAACAAAAAGAGCTCTAATCCTCAGTCTCCGCTTGAATGAAGATGCCCTTATCAAGAAGTGTATCGTGTCTGTAACTCCTTCAGATATTCCAGGTGTCGCCTCATCAGTGCCGATCAAATATTTGCAGAGATTAGTTGAGGCGCTCGCTGATCTTCTTGAAAAGTGTCCACATCTGGAGTTCATTCTCAGATGGTGCCAGGTCTATATTCAAACTATATCTTGATATTAAAAAAAAATAAAAAAAATAGTATGTATATATTTATCACAAAGTAGAAAGACTGTACATAAATAAAATGTGGTAAAAAGGGCAAATAGAAAACTCGAAAAATAGAAAGTAAATGTGGGTTGTTTGTGCTTCTGAGCAGTTCTGCTTGAATCCGGAGTTTTGTGTTTCATTTGTACAGGAACTTTGCAGAGCCCATGGCAATGCTATTCAGCAAAATTCGAGGAATCTGCTCCCTGCTTTGAAATCCTTGCAGAAATCAATTACTAGGTTGCATCAAGATTTGGCTGATACTTGCTCTTCCAACGAGTATACACTTCGGTATTTGTGCTCCACAAGCAGCAAGAGATAATAGCCGCCATTGGTGAACATAAAAAACCACATATTTTGGTAAGCGTTTGTGTTTAAATGTTGTTTCCTAGGTTTTATGATGCAGTTTTAATGTTAAAATATTTCAACATTTAGCAGCTTGATGAAAACGAGAGAGTCGGATCAAGAGCAGCAGTCCCTTGACGATTTCGAGATGTAGAGGTTGTGATTGTAACTGTTTGGACAATCCTCGACGGCTATAGAGAAGAGTTTATGATTACCATTTTTGACTGGCAAAAAACACAGGTGGTTGTTTGTCATGTTTGATGACCATTATATTATCTTCTTTGTTTTAAGTTAATGAAAATGTAGTTGTATCTTGGGTATTTGTAGAAGTCCAAGTTTGAACCCCATTGAGAGTTGTGTTTTATTTTTATTTACCTCGCTCGTGTGTTGCAAGAGAAATTAACTTGGTTATAAATTCACATTGTCTGTTGCTTAAGCACATTCCAAGAACCTCTCTTGCTGAAGAGAATGAGAATTGTTCTTTAGCAAGTGTAAGCTTTGAGTGTCAACTCAGTAAATGCAACTGTCACAGATAGTGTTGGCAATAAAACTCAAAGTCTTATTACAGGAGGAGCTTTATAAACTCAAAAACAACAAGAACACACAACAAAGAAACTTCCCAGCCAGCAAAAAGCTACAAAATTTCCCTTTTCCTCATCTCAAAAACAAGGAAACAAAACACACAGAGAACAACAAACAAACAAACAAACTACAGATAAACACAGATCCCAAATTTTCAAGAAATCTAGTAACCCTTCTTCCTGTGCGGATCCTCCACACCCTTCTCCTCCTCCTCGGCCTCACCCATCCCAAGAGTATGCTTCACGGCCTCAGCGGCCCCTTGAGCCATCCCCTTCATCTGCTCCCCAGTTTTCTGCAGAATACCTCCTGTCTTCTCCTTCCCGGCCTCTGCAGTCTCCTTGCCGGACTCTGCCATCTGGCCTGCTTTCTCCCTGGCCGCCTGGGCTGTCTCTGAAGCCTTCTCCTTGGCGGACTGGGCCGTCTGGGAAGCCTTCTCCTTGGCGGACTGGGCCGTCTCGGAGGTCTTCTCCTTCGCGCCCTGGGCCTTCTCCTTCGCACTCTCCATGGCTTGCCCTGTTTTCTCCTGCATTTTTTATTTTTCCAATTAATAACTCAAATATATTATTCTAAATTTACTTTGCCTTTTTTTGTTCTTCTTTATACCTGGGTACGGCCCTTGGCTTCACCAGCTCTGTAGGTTTGCTCGTGAGCAGACATTGTTATAAGAGAAGAGAATTTCTAAAAACTTGAACTAGTGGATTTTGAACTGAGATTGAAACGTACAGTGGATTTGAGCGAGTGTGTAAGAGGGCATTGGGGGGGGTTTCTTTTATAGATGTTAGAGAGAGTGAAGGGAAGCTACCACGTGTCCTGCTGGGCCGACGCGTGGAAGGGGTACGTGCCCCTCAGCAGTGAGCTTACGTGATTATTTTTTCATCATCATCGTCACATATATATATTTTTTTAAAAACTTAGCTGCGAATTCAAGATCGGGGCGGTGGCCTTTATCACAGTTATTGTTTAGCAACGGAAAAGAATAAAAAACAGGATGAAATATAAAAGATCATTTTTTTTTTTTTTTGAAAGGAGTTTCGGATTAGAGATCAAAAGTTTCCCGTGTGCGCGCAATCGGTGTAGGGAGCGAACTTTTGTCAAAAATTACAAATTCTGTGTGTCCATATAACTCACGGGCGTAGCCAGAAAAAATATCTACCTGGCTGATCGATTTTCAACAAATATTTAATAATATAATTTGATATTAAAAACGAAAATATTAGAAATTAATTTTTTACTAGGATATAAATATACAATGCTTCATATTCATTTAAAAAAATTAAAAAATAGTCTAAAAAATTATAAAATAGTCTTTTATATAAATATGTCTAGGCACTCAGTAGCGCCTACATGATTTCCACGAATTTTGGCTAGACGGCTATTACTGGCGTCCGAAAGATTAAACTAGAGCTATGAGGTTGTAAAGTTACTCACGTGTAGACTTTATATTGGCTAGATCTGCCCATATTTTTTATTTTTTTCATACTTAATTATTCAATAATAAAAATAATTTTATTTTTTGTGTGTGGAATATAAATCAAATATAAAATAAAAAATAATAATCATTATATTTAAATTAGTACAATAATTATGAATGGATTAAATTTTTTACGATATTGTACTTGACCATATTAATTAATTTATTTCATAAAATATATCTCATAAAATATACATTATGATAAACATAGATAAATTTTATTAATATACTTACGACCGTCTAAATGCTTTTTAAAATATTGATAAAAAGTACAAGGAATAACAAAAGGCACATCATTCATTGTCACCTCTCTTTCTCATCATTATCATATTAGAATTGACTGGATACAAACCTATTTCAAATATTAAATATATTCAATATTCATTAAACAGATTTTGGATAAACTTTAAATGTTGTGAAACAAGTGAAAATAATAAATTATTGAGTAATATAATTTCTTTAAAGCAATTAAAATAAATATGCATACAATTAATAGTACGCAATATGTAACATGCTATTGATTAGGAGAAATAATATTTTGATAGAGAGAAAGTGGGGGTGTGATATACATTGTCAAAAAAGCAATGTTATACAAAAACAAAAAATAAAAAGGATTGTGATTGAAAAACTGTCCAAGTAAGAGAGGGATAGAGGATGCTGGAGGCCAAAATGAGATAGGCCATGTGTTTTTTATTATTATTTCAGCCCAAAATCTACTAAAAGCCTGCTTTTAAGTACTTTTTAAAGGAAAAAATTTAAGTCTTTTTTACTAGTTATGGGCTGAACATTAATTTCCGTGGGCTGAATTAATACATGAATGGGCTTACTAGTCAAAAAAAGAAAAAACAAACTCGGGCTGCAGCCCACCCCAACTTTTGGGGTAGTTCCGCCCCTGATATTACCGTGTACAACTTATCAGATATTGGTGATGTTAATATGTTAAAAAAATACATCACTAATTAGTGCATGCTATATAAATGGTGAATATATTAAATATGTGCTTATCGTAGATAGATAAACATTACTGTAATAACTTTAATTAAAATATGCATATATATGTTTGTAAGCTAAAATTTGAATTGTTAAAAATAGAGTTTGGACTAGAGTTCAAAAGGTTTTTAGTGCGCAATCGAATTATGGAACTTAGTAAAACGCACACCACTCTTTTAATCTCTTATTACTACGTACCGACTCCATAATTATCTTTTTGCCTTAATACTTTTCCTTTCTCGCTCTAAAAAAATTAAATAGTAAATATAGATGTATGTTTATATTAAAAATAAGTATATTTTTATAATTATATTAAATACTCATAAATTAAAAAAATATAAAATTAAGTAAATAATGAAAAAAATATTAAATAAAAATGAATAATTAATTAAAAAATATGTATAAAATTATATTTAAGTTTGAAATAATTACATTTATAATTATATGAAAAAAGTATATTTTTATAATTAATTAAAAATATATATATAATTATATGAAGTTTGAATATATATTTATATAAATTTGTAAATTAAAAAATTGATTATAAAAAAAAAATAATAATAAAAAAAATCTGCCGTTTGGCCGACGATCGCGGACGTGCACGTCACGTCATATCGGAGAAACAGGACACATATGCTTCTGTTCTACTTGCAAAACCGGACAACGCCCTGCGCGACCGGTTTTATCGGCTAGATTTCAAGATTTTCTTTTTTAAAAGAAGGACAAAATTGTTCAAGAGGAACGGTACGTAGTAATAGGAACGGTAAATAGCAACATTTTTTTACCGACACTCAAAATCATGGTTGTTGAAATAATTTTTAATTATTCATTAAATTAAAAAAAGGAAAAAGAGAAAGAGCACTAGAAAATGAAAATGCTAAAACTGATAACAATATAAAACGAAAAAAGAAAAAGATAACAAAATGCTAAAACTGATAAAAATATAAAACGAAAAAAAAAGATAAACAAAATCCAGAAGTTGGTGCCGCTCAGTGTTTAAGTTCTGGTTTGGCTCCCTTCCTGAGGTTTCCGGCGGCAGCTGTCCTGCTCCGCCCCAAACACCGCCGCCCTTGTGTTCCTCGCTCCCCCTGGACATGGCTGCGTGCAAGTTTCTTCTCTCTCTCTTTAAACTCACACGATTTCGGCTTCGTATCTGTTATTTTTCTTTTACCATTTTACGGTGCTTATTTGTTTCTTGTAATTATAAATTTGTTACCAAGTATACTGTTCTTAGTTGATGGAACTGGTTATTCCATTAATCCGGTAACGGCATTCCATTTTTTGCTGATTTTCCCGGATCGTGGAATTTCAGTTTTTCTAGGATTTTAAACACACCGAGTGATTACTGTTGTGTTAAACTAGCTTTTTTTGTTATTTGAAACATCTATGATGGTTTTTATTTTGTGGTATTTGTTTCAGGCGGTTTTGGGGCTTCAAGCCTTAAGATAAAGAGCTTGGATTTGTGTTATGTGACTGAGAGGCCCAAATTGAGTACATTGCAGCCCCTCCATGGCTCAAGGACCCCGAAATTTGCCCGATTTGATGGTTTAGTGCTTTCACATAGACCAAGGAACGAAATAATTGGATGCCGAAGCTCAGTTTCCGGTGCTGAGTGTGAGTTGACGATATTATCGTGATTTTTTTCAGCTTCATTTATAGAAAACTTCAGTAGTTCTCTTGATGAATGGAACTTTGTTCTGCATAACAATATTTTATGATTGAAGGGTTTCGGTTCGGAATTGTTGGTTACTCGTGTAAATATCGAGTTGAGTGAAGTTATGTTGAGTTAACTATTAACAGGAGTAAAATGGCATTCGTCATTCAATGTGTTCATTTGTTTCTTGGCTATACCTTTTTAGGATTATAAAATTTCATTTTGTTATGTTAATAATGAAAGGGTTGCATCTGGGAATAAAGCTTTGCCCCTGACACCTCTTCTGCATGACTCTCGATTTATTACAGCCAAAAGATGTGTAGATTAACTGTGTAGTTTAATTGCTTCTTTGCAATCAAGTTATAATTATCTCTTTTAAAGTTAAATAACTCAGATGGTAAAATAAATTCTTGCTCCAGAAGAGAAGTTTAGTAATTGCTACTGGCTGGTCATTGCGACGAAGGAAAGGCATTCAGTTATTTATTTAACATGGCAACATGCATTGGTCTTACAAAAAGTTTGGGCTTGAGAATGATTGTTGTTACACCTTCACTGTTTCTCTTTGTATTTCATTTAGTTTTAAAACAATGACAGCTAATGCCAACACAGAGGATGATTCGAAACAAACTGAGTCAACTAATGCAACAAGCTCACTTATTCCGAATGCACTTGAGGTAAGTTGCTTTATTGCTTTATTTATGGCCACAACTATCACACTCGGTTTTTATAATCCATGATTGTTGCTTTATTTTCTGAATGATCTCATTTCTTAATTTAATGAAATGGACAATGAAATAATAGAATTAAAGTATGACAACAAAGAAGCTCCTGATCGAAGCCTTCCATGCCAGTAGACAAAAGCTGAAGGTAAAAGTATAGTACTAGATAGTCTGGTTCCTTCTCTATTTTCGTCAATGCAAATCCAAGCAGCCATTTGCTTACATCTTGTTAAGAGACATGAACATATATAGTCTGATGGAGATTGAGAAATTGAGACAGTGAATTATTTACTCAAGGAAATGGAAAGCTGGAATGGAATAAAACAAGTGATGTGATATTAGAAGCGCAAATCATGAGATTGGCTGGGATAGTGGAATCGTGGGATATAGCTTGGCATTGAGGACTATCAAATGTTTATCTTATTTTTTCCTTTATTATCCTATTACTTATATAGATATATGCTTATATAAGTGAAGATTAAACATTTAGAGAGAGATGTTTATTTCAGCTTTTTGCTTGGGCAGGAGATTATTTTCCAAATAGAAACTCGTGTTCTTATCTTTACTTGTCTACATAATAATATTTAGTTTCTATTACATTGACCCTTTACTCCTATCAAATACCTTAACGCTCGTCTCTGCCGTGCACGTCTCAAATGAGCATGCGTCCAAGAAGAATGGCTGCTATATGCTCACCAGATAGCCCTCTCACTTCTTTGTATAAATATATCGATTTTCTTAAAGAGGCTTATTTTTTATATTTCAATGAATTTTCATTTATTCCAAATTAATGTTTTTATTTATTTTTCTGGAACTATTCTCAATATATACTTAGAAAGGTATTCAAGATTGCAAATAAATGTATGAGATGTACTTTTTTATAAAGTAAAACATGGGTCACTGATACTTGAATCATCAACAATAGGTGTAAACATTCAAACTGATTTGGTATTGTGTTAATAAGAGAAAGGCGTAAATGGGATGTGGATGCTCTTATCTTCGTACTTGGTTGATTGATAGCTTTTAAATTTCCTATCCCCTTGCTCCTGGGCATGATGAACTAGCTTTTTCTTTCCTGTGCTCTGAAACCTGTCCACAAATCCCAGATTCATGGTTATGTATGATTTTGTAGTACATGAAAATATTACATCAGTTTCTGTAAATAATTGGTACAACAAATCATGTTTTCCAGGTGGAGCATCTTCTGACAGAGCTGTGTGACACAACATCAATTGCTGAGCTCGAACTTAAAGTGAGCAGCTTTTGTCTATTCTATGTGCCAAAAAATTAATAAATAATAATAATAATTAAAATCAAATGGTACTTAATTCTTGGAAAAAAGATCATTTAGAGTATATACATCAATTGCTTCCGGTTAAGTATGAAAACCTTCGTTTTCTTACTTTCTCCCTTGGTATTTTCTTTTCCAATTGTTTTAGTATATTTGATTTCATGGCCAGCTCGGTGGATTCCGGTTATATGTGTCGAGAGACTTGACCAAACAAAAGGAACCTCCAGTTCATGCTCCAGTGACCCACACAGTTGTTGAGACACCACCTTCAAATGGTTTTGCTTCATCTCCATCTTTAGCTCTCGTGAGACCAAGATCATCAGATGATATTAAGACACTGCTTGATAAGGCAACAGATGAGGGCTTGGCTATACTTAAGTCTACAACTGTACGATCCCGCAATATTATTTTGTAAATTAGTTTAAAAATAGTCACTTAATTCACAGGGTTACATCTAATTGAGAAAAATAAAGAAAAATAATAAAAATAAAAATCATGGGGTATATGTAATTTTAAAAGATTGATTGACATTTAATCTTTTTATGTAGCCATGTAGTTTGAACCTTAACGGCAGTTTATCTAATTAACCTTTCTCTGTGAAACGAAAAACAATCGCTATTTCAGTAATGAGTAGCATCATTTTCTGGATGTTTGTACACTTAGTTTATGCCTAATGCAGGTTGGAATTTTTAGGAGATCCAAGACCATTAAAGGGAAGAAGTATCCTCCACCTTGCAAAGAGGTGTCCATTCCTTGTGGTCTTCCCTTTCTCATTTTAATTCTTTTACTATTTCCTTTTTCGGGAGCTGTATGGTGCATGCTATTTTTATCTACTTAATGTTGTGGGATATTTGAGACATACCAACTAAATCTTAATATGATGTTTTGCTTCTAGAAGGTGTGAATAATCCATCATTGAAATGTATAATCCTTCATATCTTATCTTGTTGGCATTTGTAAGTTCAAAGCAAACCTCCATTTGGTGGACTTGAGAACTCTGTTTTTATTATTATTAGTATTATTATTATTATTATTATTATTATTATTATTATTATTATTATTATTATTATTATTTTGTATGATCAACAAAAGTGGACCTTTGAATTTCCAAGCTATTAATGTCTTTGTGTTGCCCCGCTCTGGGTACTGCCTTTGTAATTTTGATTTGTACAGAAGTTTGAATAGAAACTTTTGTGCGTAATAAAGAGTTTGAAGACGTTTACTAAATTATGGTTGGCTTCAATGGACCTTTTCTGTTTAGCTGTCCATATTGATTTGCTATTCCAGTTTCGATTCAAAAGGTCATGTTATTTTATATTTATGGCTCCTGTTTTACTTGTCATATCTTACTACCATTGGTGTGTGATGCTTGCTTACTAATTGCAGTAAGTCATGCTTTTCAAATATTAAACAGTGTTTTGTTATTTAAAAAAAAAAGCAGAAAGACAATGTGAAGGAAGGCAAGGTGCTCTGCTACATTGAACAGCTGGGTAGCCAGCTCCCTATTCAGGTACATGCTTGGCTTTTAATTGGCATTGGTGTTTTTTTCCCTTCCAAATTGACATATGTTCGTTAACTTGTTGTCTTCCATTTCCTTTCTTCTTCTCATAACAAGTAAAGAACCTCCCACCACAGCATGGTAATGTTCTAGGAATTAACTACAAATGCTAGCCTTGGGATTTTATTTACAAAAGGACCCATATAATTTTGGAATAATAATACTCCCGGTGCTGATATCCATTTTCCTGACGGCTTGATAGAATTAAGGTTTAAAAGAAGAATAAATCTTGGACATATGTTTTATTAAATTGAAGAAAGGAACAATTTTAACTGGCGAAGCCTGGTCCCAAGTGTAGGTATCAGGAAAAAACTTTCTGCCCAAGCCTAAAACTGACAATCTTTATCAACAAAAGATAAACTTAGGTAACCAATAGTCCAGTTTATAAAGTCTAATTTAAAACATAATCCTAATGGGGTTTTAAGGCCCAATTATCTAATTAAATAACATTAACATTCAGCAACACGACCATCTCTAGCATTGCTCCTTGCCTCTATTGAGGGGTTATTGTATAACATGCATGCATAGGGGGCTCTGCCATTTTGTAGTTTATAAAGTTAAATAATTGGATCGAAGTTTTGATTTAGACTAAATCTCAAGGCTGATTATTTGTGATTTTATTTGATAGTAATGAATTCAGTAATGCTTGTCATCATGGGACAAAAAGTTCCTTTCTTTTTGATACGTATGTTTTTCTGATCCTTCGAAATGATTGTTTATTCTTTTTCCTCAGTCTGAAATAGCAGGAGAAGTGGTAAAGATACTTAAAAAAGATGGAGGTATGTTTGTCAATGAAAAAAAATAATCGTTCTTTCTGCCTATATTTGTGCATTGTGATCACTTTGTACTACTCGACACTCACAGATCCTGTTGGCTATGGGGATGCTCTTATTGCTATTCTTCCTTCCTTTCCGGGAATAAAGAAGCTTCAGTAGATTGAGTAGAATGCCATTGAGGTGTTTGCGAGTATTCACAATTTCACATTGCAATTTGCAAAGAATGTTTTTTGAAGTATTGTTTGTATTGGCTGTGGATAACATCTTGTGTTTTAAATTTTGTTTTCGATTATCAGGTAATTATAGCTGCACAATAAGATTAAACTGCTACTGGACTCATACTTAATAATGTCTGTATTTCTCATTGGAGAATCATCATAGTGGGTTCTGTTGTCACTCTAATGCAACCTTTATTATATAAAGAATGATGTTTATTTGAAAATGCATGTCCAAGACAAAGATGCCACTAAAAGGTGGATTTATTATTTATTGGTGACAACAACAGAAAAAGAGTAAGAGCGAAGGACCTGAAGAGACTCAAGCTCAAATAACAGGCATGTCTTGTGACTGTCCCGAGAAGTCGTCCCGTCTGTAAATCCTAAGATTGAGCACTAGAAGAAGAAAATGTAACAATAAGACTTTGTTCAACCAAATGACCAACAGAAATAAAATTCACGGCCAAGTTAGGAATGCAGTATGTGTCGGGAAGATGCAATGAAGGACAAGAAACCAGACTAGTGTGAGTAATATTCATATGAGTACCATTGGGTAAAGAAGTTACGGAAGAGGAGGAAGACAAAAACTGTGGACTAGAGGTCACAACAACCAGAATAAAAATACCAATTATGTGACCAGATAACCTGTTTGGGAATAACTTCTATGTCTTGAAGAGTGTAAAAGGAGTGCTGAGGCTCATTAGTGACAATCGCTATAACGGAGAAGTGGCAGTTGAAGAAGACTTAAGAGACCCTCGATATCGGAAAGATGAACCTCCTGGAAGTTGTGATTTGACTGGACAATTTGGAGCAATATGACCCTGAGCATAGCAAATGTGGCACTCCACGTTACGACAAGTATCATAAGTTTGCTCAGAGCTCTTGCAAATCTTACATTTTACAGAGATTGGCAGCTGAGACTGATGTGACGTAGCGGAAGCATAAGTAGGCACAATTAGTGCAGACTCAAGATGTGGTGTCTTGTCCAACTGAAGGTGAGTCTCTTCAAAAGTGATCTCTTGAATAGGAGAATCAAGCTTTAGAGGGAGCGGAGGAAGAAGTGACACAAGTTAGGGTTGTTTCCACACCAGGAAAGGGGAAGGCCATTTTTGGCAAGGTGCGGAACTCTTCCATGGGTGCCAGGGGATGACGATGCAAGAGAGAAGTACGAACAATCTCATACTCAGGACGAAGAGCCATCAAAATTTGAACAATACCATCGGATCAGTCTTGGATATGTTAGATCAATTTTTCCTCAAAGCTGAACCAAAACTGGCTTGTGTGATACATGATCCATTTTTTATTTTTCCTGGAAATCCGGTGAACATGCCCGAGTCAGCTGATCAGCGGTTAGGCCGGTGGCCACCTCCATCTACTCCTAACCCCATCTTTTACATTACCATCTAAGAGAGAGAGGGGCTAATTAATATATTTATCAGGGTTAATCCTATTGAATTGCGGTTAGCTTAGTCCAACCTCCAACTAATTACGACGTCACACCTCAATCTAGGGTTTAGCAATGGTCAGTTCGGTTTTGGGATTAAAAAATTTCCAGAACCAAATTGAACTCCGAGATCCCAAAAATTGGATCTCTGGAACTGAACTAGATCTAGTATATCTCAGTTCTGAACCAAACCAAAATTTCAGTTCGGTTTGGGTCAGAAATTCGATCCTAATGGGTCGGTTCAATACGGATCGGAGATGTCAGAGACTTTTATTCTTTTTAATAATCTTTCCTTTTAAAAAATCTTCTAATTGCATGTTAGATGGTACATATTATGGATGAAAGAGAATCACAAACCTCTCTTAATTTCAAAAGATATTTAATAATAAGTATGATGATTAAAATCTTTTTTTATTTCATAAAAAAGAGTGATAAATATTTTTTAGTTGTACAATATCATTAATACAAAAAAAAAAGAAAAATTATTTGAAATATTTATATGCTAATCGTTTATATACCAGAAAAATTGCAAGTGATAAGACGTACTCATAAACAATAATAAATCTAAGATAGTTACTTGTTAAATAAAAAATATTTTGAAATATATTATGTTCAAATAAATTGATCTCTTCTGATATCGTGAGATAAGCAT
This sequence comes from Striga hermonthica, assembly GCA_902706635.1. Lineage (NCBI taxonomy): Eukaryota > Viridiplantae > Streptophyta > Magnoliopsida > Lamiales > Orobanchaceae > Striga > Striga hermonthica. The sequence continues at coordinate 11,031,004 of CACSLK010031421.1, read as the reverse complement.
ATAGTACATATAAAGTTTGTTTTCGAAAAGTAAAGATACTTAATCTAATTAAGTTATAATTAATTAATTTATTAACGAAATAATCGATATCTCTTTTTTAATCCAATATTATGGTAACAATTTCTATCAATTTATTTTTATTTTAAAATATATCACCATCAAATAAATAATTCTCTCCAATTTTTGTGACAGGCTTACTTCGTAAAGGTCGGTTTCTAATTATTTCGATATTTAAATTTGATTTAGTTATAATTAATAATTTTTTTAATAAAATATTTGACATGTTTGTTATCAATTTTTTGATAGGAGGAGTATATTAATTTTATTTATTTTTTCAAAAAAAATATTAGAAAATGAGATCTTAGAATTAATAGTGTCTCATATGCAGTATGTGTTAACATTCAATAGTGGATATTATGGTAATTCAATTTTAAATATAATTTATGATAGTTTTATGGACATAGACATAATGTATATAATTTTTATTTGCAATCAATTTTAAATATAATTATGTACAAAGATTACAAAACTATATAAGATAAATTATTTTATTTATATGGATGTTATGAATTGGAATCAATTCTTGTTTGGCTCCTCGATTCGATACTGTTATTTTCGGTTCTATTCAATTCGTTTCGTTTCCCAATACAAATATTTTAAGAGTCTCCATTCCAATTCAGTTCGGAGATAGCCAAACGATCAACAAATAGTTTTGATAAATTCAGTTCGATTTTCAGAATTATTTTAAGATCTCCAATTCCTTCCCCAATCAAAATAAAAAGCTTCCACAAATTACGTGTACAAAATGCCACATGCTTTCAGGGTCAGTTTCGTAAATGCAAGCTCTGCACCTCCCTGCATGAGCATATTCGTACGAAGCCTGTAGAACATTTGCAGGGGAAATTGCAGAGCTCCATTCTGCAGGCTGCCCACTCTGCTCACGAATTCGTCATTGTCACTTTCAACCCTAGAAATGAAACCCGCTTTAATATGCATTTGCTCACAAATCTTCTGGCTTCGATGAATGATTAGTCTCGAATCCAAAGCGTTTTCCCCCATTTTCACGCATTCGACCGTGACTACTTTCTCGCTCTTAAACCCCTCAATTTTTTCATCAGATCCCGAGCTTTCCACGGCCGATACCGATTTGAGCTTTCCCTGTTTGCAGTAAATCACGATCTTCCGCCAAATGGTTCATATGGGTTCGCCCGATTTTTCCCCATGAAAAACAGTTCCCACTTTTCTTGAGCTTCGAATTTTCTTTACAATCTTGAACATGAACAGTTATACTGATAGTCCGGCTTATCCTCCGGCTGATTCCAGCTGCGAAATCGTGTACGGTGGTCGCTCATGGCCAGCCAATTTCAGCCGCCAATCGGCATCCGTTCACTGCCATTCCGCTTTCAGAAACCCTAGATTTTCGGAGAAAAACTCGTACACCAAACCGAGAGTACCCTTATCTGTCAACAGGTCGAAGCTCGACATTCCTTTCAAGTCGGAGCTGTGCCGTCTTTTCCAAGCGGGCAAATGTTACTATGGCGAAAACTGTCATTATTCTCATAGCAAAAGCGAAGTTAGGAGAAACCCAGATCTTAGACCAGTTTCCATGAAGGAGCATTTGAATGAGGACAGAAAACTGCAGGTGTGTTACTATTTCTCGAATGGGTTCCATTGTCCTTACGGTGAGAGGTGTAATTTTCTTCACGAGTGCAGACAGAAGAAAGTCATGAGGGGCGATGGCGTGAACAGAGAAGGATGTGCCATAAGTGTTCGGAGTGAAAGGTCTTGTAGAAATTCAAGTAATCAGTATCCATGGAGGAGCTTGAGCCCTGGTAGGAGAGATTCTAATGATAAGTTTGACTTTAGAAAGACGAGGCTCTGTGGAAAGTGGATGATGTTTGGCAGTTGCCATTATGGTGTGAGATGTACTTATGCTCATGGGACGGCAGGTAAGAAATGACCCAATGGTTTGATTTCATTTCTTATATGGCGTTTTAGAAAGATCTATGGTGGATCTTATGGGGAATTTGCAATTGTATATGGACATGACTTGCTTGCTGTGTGATAGGAAGGCCCTCGTGATGTTATTAGTTTCATAGTCGACTGATAATTCGCCGGAAGCTAATGCAATCTTGACTGTTTTCGGTTGAAGTAGATATTGCAGTAAATGTTTTCCTTGTTCACATGCTGAAAGAGTATCTTAATTGGTTGTGCATAATCGACTTCATCGACCCACTCGTTCTGCATCTTAACAGGATCATATTAATGTAATCTGCTCATTTTTTTTTTTTGTTAGTTTTGTTTTAGTAGAGTGAAACATGATGGCTACACCGCTACATGAGAGTAAATTTGTATAAAAAACATCTTAGTAGTTGAAAAAATATATTTTCTTATTAGGCTAGCCAATTGCTGCTTATATGATCTTCCATCTGTTGCTCTAACCCAGAAGAAAGTGTTTTTTTTTTTTTTTTTTATTCAGCTCTTGATGAAATCTTGCCTTTATGAAAATTTAGATAAAGTTGAGAATTATTTAAATCTCACGTTGTTGGACTTACCGGGTGGTAAAGGTTTTCTGCCCTAATGGTTGTAAAATGGTAATTCTGTTTTACACAGCTGTCATAAATTTCAGTTGATATACGATTATGGACTTAAATATGAAATCTATGGTGTTTGGCTGGGCTTAGTTCTTCATGATTGAAATTCCAATTCTGATTGCCTCTGATGTGTACAGAACTTCGAGAACTCGGGTTCTCTTCAGGACCCAAAGATGCAGAACCAAGTGAAGTCAAAAGCAACATTGCTCAAAAGCTTGAGTCAAAAGGCAGAAGCTATTTCAACAATTGGGACATTGCGAAGATCAGTCAAATTTATGCTGATAATTAGATGTATGACAAGCACATGTTCTATTTTAATACCTGCTTTGGAGAGATATTGAACAGCATGTAAGAGTCCCACATCGAAATAGGTCATCAACTAGCGAGTTACAAGAGTAGAACAATTGTTAGGAGGTAAATCTTTTGTAGCAGTTTGTGCATCCAGCTTTTTTCTTGCTCTTGTTATCCTGAATACATTCTTATGTAGAATGACTTTAGAATGAGATGCATCTTTTTTGGAAAGTCTAAGCCATTGTCTGATACGTATATTGCTGTGTGTTCTGGGTGGATTTTGATATATACGAAACTAAGCTACATAAATTTTGTCTGAAAGTTTGGTTTACACTGGCTTTCTTCCAGAAATACGAATACCCACCGAGGTGTTAATGAACACTCCTTGGACTGGTATTCTTCCCTTTAGGATGAGGATGTGATACGAAATTCCAAAACTATATGCATACATACAAAGATCAAGGGGCATTTTAATCATGCCTGCAAATTTCATTACAAATAGAACTTTACTATTTATTCAGATATAAAAAAATAAATAAATAAATTATTAATCATCATCATTTTGTGGAAGAACCTGAACTAGCCTCTCTCCACTTACCGATTACCTACAGATTGAGCAAACTTAAGACACGAACGGGCTAAACCATCCATGGGATCAATGCATTTTGTCCACAAAGGGTCGTTTGGCGGCAAAAGTTGCCGAAAATCATCAGAAGCAAGGATGACTCTGTTCACAGCTCTCACAAGCAGAACTTGCAAAGCTATTCTGAACAAATTTTGTGCACCATCAACGTCTTTTCTGTTTAGTGCTTCAACTGCTGGGATCACCATATGCTCTACAGTTGCCTTATCTGGCAGTATAACCTCGAAACCCTGTAAAAATTGACAAAATCACAAAGTAACTTGCTAAACTAAGATGATATGGCATAGTCAAGAAACTAAACAACACCTCGTTTTCAAGCTTTTCTTGATAAAATCTAGCCACCAAGTTCTCATTAGTGGCAAGAACACCAATTCGGATCGGACTTCCAGCTTCGATCGGTCGCAGCTTAGCTTCCTTAAGTTCTTTGGCCACACAATCACCAACATGAAGAAAATGAACACAAGATCCTTGCTCAATTTCATCATACCAAGAGTGTAGCAAGTGACATGGCATTGCAAGGCAGCAAACTCCGGATTTTTCAAGTGAAGTTCTCCTTCCCTTTATCTTCTCCACAATTGAGCTGTGATCGAAGCTTCTAATCATTCCATTCCTTCTCGAAAAAAATTCTCTCTTGAGGGAGGAAAGCTCCTCGCTTAGCAATGGATCACAAGAAAGCATAAAAGGCGGGGGGCTATATTTTTCTTCAATGTCCTCGAAATTGACCAACTTTTTTGCAAAACTTAGGCCCGACTCAACCGACACGCCTCCGATTATGCCGATGCAGTTAGATTGGGCAGTGAATGGGGAGCAGTTACAATCGTTATCTGAAGATATAGGTCTTGGCTCGGGCGGATAATGATCATTTCTTTCGCCTTGTTTGATGATCAACGATGGAAGTTTGACCGGGGATATTGAGTTTTTCTTGCCGTGGCTCTGGGTTGTACGTTTATTTACACAATTTTTCACATGTTGGTAGTTGAAAGATTGGAAACACAGTGACATGCTTGTACCTAAGAACATATAGAACTGGAAAAAAAACAAAAGACAAAATGTAAAAAACTATGGTACTAGTAAAACAGCTAAAAGAATCAAGAATCTTTAATATCAAGGCTAGTGATATTATCAAGCAAGAAAGAAAATCATGATAGGTTTATAAAGTTAATGACATCCAAAGAACAAGGAAAAAACAACTCTTTTTTCTACTTATACATCTCTAAACTTCAAAACACACACACATACACACACACACAAACACACACACACACACACACACAGTGTACAGAAAAATATATCTCCAAAGTTTTTGGGTCCCTTTTTTTTTTTCACAAAATAGCCAACTTGGAAAGAATAATCACCGTTGGTGTCATCAATCACATTAATTACCAACCTGTCACCAAAAATTTGCAATTAATAATAAAATAGTTACATTATTAGGACAAAGAGAGCTAAAGAAACAAAATAATTTTTGGGTTTACATGTGCAAGTGTGCCCGACATGGCGGCGCATGCCATGAGACTGCATGTTTATTGTTTAGGTACTTATAATTTAGAGGTGAACCAGAACCAGTGAACATTATAAGGTTATGTGTAGGGTGTGTTTGGTAAACCTAGCTGATAAGCTATAAGCTAACTTATAGCTTGTAGCTTATGATTTGTAGCTAAAAAACTAACTTATATGATAAAAGTGTTTGGTAAAATTAGCTTATAAACTAGTTGAAATAAAAAAGTCAACTAGCTTATTTTGAAACGCTACCTAAACAAGCTTATCAAATAAGCTCGAGCTTTTTAAATAAGCTCGTCCTACCAAATGAGGCTTATTTGATACAGAAAGCTTATAAGCTAACCAAATAAGCTATAAGCTAGCTTATTACACGTGTCAAACACACCCGTAGTCTTTAACTAATGGAACTGTTAGCGTCGTACATTACTAGATTTTTCGAAACAAAATCTGGCAACACAAAAAGGATCGTTGCAATTGCCATCATTTTTTCTTTACTTTAATTTGAGTCGAATATTCAATTAAAAAGTTGTTAAAAAAAAAA
>CACSLK010031421.1:10958560-10974578 GCA_902706635.1 Striga hermonthica | reverse complement strand
ATATAAGAATTCCATGCTACCTTTGGAATCAGATAACAATTCTAATAAGATCACAAATAAATATGTATCATCTTATTAATTATAACTGTTTTTTTCAAAATTCAAAGATTGGAGATTACTAACTCGAGGACGTAGTTATGCGATAAAAAGAACTACCTGAGAAATTGGAAAATTTTTGAATTCAAAAGAAATGTCCGAGAGCACGTTGATCAGTTAATTCAATAAGAAATGGGAGTTAACGCTCGATTTCGTAGGTGCCTCTATTCTATGGAAAATTCCCTCCACTCAAAAAAGAAAGGCGAAAGAGACAAAAGTGAATTTTTCATTTCGACTTAGTATTTGATTTAGATTTAGTATCAGTTCCGCGAATACTTCTGAAAAAGTCTCTCCCCATATCTGCTTTAGGTATTTGTATTCTGGCGAAGTAAAGAAGTTTGAAAGAAATCTACGCTTGTTGAAGGTGAAGTTTCGAAAAAAATATTTAGTCAAATATTCAATCATATTATTTTTTTTTTGGTACAATATAGGAGGCCAAAGGCCTAAGAAATTGGTTAGGCTAGGACGCGCCTAGAGTATGATATTCTTATAAGATCATGATCAAGCTATGGCCCTAAGCCATCGGGATGATCCGACAACCACTGCAAACCGATCGAGTATGCAGCCGCCAAACTCACCATGTAGTCTGCCGCAAAATTAGCTTCTTTATGCACATGGTGAATCCTCACGCTCCAGCTCATTTGAACCATGCTACGGATGGCCTTACTATCGCCGTGTGCCCGAATTCGCCATCAGTACCAAGACCCTTATTCGACACACATTGGCTATCCACCTCTGCTATAAAAAATCGGCAGGAACAAGATGTACGATTGTGTGCCTGGTATATTAATTTGGGGAGATGCTACGGTCCCGTTATGGAACAATTCTATCAGAGTTTGTAACTGTTAGATCAAATATTTCGGACGATTACATGATGATCTAACGATTATAAATCCTGACGAAATGGTTCCGTAACGGGACCGTATCATTTCCCATTAGATTTGATATATATGTTGTTGGAGTGTCACTTGTGAGTTGTCCCACATTGATTTGATAGGGTAAATAGGCCTAACTTATAAGCCTAGTGGGCTACTCCTCCTACTACCAATTGGTTTTGAGATGGAACCTCACTTGGGCTTCATTTGGGCTAACCCTCTTATGGTGCGCTTCACCTGTGTGGGACCGCACTCGTATTGCCCCCGTTTCACATATGTGCAAAATAAGTTCAAAAATAGTTGTGATAAAATGAATTTTGGCAAGTTTGGTTGGTGGGTATACTTCACTTTTACAACTACTTGTGTGCCCATTCGTGGTTTTGAAAATTTGATTAGTTTGAGCGTGTTTGTTTATAAGATTTTTTTTTAAAAAAAAAAATTCAATATTTTAATTCAACCATTTTTTTTAACTCAACTTTAACTCAACTCCAACTATCATCAATATTATCAATATAATTAAATAATATCAATTAATCATTCATACACACACATCAACCTTAATTCACTATTCATCCACTCACATTATTTTAACTAACCATCACATCACACCTTCTCTCTCATATTTTTACATCAAATCAATTTTAATTATTTTATTTTAAGTATTATTTTAATATACCCACTAACAACTAACTATACCACATTTTTAAAATTTACCAAACCAATCATGTACTCAACAATAAGGCCCAATCCAAAATTAGATAAAACTCGGCCCAGTTTTTCATCGAAGCACGCCCTTGCTATCTAACATGAATTGAGAAAAGAGATTGACAAACATCTCTCAGACAAACAGGTAAGAAAGATTGAACATTGAAACAACCCAAATTCATTAAATAAACTGTATATTCTCAATACAAAAATCAAAACATAATTAATCTTTGTAATGTAACCGGAAACAATGCTTATCTCAATATAACCTAAAGATTAATTACATTTTTTGCAGGCACCAAACAAATGCCACGACCAATCTGATTTTGCCCACGAGCTTATGTTTGAAGCCATTTCAGAAAAAAAAAATAATATTTATAATAGCACTTACGCAAATGTGTCCCTCATGAATATTTATTTGTTTATTATGAGAATTAATCTTCAAATATGTCTCAAAGTTTCTTGCAAAAAGTAAATGTATCCAACATTGAAAAATGCAGGAATTGGAAATTGTGAATGCCGAGCTCAATGAAGAGGACCCCTAATTTAGATTAATATCTCCAAAATTGAACTCATGGAACAAATTAAAATAATTGCAACTATATCTCAACACAATAATTGAATTATACTCCATAAAGAAAGCAACTCGATTAAACCTAAAGAAGCCTACTTGATGATTTTCGGATGAAGTGCGCTTCTAAAACACGTGACCAAGAATTGGTGAAATAGTCTGAAGATTTGGAGTAGCCGATTGTCTGTAATTAGGATCGGCTCGTTGGGGGAGGCAGCCTAGGCCCATGCATTGGGCCTCCATATATTTGGGGCTCCATTTTTATTTTTTTTTTTTTTTCAATATTATGTATTTGTTTTGAGTTTGACATATTTACACAAATAGAGGGATTAATGGTTAAATATAGGTACTTGACCCATTACACAAATAAATGAGCTAATTAACGAATGAGCTGATGGCGAAATATGTACCTTGTGTGGGAATTTGAGGCTCTGAATATTTCAATTGTTTTCATATGATGTTCGGTCATAACAATTGTGTTAGAATATATATTATTTGCAGTGATATGATTATTATTTTATTTTTCCTTGCTATCTTTGTGACTAATTGAATGTAATTTATTGAAGATCTTTGTAACTCACATGTAATTTATCAATTCAAGGTGTGGAAAAACAAGATTTTTTTTTTCACTTATTTATTTATTTAATAATCTTGTTTTAGTTTTTTTTTTACTTCTATGATTCTATATGCAAATAATTCTAATTACCACACAAGTTTAAATCTAGAAATTGGAAAAGAACAAACTTGTTTGGGTCCTCCAAATTTTTAGAGATGACCTGTCAGTAATTCAAGCTTTCTTCGCGAGTCGACATTGTCTTCTTCATCTGTATATTTTTTCCGTCTTGGCTACAAGTTTATCTATGTTTTGTCATAATGGGCCGAAGGACAAAAGTGAGACTGATGATCAAGATATCTATGAAGATAAAAAATAAAACAAACAATTTATAATTTTTTGGAAAATTCTAAGCTCCCGTTACGGAATCATTCCGTCGAGATTTGAAACCATTAAATCATCATGTAACCGTCAGAAATAGTTGATCTAACGATTACAAACTCCAACAGAATGGTACCGTAACAAAACCTTAACATCTTCCATAATTTAAAACAGAATGGATAGTCTCATTTATAAAACATGGCTCAAATCTATGTATTATATCAAGCTCCATCAAAAGTACAACAAAACTGACCCTCATAGACAATTTTTCTATAAAACCAGATAGCTGGTTTTCTTATGGAACCAACCACCAATAGGACAGCTCTACATGGGCTGTCACACATGACTTTCATGTGGGACAGTCCTATTGGTGGTTGGTTCCATAAAGAAACCAATCATCTGGTTCCGAAGTCATGTGGGACAACCCCACGTGAAACTGTCCGGTCTGGTTTCTTAGCAAAATTGCCCAAATAGAATAAGAAGAAGGTGGATATATAATCCAAATATTCAAAAAAATCCAAAAGTAGTAAATATAAAATTTCCATGCAATTTATTCAAAGATTGGGACTCGATCTGAAGAACTCTCAGTCGCAAGTCGTAAATGAGAAAGCAAAAGCGAAAATAGAGAATTTCTTCCTATAAATAAGCTAAAGGCACGTCAAAGCTTCCCTGCCCCTCCTAGCCCATACAGTCCAGTTTTGTACCTATTTTGGAGTGTAGTTTTTTTCCTTTACATATAATAGTGTTTCAATATTTTCTAAAAATTTATAGAAAAAATAGCGACACATTGATCTATCTAGGGTTAGGAGGTGGATCCCTTCCTGCACAAGGGTGAATTGATCGTAACAATCCAAAGATTAGGGTTCCTCATTTGCCGCCACTGCCTCTACACACCAATATATATACATATATTACATTTTCTTTTCTTGATCTGTAGAAATTTTATTATTGTTTCTGATTCTGTGATCCTCATCAAATACCCACGAACGATATCATTTTCGTTTTTTTTTTCTTTTTTTTTTAATCCAGAAATCAAAAATTTCAGGCGTTTCTTCTTCGTTTTGTGGGGTCAATTGTCCAATTTTGAGATTGAATTTGGGTCCTTGAATTCTGGAATTGGGATCGAGGACTGTGGTTCATTTGCTGGGTGATTTGAAATAGATTTTTGTGTAAATTTTGACAGAAAAAAATAGAAGCATTAATTATTTGGGTAATATATAAGTTTGTGGAAGAATGGATAAGAAGAAAGTTGTGGCTCCATTGGTCTGCCATGGTCATTCTCGCCCGGTTGTTGATGTGTTCTACAGTCCAGTAACGCCCGATGGGTTCTTCCTTGTCAGTGCAAGCAAGGGTAAGGTTTTTTTCTTTTGCTTTTAGTTATTGTTATCTTGCTGATCCACATTATTATCAATGTCATTGTTTCTTTCATTGATCTTGTTATATTGATGATCCACATTATTATCCTTCTTGGTTTGCTTCATAAATACATAATGCTAGTACCTTAGGTAGTAATTTTTCTTGATTGTTAGGAGTTATGATGCATAGGCACTTATATGGTCCAGTATGTAACACAATCACACATGATTCTATAGTGGCTTCAGCTGAAGAGGTAATGATATCACAACAAATTTTTGGTTTAAGGATCTTTTGAACTTGTCTGAATTTTGTTTTACAGACCTTAATAATTTCGGATTTGGAAATGATGTTGGGACTCCATTAATGTATGTGTGCCCAGCTGTAACTTTACCTTCATTTTACTAGTGATTGTAAAAATTATTGCCTAAGGAAAAAGTGTGTAGCTTAATCGACTTGCCCTGACAATGAAGAAGATGTTTTCATGGAGAGTTGGAGTGTTATTTTGTGTGATTGTTAACAGTTAAATTTGACCTGTTTTGTGATCAATTAAGTGCTTAATTTGTTTTAGTTGAAATGACAAAATAATAATATATCTAATGGAGAATGTTGTGAACAATTGTCTGCTTATGCCTTCTGGTTTGAAGGGAAGTTGTTTGACGAGTATGCCAAAGGATATGTTTTGACCATAACATTTTCATATGAAAACCATCTCATGGATTGATTCTATTTGCTCCTTTTTTTGGGCGAATGTAATAAAGTGGATTATGTAAGAATCAGAGCTTAATGCTGTTATGGGAAAAAGAATATTGGTCAAATAGTTCTGTGTTTGTCTTTCAATTATTTTGTGTTTTCTTAAATGTTTTAAGTCCAATTGTATAAATTGCTGAGTCGCAGGTAAATTGTTTAAGCTATTTCTATCTGGATATTGAGGTTCTTAATGCCAAAATATTCCTACATTTGGAAGAACCCAAGTTAATCGGTAATGATGAATCCGGGAGAAGTACAGTGGTTAGGTCAAACATGTCTGTATAATTTATATGGTTTGACATTTTTTATTTGTTCAAGTAGGTAATCTAAGTGATTGTTTATCTGTGATATGGAAATTCCAAACGCTAATATATGACTGTTGCAGTTTATATCTTGATTTTCTTGCCGTGAACTAGTTTGTTTATTATCTCCTATTTCTCAATAAGTACTCTATGCGGTTTATATTCTATGCTCTTGCAAATAACATAAACCCTCGAAATGTGGTGAGATCTCAGAAATGCCTTATGAATTGGAATTTTTTTTAAAGTGTTTTGTTGAGTTAAGTACCTCTAAGAGTTTGCATCTCCTTTAAGATTCAACACCAATGCTGAGAAATGGAGAGACTGGAGATTGGATTGGGACTTTTCAAGGACACAAAGGTGCTGTATGGTCTTGTTGCTTGGATAAAAATGCGCTGCGTGCAGCCTCTGCATCTGCTGATTTCTCTGCGTATGGTTTCTTGTTCACGAGTCTGCTCTAATGGAGACTAGAGCCTTTTTTTATAATGTTATTAATGTAACTGAATAGCTTATTGTCCTGATTCTGTTGACCTGCTGCAGGAAATTATGGGATGCATTGACTGGAGACGAGTTGCATTCATTTGAGCACAAGCACATTGTTCGTGCTTGTGCCTTCTCAGAGGTACAATATGACTGATGTCATTCATCACTTGTGATGGATGTTAACATTATTTTTCTATCAACAGAATATTTATCGAGGTTTAGATACGTTTCCTTTTTAGCTTTCCTTCTGTTTTTAGAAGATGTATTTTATGGTTTTTTTGGACTGTAATAAATATTGACAGATTTCCGAACCTGGATATTTTTTTTTTCTATTGCTGTATATTATGCTGTAGGATAACTGTTTACTGGAAATTACTTGAGAATTATCCTGCCCGTACATTCATTTGAAGTAACTTATGAGCTGTCCTGTATCTTTTATATGCTGCAACATATTTTGTTAATTTGTGAAGTTTATTTAAGATGCCTATGTCAGAGTTGCTAATGTGTTTATCTTCCTGATTTGAAGTGAATATTAACATTCCTTCGTGGGAGTGGCCAAAATTAATAAGTGTGAAAACAAGTTTTGGACTTATACAGCTTTATTAGGATTCTCCTTTTGATGTTTATCACCTTTTTTACTGGTAATGATGGTTGAATTTTTTTTTTTTATTTTTTTTTATCTTCAATCAATTGGCAGGATACCCACTTTCTGCTTACTGGAGGAATGGAAAAAGTTCTTCGCATATATGATTTAAATCGGCCAGATGCACCTCCCAGGGAAATTGAAAGGTCTCCTGGTTCTGTGAGAACTGTTGCTTGGCTACATAGTGATCAAACAATTTTAGGTTCCTGTACTGACATGGGTGGTGTAAGGTATGTGAATACTGAGAGATCATCTCTATTCTTCTTACCTTTCTTTCTTTTAATTAATTTTTCAATGATTTAGGCATGGATAGTTACTAATTGCAGGCTGATCATATGTAGCATCGTAGATGGCTTCATCTTCAATTATCTTTTTTTTTTTCTCTATTCAATCACATGGTTTATATATTTTATGTTTCTCATTTTTTTACTGATGGCATCAGGTGTTAACATTAATTACATCCTTCTCTGAAATTGCTTGATGGCTGTCTAGTTTGGGCACACGACATAGCTTGCTATTTCTTGTATTTTTGTTTCCCACATGCAAAACTATTTTTTGCAAACGTAAAATTAAACTGATGACCTGGCTTTAGGTTGTGGGATGTGAGAACCGGCACAATTGTTCGGACGCTTGAGACCAAGTCCTCTGTAACCAGTGCTGAGGTTAGTCAAGATGGCCGCTATATAACAACTGCAGATGGGTCTACTGTCAATTTCTGGGACGCAAATCAGTATGTCTATCCATTTGATGAATGCTCCATCGTATTTTTTGATTGGTTTAGCCATATCATATGCATTAACGCGGTATTTTGTTCACCAGCTTTGGATTGGTAAAGAGTTACTCAATGCCCTGTGGTGTGGAATCAGCTTCTTTGGAGCCAAAATATGGTAACAAGTTTATTGCTGGTGGAGAGGATATGTGGATTCATGTTTTGGATTTTCACACAGGAGTCGAAGTTGGTGAGTTGGCTGTGTAGTTTTTTCAAGCTATGATGGTTGCTTTTTCATTGTAATTTCTTAGTGCAATTGTTTTTTAATAATAAGCTGTTGTCACTTGTATTTTTAGTATTTTGATTTTGTTTTTTCATTTTTTTGGTTTCTCGTAGGTTGCAACAAGGGGCATCATGGTCCAATCCATTGCGTTCGTTTCTCGCCAGGTGGCGAATCATATGCCTCGGGATCTGAAGACGGGACCATCAGAATATGGCAGACTGGTCCAACTAACAATGTCGAGCAAGAAGCTTCCGGAACCAGTTTATCCGAGGTTATTACTCAGCAGGTTGAGAATGTGCACATCACAGATGAAGATAAACCCAATCAAAAGTCGACAGAGGCATACTGAAGAAGTTGTATTTTGTTTGTAGGTTTCATATTTGTGTGTTGTAGTTTTGATATTGTTGCGTGACTCAGCTGGAGAGGGTTGTATGGAGGTGGTGGCGTAAATGTTCCTTATGGTATTTATATCTTTTTGGAATAAAGATGGAGCTTAATCCTTATCATCTGGTTTATATTTGAGGAAAATGATTGGTATGCTAACTTATGAATATTTATTGTTACTGTTAAAGCGATATATATGTATTGTGGGAAAACTAGCCATGGGTCATGAGGTTTGAGATATGAAAAATGCTACATTGCCAACCTAGTGTACAACTAGGTTGACAACACAAGTGTAAACAACCACTTGTGTACTTTTTTATTTTTAATTTTATGAGTATTTACACTTGTGTTGTCAACCTAGTTGTACACTAAGTTGGTTATGTAGCATGACTCGAGAGATATACAATTCCTGATGTGATTGTAGAACTTTTGATATGAAAGGTTACAACTTTTGACCAATATTTAGGTCGGCGGTGGCAGGCATGAATACCGCACCAAAAAAAGACAATTTTATTTTTTTCATTTTTTTTTATTGCTGGCGTCCCTAATTACGGTGGCAACTCGCGCGGCCGCATGTGGCCACAACTCGCGCAATCGCTGCTAATTGCGGTCGGGCGATTTTTTAAGGCAAGTTACTACAACATATATAGACATTCAATGTCTTACATTGAATCTTCTCATTCAATGTGAGATAATTGCAAATTAAAGTTTTCACTCTCACAATCTTTTATAGTCACTTTTGGCCTTTATTATAGTGTTTGTAATTGATGTGAGATTGTTCCAAACCTCTAGTCTTTTATAATTACTTTTTGCATTCTTTTTTGCTTTCAAAATTAATGTGAGACTAAACGATTCATGCTTTAACACACTTTCACTATGTATGTCAAGATGAATATCAATTATCATTAATTAAACTTATTATTATCTTAAATTGATAAATGATTAAATTTACCTAAATGAACATGAAATACGGAAAAACATTATGGGCTTTTACAAAATAAAAGAAAATACACTTATCATCTTACTTTTATTTTTTTTTTCTTTTTGTTAGTGAAATGGAAAATATTTAAATATATATATATATATATATATATATATATATATATATATTAGTTACTGTTAGTTAGTTTAAGTATTTGAATGTTTCAAATCGTCTTAATATTTAATTAACAAAATTTTATATATAAGTTTTATCATATAAAATATTATATATATGTTTAAAGTATTAAAAATCAAATACCGGTCCAACCGGTTCAACCACTTGTCGAACTAGTGAACCATTGAACCGACCGTTACGATTACCGGTCTGGTTTCCAGAACCTTGGTTATAATTAATATTATATATGAGAAATTTAATTAGTATGGTAATATAATTAGGACACACGAGTTTATGTTGATTTTTTTATAATCAAATTTTAATTATTAAAGAAATTATATTAAAATTTAGATATTATATTATAATATAAAATTTATTATCTTATAGTTAGAATTTCGAAATTATTATATTGTATATTATAATTAATTATATTATAGAATTTTGTTTATCCCATTTTTGTGTCTTTATTTTGGTTTTATTTTCCTTTTATGTTCCCCACTTGTAGGATATTCGGAGTTTATTTGGTCCAATTATGTGGTTTTGTGTTTTTTTCTCTTTAGTTTTGTTTTGTGCGTCCTTTTGCTGTGTTATGCTTCGTGTTTTCTCCGTGTTTGTGTTTTCAGGAGGTAGGTTGTGTCGGTCGAGGACGAAACTGTTAGAGCCGAGATCGTGATGCCAAGAATACCCGTTGTGGAGCTCAGAAGCTGAAGGAAGGACCGAAAAAATGGACTGAAGACGAGCCCAGACTTTTTTGTGACTCGCGACTATGTCGCGACTCGCGAGAAGATCGCGAGACGCGAGAAAAACAGAGCTGAAATGAGAAGTTCGCGATACGAGTCGCGACTCACGAGTAAGGTCCTGAGTTTCCCCAGAAAATGAAGATATTTGAAGACGCGCGACTCGCGACTTAAGTCGCGACTCGCGAGATGGCCGGCGCGAATTTCGAGACGCGGATTTTTACATCAGAATTAGGGCTTAGGATTGATTATTCACTTCCATACTTTATTTTTACGCTTTTTCTCTAGAGAAACTCATTCATTTTCATGATTTTTCTCTTTTGATTGGATTTGGAGATTGAAAAACTCTTTTTTCTTGCTTTGAATTTGGATTGTTCATTCGATTTGACATTGGGATTCTCATTATTAATCGTAAGTTCTTTTTTCTCAGTTGCTTGTTGATGATGATGGCTTGGGTTTATATGAATTTTGCTGTTGAATTTCATATGAGTAGCTAAATTCATTCGCTAGGGATAGGGGATGATTGATTAGGTTCGATTAATGATTGCTTGTTCTTGATTGTTCATGCCTATTCGAGTTGTGCTTATTCTAGGGTTAGTAGATTGATCACCTGTCTAAACTAATCAATCAACGTGTAGAACCGAGAGGGGAGACGTTGGTCGATTTAGGCTCGTTTAGGATAGACTTGTTTGGAGACATATTGTCTATGAGTTGTTGGAATTGATAGTTGATCGTGTACGTTCACTCTCTTGTTACGAAGAGTTATTGAGAGTGAGTCTCTGGACGAGAAACGACTCAAGTCCTTTAACCGAGCAATTGATTGCCGGTAGTTGTGTTAGAACCGAAAATAATTATCCCCGATTCCCTAGCTCTTTAATCACTGAGTAAATTTATCCTGCTATTTAAATTGATTTACATTAGCTTTAAATTCTTAGTTGATAATTGAAACCCAAAAATTTAATGAATAGAGTGTTTAGGATTTTTTCTTTTTCGTGATCGAATAATCGTACAATTGAATCCAGCTAACCTTCCTTGCGATACGACCTGGGGAACGAATCTTTCGATTCTACTCCGGTAAAAATACTGAAAACAAATTTGGTTTTGACTTATGAAAATTAATGGGCCTTTGAAAGCCTCTCTCTTGCGAATGTTGAGTTGTGTAGGGTTGCCATCGCATCATGCATTAACTCACGGTGTTTTGAGATTTCGTATAATACAGGGGGGTTTGGCGCAGTTAAATTCAAATGTGTTTAATCTGTAAAATAATTTTCGTATTTCTCAGATATTCATCATGTCGTTCAATCTGTTATTTGTCATTCTAAAAGAAAATCAACTTACTGGTCCTAATTACATTGATTGGAAGAGGAACTTAGACATTGTGTTGACTGCTGAGGGTTATAAGTTTACGATTATTGAGGCTTGCTCGGTAGAGCCCGCGACTGATGCTCATGAGCAGGAGAAATGAGAGTATGCCCGATGGAAAAAGGCTGATGAGATGGCGAAGTGTTACATTCTGACATCTATGTCAAATGTTCTTCAACATCAGAATGAGTCTATGAACACTGCGACAGACATACTTCTCAATCTCAAGAATCTGTTCGGACACCAGTCTAGGGCTGCTAAACAAGAGGCTATGAATGCTCTGATGACTATGCGCACGACAGATGACACACCCGTATGGAAGCATGCTCTCAAGGTTGTGGCGCTACTCAATGAGCTTGAGGTTATGAGAGGTTTTATCGACGGGGAAACCCAGGTTGATATCATGCTTCAATCTCTGCCGGAGAGCTTTGATTAGTTTCGGTTAAACTACAACATGCACAAGATGCATATGGCTCTTCCAGAACTGCTAGTAGAGCTTCAGTCGGTGGTGGGCTTATTCACTCAGGCGTCTCACGCACTGGTTGCCGAGCAAACTGGACCTTCCAAGCCTCACAAGGGTAGGAAGAGAAATAAGTCTGCTGGAAAGGCAAAGGTGCAGGATGCTCTAGTGGTCCAACGACCGCCCCCTCAAGCTTTGGTAAGGAAGTCGAAATGTAGATGCCACAAGTGCAACAAGTCAGGACACTGGCAGATCGACTGTCCTCTTCTCAAAAAAGATAACTCACTCGTTAATGTCGTAGAAACATGTTTAGAGGTTGTATCTACCAGAACCTGGTGTGTAGATACTGGAGCCACTGATCATGTCTGCAATTCGTTGCAGGGGTTCTAGGATACCAGACGACTTATGGAGGGAGAGATCACCGTCTACATGGGCGATGCTACGAAAGTGGCGGCTGTTGCAGTGGGAGACGTTACTTTATCTTTTGATAGTAGTATTTTGGTTTTTAGACATTGCCTTTATGTTCTTAGTTTTGGGAAGAATCTTGTTTCAGTTTCTAAACTTGTTTTAGATGGATTTTCCTTTACGTTCGATGACTTGGTTGTTATTCGTTGTGGAAAGCGTTTCATTTGTTCTAGTTCAGTAGTTGGCAATTTGTATGTTCTTAAACCAAACTCTCCCACACTGTAACAAACTGTAGATGGATTTTCCTTTACGTTTGATGACTTGGTTGTTATTCGTTGTGGAAAGCGTTTCATTTGTTCTGGTTCATTAGTTGGTAATTTGTATGTTCTTAACCAAACTCTCCCACACTGCAACAAACTAAATTGAATAATGTCGTGACTAAATCTAATAAGAGGAAGGAATCTTCGAGTATGAATCAAGAATATATTTGGCACATTAGACTTGGGCACATCAACCTTAGGAGGATTCAAAAGTTAGTGGCCAGTGGACTTCTCGGTCTATTGGAAAAGCACTATACAACTTGCGAATCATGCCTAGAAGGTAAGATGACCAAGAGGCCGTTTACGACAAATGGGTATAGGAACCAAAAAGTGCTAGGATTGATTCATTCTAATTTGTGTTGTCCTACGTCGATCCAAGCTAGGGGAGGTTTCGAGTATTTTGTTTTATTTATAGATGATTATCCAGGCTAGAGGAGGTTTCGATCCCGTCCGCGACCAATGCCCGACTTGCAGATGCACGCACTGCAACAACTTCGACCGAGGCCAACAGCCAACAACTACCAGCTCGACTCGACCGAGCCCAATCGACGTTTGGCCGGATCGAGCCCGACAAGCCCTTGTTCTGAAGATTTGTTCGTGACCCGCGACCCGATTCCAAATGAAGAGGCCTAGTCCGACTGCCCAACGGACTCTGCAGTTCAGACGATCTCATACAGAGGAAATAAAAAATGTCTTAGAGTCGGCAAAAAAATAAAAAGTTTCTGGAAAAATCAAGCACTATATGAGGAAATGTTTTAACAAGTCCCTCCAAGTCAACCATGCATTCTCCAGAAAGATTAAAACTTTTGATCCAATTTGTAAACACATGTGGAGATGAGTTGAAGACTGTTGAACACCTCATGTTCCACTGTAGCAAAACTAAGAGGATCTGGAAAATGGCAGCTATATCCTGGGATGGACTAGAGGAGTTCACTGATTGCTTCCAACAGTGGTGGACCAAACTCAATTCTTTGAAGAATAATGGCAATGCTGACCAAAGGATCCGATTTACAGTCTACTTATGGTGGATATGGAAAGCCCGAAATCTTTGGGTTATTCAAAACTTTTGGCTGGCTGAATTCACCATAGTACGAGCAACTTCCTCGGCTTAGATTGAATTTGATAGTATGTAGTTGTCGGTTAGTTAGCTTAGGTTGTTCTTTTCCTTTTTTAGATTTTGTTCTGTTTAGTTTGTTAGTTCCCTGTTGTTTTGGCGTTAGTAGTGGTAATCCTACTAAGTCCGTTGGTTCAGTGGTAAGATTATCTTTTTCCAGGAATTTCTCTATTAATTAGTGCGGCTACATCAATAAACGATTCTGGGATTCCTAGGCTTAGTCTATGCGAAATTTGTTTACCTGTGGTAGTTTATTTTGTTCTCTTGCTAGGTTGCCGTTGTTGGCATTCCTCTTTTTCTACTGTTTAGTGGTTAAGTTTGTACAATTTTATTGAGCTATAAAATTTGTGGCCGTGAAACAAAATAAAAAGGATAATCTATATTTACATTTAAGGTGTTTCACAGTTGGCTCAATTAGGGGCGGATCCAGTTAATGGAATGAGGTTGGGCCAAATTTTGTGGTAATTGAAAAAATGATAAAAAAAGGGCACAAAATAAGACATGCAAAGTTACCATTATATATAAATTTTACTTTTTCTATTTTTGAATAATTCACAATGAAATATTAAAACACCCTACAATTTATATATTTCAGTATTATTATCTATTCTGACGACTTCAGTTGATTTACTATCAATACATAATTATTTATCTATTAACCGCAAACATTGTATATATGCCAAAATTTCATGATTAACAATCACATGTCATACAATATGTCAATCTTTAATAATAGTACTAGTCGTGGGCAGGTGAGTGATAGATGTTGGATCAAAGAATTTGTTATAATTTCATCTCTTAGTTGATTTTATTGTTGACATGATTTTTTTATTGATAATGATTTTCTAATCCAACAATTATTCTAATGCATACAAAGTCACGATATACTTATTTAAAGATATCCTCCCTATATATAATTTCCGAATGCGTTGAGCCTACGTGACTGCTTCTGGTGCTTCGGAATCCTATTTGGCGAAGAATCATGCTTCGTAATTAGGTTTGGATAAATAATATTGATATATTAATAATTAATAATCTAGGTTCGGATATTTCATAAATATTATTTAGCTTATTTAGGTATTTTAATATCACTTTTACTAAAATAATCCTTCAATTCTTTGTAATTTTACATAGTGAGGCACAAAGTGACTAATATATCCCTGAATTTTGATTTGTTTCCTTCAATAAGCTATTGAATTATAAATGTATTTTAAAAGTTGATAACTTTTGTATTTCTTATCGGTTTTACATATATAATATATTAAATTAATCATCTTTTGATGATCTTCGATTTGACATCCATATTGTATATATATGAAATAAATAAATTATATTTATCTTTATCATAATAAAAAATAATAATATTTATTGAAATTAATTAGAAAAATAAAATTATTTTCCAATTGATATATTTATATGTAATGTAGTTATATATTGTAAGTTAAAAAAAATAGTATAATATAACACAAGTAAGTTGCACAAATAAAAAGTGTCATAATAAATATATAATAATATATATATTCTTATAAAAGATATTTACTTAAATTTTCAAACTACTTTTTCTCATTAATTTTAAATTTTAAGAAAAAAATTAGCAAGCACCCGTGTAATACACGGGTGTTGTACTAGCAAGACATTGCAATAAGAAAATTCTAATATGAAAGAAAAAAAATCCTTAATAAACAAGTACAATAACAATTATAAATATTAAAAGTACTCAATTTAATTCAGCCGCATTCTCTCCCTCAATCTCTCTCATCAACAAAAGCACCACTCTCCAACAAAAGCATACGCCCACCTTTAAACGCCCTAATAGTCTAAAACACACTTTACAACTTTAGTTAGGCCATGAAATATATTTATTGCATTCACTCATACTAACCATCCTCATCATTCTGGCGTACTATGCTACCGCCATCCCCGCCGCCACCAAATTCATCCGCACCAATTGTGATAACACGCTCTACCCCGACCTCAGCTACCACTCCCTCTCTCGCTACGCCGTCGCTGTCTGCCGGGACCCGACCCGCCTTAAAAAACCTCAAACGAAATGGATTGTAGCGATTATGAACTATGAATTTTTAGGTTACTTATAGGCTGAAAAACAAAATTTAATGGGCAATGCTATATGTACACCCATTTTTAATAAATTACACAAAGAAAAGTACTATATGTACACCTCTTTTTTACACTTGAGGGGGTGTACATATAGACACCCCCAATTTAATTTAAGCCCAATATGCGCAAAACTTGATATATGTAATTAAAATTATCCCTATTACAAAAAAAAAAAAAAAGAGGAAAACAAAATACTAGTCTCATGGATTGATTAAAAAAAAAAAAGAAAGAGGAAGTGAACTGTGCTGTTAATACAAAAACTCTTTGGAGTTAATAATTCTGCTTTAAATACTGTTAAATTAAAATTAACATCGCGTACTT
>CACSLK010031421.1:10911214-10923190 GCA_902706635.1 Striga hermonthica | reverse complement strand
TATATATATATGTATATATTCCGACATCCTCAGTCGCCGTCTGCAGCTGCCCCTTGTTTCGTAATGAATTGGTGGGCAAGGGATAACCGAGTTATCCGACTCGGGTCGATCTCGAGCGAAGGTTATTCGGAGCTTCACTTACTAGTTGATTGTCCAAATCACATAAAGAGAAAATATAGTCCTAAACATTCTAAGCAATTGATTGGAGGGTTGATTATCACTAAACGAGCACTTGAAAACGAGCAATTAACAGAGCAATATCAAATCACGAGCAAGTAGCAAACTAGATCATCAGAGTCTCATGCCATAACCACAACGAGATGATAATCAATCGACATAAGAATATACGAGCTATGAGCATTAGATTGCTAACCCTAGAAGTCTAACCCTAAGTGATTAAGCCCTAATCGGGTCTTAATCCTTAACAAGATCAACAAGAAATTAACTCCTCTATCTATTCAAGAAAGCAATCAAGTCCAGGCATTCTCTCCATCATCAATCAAACTCAAATTTACCTTAATAAACATTATAAGTAAATACAGAGCAAAAACCAAAGTAAAGAGATTTAAAAGTAAATACTCATCCTTCCATTGCGTAGACTATGAAAAACGAAGTCAAAAACCGCAACTTGAAAGAAAAGAAAGTCGCTGGAAAATCTCCCGGAAAATAGCATGAACTCCTAATCTAGAGAACATAACATAAACATAAGCTAGTTCCCAAAAGGAAAATATGAAATAATGAGAGTTGGATATTCAAAATGCAAACATTATAAGTAAAAGCGGAGCAAAAATCGAAGTAAAGAGGTTTAAAACTAAATACTCATCCTTCCATTGCGTAGACGATGAAAAACGGAGTCAAAAGCCGAAACTTGAAAGAAAACAAAGTCGCTGGAAAATCTCCCGGAAAATAGCATGAACTAGGATCTAGAGAACATAACATAAACATAAGCTAGTTCCCAAAAGGGAAATATGAAATAATGAGAGTTGGATATTCAAAATGCAAATGAACAAAATATATATAGTCTAGCCAAAACGCACAATTAAAAAGACACTCTCGAGGTCACGGCTCCCTTCGCGAGCTCGCGGCTGTTGGCGCGGGGTCGCGGGCTTCTGGACATCGACACTCTCGACGCATCATCCGCGAGGTCGCGAGTTGGTGGGCGGCACAGGCGTTGATGGTGCATGCACTCTCGAGCGCGCGGCGTCATCCGTGAAAGCGCGGGCGTCTGGACATCGGCACTCTCGAGCTCGCCTGGTCTCCCGCGAGCTTGCAACTTGGGGCGCGCGTGTGTTGGCAGGAGCGTGCGCGGTTGTGCGGGCATACGGGTGTGCTCTCGACCTTGTCGGGCCTTCCGCGAGCGCGCGAGTAGTGCAACGGGTAATGGCGCATCCGCGAGTTTTGACTAAGGCTAATGGCTCAACACATCTCAGAATTGACTCGAAATTGTTCACAAAGCTCGTCTTGGAATTCGATTCGACTCTTCTCTATATCCTCGGAATAAACCTGAAAATTAAACCCAAAAACACAGAAAAGTACGCCAAAATATAAAATAAAACGAAAGACACAAAAACACACGAAAAATGATAAAATGGACCAGATGTCCCTAAAACGAACGTAAAACATACTCGAAACACATATAAACACATAAAAATAGACACAAAAACATAAAAAACACCCTTGAGCTCGCCGGAAATCACCGCCACCCCCCAACGCCGCCAGAAGTCGCTGGCCCCCAGCCACATACAACCGCGTAACTCCAATCGCATCCGCGCACCGCCATACGCTAATGCCCAGTCCTAGCAACGCAGTCCCACACGCAGGCGCCCTCCAAGTTCTTTGCACGCCGTTGCCCTACCGCACCCGTTTGCCTTTCCGCACACGCTTGTCGTGCCCCAGTCCTCGCAAGAGTAGGCAACACGCAGCGCGCGCCACCAGCACGCGCCCCATGCTCCAAGTACCTACAACATGCTACCCGAGCGCGTCCGTGAGCCAACGCGCATGACCAGCTAGTCGCGCATGTAGACGACCACCTACAGTGCACGTCCGCCACTAATGCCCGACTTAGAGACGCACGCACTGCAGCCACCTCGACTGAGGCCAACGTCCACCAATCGCGACTCGGCCGAGCCCAACCGACGTTCGATCTGAGTGCGACAAGCCCTTGTTCCGGAGATCTATTCGTGACCCGCGACCCAATGCCGAACAAAAAGGCCTAGTCCGGTGCCCAACAGACTCTGCAGTTCAGATGGTCTCATACAGAGAAAATAAAAAATGTCTCAGAGTCAGCAAAAAATTTAAAAGGTAATGTCCTAGTCCTAACTATAGATTCTGCTGCGTTAGGATTCATTTCGATAAATTCAAAATGTGTATGTCGTAGACGTTCCTAATAGAACCCAACATAAAGTTTCTAAAAAAATCAAGCATTATTTGTGCAAATGTTTTAACAATTCCCTCCTAGTCAACCAGGCCCTCTCCAGAAAGATTAATTTTTTTTTATCCAATTTTTAAAACCTGTGGAGATGAGTTGGAGACTGTTGAACACCTCATGTTCCACTGTAGCAAAACTAAGAGAATCTGGAAAATGACAGCTATCTCCTAGGATGGACTAGAGGAGTTCAATGATAGCTTCCAACAATGGTGGACCAAATCCAATTCCTTGAAGAATAGTGGCAACGTTGACCAAAGAATCCGATTTACCGCCTATGTATGGTGGATATGGAAAGCCCCTAATCTTTGGGTTATCCAAAACTTTTGGTTGGTTGAATTCACCATAGTACGGGAAACTTACTCGGCTTGGATTGAATTTGATAGTGTGTCGTAGTTGGTTAGTTAGCTTAGGTTGTTCTTTTCATGTTTTTAGCTTTGGTTCTGTTTAATTTGTCCGTTCCCTATTGTTTTGGCGTTAGTAGTGGTAATTTTGCTAGGTCCATTGGTTCAGTGGTAAGATTATCTTTTGTCAGGTACTTCTCTATTAATTAGTGCGGCTACAACAATAAACGATTATGGGATTCGTAGGTTCAGTCTATGCAAATTTTTTTTTGTTTGTGGTAGTTTATTTTGTTTTCTTGCTTGGTTGCCATTGTTGGCATTCCTTTTTTTCTACCGTTTAGTGGTTAAGTTTGTACAATTTTATTGAGCTATAAAATTTGTCGTCGTGAAAAAAAAAAGGATAATATATATTTACATTTAAGGTGTCTCACAGTTGGCTCACTCCACTTTAAATAGGGTGTTACCAAATACCGACCCCCAAATTACTAAATACCGCCCCCCAAAAAGACAGTTTTAACCTTTTGTATTTTAAAAATATATATATATATTTTTAATTTGGCCGGCCGCTAATCGCTGTCGAAACTCGCTCCGCCGGCCGGCGATTGCGGTCGGCTACCGCACAGCCAGCCTAAGGCCATACCGACCACTCCTAAGGCCGGCCTTCTTTGGCGGCCGGCCGGACCATTTTTTTTTATTTCAATATTTTAAAAACTATATAATTTTTTATTATTATTAAATCTATTAAACTATAATAAGGATTAACATAATTCACTTTTAGAAACTCTTTCCCGCCATTAGCATTAAATAAACCCTATTTATAGTAATGCTTTATCAAAAAAAAAAAAATCTAACATTAATGATGCAAAGAACTTCCTTCATGAAAACAAACCAGTTACTCTCTTAAATATCGCATGTGAAGATTTATATCTAATTTCTTTCCGATTCTTCCAAATTCTTCCAAATAAAATTGGTTATGCATGAAATCAACCAATTTATCAACTATTTTTTGTAATTTTGCCGAATAAATAAGATTAAGGCCGGTTGAACATGGTATAATATAATTTAATTTACTAATTTAATATAATTTTGCCAAATGATATAATACCGGTTGTACATAGTATAATATAAAATAATTATTTAATAATTCTGCCAAATAAGATAATAATATATTATAAATTTAATAATATAATAATATAGTTCTTTCAAATAAAACCAGTTGTACATGGTATCAATACTATATCTTTATGTATAAAATAAGATCAGACTTGAATTATTTTTAGTAATCTTTTCCCGGCATGCATTAATTATTACCTAATTTTAGTATTCCTTGATAATTCATGATAGCATATCTCGGTGCATTAATTGTCAACTGATATGGAATAACTTATTTAATAGTTGATAGATTCTATTCCCGGTTTTTATGGAACCAAATATCGGGTGTATACACGTTTCAAATAATTTAATAATATACTAATAGGCTGAATGATTTATGCGTCGGATTCATGCAAAGGAAATTTTGAAAAAATTTCTACAATCATGGTTTGTATATATATCATCTATTCATCACTTGAATTTTTTTCTACATTATCGGTTTGAAAAGGAAAACGAATTTTATATACCTTATCGGTTTTGATAATACAATGCTATAATCATTGTCATTATTTATTTTAAAAAATAATGTTTATCATTTATTTGCTTTCAAGAGATGTTTTTTTTTTATAGTTTAGGTCTCTTTTTATTTATGCATTTACACAAATTAACTAAATGATTGGCAAAAAAATTTGTTATATATTGAATCAAACCAGTAATTAATAAAAAAGTCCATCAATCACGAAATTAAAAATATAACACACATTCACTACATTTAAAAGCTTAATTTTTTGAGATAAACATTCATTTATATTGTCACGACGATCAACAAGGGTGTGTGCCAGTGTTGATCGCATGTTTGCATATTCTTGAAAAAACATGTTTTTAGAAAAATACGATCACTTATATATTGCAATTTCGTGTGATACAAAAATGGTTGACAATATTATTTTGTGGGAATAACGAGTTGCTCAATAATCAAACTAATAATGTTGTTTACAATTAGGTTTTTAATAACACGTGTTTTTTTTAGACCCAAACATTTTATGAGCATTTTCTGCCTAAAACATTAATTACCTACAATAGATGAAAATATTATTATATGATATAAATAAAAAATAAACCATTAATTGCATAATTTTCATATAAATCGGCTTTCGGTTTGTGTTTGTTTTAGTCAATTCTTGGTTTCCTTTAAATACGTTGATAGTGTTTTGTAGACAAAGATTATGTAAATAATTATATGTAGCCGATTTTGGAATTCTCATTTATCGAGAATTCTTTTTTTTAAACATATTTATTAGAACCATTGATTTGGATTAGCATATATATGTTACATACACAAAAAACACTTTTATAGTAATATTTAAATTTACATGGCGTCAATTTTGGAATTCTCATTTGTGAGGATACTTATTTATTTTATCATATTTATTAGAACCAACAATTTGGATTGACATTTATATACACAAAATATAAATTTATATTAATATTTAAATATGTTTTTACATTGTAGCAGATTTTGAAAATGAACGATTTTTATATGAGACATATACAATTTTCTTTTTTGAGATATAAATCAATTCCCTTATTTGGTATTCTTTTTGTCAATTATTTTTAAAAAGAAAATTTTCAAAATTTTGTATAGTAAGTCGATTTTTCGTTTTCGTATACACAAAATATAAATCTACATATGCAATATATATATAAATTTAATACATAAAAAAATTGTCACACATATAATAGGAAAGTTATCAAAGTTGTTCAACTTGAAAATATAAATAAAAAGTTCTCACACATCCAATTAAAAATTATTCGGCTTGAAAATCTTAGCATTAAGTAATGTCTAAATACTAATGTTTTTATATTTTATATCTACTATATATAATATCGCTCATAAAATTAGCGTGATGTAATGTTTAATATTTTGTATTATTCATACATATTTTTGTAGATATAATTACTAAATACTAATATTTTTTAGACTTTAATACATATTATTCACATGTAGTATTTTGTATATTTTAAACATGTTGTGTATATATGTATGGGTGTTGAATTTTTTAAGATGTGTTTTGCTTATAAAATAATTTAGAAAGGTGACCTCACATTTTTTATAATATAGAATATTTTAGATAACCGTACACATGTTGTATAACAATTTAGTGTTTTTAATATTTTAAACCTACATGTTTAAGGTTCTGTTAAACAACATAAAAAACTATAAAACATTTAGTGAATTTTATTTAATTAATCAAGTATAATCGATATTAAAATGATAAACTAACAACTCATTTGTCCAACTGCCGTATAAATTATCATATTATAAATAGATAAATTTTCGACTTCTTTTTATGTTCCAGCGACACCAGTTCCTTTTGATTTTGTGGTTCTATTTAACAGTTAAAGTCAGTCTTTTATGTATAAAAAATATAGAAATATTAGTGAATATTATTTAACTAATAAAGGATAATCGATGTTAAAATGATATGCTTGAATATAAATTTTTTTGGATTTGTTTGTATTTTTGGTTTGGTTTGGTTTGGTTAATGTTAAAAGGGTGGTGTGGTTAGTTGTTAGATGGTATATTGAAATAATATTTAAAATAAAACAATTAAAGGTGATTTGGTTTAAAAGCAGGAGAAATATGATTTGAAGTGATTATTAGTTAAAATTATGCGAGTGGATGAATAGTGAATTAAAATTGATGTGGTATGTAATAATGATTGATTGATATTATTTAGTCATATTGATAATATTGAAGGTGGTGGGTTGAACTAAATATGATTATATTTCTTTTGGATAGATTTGTATCCAAACATCCTCTAAGACAACAACTCATTTGTCTGACTGCCCAAGTAAATTATCATATTATCAAAAAAAAAAAAATCAATCTTATGATTTCATTTAATCTTATGATTTCATTTAAGATTAAGGTCATTCTTTATGTGCGTTGGCATATTATTAAAGAAATTGGTTCTTAATCACGATTAATTATATGGTGTTGTTGTTGTGTAAGTATTAGATAAGAGTTGTGCATTAATGACATGTTCTTAAAAATATATATTTTTTATCACGACCAATTGTATGTTGTTGTTACGCGTATAAGTAATATATAAAGAAAAGTTAAGGTCAATCTTTATTGTAAATTGACATGTTCTTACGGAAAACAATTTTTAGTCACAGACGTTTATGTTGTTTGTTTCGTGTATAAGTAATAGAAAAAGGTTGAAAATATTGTTTGTGGGGACACGAGTTGCTCAGTTATTAAACAAATAATATTGTGTACAAGAAAGTTTTAAATAATATATTTTTTGCATGAAGAACAATTTATGGTTTGACAATTTCCCTACGAATTATTATTTTTATTTATTAATACATTTTCATTTTTAATATTCCCCGTAATAAATACAGCTCGTGCATCGCATGAGTTCAATACTAGTATTAAACAAACCATTCAATAGTTACTAATGCAAGTTGCTACAACATTTATAGTCATTCATTACCTTTCATTGAACTTTTTCATTCAATGTGGATAATTGCAAATCAAAGTTTTCACTCTCCCAACATTTCTCACTCACCGACATCGTTTAAAGCAGAACTCTAGCCACTTTTGGTCTTTATTATTGTGTTTGTAATCGATGTGGGATTGTCACAGGCCTCTAGCCTTTTATAGTTACTTCTTACATTCTTTTTTTTTTTTGCTTTCAAAATCAATGTGAGACTAAATGATCCCTACTTTAACACACTTTCACTATGTATGTCAAGATGAATATCACATTATCGTTAATCAAACTTATTATTATCTTATCTTAAATTGATAAATGATTAAATTTAACTACATGAACATGAAATATGGAAGAACATTATGGGTTTTTACATAATAAAAGAAAATGCACTTTACATAATATATATGTTTAACTATTTTTAAAATAATAGAATTTTTTTTATTATTAAATATGTTATTTATTAATAAATGTGTTATTTGTAATTAATATATATTAGTTAAATTATAATTAGTATTGTAATATAAGTTGTAAAAATTGTATTTTTTTTAATTCATTAGTTTGTATAATTATATAATCGAAAAATATAATTTAATCAATATATTAATTATATTTTTATATTAAAAATTATATATTTTATAATATATTATATATATAATATATTAATTATAACTAATATATTATATTAAATATAATTAAAACTAACATATATAGTTAAGCAAGTAACATATTTAATATATAATAATATATTATGTAATTTTTGAATTATTTAAGCATATATAAATTATATATATTTGTTATAATCAAATATATATTTATAAAATAAATTAAATTTGAATTTAGATATTACGTTATAAATTAGAATTTATTATCTTATAGTTAGAATTTTGAAATTATTATATTATAAATTATATTTCATTATGTTCTAAAATTTTATTATTATAATTATGTTAAAACTTAGAAATTATTATGTTATATAACATAATAATAATTATCTCTAACAAAATACTAATGGCTGATGTTATTAAAAATTGTAGTCCTCATTTTTTTCTTAAATCTGCTATTTTTTAACTCGGTAATAAACTTGAAAATACCAAATAACATTCTTAATTAAATTTGAAATTCATAAATAACAATTTGAATGAAAACGTCGGACTCTGTTCGACCAATTCTTTGAGACCAGACCGATTAATTCTGTATAGATAGACCGAATTTTATGACAATATTATTTGACACTTTTGTCAGAGTTATATGATTCGTGTTAATATTGTAGTAGAAAAAGCATTCAAGCTCATGTTTAATTGAAGTATTAATGAAAATGTTTTGCTTCGTTTTATTTTTATCCATTTCCAAATGCTATGCCACATTATAACTAAACAATTTAATAACAATCAACGTATATGTACTTGGTCTAAAGACAATCACAAACATAGATTAAAATTAACGTATAAACACAACCGGATATCATAATATATCAAGCTCCCCCGTCCCATCTTATTCGAGTGAGTACAACGTCGATCCCATTGAAATATAAAGGAGCGTACAACTGTCTGTAGCGTTGTCTACCAGGTTTTTCTCCTGAATCGCAGCCAAAATTACTGTCGGTTTTGCCTGAGTAGTAGTCATATCACGAATTATCTCTTTAGATGAAGCGCTAAAAGTCCACATATCTATCGATGACCCTCGGTATACACAGTCATTGCAGATCCTGCCTACGACTTGAATTTTATCTCAAAAAGGCAGTTGGTCGCTTTTGTTTTGAACGTCTCACAATAGCCTTAGTTAAATTTTCTGTACTACCTCTGAAAAGTTCCCGTTGATGACACCTCAAAACTCTCTGCTTTCCTTCTTTTTTGTGTTTCGAGATGATCAATTCAAAACATATAATTGCATTTTTTTTTTGCCCACTCAGTAGCTTCAATGGTAGTAATAAATTCTAATTTATACGATAATCGATTCTAATCTATAATACAATGATTTATAACTTTACATATAGTAGTACTAAATATTACTTCACAAAACAATCAATTCTAATTCTATACCATAATAATTTCTAACTTCTAACATAATAGTAGTAAAATCTTGAATGATTTGTTTGCCATAAAATCGGACAAAATAATAATTGCATAGAATTCAAGTAAAAACATGTTCCATTTAAAATTTAAATTTTAAAATTTTTTATCATTTTGTTACAATTCTTGATGATTTGATTAAAAAAGAAAGAGGAAGTGAATTGTGTTGTTAATACAAAAACTCTTTGGAGTTAATAATTCTGCTTTAAAAATTTTGATCCCCTGCCGACGGTGGGCAGTGCCCATCACTTTATTTTACATGAAAAATGTATTCTGAGAATACGTTTTTCAATTAAATTTAATTGAAAAACGTATTCTCAGAATACGTTTTTCATGTAAAATAAAGTGGTGGACACTGCCCACCGTGGGTAGGTGAGCGGGACTATCTGCTTTAAATACTGTTAAATCTATACTTACATTATAAGCAAACCTATTTACTAATTTCAGTATGTAGAATAGTCAACATAATTAATAACTTTCTAATTTTATCAAGTGCATTAATTACGTTTATTTTGTTTTCAATTTTATCTCATTCAAATAGTTTTGTAAAAAAAAAAAAAATCTGATAAGATCAAGATATAAAACTTGTATGTAAATATTTGATCACAAATATGTTCTTATCTTTTTTTCAAGTTGAGCGTGTATTTTTATTTTATCTCAGATTTCTTTGTTTCTAAAATTCCATATTATTAAGGAAGTAAATCACGCTCTCTCTTTCACAAATAAAAACAGATTTACAACTAAGATAAATAGGCGTCTCATAGTATTATGCAAGGAATAATTTATAATTATATTTATTTATAAAAGATGATAAGAATAGTTCAACATACGTATCTCCTTGGCAAATGAAAAGATATTTCACGTTTTAAATTATAAAATAAATATCTTTTCTGATTTTTTATTAAGCTAATTATTTGATTTGATTTACTTGCAACTGAAATATTATATCTACAAATAATCTCTACATATCTATATATATATATAAAAAGAATTACTATATATATTAGAATAGTAAGTCAATCATTGGTTAAAACTAGTCAGCATTAATTACATGTCATTTATAGTATTTTTTTAATATTTTTTTAAAGGTTGTCTTTAAAATGAGGAGTTTGTTACTTTTTATTTTCAAAACAGTTGGTTGCTATTTAAATTTAATATATTGAATATTTGTGATGGTTTGACACGGCGTGCATATCAAAAGCTGGTAATGCACGGATTGCATCAATTAAATTTGTTTATTGGTTACAAAAAGCTATTTTTAAATTTGAATATAAATGTACGTCACGACTGCTAATTCAATTAAGCATCAGACAATTATATTCTCCAAATTTTAAAATAGATATTCGCCAAATACAATTGTTTTGTTTGACATCCTTTTTATAATAAAAAAGTTACAACTGATTTTATATAAAAAAAAAAGTTACGTGCTTTTTTTCTAACCATAAAAATATACTTTTGTATTTTAAAAATATCAGAAACGTTTTTTTCTGTATAATCGGCTAATAGCCTAATATATATGTTTTGATTAGCATGTTTTATTTAACAAAACAAATTACGGCTGATTTAAGGGTAAAAATACTAAGAAAAAAAAAAGATTTATAACAATCAAATTGAGCAGTTTCAATTAAAAAAATAATGTTGGGCCTGATTCAATTATTTTGTTTGACAATCATTTATAATAAAAAATAATACACGGCTCTAATTTTGAAACAATAAAAAATTTTATGGTCATTGTTTACATTAGAGATTCGAAATAAGAATAATCTTCATATGTAAGTTGCTTTAATTGTAAAACGTGATGTATCCAATTTAGATAGATTTATCACATATCATCCCCTACATTAATGATTTTTTTTTTATATCAAAATACCAAATCACATTTTTACGGTCTATGTTTAAATTAGATATTCAAAATATCTTAATATTCATGTTTACATTGCTTTAATTGTAAGACGTGATGTATACAAGATTTAGATAGATTTATCACATATCTCCCATAAATTAATGATTTTATTTTTTTCTAAATTTCAAAATACAAAATCCCTAAAGTTGCGGTTGATTTAATTATTAAATGATATTTTGCAATCATAGATTCAGGTTATCTTTAAACTCAAAATTTAAATTGCCAATATATAGATATGGACATATTAAATACATATGATCCCTAAAATGAAGGATGTTATTCCATTAGAAAATTCAAAGTATGAACTTAAAATGTAGATTTATCATGCACGTGTGATCATACAATTTTACATGCGATGAAAGTCATATTGTTTACCCGTGCATCGCACGGGATATACACTAGTTAAAATTAACATCGCGTACTTGACAAGCCAAACCCTTTATTTTTTATTTATTTATTTATTTTTTGATACATAGGGTTCCAGCCCCACTATACAGAGTTGCAGTCAATCCCTAGCCCTAATCCCCGGCCCCACAGTGATTTCGAGAGTTAAATCTAAGACTTGCGACAGTGGCTTTCAGTTAGTCCGAAGTTGTACACTCTTGGCCGACCAACAGGCCGACCACTTCAAGTATCT